>JAOTQQ010000032.1:59285643-59343550 GCA_026546715.1 Gallinago undulata
ATACGTTTCTTAAATACCTCCAGGGATGGTGACTCCACCACCTCCCTGGGCAGCCCATTCCAATGCCTGATAACCCTAATGCTCAGGTTTGGTCTGTGCAGTTACATGGAGCAGCTGATGCTGTTCAGAAAAGACTGGAATGAATTCTCGTTAGAGCGTTCTGTTTAAAACCAGAATTTGCGTCAGGGTTTTGACCTTCAGTGAGGTGCTGCCATGGGTGGTTATGTGCAGATGAGCTGGGATGAAAACATGGGTTAAGTCTCAAGTTACAAATTCTTATTTTTTGTGAATATATTGAATATTTTTTTTGTAAGGTGCTTTTGCTGGACTGCCCAATAAAATAGACTCTTTACCATCTTGTCTGCTTTTCTACCATTTCCACGCCCTTCTCCTTCCCTCCCCCCTGCTGTTGACTGCAACTTAGCTAACAGCATCTCGGATCTTATTTTTGATCAAGATTGCAGTTGTGGTGCAGTAACTTATGTAACGCTTCTTCATAACTTACTTTTTCTGCTTATAAAAGCAGCAAAAGGATTTTGAAACAACCCCATCTTTTCTCTTCTTCCCTTTTCCTTCTGTGTAGGAAAATTGATAACCCTTCTCAAAATCCTTAGCTTTAAACTTGTATAAATGTCAATAAAGCCGTTTAGCCTTTTTTTTTTTTTAAGGTATTTGCCCCTAGAGAATATTAAATGTCTGAAATTTTTATATTGCTGAATGGAAAGGTGAAGCTTCTCACCAAAACAACACTGATTCTTACTTTAGCTTTAGAAATCTTACTGGAACTTTAGAAAATGAATAGAGTCAGAATGTTTCTGTAACCATGGCACAAATTTTTGCAATAGATACCTCGCTTAAAAGTACCAGTTGTCATTTATTGGGGGCTAAACATGGCTATGTAAAATAGAATTTTAGTCTTTTTGCCTTCATAATGTTGTGCATATAGAATGTCTCCTAATTTAAAAATATTTCTTACAGAACTACAGGATGTAAAGCTTAAAAAAAAACCCACTTCATTTTTGAAGGAACATGTCTATTCTAGTTGTGATAAATTCTTTCTTCTTAATGGTTATCACCCTCTTGTCAAGCTCAGGGCTTCTACAGGTGTACCATTTATTAATACCCTGTTCTTTTAACTGTTTTTCCGAATCATAGAATTGTCTGGGTTGGAAGGAGCCTTTCAGGTCATCTAGTCCAACCATCAGCCTAACTCTGATAAAAAAACAAAAGTTTTCTTCCAACCTAGGCAATTCTATGATTTGTATGCACATTAAAAGGCAATAAACTCTGCACACAAACGTCAGTGTGGTAAGACCACATTTGGGATTTGATTTGGTTTTTCCAAGGGTTTCTTTAGGTTTGGGTTGATCTTTTTTTTTCTGTTTGGTATAATTAGCTATTTACTTAATACTTTTGGGTTGTACTTCTTTGGTTGGGTCAGCAACTTCTCCACAACACCATGGTCCCTAAGAGCATCCTAGGAGCATATGGTGAGCATACAATTAATAACTCATAAGTAAGAATGACTACTGATATTACCTTTCTATTTGTGAATTGGAGCCCTCAGTTTTGTTATTCTAGAGTCTTGCCTTTCCAAAGAGGTGGTGGAGATGCTGGTTGAAAGGGACCATTGGAGGTCAAACGAGCTTCAAGCAAGAATTGTCACCATTGCAAGAATGGGTCATCTATAACTGTTTCTGGCCAACTTCTGAAATCCTCTAAGGGTGGAGACTCCACATCCTCTGAGTATTTTGCTGTAGTGCTGCTGTGCCCTCCTGGCTAAAAAAGGGTTCCTAATGTCTCACCTGACCCTCTCAGTGCGTAGTTTGGCTGTAGCCCCATGTTATATGGTGTCCTTACTGCGGAGCGTTTGCCATCTGCTGTCAAGTAGTTGCAAGCTACTAGATCACCATAGCTTTTTCTTCACAAGACTAAACAAGCCCAGCTCTCTTCAGCATTTCCCTGAGGTTTTCAAGGCCAGGCTGGATGGGGCTTTGAGCAACCTGGTCCTGGTCTAGTGGGAGGTGTCCCTGCCCATGGCAAGGGAGTTGGAACTTGATGGTCTTTAAGGTCCCTTCCAACCTGAACAATTCTATGATTGTGAAAGTCAATGTTCTCCTTGAAATTATATGGGATTAGAGTTCTGTTTTCTTTTAATTCTAATGATGTTGAAAAAGTTCATCAAGTGTAAGACTTGGAAAGCAGAAGACTGAAGAATGTCTAGTAATAATGGATTCAAAAAGAGCCTCCAAAACAAAAAAAAATGTATGTTGCAAGTAGGTGTGTGTTCATGTGTGTACATCACAGTCAAACAGTCAAACAATGTAACATTTTCCTTTTTTTTTTTAAAAAAAAAGTTACTTGGATATCATAGATTGTCAGTTGGCTTTTTGCAAATCTACAGTCTGTTTCTGTATAGAAGATATTTAATGTTTTGCTTCCATCTAAGTATTTTAAAATGTGCATTTTTGGAAGAATTTTTCTGCTTGGAGTTTATCCATGTGTGAGGCCATTGCATCTGAATAATAAGAAGTAGCCTTTGGAGAGAAACCCGGTGAAATCTCATGTAGGAAGGTTCTTTCATTCAACTTCAGTTTTAGAAAATATGTGAGCAGAAAATAGAATAATTTCTTATTACTCTTGTGAGAAAAAGGAGGGTTTAGCACTCAAAACGTCTATCAAGACTGTTGACTGAGTGAGCATTATTTTGCATAAGGTGGGGAAATAGTAGGTCCTAAAGAAGTAAATTTATAGAATTATTTAAAAGAGATTTATTCAAATGGAATTTCTGATATGCCTGGATGGAAGTCTACTTATTTTTAATGCCTTGACACTTTCGCCGTTAAATCCAAAGATGCTAGGTAGCAAAATTAAATTTTAAAGGTGAGGAGGGAAGGAAAAAATTGAGAACTTGATGATTGTCAGGGTAGTAGGTCAATAGTGTAGTCTCTGTAGGCAGTTTGTGATGTTACTGTAGGGGAAAGCAAGCGAGGAATTAATTCTGCAAGATATCTCTCTGCTGAGAATACGGAGAACATACTGAGCTTCTGATTTGTGATGCTGTTGCTTTAAAGAAACTTATTAAATCCATGGATTTCAAACTTGGGTTCAGTTCTCTTCTTACAATAGTCCCATCTTTGTCACATACACAAATATTGCCATGCTTTGGTCTGTCTCAAGCACATGTCAAAGATGTGTCATTGTCAGAGAGACTTTCTGAGTAGGGGTGGAATTTTTCTGAGAGTATCCTCCTAGTTTGAAAACTTTTGATTACTTTTTGTATAATGTTAATGGAATAATTACTTGGTTAATGATTTTAGTGGTAATGTCACCTGCCTTTGGTTTGGCGTTAGTAGTAAAACTTGACCTGCATGAAGAGAACTTCAGCGAACGTGTCAGAAGTGTGTTTTTATGTTTATCTCTGTTCGTGTTAACTGGAAACTTGTGTTAACCTACATCTGGTAATTTAAATATAAAATTAAATATTAAGAAATGAATCTTAATGAAGAGAAAACCATTTCCTTTGCATTTTAATAGAGTAAGTGGGAGAATGTAGCTCTGTGTTACGGAATGTAAGGCATAGCTTTGTTATCTGTTTGCTGGTGTTTGCTGTACCTTGGTTGTGTTCAGAGTTCCTCAGAAATGCAGGACAAACATTGTTCCCTTGCCCCCAGCAGATGACTTGGTATAAAAATTGCTTTTAAATGGCGACAGACAAAACCAATGATTTATAACCTACAAATCATTGTGTTAATATACAAAAGGTAAATCATTTATGTTGGGTAATAGATGCAACTGGTGTGTAGTGGTTGGGTTTTGGGTGTTGGCTTTGTCAGGTGTTGAGTTTAGGGCATGGAAATAGACCTGAGAGAGAAATCCTGTATCACAGAAAGATACGGGGTTGGAAGGGACCTCTGGAGATTATCTGGTCCACGCAGAGCAGGTTGCACAGAAATGTGTCCAGGCGGGTTTGGAATGTCTCCAGAGAAGGAGACTCCACCACCTCTCTGGGCAGCCTCTGCCAGTGCTCTGCCACCCTCAAAGTGAAGGAGTTCCTCCTCATGTTTAGGTGGAACTTCTTACATTCAAATTTGTGCCTGTTACCTCTTGTCCTGTCACTGGGCACCACTGAAAAAAAGACTGTCCCCATCCTCTTGACACCCACCATTTAGGTATTTATAGGCGTTGATCACATCCCTCCTCAGTCTTCTCTTCTCCAGAGAAAAATGTAGAGCGTTCTTCTGTAGAATGTATGTTCCTTTTATTTGATTAAACCGAAGTGAAACTCCAAGGTAGAACAGCATTACAACACAGGCTTCTCTTTGAGATTTGAACAAAGAACTTCAAATGTGTTTTATTTTCTGTGGAGTCCACAAATCCACAGATAAGGAACAGGACACCTAACAAAACCAGACAGAAACCCCAATACTTAAAACCAATCTTAGTTTAGTAGAAGTGGTTTTTTTCTGTTTTTGTCAAGTATTTTTGTTAAAAATGGAACTTCTTGTATGAAATTCAGTTCCTGGGGTTTTTGGAAATGTGATCTAATGAATGTATTGAAGTAGAATTAATCTTACATGGCTCTGGTTTACTTTTGCTTAGGCTTAATGATGAGCAGGTGGCTTTTTTAACTTCCTTTTTGGTAATCGGAAATGAGGGTCTACCTATACATGTTGATATTTCCAGAAGAGTTTAAAAAACACCCGAGGATATTATTTCTCAAATCTGATAAATACAAGTCAATATTAGTTTTTAAAGTCTCATGTAGGACTCTAAAATGCACTGAAATTCTATGTCTATATAAGCTTTATGTATATAGGTACCTGTAATGACTTTCATAAGTAAAAATAGTCATCATCTGGAAAAAAACTTCACTGCCCTTTGTTTCAGCTTGATTTTTCCCAATGTATGTCAGAAACATACTTATTCTTTTGTAGTTGGTTGTAACCTCAGTTGTCACAGTATTAGTTCACACTTATTCTTTCCCAAAGTATCTTCCTGGCTGTTTCTTCTCTTCAGAAAACTTTCTTGTGCTGCCAATAATAATTAAAAAAAAAAGAAAAAAAGAAAAAGCTCTCAAATAAAACAGGAAAGACCTAAACACAAGCTCGCTTGGCTTTATGTAGCCAAGTGTCATAGTTTGTCAGCTTTGAGATGGATCCTATTATGTTGTATTTTTTTATAGTTGTACATGTTGGATTCTTACAATGTGTTCTGGCTTCTAGGTTTTGGAAACTGGTCAAAAAATTGGAGCTTAAATAAAGCATAATTTATAGCAATATTTGGGACAATACTTTTTGAGCTTGCTGGTGTAGTTTTGTAGAGATAAGGTGTCTCTGACGATCTACCATGTATGACGTGGACTGACCACAACCAAAATGGGCTATGTCTGGAGCTTGTGACTTCTCTGGATTTGTGGGGAGAGCCTTGGAGAAAGGGACAAATTCTGAGCATCCTGGCAGTGTTATTAGAAACCTTTTTGTTAAATCTTGTGGAGTGTTTTATTTGTGTTTGCTATTACTCTTAAATCCTGCTAGTGTGTTCCAAAAGTCTTCTAGACCACAACTTTTACTTGAAAGAAGAGTTCAATATTGTATTTAAGATTCAGCCATGAGTCAGCTTGTTGCAGGTAATGATGTATATAATTTTTCCGCTTGATAGTTGTTAATTGCAACAAGTCATCTAGGACATGGCCTTGTCTTGTGCTTCCTCGTAGAGAAGGCTCGGACCCGAAAAATGGAGCTGGAGTTTTCCGCTCAAGTAATGTAGATATTGTTCCAGTGCATTCATTCCATTTTTTTTTTGTTCAGTTTACTGCCCACCTCCCGTGGTGCTGGCTGAGTTTGGTTGTAACACAGGGCACAGCAGCACCACTGGTGCTAAAGTCCATATAGAGAACTGATTCCTGCTCCTTCCTGGAGTGGGGTGGTACAAACGTGCTGATGTTGGTAGGAGGAAGGGAATGGGACAGGGACAGGAACCAACGGCGGAGGCATGAACACTTGGGAATCCTTTTAGCTTTAGTCTTTGGCTTATTCTACTTTAGAGCATATGTGAAATTGCTGCCTTGGCTCTCCTTTGCATCCTGAACATGCTCATGCTGTCGGGGAGCAACTGAGGAAATTTGAAGCTGCACAAGTAGTATTTGGCAATGTGTGGTGTTCAGGAAAATGTAGTGTATTTTTTTTTTAATGTGACTTCTCAAGATTTGTCTAGAGATGCAGTATTACTACTTTAAACTTGTATGGAAATTGTATCTAACTCTTTGATGGGACCAGCCATGTGTTTGTAGTATGAATTTGATTCCATTAAAAAAGCTAAATCTGAGCTAATTCTCTCTAATATTATACGACTTACTCTGTGTTTTGGAGTTATTGTGTGATTGGACTGAGTTTCCCCCTTTTTTTTAACTCGGCGTGATTCCAGTGCCCGAGTATGAGTGTTGGATGTGTGCTAATTGTGTAGGAACCATCTTCTATATTATTGACCACTTCAACTAAGGAATATGTGTTATAAAACGACACCATTTGCTGCTGGTTTTATGGACTCAGAAATACGTTTATTAAAACAGTGTAAACCAAGCTGTATCTAAGATATGTACAACTATACTGTAAGTATGACTGGGTTGCTTATAATTCACAATAAAAATTGATAATAAAATTGATAATAACTGATAATTGACGATATTTTTTCTATATTTTGAAAACTTTTTTTAAAAGGGCTCTTTAGATCTTATTTGTATCAAATCAGCCAAGGTGAACTGAGACACACCATCGGTAGATTTGTCAGCCCGGTTTATCACTTGGTGAAATTCATCATGAGGAAAATATTTAGCAGCATATTAGGGAGGAGCAAAACTGCCAGTTGTGGTGTCTGGAGCTGGATGTGAGCGCTGACTGCAGAACAGTTCGTGTGAGCTTCTGGAAGTGGGATAGTCCTTAACTAGCCAGCAATCTGTGCTACTCACTCTTCACATAAGCTAATAGGCTATTTAAAGAAACGTATTTTGACATCCTTTAAATTACTGATGTGCTGAATGGTGCTAAAAGGAAGTGTTACGTTATGGTGTTATTGATTAAATGAAATGAATCTATGCTCTCAGTGCCTTTGTGTTTCTGAAAGCGTAAACATTGTGTAGGCGGACAAATGTAATGCTCAGATGCTAGAATCTTAACAGATTGTGTATTGAAAAAAAAACACAACCCCACAGAGTGCCCTGATGTTAAATTTCTTTTATTGTGAGTACAGTGTTCTATCTTTTAATTTAGGTTTCAGTTATACTCATTCTGATATGCTCTCTTCAAGTATAAATACATCCTGACAACATGTTGTTACAGGAACTCTGAGGGAACCGATGATGCTACAGATGGTGCTCACAGAGGATTAAATTTGATTCCTTGGTTAGAACAGTTAATAATATACGTACTAGGTCAGTTGGTGTAGAAGACTGAAGTAATTCAGTAATGTCAGCAATGTCATGCTTACATGCCTGATTCATGGACATAAGATATGATTATGAATCACATGTGAAAACAAATATATCAGAGGAAAAACTGGTGTGATTAAAAGTATAAATTTAAAGATATATAAAATTTGTATGAAAATAGTTAGTATGACTTCAGTACAACCCCCGAACTTATAATTTTAGCACATTTCACTTTATTTGTCTGAAAATGTAAGAATTTAGGTCATAAAAGATACTATTTTAATCTTATAAACACATCTGTGAAACTTTTTGTACCTTTTAGTGGACTCTTTGAAAATGAACTAAGGTGATAAAATCCTTTGTAAGTGACCTCCCCTCTTTTTTTTTTTCGTTCTAAGAAGTTGTGAAGTACCTTTTCAGCATGAGAAAAGTTTGTACATTTGTAAGTTATCAACCGTACTATCGTGGTGGTTGTATTCTGCAGATAACTTTCTTCCAGAAAGGAATATAGTGGCTTGGGTTCTGCTGAGGTCTGGAGCTGTATCTGAATAGAAATTGGTACGCTGAATATTGACTTATACGCTTTCACCAGGAGGCTAAAGATCAGGCTTCCAGATTAATGCACAGCAGAGGTGTAAACAAGGGTAGAATTCTAAGCAAGAAGATGAAATTTAGGAAGTCTGCTTCAGAAAACACACGGATGTATTGTCAGGCATTTGAAGGTCACCTGCAAATTGCCTTTGTGATTTCCTGACCAAATTAAGAAAGTGGCTTAAATGCTGTGTTACTGTTCCTCCTTAAGAGCTGACAAATTCTTGGGCAGATTAAAGTATGTGATGGGGGATGTACTGCATCTTCTCCAGCTTCCTCCTGTTGGAAAAGGGAGAAGGTTGTTAGAACAGCAGTGAAGAACTGGCCAGACCTAAAATATAGAAAAAGTTTAGGTGTGTTATGCATTATTATTAATCACTGAAGATATATGAATAAACACCTGTAGTTTATTTCGTCAGCTTAATTAACATTCTGTTGACAAATGAACTCAAATAGTAAACTCACAGTTACAACTTCTGAATAGAAGGCAAAAGTCCCAACAGTCTTGTTCATTTTCTCTGGGTTAAGGGAGTGTTTTTATTCCAGGTGAAGTTATAAATTTAGGTCATCATTGAACCTATATAAATTTGTTTTATTCTTGGAGCTATTCTAATTTTAGATGTTAATAATCACTATAACATTCAAAGAGTACATCATACATTTTTTTAACAGTGTGTTAAATAATCTTCACTACCAAATCAAGACAAGTGCATGAAAATTTAACTTGAAACTGTGTTAAATATTTCTCTTCTTGGTCTTGTGGTACTAATAAATGTAAGTGAAGTGAGACAGACTTTCCTGTTGCTGAGAGTAGATATCAGACATCTGCCATCGTAGTTTTTTTTAACTGAATGTTCATATATGTGTCTAGGTTTGTATATAAGTGTTGTTAAAGTATAAGCAAGGTTGGAAGTAGGAAAAACTGGAGAATTTTTGATGGCTTGCATAAGATGGATCTCCCAATTTCCTCTCATCCTGCTTTGTTAGGGTTGGCAGGAGTTCCTTTTCTAAATCAGTCTGCTTTGACCATTGTATACAATAATTGTCCAACTTCCTCTTCCCCTCAAACTGTGTCGTTGCTCGGGGAGGGTGTGGGAAGGAGATGGAAAAGCCATGAATCCATCTTCTTGATTTTTGTTTAGTCAGAGCAGAGTTGTAGTTTAATAATTAATTTCCTAACACTCTAAATGAAGTGTTTGTACTGATAGTTTGTCTTCTCAGAGTAATCCTTGACATGATTAACATATTCAACCTCCTTTTTGTAGCTTCCTTTTTAAATAAGCATTGCTGATTTGGGATAGTCGCTTTTAATGCGGTTAAATTAAAGCAAAATTAGATTTGACATCAGATTGAATTCTCTAGAGAATTCCTGTCGTTATCTTTTCCTTTGAGTAAACATTTTTATTGCTATGAAGTTCTTAAATAGTTTTCTAAGATAGCGTATGATGTTTCTAACGTCTTTAACAGATGATCAGTTAACAGTGTCTGCTCTTCTGCAGTTTCTTTTGAAGCTTTTTATCTAGGAAAGATTAGAAAAGCTTTAATCAAAACCCGTTCTTAATATTTGATTTTGTAATGGCATTATTTGACTGAATTTCTGCTTTAAATAACAAACTGATTTCACTCATTTTTTTTCTCTGTATAAAGAAAAATGAAATCTAAGTTCAGAATTTGACAGCTTTTTTGTGGGTGTGGAGAAAGCAGAGATGAGCTAATGGTGATTTAAGGAAAAATCAAAGCCTTGCTTGCCTCATCAAGTTTCAAGTTTCCACGCGGGGGAAAAAAATATAAGCCATTTGCATATATTAAAAGATCCTGGAATAGCAGAATAAATGGACACTTCTCAGTACCGATAAAATCAGGTTTGGATCTCTCATGAGAAGATCACTTGTGTACATATCGAAGGGGTAATGGTTTATTGTAAGGTTGGTTGATATATGATGGGGTTTTTTTTGACTGAAGGAGTTTTAGTGGATTTTAAAAGAATTATGGCAGCTTTCATGGAGCTGAATTGTTGGTAACTGAATTGTTACCAATCACTAAGAATTGCACATATATTCAGAAACAAGTGCTCCAACATACCAGACTTTGCACTCAAGAGTTTCATCTCTGAGTCTCATCTGCTGTTATTGCAGGAGTTTATAAACATAGTTTCAGAAATTACCTGGGTTTTCTCGTATGGAGTATTGGGAAAAGCCTATTGTGAAACTTTACATCTTGAAGTTCTCTGGAGACAACAGTATCCTGAATCTCCTTTCCCGTTGCACCCCTTTCCCTGCGCTTTCTTCTTCAGGGATCTCAGTTAAGTAACAGTGTTGTGATTAGATGATAAGTGTATTCTGCCCTTTTTGTCAAAATTTTGTCTTTTTTTTTTTTTAAAAAAAATGTTTTTAGTGGAAAGATGTGCTGCAATGATGAACTTTATTTTTTCACTATAATCATTTAAATAAATGTCACAAATGACATTGTCAAGTGAACTGTTATATCCTGCTCAGCCTACTTGCCATATGGAGGAGTTTAATTATTAAGAGTAGGAGTGATTTGCTTTGGGAGCTTTTAATTGAAAGATTAAATGAAGCTCACTCTGAGGCTGTCTCTTCAAGCTTTTGAAGTTTTTAATGACACCTTATGTAAGGATTATAGATAAAAGCAACATGTTTGTTGCCTTTCCTGCGAATAGAGGTTTTGAACATCTGGTGAAATTCTTGAAAACACTTGCTTTTCAGTAATTTCAATAATCCCTACTCCAGATGACACTTAGATTTGTACCTCGGGCCTTTAAAAATCATTGTTCTCTTACAGGTGTTTTTTGCCTTGAACAGAGTCATATTGAGTTGATGGAGAAACTAATATATTAAAGCAGAATGGAAAACTAAAGCGCAAAAGAAACGTAAGGAAACAGAAATCCTAGTTAGATGAAGATGAAGGGGGTTGGGGGATATTGTGGCCACCTGCTTCGGCTCTGGAAAACGCTAAGAAATCCTACTTCTGTCATCGTGGCTTGCTAAAACATAGTTATTTTAAGCTGAGAGTATGTGCTTGGGAAGGTGGTAGTTGTGTGTAGTGCTTGCCTTTTCTGCGAGGTTTCCCTTTATCCCAGATGGCTTCTTAGGAATCGTGAAACCAGCAGAACGTGGTACGCTCCTGGTTTCATCAGGAAAAGGCAGTTGCAGAAACACCTAAGGCATCCATAGGACTGCCATATGTTAGCATTAAAAAAAAACCCCACCAAGTGTTTTTCCTTCCTGGTGAAAGCTGAACATCATCGTCACAGGCCAAAAATGTTGTGTAGTAGCCAGTCACTCCAAAAAGCTCCCAACCACTGAGTTGCTCCAAGTGAACTAATGGGGAAATTTTGAAGTAACTTAAATTTTAAATTCAGAGGCGTGTGTCTGGTTCCAGTTAACTCTGAAATCATACAGGGTTTGTGTATCCCTGCATTTTTAAAATGCTCTGGGAGGTGTCAAAAAGACTAAGGGCTGGGGTCCTTCTGTCACAGTCAGAGTTCTTAAGTTTCACAACATTTTAGGGAAAAGAAAATGCAGGACAGATGAAAGACTGCGAGGTGCACATACCCTTCTTGCTTTGGAACCATTTCTAATGGTGTATTCCTAAAATAAATTTCAAGGGCTTTGCTGACACGAACGTTTGAAAATATGGGTGTAATTAATTTTCCTTACTGGCTTGTGTTGACAGTGTCACTTCGTAAGTTTAGCTCCTGTTGCCTTCAGGAACTGGGATGAAAAAGCCTGGATTCTTAAGTTTAGGGAAATTTCTAATTGAAGCTTTTCTTGTAGTCTCACCTTATTTTGGCCTTATTAAAAAAGAGAAAAGAAAAAAAGAAAATGGGGGGAGGGGGGGAAGTGCTAAGTGTTATTTTGCCCATATCCATAAATGCAATGTTTCCTGGGTATCCAGCTGGATAATTCTGTGCTTGGTTTAGGACTAAACTGCCTCCTCTGAGACTGGTCTGTGCTCGCAGGGCTCGTGAAGACCAGTTTCTCCTCCCATCTGGGAACTTGGAGGACACTTACTGAGCTACTTGAGGCAGGAGGGAGGTTTGCTTCAAAAGCCTCTTGCCAAGTTCGAGCCGTAAATTTGACATTTATGTATTCACTCGCAAATTCCCTCCTTAACGTGACCCGAAGTTCTGAAACTTCCTCCCTTCTGCCCAGCGTTAAAAACTGGGCTGTAAAATAAACTCCTGCCTGGAGTGACATATGGTGTGCTCGTGTCCATCTTCTCCACCTCGTCTAAACTCTATCTCTTTTGTTTGCGAATTCTTCTGCGCTGTTTGTTAAAGGAAGGGTCGAATTCTAAGTTACCGGGTTCGCTTGCTGAGTGACCTCAGCTCTTTCCTGTCTCCATGATGATTTTGGATTAAGTGTCCTTAAAACAACACAACAGATGAGGACAGAGAAATCGGACCAGATAGGAAATTCAGTTTGTCCTACAACAGAAGTTTTGGAATCCCAGAATGCCTTCAATAGGATGGATTGAAAGTGAAAAATAAACTATCAACTAGTGTTACAATTTGTTAGGGGTCCTCAAGCCTGTATTTATGATGCTTGTTTTTTTGTCCTGAGACTTTTCCTCTTGAATTTTTTTTTTAATTAACTGGATGTTTGAGAAGTTTCTAACCATACTTCATCTAGTATTAATTTGAATTGTTTCTGCCATGCAAGTGAGGCAAAATACTGCCTTTTTAAAGTCTTCTGCAAAGCTGCAGATGATTGAATTTCCATCTGCTGGTTTTTGGATTTGATAGGACTTCATAGGTGGAATGCTCTTCACTTATTCGTTAGGTTGTGGCTTTGTCATTTGGTTTTGTTTTGAGATTGTTCTCTGAAGAGGGAGATGACAAGTGTTGTCAGTCTGGGAATGTTAAATTTTTCCATATGTAAGTGCAGTAAAAAAAGGAAATCTGGATTGCGTTCCGAGTGGGTTAATTTTTATTACCGTCGAGATGTGGTCCTACTCCGTGCTTCTCAGTCCCAAAAGGAGCAATTGGAACTCTATCAGCTCTTAAGAGAGAGATCAAGTGTTCCTGGAGCCAGTGCACGGGACATTTTGAAGCACAAGCAGCCTGTTTACTTCTCTCAAGAAGAGCCATAGCTCTTTAAAGTGCCTTCAGGCTTAAATAACCAAAAAAAGGCATATTTAAGATAAATAAGTACTCTGATTAAGAAGCCGATCACCCTCGGTTTTGAGAAAATGTATTCTGAGAAAATATTTATTTATTTATTTATTTGAAAAGCTGGGGTTTCAGCTGAAAAAATAGAGAAACATTTGAGTGGGTGCTTGCAAACTGTGAATAGTATTTATCTCGTGTTTTCTCCTATGTAAGAATAGAACTAATTATAAATTAAAACATGTTGAGTGTGTTTGAGGGGACCTGTTCAGACAATTTGCGTTTTCTTCTAACTTAAATCACAGTATAGATCTAATCTTGCAGTACAAAGATGATTCTTCTGATATGTGGTTGTATTTAAATAGCATCATATTCTTTGTTCATGGCTATTGGAATTTAATTATTAGCAGTACTTTGAGGAGATTCATTACTATTGCAAGGGGAGTTGTTCTACACAAAGCCCTCTGTATTACAGGGATAATGGCCTCAAACCCCTAGTGATAGTAATTTTTTTCAGTGCAAAGCTGTGTAAAAGCCTGTGTATTGTGTACCTGTGTCTAAAGCCTGTGTATTGTGCAAATTGAACCTTTCTAATGAAACAAAGACTTACAGATATTTTTTTTAAATATAGAAAATTTACGACATTTCATTTTTTCCCAAGAAATATTAGTTGCATCCTAAGGCTGAAAACTTTTTATGGTTGGTCTGGTTTAATGTTTAGTAATCTGTATTTCTGATTTATATGAAGTAGTTCTAAAACCAGCATCTCTCTGTTCTGGAGCAGTGCCAGCGTTCAGGCTTTTTGTGGTTATTTTTTTTCTTTGTTTGTTTGCATTTTTGGGGGGGGTGTTTTAATTGATACACAGGCACAGATAACAAGTATCTGTTAACTTCTGTATAATGTAATTGGTGTATAAAGTACATTTACTCTTGTCTAGTTGCAGGCATCAGTCCTGTTAATATGCATCTGAGGTTCCAGCTATGCCACGGTTGCTACCTTTTTACTTCTCCTTTGTAGTCTTATGCAACATGAGCCTTATCAACATCCATTATCTTTTATTATTTTTAAATTTATTGGAATGGAAATACTAACACGATAAATTTATTTTTCTGTGCAAAGTCTTGATCCTATCTGTTTCAAATGTGCTTCCTTTTCATTACTTGTACAAATTAGCCTGTAATAAATTCTGTAGTAACATGAAAGCTTAATCCTTCGATAGACTAGAAGAAGCAAAAATTAGTCACATCAATGCAAATGCAAATTGAGTCAGCATAGGAGTAAAGTGGAGAGTACCAGCTTATGGAACTAGTTATAGTAGCTATTACAGTGGGAATTCGCTATCTTTTTAAAACTGAAATTTTAAAAAAAATTATTCCTTTATCCTTTTCCACCTTCTGTTCTTTGATGGTGCTGGGTACATCAGAATTAATGAAATAGCTACCAATTAGTTAATGCCAAGGTCTGTGAAAGACCAGTCTTTAATGATGGTTGATCATCAGGCATTGGAGGATTTTGGAGCATTTGGCATGTACCTTGTAGAAGGGAAGGAACAGAGATAGAACCATCTGACGTGGTGAAAGCAGAGCCATCAGATGCGCACAACTCCTGAGCCTTTCCTAATGAATGCAAATGAAAACGTACTATTTTTGACTGCTCTGTGATGACTGCTGGTTTTGATCAGGCCATAAAGGTACCGCATATTATTATCAGTTGAACTTTTTTTGTGCTGTGCTTTTTTGATTCTTTTTCTCCCGGTCCTCTTTGAATATTTTGCATTCAGTACTATCTACTTTGAATTTGATCTGCAGTGTGGTCGCTGCCCCTTCGTTATCTGCTTATGAAGCTATGACTGCAGGACATGACAATTCTTTTTCTCTTCCTCCACCACTCTGTGTTTCGGAAAGGAGCTTGGAAAAGGCAGTGACTCTATTTGCTATAGCAGTGATGTGGATCAGGGTGGATGAGAGATAGAAGAAGAGGTGGAGACAGCAGTTACAGGGGTGGAAAAACAGAGTCAAGAGTCAAACTATTCCAGCCTATTCTTTGGACTTCCTTCCTGGATTAAAATAAAAAAAAAAGACAGTTGGTTCCCCCAACCCCCTTTACTTTTTTGGTAAGAATTATATTACAGCCAAATTTGACATGGATGACTTAGTGGCTCGTTATTGAAGTACATGGACACATACAGAAATTTAAGCCCTTTCTTGCTTGAGAGCTTTATACTCTAGAGTGACAGTAGCTAATATTTTTAATTTTTTTTCCCTTCCACTTTAGATCCATGCAGTTCCCTCAGCCCACCGTGCTTTACTGAGGAAGACCGATTCAGCCTAGAAGCTCTCCGCATGATCCATAAGCAAATGGATGATGACAAAGACGGTGGGATTGAAGTAGATGAAAGTGATGAGGTAGGACTAAAAAGCCTTGACTTGTGCATACATAAAGTCTGTCTTTTTTTTTTTTCTACCTGTTTTATATAGCTGCTCTTTATGTTCCAGCACTTGAGTAGTTGTTGCTTCCGCATTTCGACCAAATGTGGAAGGAAAGTCTAATTTCTAGAATTGTCTGAAGTGGAATATTATTGTCCATTGCCTTAGCCATTATTATTATAGCCAAATATTATTATAATATTTAGCCAGTATTATCATCCATTGCTTTTTAAGGAAGATTTTATATGACTATGTATAAAAGCTGTTATTTTTGTGATGAGGGTAAAAGGTAGACAAATGGTGTTGGTTTAGCAATGAGGCAACTAAGAGTTGACCTGATCTGCCACCTGGTATTTTTGTTTCCTTTCTCTAAGCTTTTCTTGTTTAAAGATATCTCTGGGCTTTCCCGTTTACATTAGATCTGTTCCAGGCACGTCATGGTGCAAAACAATCCCTGTTACAGGCAGCAGTCACGAAAGCTTTCCTAGGTGCTTTTGTTTACACTTTGCAGGCAAGTAATAAGCAGTAGTCGTTCATAGAATCATCTAGGTTGGAAGGGACCTTTCAGATCATCAAGTCCAACCATCAACCTAACACTGCCAAAACCACCAGTAAGCCATGTCCCTCAGCACCACGCCTACCAGTCTTTTAAAAACCTCCAGGAATGGTGACTCCACTGCTTCCCTGGGCGTCCTGTTCTGATGTTTCAGGCCTGCCTGAAGGTGTGGTTTTTTTGTGATTGTGCTTGAATGACTTTGGTAGGTGGGCTCCTGGTGGTCCCAGCAATGCCCTTGCATTTACTCAGCTTTACCACCAGGATTCTCAAAATTGCTGGGTAGGGAAGGAAGTTTCATTATTCTTGCTGCTGCTCTCTGGCAGTTGTCAGGTGCAGGCTTGAGAAAACAAGGGGAGTGATGGTGTCCCCTCATCTCCTTTCCCTTAAAAATGAGGATCATGCCGTGTGGTTCTGAAGCCCATTCCAGCTGGAGGTGAGTGGGAGAAGAATCTAGCCCTGATTTCTCTTTTTTTTTTTTTTTTTTGGTAATGTCTTGGTGAAAATTGTTATCCCTGAATGAGTTAAATTACAAAATATCATTGTCAGATTTAATGTGAGGCTCCTTATTTTTCTATGTGACCATGTGCAAGCACCCTCAACAGTGAGTGATGCTTGGTTGATAAAAATTTTCTGAAGGAACACTGTACAAAGGAGAGAATAATCCAGAATAGAATAATGTACTTTTTGACTTCAGAGGAAAAAAAAAACAAAATGCTTTGTACCATAGGGAATGTCATGGCTGGAAATAGTCCAGCTCTGTTATTGCAGAATGTTTGGTTATTGTCGTTCATGTTTGGGACAGGGATAATCCAGCCTGCAAACTGGAACATTAGTAATAGAGCATGAGCTTCCCAAAGAGCTTCTCAGTATGGTGTGATTGTCCTGCATTTGTTATACATGAAAATTAAGAAAGTGAAAAGAAAATACTGAAATATTTATACATGGGAAACTTTTTATTGATATTCAAAAGATCTGTTCTGGTTTCTAGTGGTCCGTCTTTTATACCTGACCTTAAGTTTCTTTCTGTTCCAGAGGAATGTCAAGATAAATCATAGAATGGTTTGGGTTGGAAGGGACCTTAAAGATCATCGAGTTCCAACCCCCCTGCTGTGGGCAGGGACACCTCCCATTAGACCAGGTTGATCAAAGCCCCATCCAGCCTGGCCTTGAGCACTTCCAGGGAAGCAACAGAAGATACTCTTTACACCTCTTAAAAAGACTGGAATTAGAACAGTTCATGATGGGGTAATGAGTGATGAATTAAACTATATATTCAGGCTACTGACTGTGCATAAAATAAGATGACTGAAATGTAGCCCTTTTTTCCTGCAAGCTCATTTTTAATTATTGAAGAAATATTTAATAAAAAATTCCTCTAAATTAGATTTTTTTATACATATAGTTTCCATGCAGTGATGAATATGTATTTGCATAGAGTGCTTTCTTCTAAGACATTAAAAGCAAACCTGAAATTAATGAGAAATGCAATTTAATTGCAAGTTCAACCAGTAAGCTGTACGTTCTTATGTAGCATTCTTCCTGGATCTTTACCATAATCTTAAAAGATCTGACATTTTAACAACATAGTTATGTACTTGCCTGATTACAGTAGGTCTGAATGTATAATAAATATGTCCTAATACACTATTTTAAAACAAGATTTTTTTTCTCTCACTGTGGGTAATGCTGCTTATTTTGATTAAGAGCGAGGACTGATTATTAAAAAAAAAGTTTATTAGAAGTAATGCTCACAGGAAATACAGGGATTTTACATAAAACCAGGTAATGGATTTCCTATTCCACACCACATGAGTTTTGCTTGCAGGATTCCCGGTTGAGCAGTATATTGAGTACTTTGATTAGATAGTCATTGGCTTTTTAATTGGCAGGAAAAATGTGACAAAGTACAATAACCTTCTGCTGTTTCACCAGCACTAAAACAATGTTACAAATTACAAGTATATATTTACACCAAGGAAGGAAGTTCTTGTAAATATGTTATTTTGAGAGGGGAAGGTAACAAGAGCTAAAGATGTTGAACTATTTATTTGAACTATTTTAATTTGCTAATCCAGTTGAGAACTCCCAACAGTTGATTCCAGACACTTCGTCTGCACAATATTATTTTTCCTAATGTTCCTCACACCCTGTTTTATCTTGTAGTTTGTTTTTCCTTTGTAAAACTAAGTCTCTGCAGAAAATCATTCTGCAGAGAGAGAATTTTTCTCGGATATAAGAAAATTTGAAGTTTTATAAGAAACTGTATTTCTTCAAAAATTGTCTGATGCTTGGAAGCTTTTTGGATCTTTGTGCAATGGAAAGAAGCTTGTATTTGACCTTGATGAAATTGATGTGGGGAAACTTGATCTAAATTTTTAGCACGGGATTTATTAGTCATTGAAACACATGGGGGATTTGTTAAAGTCTTCTGAGGAAGAATGAGGGACTATAGTTTGAGCAGGGACTGGTTAGATATTTTTTTTCCGATTCTTTGGTCTTAGAATAAATGGTATAATTTATGAGATTTATAAAGATGAAAAATGGGATTTTTAAAATTTAATAGAATATGCTTTTCTAGTTATTATATAATACTTGGAAATAAGAGCTTTTGTCATAGCTGCTCATGTGTTTGATTTTTTTTATATTTTTTTAGTTCAGGAGTCACGTAAATTTCTAATACTTGCCCTGATTTTTAATATAGAATTATGTACTTCAAGAAACATAACTTTAAGAAAAATGGTTTAGATACTAAATTTTTGTTGAACTTTAGAGGATGCTTTACTGTGCATCCTATTTTACTGATTCCTGTAAAATAGGCTACCCCAGTGTGAAACCAGAGCATATGGTACAGAGAAGAGAAAAAAAGGAAGGATGTGGAAAAAGTCTACACTTACTGTTAGACAAGTCTAATACAAATTTCTCTATCAAATCTAGCTCCTGCTATTGTGAATTTATTATTAAGATTGTGATTGTTTAAACAGGTTTCAAGAGGTAGACTGTGAAAGGGTAAGTGAAAGGGAAAATGTATTGCTAATTGAGGTTTTAGTCATGTGTTGTGGGAGGTTTTTCTGCCTCAGGAAGCATCTGTTGCACCACGTGTACATGATTTGTTTTAATGATGAGGACACTCAAGCAGAAAGACAGACTTATCATATGCTCCCTATTTACATAGGTTTTTCCTGTTTCCGGAGAACCTCTAGATGTAGATCCTACATCCAGCCACTTCCTCAAGGAATCTCTCTGTAGAAATAGAATAAGTTGATGTTTTTCCAGTGTTAATATCTTACCATGTGTCTCGTGGCTAATGCCACAAATTCCCAGCTTTGCGTGGGATCTTTGGATAGATCACTTCATATCTTGATATTTTGCTGGAGGGTTTGTTTTTTTATGAGTGCACTTGCATAATTACTTAACAAAAACCCCCAACCTAACAAACCCCACACAAGAACACACCAAAAAAAAAAAAAAAAGACAAAAACCACTGTGAGGAGAGGAAGAGAAGTATTAAAACCAGGAAATGCTGCACAAAGAAGTTGGAACCTCAGGGGTGATAAGCAGTAGTGCCTGGCTTAAAATGTTGTCTGGAGGCAAGAATCAAAAAGAACCCAGCTTTATTGGCCTAAAACAGGGAGAAGCATTAGGAATAGCAATACTAATAGAGCATTTTGGCTATAATAAGTTTGACAGGACAGACTATTTGACAGCCCAAGGTCTTCCTATGAAGTGACTATTTCAGAAGGGATGGGCCCTGTGAAGCTGCTGTTTGAGGGCTTAAAGGTCATATTTGCATCCAAGATGCAAATGATCCAAGGGGGGTGGAACAAACATAATGTTTCAGGAGATTATACTGTGTTTTTTTGAGAGGAGATGAAGAGGTGGAGTCTAAAAAAATAAAAAATATCCAAAAGGAAACTCCAGAAGGAAATAAAAATGGAGAAGATACAGAGCCCCAGTGTAAACAACTCTGCTAATAAATAATTTATAGGGCTGGAGTGAGTTCAGTGTGTGTCACTTGTGATTAAAGGTTTTATGATAAAGGAGAACCAGTTCATGTACATATTATTTATTTTTATGATGTAATTAATTTGCTAGTCATATTGGTTTTTTATGCTCCCTTTCTTCTTAGCAATTAAAATTGCATCTGCAATCTGCATAAAATTGTATATGCATCTATACACACAATTTATTTTACAAGCATGCTAAATTAAAACATTATGCGTTACATTACTGTTTTAGGAGAATCAGGATAAAATTTACCATGTAACTTTGCAACATGAAATTATTTTCTGAATTACTGCTGAAATAGAGCTGGCCGTTCTAGTTGTGTGAAGGTGAGTTGGTGAACTAAGCATGGATACCTTTGTTCTTTAATTCCTTAAGAGATGTAAAAAAAAAAAAAAAAAAAAAAAGATTTACTAGGACCAGAGGCCTATTAGTTTCCATAATTTGTTCTGGGCAGTAGTGAGTACTAAACACTACGTTAAAAAGTTGAAAAAAAAGGCGAAGAAATTGGCAAAATTGGAAGAAATTCCATGATGGGAAATCCTGAAGAACTAGTTGCCAGGGCAGTGTGGTGCTCCCTTATTAAGTCTGTGTATTTTGGATACTAGGAGTGTCAAGTGTGAGGTGAAAAAACACTTTCAGAATTTAAGATTAAACTCGGGATGACTCTTAAGTGAAAAGTCCTTCTGTATTGTTAAACAAAAGCAAATTGTCTGGGAGGGAGAAGATTTTGGGGGAGGGAAGTACAGTAATGTATGCAGCAGATGTTAAACAATAATTGATGACACTTCAAAAGCTTGATATCCCTTTATTTAGTGCATCTTGGGACCTTGTTAAACTTCAGAAGCCCACCCCAGGTGTTGTAACTCCAGACGGGAGAGGTTCTGCTGCAGGCCAAGCTCTTGCTTCGTTTTGTTGCCTGCAAATAAACATTCAGCAAGATGTTAAATGCCCTTTAAAGTTCCCTTAGTATTCTGGTGTCTTCCTAATAATTTGTATAATAAAGGTTCTTAAACTGCTGTTCATAGTTTAAACTTTGTGTCAGATGCATAGGCAGAAATTCTGTGTGGTAGGGAAGAGAGGGGCAGAGAGGAACCTGATGTACTTCAGTAAAGGCAAGTGTAGGGTGCTGCACCTGGGGAGAAATAATCCCCTGCACCAGTACAGGTTGGGGGCTGACCTGCTGGAGAGCAGCTCTGAGGAGAAAGACCTAAGAGTCTTGGTAGACAATAGGATGACCATGAGCTGACAATGTGCCCTTGGGGCCAAGAAGACCTATGGCATCCTGGGGGGCATCAGGAAGACTGTGACCAGCACGTTGAGAGAGGTCATCCTCCCCCTCTGCTCTGCCCTGGTGAGGCCCCATCGGGAGCACTGTGTCCAGTTCTGGGCTCCCCAGTTCCAGAAGGACAGGGAACTGCTGGAGAGGGTACAGCAGAAGGCTACAAAGATGCTGAGGGGCCTGGAGCATCTCTGATGAGGAAAGGCTGAGTGAGGGCCTTGGGCCTTTTTAGTCTGGAGAAGACTGAGGGGGGATCTGATCAATGCTTATAAATACTTCAAGGGTGGGTGTCAGGAGGATGGGGCCAGTCTTTTCTCAGTGGTGCCCAGTGACAGGACAAGAGGAAACGGGCACAAACTTGAACATAGGAAGCTCCATCTAAACATAAGGAGGAACTTCTTTGCTGTGAGGGTGGCAGAGCCCTGGCAGAGGCTGCCCGGAGAGGTGGTAGAGTCTCCTTCTCTGGAGACATTCCAAACCCGCCTGGACACGTTTCTGTGCAACCTGCTTTGGATGGGCCTGCTTTGGCTCAGTGGATTGGACTAGATGATCTCCAGAGGTCCCTTCCAACCCCATGTGTGATTCTGTGAAATAGCTGCTGTGGTGGCTCAGAAACTAAAAGCACTATAACTGTTCTTCATGACACTGGGATGGCTCCTGAGTGTGTTTTACATCTCGCTGTGCAAGAACATTGATCTTTCCAACCCATATTTTGAGCTTCCTGACCAGCGTACAAACTTCTTCCCCCAAAACTATTGGGATCCTTTGATTCCCTTAGGGTGTCATAGAACTTTAAGGTCCCTTGCAACCCAAATGATTCTATGATTCTGTGATCTGCTCATAGATAATTTGAATTTTATCTTTCAACTAATAATGTATTTGCCCCCAGGCGGAGTGTCTTTTTTTACCCCCTGAAGTTTAAGGGACTCCGAGCGTGTCTGCACCCTCTGTTTTTCTCAGAGCAGGGTAGGTGGGAGCCAGGTCTTGATAGAAAACATAATTATGGCCGTGTTAATCTGGGGCTGTGCCTGTGTGCAGGAACGGTGTAGGGGAGGCAGCGGGTGTTATCGTGGGTACGGTTGCATAGAAACCTCTTCCAACGTGATTTGGATCAGACCTGCCTCATGCCTTGCCTGCCTGGAGCTACTTAAGCTAATATGTAGCTGTCTGCACCTCTTTATGGAGCCCTGCAGGCATTTAGTCCTGCTGCAGTGAAGTGCCCCCTTGGAAACTCTAACTTTGAAGAGATTCTACAGCAAAGCAAACTTTGCAATAGCTGTGATTTTGTTTTGAGCTGCAATAATCTTTATTTTTCCCAATAGGATTTATAGATTACTACTTGGTAACACTTTCACAGCTACACCCCACGTTTTTCTAGTAATGCTTCTATTATGCTTTTACATTTATACATTTATTATGCTTTTACATTTATACATTTTCTTCTTTTATTGTGTAACGTATTTAAGGTTAGGCGGGTGTGAATCCCAGTATGTTGCCTTTTAAAAGCGCGCTTCCCATCATAACTTAGTCTGGTAGTGGGACACTGCAATAAGTAGATGGTAGAGAACGTCCCAAAAGGCTGTGACCAGCAGTATCTAAAGGTAGAATTAAAGCAAAACTGAAGCTGTAACTTCTGGCAGGTTTTCTTTGGAAGGATTTAAACTGAAGGAAATAACACTGTTTAAGGAAGAGACGCTCAAGGAGGACAGCAGTACTTAGGCAGGAGATGTTGCTAATTGCTCTTAAAGTAAACTTGTCAGTTAGAGGGTCTATTTTAAGTTGGTGAAACTGGAAATCATAAACTTGAGTCTTTACCCAAAACAAAATATAAACAGAGCATATGAGTACTTCCTTCTGCAGTTACTGCGTGTCCTTAATTTTACTTTTCCACTGGTGTGGAATTGCAAAAGTATGCAATTGTTCATCTGCTCCTCAAGGAGCAAGCATTGCTTGCAACATCCAGCTTCCGTATTTTAATGAGTATTAACTTTTCGTTGCATGTGGCTTTAGTTTCTAAGTGCTCTCTCCATGTCCAACCGGTATTGCATTTGGGTGCCTCTTTTCTTCCCTTTTGGAATGGTCAGGTGTTTTTTTGGTGGTTTTTGCTTCAGTTTTTGTTACAAGTTGACTGGATTTTGATGCATGCCATGGTACTAAAAGCTTTCTTTAGAGAAAGGAAGGTTGTGGCAAACCTGACTTTGTAGCTGTTTCCCAGGGCTCCCCAAGCCCTGTCCCTTCTAGAGAGGAGGAGAGAGTTTCCTCTCCATCTATGACACTGCTGACCCTTGGGCTTTGGGATGGGATTCTTTGTAGAGGCACAGTTGTTATGGTAGTTTTGGGATCAAACCTTCAGTTTTGAGTCTAGGTGTGGTGGTTTTTTTTACTCCCTACTTGTTTTTGAAGTAACTACTTCGACGAATGATTTTTTTGTTTCACACATTTTTTACGTAACTTATCTGCTGCTTTCTTGGTCTCAACTTTGTAGTCTTAAAAAACTTTCTCTCTCTTGAGTAATTATGTTGGCTAAGATAATCCTTGGATATTTTTTTGTTAGGGCTTATTCTTTTAGCCTCCCTATTTAGAGTTATTTTTCTAACCTTTTCTTTGTATACTTAATGGCCAGGGCAACAGAAGAGAGATCAGCTGCCCTGACAAGGAACAGAAATATCCTCTTTTTACCAGAGTTGTTTGGTTTTTATGACTTTCTTCAATTTAGGACACAATTCCCTTTCTTAAAGGAGAACTGCCATATGAGGCCAGTTTTAAAACAAAGATATTTTAAACAAAAAAAAAGATGTTTTGATGTCATATCCCTTCATTAGTAAACGTGGTCATTCTTTGAGATGTGATGGCCCCTTTCTAGCTATAATTTTACTGTTGTGATCATCCAGTGTCAGAGAACCTCGCTGAGGAACTCACCCTGGTAATTCTCACAGGATCTGGGGGAACAGAAGGGGCTCTTTTCTTGAAGAAATTCTCAAAAATGCATAATCTCTCCTTTTGAGAAGTAACTGCGTACCGATTACTAAATTACTAAAGGCAAACTCCTTCCGAGTTTGTTGGCAGTCCCTTCTGACAAAGGGACTTGGTCAAAACCCCTGAAGAGTGTCTCTCAGCGTAAACCAGATCAGCGTCCTCTTCTCCCGGGAAATCTTGTGCTTCCCACTTGAATATTTTTTTTTTTCCTATATTTCTGATGAAATTTGAAATGGGGCTTTTCATATTTTTTCCCCTCCAGTGGTCAGCGTGTCCGGTTGTGTTCCAGCGCTGCGTGGAGAACGTGAATTCACGGCTTAACTCTTGCGCCCTCTGCGGGCTCCATAGCGGAACGACAGCAAATGCTGCGGGTTTTCCATAAGCTGCTGTTTGTGCTGCTTCTCTGGGTGCCACGGTAACCTCTGTGTCCATCCCAGTTTGAAAATCAGAATGCTTTCTGGTAGTACCTTAGAGTGCTTTGGGGTGAGATGTAACACCTTGAAGATTTTTCTGTTTATCAGCTGGCATCTTCCTTCTCATCTTTATTCTTAACCCTTTATGTAGTATCGTTAGGAACAATTCAGATTTTCCATGACAGCACCTTTAACTGTTCAAACCTCCTCATCCTAAAGTATTCTACAACCTTTCCTGACTATTCACAGTAAAGATAGAAGGAAGTTTGTTTCTTTCGAGCAAAACCCATCTGAGGTATGAGGTTTAGCTGAGGAGATGCAAAAATGTGCTGAAACATTTGCATCCATCATATATTCCATTCTGTTCCTCTTCAGAAGCTTCATCAGCCTACAGTGTTTGGTTGTTAAAAAAAATATATTCTGTTTAAAATATTTTAAAACAAATATCCACACCTGACACTTGGAATCTCCCAGGGCAGTTCATGGCCAGTCCCTGGAAAGCTGAAAAGGGAGTGTTAAGCTGTACCTTTACCCCCATATGAAGGGAAATATTACAAGTCCCTCCCTGTAAATACTACATGTTTCTTTTCGGTGCGTTTTTCACACCCGAAAGACCTGTTGGGGATGGTAGTTGTGTAGGTACTTGGAGTCTGAAGGCAAAATGTGGGGTGGGCAAACAACAGTCCCTTCCCGCTGCTCCAGCTGTGAGAGTGTAGTTAAATCTGGAAAGGCTTGGAGACATTAGTGGATAAGTTGATTCTTTTTGTTTTTCTTATTATTTAACTTCTTTTCAGTTTACCCTTTGATAAACACGGGGTAAGAACGAATAAGGCAATTCACCTTTGATTGCATGTTCTCTGTGAGCTGTGGGAATTGCCAGCTTCATGGTCCTTGTGGCCGATTGCGCCAATTTGGCAAGTGCTTGATAGACTTGGGTTACGGAATAGGCAGCAGATATTTCTACACTTGCATATAGTTGCAGCAATCAGTCCTTTTCTGTGCTTATTCTACCCTCTTACAGTTGCTGGGCCATGGTTTTTTAGAAGTTCTGTAATTGCCTCTGCACCAACAGGCTGCTATTTTCAACTGTTCTTGGATTTTTCATCTATTTATCAAGTTTATATAAATCTGTATTTATGTCTTTCTTGTATGCACAGGGAAGAGTAGTCAAAAATGCCATTTGTATGGCCTAAATGGAACTATTTTAGGTATCAAAAGGCTTTAGAAAACTAATGTCTGACAATCAAAAAAGTTGTGAAGTGGTAGATAAATGAGAGAGGGGTTATTGCATCCAATCTGTATTTGGAACCAAAAGATGTGTGTGGTTTTGTGATTAGTTTAGGGAAGGCAACTAGTATTTTATCCCAAGTCTGGCAGTTAGAGGAGATAATTGAACGCCTTCCCATATTTTTAGACTCCCTTACGACATAGTAACAATGAATTTTTTAATAAGGGGAAATTGATAAGTGTTAGCTTTTCCTTGCATATTGCTGCTATCATACACTGTCTCTATTAAGAGTTATTATTATGGTTTAGCATGGACTACTTTCCAGTCTCTCCTGCAGTTTCCTGAATGACATAATCTCTAGCTTTGTTATAAATCAGGTGTATGTGGGAAGCTCGGCAAATAAAATTATTGCCAGGACTAAGTTTTAAGAAGGTGGGATCTTCTGCAGTGCATTGCTAGGTTGGCCTTCTTCCTCACCTCTGCTTGAAGTGGCGATTACTTATGACCAGAAACATAAAAAGCTGGTTTTGAGTTAGTTGTTGTGACTATCTGTAGCTGGTTTTACTTGAGCAGCTTATTTTTGCGGAACTGAAGCAAGCGAGCAATCTGCTGGGGGAGTTTACTTAGCTCTTGTGTTGGTTTTCTGGTGCTAATATTAAGGTCTCCACCCACAGAGACTGCTCATGCTGTGCTTTGAGGGACTGATACCTATGGAAGGTTTCCACTACTAAAGGGAGATGGTTTGCCAACCAGTATTCCAGCTTTTCTAGCCCTGTGTGAAATAAAAATAACATGGGGTTTGCAGTTCCATGCTTTTATTTTTCTCTTGTGTGTATTTGGAGAACCTGTTGGTAGTGACTTGTGAAACAGTGAAACGACACTGCTATATATGATGTGATTGCAGGGTCTTCCTTTTATATCATGTTTACTAAAAGGCGAAGCGTGGTATTTTGACATAAGCTTCCTATATTTGGCGTAGGCTTTGGATATTAGGAAAAGTTTCTACACTGAAAGGGTGCCCATTGGAATGGGCTGCCCAGGGAAGCAGTTGAGGCACCATTCCTGGAGATGTTCAAAAGATGGGTTGACACAGAGTGCTTAGTGATATGGTTTAGTGATGGTTTTTATCAGGGTTAGGTTGATGGTTGGACAAGATGATCTTAAAGGTCCCTTCCAATCCAGACAATTCAATGATTCTATTAATTACTGGGAGTAAAACAGCTTTGTGTAATGCTCTGTGCTTGCAGTGTAACCACTGAGGAATGATAAGGAAGAAGAAAATTGGCAAGAAGATGCCTTGTTTCTTTTGGAGCAGAAGTCAGATTTTTCTTCTCTTATCAGAAGACTTTAGTAATACTTAATCAACACCTTTCTTTCATCCCTGAAGCGGTTGCATTTAACTGGTATAGCAGGATTCAGGTATTACTCATCCACAAAGGGACTGGCACAGTTTGAAATTTTACCTGGTCTTATCTTCAAGTAGGTGAAGTTGGTTAAATGTCTTCAGAATAGAGAAGCACACAGTATGACTTGTGTGGTGCGTTCTTGTAATCACTGTAAATCTAAGGCACACTAATAATGTTGTTAAACCAGTATAGTAGCAACTGTGCCGTCAATCGTTCTAGGATTTATTTAATCGGATCCTCTCAGAGTTGCTTTCTTACTCTTTGATGTAATCAACTTCCATGAGTTGTGTGCTGCTTGCACGAGGAGATAGTAAAGTTTCTCCTCTGCCTGGCTTCCTTTTCTTTGTATTTAGAAATGGTTAATTTGGCACTTAAGATGATGGTTTTTTTTCTTTTCTTCAGTTTCTACGGGAAGATATGCAGTATAAGGATGCCTCTAATAAGCATAGTCACCTGCACAGAGAAGACAAACATATCACCATAGAGGATCTGTGGAAGCGCTGGAAAACATCTGAAGGTAGGTAAAGAAGAATAGCTAAAAATAACGTTGGTTAATGAAATGGACATTATTCAACAATTGTTCCACAGGATGTTTAAAGTAGTAAATGGAAGACCTCTTAAAGCGTCTTTATGAGTCTGTTTTGGTACCATTACTTATAGATAGGCATATGTAAAGCTAACTAAAAACTCATTCAGTCCAGCTAGTGTTAATTACCTCTTGAGGTGCTGGGTGTATTAGTGTATCAGCATGATCAGTTGTAATTTATGAAGGTGACTGTTGCAAGTGTGGAATTCCAGATGAGCATGTTTTTAATTTAGTAAACCCCAAGGGCTGCTGTCAAGCTGTTTTTAAACTACACTGTATTAAGTGGAAAGTCCAATGTGCTTCTACTTTGGTGTAAATTTTCTTTGGGCTACAAGAGGTAGGATTCGTAGTCCAAAGCATTTTGGAAAATTTTTTTAAGCTTGGGATACAGGAAAATGGTCTGACAGTCCATTCACCATCCCTCCCCTGCTTTGTTTTGAATGTTTTGAATGAAATAAGCAAGATGAGCCAAATACTCCAAATATCAAGACATGTAATGAGCAGTACAGTGTTCAAATATGTTCTAGGATGTACTGATTAAAAAAGAAATCTCAGGAGGTTCCAGAATGTTGGAATTGTTAGGAGAAAAATACTTAACTTTCTTTTCCTCGCGCCATTCAGAAGGTGTTGTGCTAATGGTGAACATCGGTGGCATCTAAAAGTTGGTGTTACTCAAACTGCTGAAAGTAGGAATAGAATAGGAATGAAACTAGCAACATGCCATTGGTTCATTCTGCTACCATAGGAAGTCAGTCTGAGGTAATACATTGGTTAAATCTTTGCTTTGTAGGAATTAAATATCTATGTTTTAACCAGTGATGTTTAGCCTCATCTCTTCATATATTCTGTAAATACTTATTCACTAAAGATCTTGTTCAATGAAAACAACTGCAACTAAATTATCAGAGAAAGTTATCTCCCTGAAGTTGTTCAGCTAACTTATGAGTATGTCTTGAAAAAATTGAGGCTGTAGTGATACCAGAAGTATCTAATTTGTCTGTTGTGTCTATCTTTGTTCCAGTTTTCTTGAAGGTAGTGAGTAATGTGAGTACGACTCGAAAGTTTATAGGGCCAGTTTAATGTAATTTGACAGCATTAAACAAGAAGGTGGAAGGGAGTGTAAATGACCGTATCAGAAATTTGAAACTTTAAGTAGTCTGAGGTATCTGTGTGAGAACCACAAGCTCCAAGTAGCGCCCTAGATAGTGCCCCTTAGTGCTGATGGAGAGAGGTCTTCTGGGTTTATGCTGAGTGGAATTGCCCATTCCTTCCCACAAAGCTTGCTTTGTGTGGATGTTTGTCTTAAAGTATTTGTCAAATAGCTTAAAGTTGCTTTCTGTTTAAGATATGGGTGATGTGAGACAGATAAGATTTGAGGGAAGAAAGTGAAAACATTGTTTATAGTATAGTTAAGTGCCTCATTGCCGTTTGGTGCCTCCTGTTAGCATTAGGAAAAACAAAGGTTATTTTTAAGTAATTGCTTGAGAAGGTTTCTTGTTCAGCAAACAGAACCCAGAGGACTGCCTCCATTCAAAGCTGTAACACTTTCCTAATAAAATTTTAAAAAGGGCTTCAGAATATTGCTTTTTAATATTTCTGGTGCTGGACGGGCTTCTGGTGTCCCCACCTGGTGCGGAATCCTTAAGGCATGACCTGTGCTGGTGGAAATTAAAGGAATTTCAAGGCTGCTGTAGTTTTCACCTTTGTGGAAGGAATCATATCATAGCTTAAATCAGCATCTGGGTTGCCACACAGTTTCAGTGAGTCCTTTAGGATAAAACAAGACTGTCACTTAATTTAGTTGCTGTTACTTATGCTTTCTGTGACCATCTAAATGTTTCAGGCTCATAATCTAATTCTGCAGAGAACTCTGTTTAGAGGCATGGCTAGGAACTAGCACAGCTGTTTAAAGCATAGAAAACACTGCTTTCTGAAAGTCCTTTGACTTCTATTATTGTGTTTATCTGCTTTTTGACTATAAATGCCAGTATATGCTGGTTGTACGGTGTTTCCTTTGACTATCTCCTTTTCTTTCTAATAAGCAGTACTTATACATTTGCAGAACCTTTCAGCCATTCTAAAGTATGAAGCTCAGTATTTATTGCTGAGTTAAAATCAAAGGTGCATCTTGAGTATTTTTTTTTCTATAAGGGCATTTAAGAGGTGGTAGGTGTGAGCGCAGCAAAGGTGACACATGAACATTTATTTTGATGCCTGAATACCAGTCTTCATACAATTATCTTTGCAAGTTCTATGTCTTGAGGGTGTCTGCCTTCCTTTCCCCCCTCTTACCCCTTCAATGGGTGAAGATCATATGAATTTGCTGTCTGAAGAGAGATGTATAGGTACTTAGTCTCAATAATAAGGGAATCTGTAAAATCAGCACACTGTCTTGTGTGTGTATTTTTCATTTCTTTAACTCTTTTTCCTTCTCTGTGGAAAGTAAGAGACCTAAGGTCTGGTACCTTATTTATTGGGGGAAAAAGATTTTTAAAAATTAGCTTTATTTTTATATGTGTGATCACCTGTTGTGTTCTGGGGGTAGTGATGCACAAGTGTTTTTGCACAAGGGACTAAGCTGCATTTCACAAAGGTGTTACGGTTGCCTTGCACTTTCTTAATTGCTTGCTGTCTCAGGTTTTAAATATCAGGAGATTGGAAATGAGTGCAAGCAGGGCTTGGTGAGGCTGAGTTCCAGCAATATTATTGCATGTAATATAGCTGTTTGGGGCATATTTGAGATTTAAGTGCTTTCTTGTTAAATTTTCTCTGTATTTCAGTATTTTCTTTGTCTCATCTCTGCTTCCAGTTTGTGAGTAGTAGGTGTGAACCTCTGTGCAGAATCTTAGGAAAACAAGTTCTTAAACCATCATCCTCAAAAAGATCTTGGTACATCGCCTTAAATGGCTACACCACCTGCTGACACGCATTTAGATCTTCAGGGGTAGCAAGGACAAAAGGACTGAGGCTGAGATCAGTTTAAGTAGATAAAAATCACGAGACACCATCCTGATTTAAACTAAGGAAACCACTAAATTACTCTGTGGAATTTTTAATAAAGACGTGTTTCTGTTGGTTCCGTGCTCGCCTAAGCTTCCTCTGAGAAGCATATAATGAAAAAGGCAAAATGCCAAAACCACCTTGGTGAATGTTAATTTGAACTTTTCTGCAATTACATTTGGCTAAATGCTCTTGCTCACTGAAACCTGCTTTCCTGCCGCTTGTCTTCTCCATTTTGCTACTGTTTTTTACAAAAATTAAAGGTAATTAAACTGACTTTTTCTTCCAGTTCATAACTGGACTCAAGAGGACACGCTTCAGTGGCTGTCAGAATTTGTTGAACTACCCCAATATGAAAAGAATTTTAGAGACAGCAATGTCAATGGAACAACGCTTCCCAGGTGAAGGTTTCTTCTGGATGAGTTTCAGATAATTCCCCGTGGGTTGCTGCTTTGGTCTGTATGTGGGAACAGCTACGTGAACCTAAAATCTAACAAGATGTGGTCAAATGCAAGAAGAGAGAAGTGTTCTTGCAGTTCTGAAGAGTTAGCTCCTTTTTAATTATTTTTTTTGTCAAACTATTTCAAAATATAAATGCTTCTTGCCACTCGTTTTGTCTTAGTGGGATTTTTTATTTTGTTTTTGCTGTTGAAGTCTTTATCCAGGACAACATAATTCTCTATGGTAGTGAACTTTCTTTTGAACAACTTCTATTGTATGGGTGTACATGAAAAACTATCTGCAGAACCCCTTTTCTTGAGTATAGCTACTAAATTTTAGTATTGCATGCATTTCAGAGAGTTGCTGTAGAAATCTGCAAATATACCATTACCTTTAGCTGTGCCAAATGGATTTATTTTATGATTGTTCCAGAAATAAAAAATAGGGAAATTATTTTATGTTCTTCTTTGCCACATGCTGATACGCTTTTTTTAATAGCACTACTGTCATTGTATTATATCTCTCACTCCAGTTGCATAACTATAATCTATATAACTGTGGGAAATGCTATTAATGCATTTCTTTCCATAAACTGGTTTTGAATATAGCTTGTGGAATAAGCAATGCTTTGTTTTATCATTAACAGGATAGCAGTAAATGAACATGCTTTCATGATCTCTCACTTGAAAATAATTGACCGGAGCCATAGACAGAAGCTTCAGCTTAAAGCCTTGGATGTTGTTTTATTTGGGCCTCTCACACGTTAGTAATTTTTTGGAGTTGTTTTGGTTTTTTTCTTATCTCTTATTTGTAAGAATTCAACAGAAAATACTTTTAGTGACATCTGATACTGTAGATTGGACAAGTTTATCTGTTTTGTGGGTGCACTGATGGATTGTTTGGCATGCCTTGTGGAACTGGGCAGTGAATTTCAAAATGTGACCAAGATGCTGGAATTGGAACAAAGGTCCACTTCAGTGTGTAAGATTACATAGAAACTTAAGTGTAACCCCACTTGATAGATGGATGTTGGCTTTTGTGTCATAACAAGTGTCCTCTAAGAGTCTTTGACTGATACAGACTATGTACTATAAAAGTTTAGTAAGCTTTTCTCTATCTCATATGTGTTTTAATATAGACTAAGTAGATTGTATTAGAGCAGAGTTGCTTATGTTGTGTGGAAAATGCTCTGGAATCCATTTGAAAGGTTGGAGGGCAGTTATTGGAGATGGTTTGAGGTAAATAACGCTTGGAATTCTGTTTAGTGTCAGGTTCTGTCACGTTTTAGTCTTCTTGTCTTGTTTAGTATGTTGTTGTCTAACAATGATCTAGTTAATGATGGTGTTATTCTCTGCACAGGTCCCCCTCACAACTGGATGAAGGATTTCATATTAACGGTTTCTATAGTTATTGGGTTTGGAGGCTGCTGGTTTGCATATACCCAGAACAGAACCTCAAGAGAACATATCACAAAAATGATGAAGGACTTGGAAAGTCTCCAAACAGCAGAACAAAGTCTTCTTGACTTGCAGGAAAGGTATAAAAACTAAAAAAAAAAAAAGTTACTTTTTAGTGGTCCTTTTGTTTGAGGTTAAATACCAACACAGATTATTTACAGTCATAAATTATTTGCATTAAGCAAGATGCCTTTGGATTTTGTTCATTTTCCTTCTGCATGGAAATTGTGATTTTGATGACAATGGTGGGTTTTTTGGGGTGGAGATTGCTCCTGGATATTTTAGCCGGCAATATGAACCCGGGGATGAAGGTAGAGGATAGAGGTTCAGTCTTTTTTTACCTACAGATTTAGAAGTATGCACTGTTATTTTCATATAACTACAGTTTACTTTGGGATCCTTGCATACATGGAAGTGAGAACATTTGCCCTGTTTTTGAGCTCTTAAGACTGAAACAGACCTATTACTTTCTATTCCTTATTTAGCAGTGTGAGAGTTGATAGTCGTCTTTGGTGCACCTCTAACTCAATGGTCTATAAAGACTTGTGTTTTGATCTTATTCAATGAAGGCTCACCTAAAAGTTTACATATTTTGTCTGAGGTGGACATCACATTGTGCGATGTAATTGCTGCTGATTCATGAAGCTTGCAGTGTTTGTTACCACAGAATGGTTGAGGTTGGATTGGAAGGGACTTCTGGAGGTCATCTGGTCCAGCTCCACCTGCTCAAGCAGGATCATCTGGAACAGGTTGCCCAGGACCATGCCCAGGTGGTTTCTGAATATGTCCGAGAATGGAGATTCTACCACCTCCCTGGGCAACCTAGACCAGTGCTCAGTCACCCTTACAGTGAAAAAGTGTTTCCTGGTGTTCAGACAGAACCTCTTATGGTTTGGTTTGTGCCCGTTGCCTCTTACCCTGTTGCTGGGCACGCTTTTTCCCCCTGGGGACTGCAACTTTTAACAGATGTGCTGTATGTTTTCTCATATTTCTTGTTCAATTGTGAAGGCTTGAGAAGGCACAAGAAGAGAATAGAAACGTTGCTGTGGAAAAGCAAAACCTGGAGCGCAAAATGATGGATGAGATCAATGATGCAAAACGGGAGGCTCATCGCCTGAGGGAGTTGAGGGAGGGAGCAGAATGTGAGCTCAGCAGGCTCAAATATGCAGAGGAAGAGCTAGTACAGGTATCTCCAAACTGTTCATAATTTTAGTGTTGACTTTAAATTCGTCCTGGTTTTATTACATCCTTAGAAGTGTTGACAACAGCATTTCTCTAATGCTAGATTTGAATGGAAAAATTCTAAGAGCACTTAATGATGGTCTGTCAATCATGCCATTATCTCGTAAAATAGTCCTGAAACTCTAAAGAGACATGCACTTTGTATATTAACTTATCATAGTGTTGTTGGATTTGTGAAACAAAATATATACAAAAGCTTTTTTTCTATCTTGTTATCAGATGAGAGATAGAGGCTTTGTCTCGCTCTTCTGCGTAGCAATAGATTAAATTTATTGTACTAAATTAAAAATGCTGTCTTGCAAAAAAAATTTAAGCTTCAAGTTGGGGACTATATATTATAGAAAAAAACAATCTGAGTATAATATAGTATATAGAAATTCATACGCTGTGTTTTATAAATGCCTGATCTGCCTTTCCTGACAGCAGTTGGCACGCACCAGAGCTCTGTAAAGCTGAGTATGTTGCTGTGGGGTATAAAGGTGCTTGTATTTCACTTTCTTCTGTTGCCAGTTCCAATGATACTCTTGGTGACACTTTTATTTCTTTTTCGATTGCTAGGTTCGCATGGCTTTAAAAAAGGCTGAGAAGGAGTTTGAGCTGAGAAGCAACTGGTCTGTTCCTGAGGCTTTGCAGAAGTGGCTTCAGTTAACACATGAAGTTGAAGTACAGTATTACAATATCAAAAGACAACATGCAGAAATGCAATTAGCAATTGCCAAAGATGAGGTACCAACTCTAGCTACTTAAAGACTTTTCTAATCTGTTGAAATTTGGAAGTTTGGAAGTTTTTTTTCCTCCGAGTTGTTGTTTGCTACCTGTTGATATTGCTAACATTTTGCCATCTCTGTTAAGCTCATTTTGTCTTTCTTTTTAGGCAGAAAAGATAAAAAAGAAAAGAAGCACTGTATTTGGAACATTACATGTTGCACACAGCTCCTCCCTGGATGAAGTGGACCATAAAATCCTTGAAGCAAAGTAAGAGCATTACCAGGACTCATATTTTTTTGTGATTATTTATTCCTGGAAGAATGGATTTATTTCTTTTTTTTAGACATATGGAGTGTAGTATCTTGGTGTTTTTTTCCACTTTTAAGTAAAACCATTTAAAAGATACTAAAGTGTGAATATTTGGATAGTGGGTCTCCTGGTTTGCTGGAATGACTGTACTTCTGTTGTGTTGCTCTATCATTAAGAGCAGTGTATTTAACTTTAACGTGTGCTTTTCTCCAGGAAAGCTCTCTCTGAGTTGACGACGTGTTTGCGAGAGCGGCTTTATCGATGGCAACAGATTGAGAAGATTTGTGGCTTTCAAATAGCGCACAATTCTGGGCTACCAAGCTTGACCTCCTCTCTCTACTCTGATCACAGCTGGGTAGTTATGCCTCGAGTTTCCATTCCTCCTTACCCAATTGCAGGGGGAGTTGATGACTTAGATGAAGATACTCCTCCAATAGTTTCACAGTTTCATGGTAAGTGGCAAGCTCAGTAAAAAGAAAAGTTCTGGTGGTGTGGGATTTTAAAATCAGGTGGGAGAAGGGTGCTGAAATCAAACAGGATTGGATCAAAGTCAAAAGGACCATTTGTCTAGCATTTCAGATGTATTTTTTGTGACTTGCATAAACTGAAATCTGGGTTTTGCAATAAAGATAACGTGAAGAAAAAGCCTTTATTCTGTTTCAATGGAGAAGTGGGGCATAAATCAGCTAAGGTTTTGAACATCTGCTTGGTCATGCTTGGATTGTGACTTAAGACAAAAGATTATAATGAGTAATGCTGTATTTGTGGTAGCACACTTATCCTTTCAAATGGAAGGGATGGAGTTAGTCTAGAGTCCCTTGAGTTACTAAGAAGCTCACACCCTTTGAGATGCTATGTAGCTTTTCAAGCATTCTTCAGTGGCTGGAACAAAACCCTGTTGTTTTCCAAGGGAAGATTTCAGGCAGAATGTTTGTATTTTTGATACAGCGGGTTGTTTGAGTGTGAGGCAGAGAGGCCAAGTACTGGAGGGAGGGAGGGAGAGAGGGAAATCCAGCTTTGGTTAAACTGTGATCAAAAGATATACACTGGGGATTCAGACCACCCTCGTATCTTGAGTCATTGCGTCAATACAAGAGCCTGTTTCGTGGAAGTTGTGATTAACTGGACTCTAGAGGCAAATCAAAAAGATGAGCTCCCATGTAGCTATTCAAACAAGCAATATCAAGCTGAGGAGTAAGTAGGGAAGAAAACTTTTTCTTCCAGGGCTGGGATTCTCAGGAGAAATTAGAATTAAACTGGCATGAGGAGAATGGTCACCACGTTGCTGCCTGCATTTAGTGTGTGCCTTGAGCACATGTTTTTCTTGTGAATGTACCAACCTTTTTTTCTACAGGTCACACCGAAAAGGTTATTAATCCCCTTGAGAATCTACGTAGTGCAAGTTCTGATCATTTTAAAGAATAGCGTCTCTCTAGTCATCTTCCCTGTGAAGGCTTTGATTTAAAACTTAGCAACAAATTTCTTTGGTATCCTAGTGAAATATTAATGCCTAGAGCTAAACTTCCAAGTTGGTAAGGACAAACCTGTGGTGTGATTTTAAAATGAAGAGCTCCATTCATTATCTTGACTTGTCAGGTGGTCTAAGAGGACAAAACACTTAGATATTTGTATCAGACTTCAGATTCATTTTTTTTCCCCAGTCACTCTTATCATTCAGGTCTTGCTCAGAAGTGAAGCCAAAGGGCAAAGTGCAGTTGGCTCAGAGGAACCAATGATTAGAAGACTGTAGAGTCTGTAAGAGCACAGTTAGTTGAAACTTTCCTGTATGCTTTTGCAGCTATGGCTTAATTGTTTTGGTCAAGTTCAGTTCATTTGGAAGTAATTAATGGTGGATGTTGTCTCAGTGATGGGAGTTATTTGAATGTTAGTAACATTAGAAAAACTTTAAGTGTATTTTTCTGAATTTTGGTAAGGCATGAGAGCCTGATTTTGCTAAAGCAACCACGAGGGAAGTAGCTTCTCCTTGACTTACTAGCTTTAAAATTTTTGCACAATTAACAAACACTGGAAACACTTGGGAGTGAGGAAAGAGAAGGAAAATGTGCTAAATGATCTGTTATTGAAACCAGTTCAGGAGTCAAATTATTGTATGTTAGTTTAGCAACTGCTAAATCATTCCCCTCATTTAGACAATGACAACAAATGCACAGGAGGAAGGAGAGAAGCCAAATGACTTGACTTATCTCATGAAGCAAAATGCAGTGCGCGGACAGGTCAGTTCTGAGCAAGGTTGTTTTCAGTTTCTGGACCTAACGGAACTGTCTGGGCTGGTTTGTTGTCCCAGCATCCTTTGGTATCTTGAGATCAATAAAATTTGGAGACTGTCAGCCAGGCTTTTCTGTGCTACAGCAATTGGGATGATAGGCTAAAATAGTGTGAAGTAATAGATCTATTTAATCAGTATTGAGCTGAAGAACAAAAGGGGATAAAGAAATAGATGCACGAGCTTGGGACAAAGTCATACAGTGAGGTGATAGTGAAACTTCTGCTTTTCCACTGACTGATTTAGGATTCAGCTGATTCCTTGATTTAGTGAATTTCATTGTATTAAAAAATTCTATATGTTAAACTATCATAGCTGAGTCCTTCATAATCCTCTGTATATATACCTAGAAGGAACCAAAATGCTTGTAAATTCTCCCAAAATTTACTGATGGTGCAGTCTTGTTCTTTTTTACACCAGTGAGTAGGATGGCATCAGATTGACCTGGACACATAGCACAACTTTCCTAAAGGGGTTCTTACTCTCTTATCTCAGTTCACATTTGCTTTTTTAGGAATATTTTTGTAATGACACAAGCTTATTTTTGAGCTGCCAAAACACCTACTTTTCCAGGTCAGTGGGGAGTTCATTGCAAGGAAAATCAAAAGTTGGAGTTACATGGCAAATCTCGTGTTGGGACTTGTAAATTTTTCTCTTCTGTTCAGCTTGGCAGGAAACAAAGTCTTAAGTGTTGGTGAAGGTGCAGCTACTTGCTGTTTTGTGAAGGCTGTGATTTCCTGCACTGAAAGCAGAACGGCAACTCAGCCTTTTCTGAGATTCCAGGAAGCCAAACTAATTTACCCGATGCTAAACTGACATCTCAAAACATACAATGCATTTTGTATTGTATGTATGTCTGTGTATCAGGCTGGACATCCTTGTCTACAAAATAATTGATGATATTTTTTTTTACTGTGCTGTGTTTGGTAAATATTTTGAACATCTGTAAGAGTTTGGTCTGTCTTACCTAAGCAGTGATATGTTCTGTGGGACAGTTTGAGGAGCGGTATGAGAAATCTGGAGGCTCATAACAGCTGTCCTGAAACCAGGTCTGTAGACTTATTTCCTTGGAGTTATTGCTGCCTGATCATCTTTTGAGGGAGGAAATGGATTAGGAACATTTTAGTTTGTCACTTCCCGTTAAATACTTTTCTGGTCAAGTCTTGTGTTGCTGTCTCCACCCATTATTAGTACTTTTGTTTCCGGAAATTCGTAGTTATCCTGACAAAAGAAAGTGTTATCAAATTGGAAGTTCTTGAGCTTAAAATGAAGTTGAATTATATATTTTTTTATCATGTTATATAAGTGAAATTGGTCTTCCATGTCTAACGTAACTTTGAACTAATGTAGTGTATTTCAGTTGGCTGTTAGATATTACCTACATTGCAAAACTCTTATGTATTCTTTGAAGCTCCAAATCACCACACAAGTAAAATACAGGATATTGTGTAACATGCTAATTTCAGCAGTCCTATTTTTAGCTTATAAAGGGTTGGGAATTTCAGTCCAAACTTTCTCTTTGTTCTCAAGAGAGCGTAGTGAGCCAGAGCTTTGGTGCACATGGTCAGAATAATATTTGGCAGGCATGAAACTGTGGAACTTGCATCTCAGTGAGCTGCTTCATCTAACTGTAGTGTCATAGAATCATAGAATGGTTAGAGTTGGAAGGGACCATAGTGATCATCAAGTTCCAACCCCCCTGCCATGGGCAGGGACACCTCCCACCAGACCAGGTTGCTCAAAGCCCCATCCAGCCTGGTCTTGAACACCTCCAGGGATGGGGCAGCCACAGCTTCTCTGAGCAATCTTGGGCCAGAGTCTCACCACCCTCAAAGGAAAGAATTTCTTCCTAATATCTCATCTAAATCTCCCCTCTTTCAGTTTAAAACTATTACCCCTCATCCTATGGCTCCACTCCCTGACCAAGAGTCCCTCCTCATCTCTTCTGTAGCCCCCTTTAGGGACTGGATAAGGTAGATCTGTAAGGTAATGCCCTCTGAACAGTTGAGCAATATCCAAAGTTGTTTAAGAATCACCGTGGCTGCAGCAGATACCTGCTATGGAGTCTTCAGAGTAGATACTGTTAACATCAACGTCACTTGGAAGGTTTTGGTTTTGCTTTTTTCTTTTGCCTCAGGGTCCATTGTAAAACCTCCCAGCACGTTGGCCAGAAGCAGCAGCTTGTGCCGATCGCGACGCAATGTCGTGCCGTCGTCTCCTCAGTCTCAGCACGCTTTGCACTCCCCCGACCCCGACATCCTTTCTGTGTCGAGCTGCCCTGCTCTTTATCGAACTGAGGAGGAGGAGGAAGCCATTTACTTCTCTGCTGATAAACAATGGTACGGAGATTAGCAAACAGCACTTTGGAACTCTGCTAGGATTATTGGAGGCTAACAGTTTAGAATTAGCGGTTTGAACCGAGCCGAAAGTTAACGTAATCTGTAGGATAATATAAATAATTATAGTCCAAGTGGAACAGAGCGAGTTCTTGTCTGGTTTGTGTATGTAAATAGCTAGCATGTCGTATACAGTTAAGTAATGTTACAATCCAGGGTGCACTGAACTAACCCTGATTCTCCATTACAATATGTTACTGGCTTTTACATCTGAAACTAGGATCAAAAGCAGTGTCAGCTACTGGGCGAAGAGAAGATGGATGGTAACACAATTCTTACAGCATGTTGAGCGTGTACCTACTCTTGTTACATGGCCTCATAGGAAAAGGTTAAATTCCTTTTGGAAGGAGCAAATGAGCTTGTTGAAAGGTAGGGACACTTGTCCTGAAGAAACTTTTTGTATATGATAGGCTTAATTCTCCTTCTTTCATTTCATAACTTTTCTGACTTCACGTGCCAAGAAAGATAGTTGTTGTTCTTTGAAGTGAGATGCAAATGACTGATTCTGGGCAGATGCTGCTGCCCACAAAACCAAGATTGCACAAACTAATTATCTTAAGTTTAGATAATAAAATGATGTAATGTAACTTGCAAGTTAAAATGTTTAACTAATGTTTTTTTGTTAATTAACTACTAAGAAAAAGTGTGGGTGGTGCTTTTAGAATAATGTTAATGATTCTAAATTAATTTCCTTTTTAACGGCATGAAAGGAATAGTAGTTTCATGATGTTTTTCTCCTCTCTTTGCTCTCACTCAGGGAAGTACAGGAAACAGGTTCGGAATGTGACTCCTTAAATTCATCCATTGGAAGGAAGCAGTCTCCTCCAGCGAGCCTTGAGATGTACCAGACGCTTTCTCCTCAGAAAGTATCCCCAGAAGAATTCTCACTGGAGGAATCATCTACAGGAGACTCCTCTTCTCTAACTGCAGATATTTCTAGGGGCTCTCCTGACTGTGTAGGCATGGCAGAAACTAAGAGCATGATCTTCAGTCCTGCGAGCAAAGTTTATAATGGAATCCTGGAGAAGTCTTGCAGCATGAACCAGCTTTCCACTGGGATCCCAGTCCCCAAGCCTCGGCACACCTCCTGTTCTTCAGCCGGCAGCGATAGTAAACCCAGCCCCGAAGCTGCCTCTGTCCCTAGGATAAGTAGCATCCCACAGGACCTCTACCAAAATGGTGAAAAAAACAAAAAGCCATCGAAAATTAAAAGCCTCTTTAAGAAGAAGAGTAAGTGAGGTGGGCAGAAGAAGCCTAGCGTGATGTTATAAGAACTCTATTTTTTAAATCTTTAGGAATGTAATTCCATTGGAGCATTTGCGAATGGATGCCCTAATGGAATGCTCTGTAGGTCAACTATATTTAACTGACTGTACTGTCAAAGGCCGTGCCAGCTGTCAATGAGAGATCATTAAAAAGTTCAGACAGTTTACATTCATTTCTGCCTATTTATTTCTTTTTTTTTTAGTTTGTCTTTAGTGTTTAGATTTTTTTTTTTAATTTAGCTTTGGGGTTCATGGTTTTTTTGTTGTTGTTTGTTCATAAACCATTTTTAAGCCACTTTGGACTTCTAAGCTTTAATGGACTAGTAAGCCCTCCTGGGCTTCCCAAAGTTTCTTGTTTACCAGAGCATCTTCCTATCTTTCCGTAGAGCTAGGACATTTATCTACTGGACTTTAAGAAAAATAAAAGAAGTAGAACTAAATTGAATTGCACTACTGTTTTACAGACTGGAAAAGTCTCTCTCTGCAAGTGAAACTGAAAGACTTGTATTTGACTGAGAAGATGAATCTTTTCACTTTTAGATCTTTTGGGGTTTTTATGTAGAACTTAGGATTTCTAATTGACTTGATTTCTGGAAATGGAAATGCCATGCTTTTATTATGGGAAGCTTTGTTAGATGCATTTATTATTAGAATGGTTCAAGTCCTGCTGTAAAGATCATGTTTTTCCCAGGACATTCACTGTGATTTTATTTCACTGCAGGCTGTATGACATAAAAAAAAAAAAATAACAAGAGAAGAGGCTCTTGATTCCTTATGCAAGTGATGGATATGAAACTTGACTGAGGACTGAAAATATTCACCCTCTTAAAATAAGGAGGGGGGATAGTAGCTTTTGTTTACAGACTGACAGACAATGGACACTGGGTTTGTGAAAGTTTGTACTGTGGTAAAGATAATAAATTGGAAACATTATTGTGCTTGGGAATGTTCCAATTTTAGCTGATGCTTGTTTCAGACGTGTTTCAGAGATCCTGTTCATTGAAACCTGTTGTAGGCTACATTGCTTATGCTTACTGCTCTGTATAAGTTATTATATTTTTGGGATTAGCTCTTAATGTCTTAATGTCCTCCTTTTGTAAGATTTCATACACTTTATTTTTGTATAGTTTGAAGATCTAGCTGTTCAGACATGTCTGAAGTAAATGGTATAATTTTATAATGCATACTGTTATACTAACTCATAATTTTAGATATAAAGATAGATCTAAAGGTGAGACTCGACACGCTTCAGTTAAAAGCAGTTTTTATGTTAAGCTTTTACAGGGAGAGGCAAAATTACTACAAGGTAATAAGGAAGCCTTCTTAGGGCAACAGCTAGTTGTTTGAAAACATCTTTTTTTTTTATTTATTTATTTTTAAACAGTTGGAGACAACAAATGTAATGTACTGCTTGAGCAACAGTGCCTTTTACTCAGTTTGTCTGCAAACTTTAATACTGAGCAGGGGTTTCTTTTGAGGTACATTCCAAAGAAATACTTCTTGCTCTAGTGAACGCAAGCAATTTTACCCAGTGATGATAAATGGTTTCAGCTCTTCCATCGGGGTGTTGGGGTTGCCTCAGTAACAGGTACCACTGCCAGGGACCTGTGATTAGGGGCCTCGCTCCTCGCCAGCGTGTACACGCTGTACTGTATGAAAGAATTAATTCACTGACTGCCTAAATCCTTTTTTTCTAGTAAGAAGCCTTCAAAACCTGTAGTTAATTAAAATCAAGTGATACATGATTGTTGTTTTTTTTTTTTTTCCTATCGCTTTCTATTTAGGTTCCACTGCACTGATGTGTTAGTTTTGTCCTCAACAAGTGGTGGTGATATGAACAGAAGCATTTACTGTGGGTAGAGAAATGGTTAGAGGAGAAGGGTTAGAAAATGGGATGGAGACCTTCCATGTGCAAGTACCTTAAAAATCCTGGTACATCAGGGCTCCAGAGTTTTACTGTCTAACAAAAAGATTGTATGTCATCTGTACAGAAAAGCGTAGGAGGAATCAACCATGCAGTAAAGTTTGGAGAAGAGAAAAATTGGTGGAATAGAAAATAATGAGAATATGATATTTTTCCAATATTCTCTGAATCGTCCGATTGGACAGCTATAGTTGCAAAAAAAAAAAAAGTCATCACAAGGTAAAAATGCTCTCTTTAAACAAAGATGGTACGCTCTGTATGTAGTAGACAAAAAAAAACCTGTAGCAATGCAGAAAGACTTAGGCCAGAGAAGGACCTCAGTGCTGGGCCTTTGGAGTTGTAGTTAAAAGCCTGATGAAGTACTTGAACATGTACAAAGGGGAAAAAAAAATACATCAAAGTAGGGAACTTACTTTTGGCTCCCAAACAGCACGGAGAAGACTAGTACCAGAAAAACGTTGAATTTCGATGTCTGTACTTGAGAAGGCTGTAGCAATAGTTGAGTTTAAAGTGAAATCTGGGTCTGGATATAGTAGATCTTGCAGTGTGAGATTTGAGGAACCAAAGAAGATGAAGCTGCATTTTGATGTGTGTGAAAATATATATTGATAGACGTTTGATATATTTACACCTGGGGGGAGAAATAAATGTGGTACTGAGGAGTGGGAGGACAGCACTTCTTAATCCGACATCCAAGTCAGGCCCACTCTAATACTGAGAAGCCAAACCAGACAAATCCAGTTTTCTGTAGTGAGTATAACTAAAAACTGAAGTAGAGGTGTTAGACTATTCATTGCCTGTTGAGTTTAAATGTTAAGGTTTTTTTTAAAAATACAAAATTTGACTGTCTTCCAGCAAAAAACGTCATGGCGGTGTACAAACAAATCTGATGATGTTATCATAGGGATTTTTGGCTTCAAATGGCAAACCAAAAATGACTGCTCTCAATGCTCAGTTTATCACCAGCTGTCCTGCAACTTTATAGCTGCTACTTAATTAATATTATAGAACTGAAAGCTTCAGTTAAGGTGACCAGAAGTGGCGAGCATAGTATATTGGAGTTGGGTTTTTTTTATTATTTTAATAGACCACTTGCACATCTTGCCACCTGAATTTGTCCAGTAAGTGACTTGCATTGCTCCTGCTATATACTGTATATATGTATATTTATACAGGATACGTATCAATGATCTTTAAGGTCCCTTCCAACTCAAACAATTCTATGATTCTGTGTATAGTGTAGAAATGCTCTTCTTCAAACTGTTAGCTTCCTTTTGCTAAGGTGTGTTGAGAGAACTGACTCCGAGGTAGATCCTTGCTGGCAAATGTCTTAACCTTGAAGTGCCTGGTGGTTGTCAACATCTCGTGCTTTAAAAGGTCCTCCTTTTTTTTTATTCCCCTTGGTTTTTTAGTCATTTGAGACAAAATCATTTAATGTCATCATCCTTTAATGGCTGAGGACTTCTGAAGCTCTGAGCTCAGAATGGGTGTGATCAGAGTAAATTTTTTTTTTTTTGGAGCTTTTGTAGCTAAAATCCACGTTCTGTTTTAAATTCTCCAGTATTTTTCAGAAGATAATAATCTTTGCTTTCTTAATATTTTGTCCCTTGCCCCCTTGTTGAGACAGAAGCCCCTTTGTGGAAACTGCCTGAAAGGCTTCTCCCTGAAGAGGTTACTGTTTCGTCTTTCTCCTGTAAAAGTGTGGGGTTCTATAAATAGAAGAAGAAGAAAAAAACCCACCCCAATTCTTCCAAAACTGAACAAACCCATATCTTTCTACAATTCTTACTAAAAATATGTGACACTTCTTTCCTAATAGTGTAAAAACTTTAGGAAAGGCATTTCTGGTTGCCACGGGGAATGCTTTTTACCATTTTACGGTAGGCTTTGAGATCAAAACAATTGCTGATTTTTTTTTTTTTTTTTCCCCCTGCTTGATGATAGAATTTTAAATTGCTCACTGGCAGTTCCAGACACACATCAGCTTTTCTTTCCTCACTTCACTGGTACCTGGGGAGCAGATTACCCTCCGCTTTCTGGTGGGCAGTTTGCTAAAAGAGAAGATTCTCCATCACGTAGTGAAGGTAATAACGTTATAGTAAGAATCTAGTTCCTCACTTGGAAGCCTTGAAGGTGGTGAAGCAAAGGACACTCACCTTAAGTTTTCTTATGATATTTATGGATGCCAGCTTGAGTTTGGCATTAACTTACAGCTGGCTGAAAGTCTAGAAAGGTAAAATTAATTAGAAATTGAAGCTTTTAATATTTTGACCCCCAATATATAGGAAAACAGCACACACAGGGAAAAGATGATCTCTAATTGGCATTTCTCTTACCATTTATTTCTCTTACTTACTTATTTGTAGAGCTTCAGGAGAGTTTCATTCCATTTCCCAGATACATTGCTGGAGAGGGATTACTACCTTAATTTTATAATGTATGCAAAGAAGCATTTATGTTTCATTTCCTTACAAACAGAGGGGAAGAATGTAAATAAACTGAATGCTTAACTTGAAAAAAGTTTTTTAAAAAAGTCAAATCTAGAATTATTTGTTCTTGGACCTCTTTACTATTTGCTTATGGCCTTGTACGATACGTTAAGTCGAATGAGTGTGGGTTTCTAATCTGTTCAGTTGCATCGACTGAAGTGTCGGTGTCATGGTTTAAATTCTGCTTTCTCAGAGCTGCTCCAGGTCTTTCAATCCTGGATGTTTTATCTTCATTGAGTAACGGTTAAGCCCGCTGAGGCCATCGAATTCTAAGTGCTGGTAAACTTTTCTACTAGTGGCTTAAACACAGATGTTGGTAGAACTAATCCCCCCCCAAAAAAAAACAAAAGGCTTTTGCCAGTTGTTTGGCTCCCTGGCAGCAGGTCAACGTTCAGGTGACCTTTCTTTGAGGCTTCACTAGTGTCTTACATATTTTCAACACAATTTTTCCCTTCCAGAGATGGTGCTGACCAGAAACCCTGCTCAGTGCTGGAACAGAACACACCGATTTATACAAATTAACCTTTTAAAAGTCCCAATTTGCTCTTGCCTCTGACATTACCTATGCAGGATGGCAGTACTTACGAGTCTGCTTCAGAAATAAAATAGGTTATGTTTTTGTTTTTTGTTTTTTTTAATCCTCTAAAGCTTCGAACCCCAAGTTTTCCAAACGGTGTGTCTGTGTGTGTTCTGTGCGTTCAGTGCTTCTCTGAAATGGAGAGTTGGGGAGGTTGGTCTCTGCATAGATGTTCAGGAAAGCAAATTTGGGCAGGATGAGAAGAAAATACTCTTGCTGGTTGCAGAGGATGCAGAGTTCAGAGATATTTCATCTGCTCTTAAGTCAGAAGACTAAGGAATGCTTACAATTTATATTGCTGGAGATGAGAGGGGCATTCAGTCTCAAAGCTTTTAGAGCAGTAACTTTTTATCCAAGGAAAACTTTTATTCTTTACTGTGCAGGGCCTTGTCTTCATGTTTCTACTGCATTTTTGACCCAGCAGCATTAAATTTGGTAGTTACAGCACTAACTTGTGTGTGATTGCCAGAGCAGTTTCAAAGAACAATTTCACTAATGTGTCTTAAAGTCAATTTTGGTATAATGTGTGCTAAAAGACATCTGAATGATGACTTTCTCCTCTGCATTCCTTCTATTTTAATTCAGCTCAGTTCTTTGTGATCCCTCTACTGTTACAAACGAAAATCCAGGTACTGATAGGTGACTCATGTTCATGTTTAGAATACACTATTTTTTGTTCAGCTGAGAAATACTAACAGATAAGTGCTAGATACTTGCATTTTAAAACCTGGATCACGGTTGGATATTGTTGCAAAACCACTGCTGTACTTCAGTTGAACGAGGTACAGCATCCACCGGTGCAATTTGTGTACGAGTGGTAAAGTTGTCCTTCTAAAATTCTTCTTAGTTTGTTTTTGATTTGTATCTTAGCTTGATGCTGCACAACTGTTTTCGGACTCAAATTCATTTAAAATCAAGGACGGTATGTCCAGCCCTACCAAAAATCAGTCTTCAAGCATCAGCCATCAGTCCATTCTCACCAAAATGAATTAAAATCCTGAATATTTGTACTAGCTAATGAGGCTCTTGGGTGGTAGAAAGGGTTCCTGGAAGTTTTGGGGTGGAAGGCAGAGAACTTCTGGAGTGAATGGGGTAACCCCAGTTCTCTACCAGCTTTTCAAATCCATCTCCCACTAAGACCGAGTCTCCCCAGGGGAACGTAGATGTACTTACTGCTTGGAACTTTTGTGGTTAATTATATTTGGCTATCTAATTCTAATAACTTGCATGTGCGCTGTGCTTGCTCGCTTTTCAATAGCTGACAAAAGCTGTAGGAGATCTTGGGGGTTTAAAAAAAACTAAATTGCTGTTTTTTGAAAGAAAAAAAAGAAAAGACTGGCAAGAGAAATCTGTCAGGCTGCGAACCGACTGGAAACAACAAAGATCCCAGTTTTTTGTCTACAAGAATTGTTTAAATAGTTCTTAATGAAATGAATTTGGTAGCATGTGTATTTTCACATTGCTCTCCTCCAAGCAACAAAAACAATTAAAATACATTTCAGCAAGGCTATTTGGGAGATGCCTTGCCCTGGTTTTGTTTTTAATTTAAATAACATCGAGTTGTAGTGAGTGTTCAGCATATTAATACCTGACTTAAAAGATTAGCAGCGTTTGAATGGCTTGCCTTGTTTTGTTTAATTACAGCTTTATAAAAGTGTAGTACATATTTGCATAGAGCCTGTCGTTGGATGGAAGGATGTTCCAATGACACAGCAAGAAGAGGACCAAGACAAGTAAATACGTGCACAATTCAAACCTTAACTTAAGATGCTCTCCTGTTCTGGGAAGAGATGCCCTTCTCGCAGATCCTGCTCTTCCTCTGTTTGCTCTCGGCTTCTGTTTGTTTTCATTAGTTGAACTAAAATAAGAAACAAAGCCCTCAGACTGACTGGTTTCTGTCTCTCTAATACAAACGCGCCCTGTACTTGCTTTTAACCTCATCGACTGCATGTTGTTGGTGCTGTACACAAATGCAGCTGGAGTATTTCTTTGGTGTTGTACAGCATGATGCATTTCATTCCCCTTTCTGGTTTACCTCCCATTAGCTATATATCGCTTTACAACTGGAAAAAAAAAACCCACAAACTGAGTTTTTGGGAATGGAGTCTGTTTTGCATATAAAAATTTTCTTTTCTTTTTCTTTTTTTCCTGTGAGTCTTATGAGAAATGTCCTGCTTGGAGAGTCTCAGACAGTATTTTCCTGTGTTTATTCATGTTACTTTGCTTTATTTTATAAGTGGATATTGATTTCTGATGTGTTGTTACACTTAATGTTGAATAAATCTGACTTCCGTTTTGAAAAGTGAAACTGTGTTAGTGAAAATGTTATGTAATGTTAATTCATCTTAGCCTGTTCCCAGAATATATAAACTTAGATTTTCTTATTTACTTTTTATTTAAACTTGAGATCGGTTTTCTTTCTTCTGCTTAAGATTCTGGCCAATATTTCTTTGCTTCATGCTGATATTAAAGCAATAATACTGGGAAGGGCAAGGTGGAGACAGGTTTGGAATTCAGGCTTGGAATTCCATTCGCTCGAAAGAGCCTTTCTGAGTTTAAGTTGCTTCATATTTTGAAGATTTGGGATTTTGTGGAGTTTTTTTTTAACTCCAAACAAGGCAAAAAGCTTTTCCAAGTGACTGTTGGAACAGTGCAGACAGAGCCTTGTGATTTTGAGCGTGAGGATTAGCTTGAGAGCCCGTGGCTCTCTACCAAGAAAATAGAAAATGCCCTTGCTGGGGGTTAAATGTTCCTTGTAACTTGTAGCAACTCTGAGAAGGAAGAAGCACCAGCTATCTATCAAAAATAGCTTTTATAAAAGTGCCTTCTCTTGTAAGCAAAAGTCCCACCTGTGCAGAGGTGGCAAGATTGCAGTGAGATAAATTAGAGATGATAATGGTGTGGACCATGGGATCAATGTTAATTGTGTTTAGAAGACTTACAGTGTGAAACCAATGTTATTTTTACCGCAATAAAAGCAGGATATTGGTAATTGAATCTGGATATATATTATTTTCAGTTGTAGTTGTCCAGTACAGCCCTGTTCAGAAGCAGGAACTTGGTGGCTGTGAGTTGGTCTCTCGCTTGGGTTTGTTCTTAGTGTTCTTGGTTAAGACTGTTACCGATGGAAAAAGTGTATATATTGAAATCAGCTCTGCATCTTCAGAGAGCTAAATACCTTTCTGCTGGGGACCTGCTTTTCGTTTCTCCTGCAAATTTTGATTGAGCTATTACAGCGTTGCTTATGAGAAACCTTATTTTACCACAAGATTTGGCACCCAAGCAAGTGAAACAAAGAGCATTCTAATCCCAGGGGTTATTACTGAACTTTGGTTAATTAACAACTTCAGCGAGCTGGTGTTTGCTCGCTGTAGTCAGTTATTTTTTATTTTTCTTAGATGAGCTGCTTTTGGTTACTATTGAATTCAAGCCCAGTTTCCTTACTCTGACGAATTTAGGCTTTTAAACTGATGGTTTGACCATTTCCACTGGGTGATGGCATTACTTGTGGAATTGTGTAGCCTCCTCCTTGCCCTGGAGAGTGTGAACAGGGTAGAACCAGGACAGTTAATCTCCTCTAAGGTCCTTTGGTCATCAAGTTGCTCCTAAGGATAGAGCGCTCCTGGTTAAGCTAATTCTGGGCCAGTTTCATAAAAGTCTCCCGTAGTCCCTTTTCTTTTTCAGTGCCTCGCAAGGATACGCTAAGTCTCTGCTCATCTATCTGTACAGCAGAAAATATTTCCATTTTCAAGGAATTTTTCTCTATTCAAAGTAAAGTTTAGTGGGGTTTCCTATCAGCTTGATGCTGCGGTACTTGTCTGCTTCAGTCCTGTTTCTGTTCTACTTCTGTACTTGAAATTACCACTTTTTCCCACATTGTTTCCAAGAGGAGAAGTGGTGAACTCATGAATCTAAAATATAAATATAGTTAAGTTCCGAAGGCCAGGGTTTGTCTGTGTTCTAAGAGGTCTTATCTTTCAGCTAGTGGCTGTTAGCACTCTGGAGGCAATTTCTGAACCCCGTGCTGGATTTCCATTTGTTCCGTTATACCACTTCCATTTTAAAAACTCCAGTTTTTCTCATTGTTTTTTTTACAGGGGAGGCTTAGCAATTTGAAAATATTCCAGAAATTGTAAGTCACAGTTACAGCACGTGGGTGAAGGGATCTGAATACGTGTGTGAGTGAAGAAAGGGGCTGGGGACAGGAGACAGAATATACCATTATTTGTTTGTTCTCTGAAATGCCAGAGTCTGGAAGAATGTTTGGAAAGATGAAGTATATATGAGGGAAGTTTGAAACACAGACTTTGTAATTGTTGAAGCATCCCCTGCCTTTTACTCCTGATCTTGTCAAATACACCCTGGTTTTAAGGTGCAGAGATAAAATCCTGAAGAGGATTGTGAATGAAGATACTGCTTTGGGGGGGGGGGGGGGGAAGAATTTCCATTCTATATTCTGCTCAACCTATAGAATGTGTTAGTCTGTTTGTAGCAATTTTAGAGAAAATAGTTTGAGGAAACTAAATAAAACTTCAGAATTGGCATGCTGTCTCCAGGGCTGATACACCACTGATGGTTATCTGCCAGGAATATCTGCTCCAAGGTAGATGGCTACCCTAAATATCTACAAGAAAAAAAACACCCAACCACCAAACCCTGTGGTGATTAAAGTGTTTTCTCTTTTTTAGTAGGTGGTTGTTTAATTCGAGCGTGTAACAGCCTGGGTGACTCTAGTTTATGTTGCCAGAGATTTTGATTAATTTCTGCCATAAGAAAGAAGAACATAAGGAAGAAACACTGAGTTTTGATGAAAGTTCATTAAAAAAATGTATCGCCAGTGCACAACAAGCAAAGGGCCTTCTGGATGGGGGCTTCTTCTAATGATGTTCGTGACACTTGAGAAGGTCCTTGTGTTCGTACGTCTAGGCATTGCTGAGCTGTTCAGCCACGGGTGTGCTTTAACTGCAGAGCTTCTGCCTTGATGGATAGGTCTTCAGATCTGTAAACAGCAAAAACTCCAGATGTAGTATGTCGAAGTAAATAAAAAACAACCCACAAGCCCAAAAACCTGAGTAGAGAAACTTAAAATAGGAAAGAATACTGCCTTTTAAGGCAAGTTTTCTAGTGTAAAATAGCTGAATGTAACAATTAGTTGTGTATCGGTGGTCTTGATTTCTTTCAATAAGCTGCTCAACCCATCACTCCCAGCATCTACCTCCACATGAAGCTGTGTTTTGTACTAAATCTGACTTCTTTTTGTCTCATGTAACACAAAGAAGAGTTTCTGCTGGTGCAATTCATGCCCTTCATCGCACCTCTGCAACCCCCAGTGTCTACATCAGGCCTGGGATACCTCTGATGCTTTCCTCTCGTGTCTCCTCATGTTACAGGCAAACCTAAGGGGTTTTGGCAAGTTCAAAGGTGTTTTTTGTGTTTTGTTTTGTTGTTGTTTTTTTTTTTTATTGGAATTGGAATGTTTTGTTGAGCCTGGAATACTTCCTTCCTGGAAGGTCTGGCCACCAGTTCTGGGCATGACTAGGGCTCGTGTGTCTGAGGCAACTGCTGGGTGTCATTGCTAATATTAGCCATGGACAAGTAGACTAGTTTCATTGAGGCTCTGCAGAAAGTGGAGAAAATTCTTCTTCACCAGAATATTGAGGCTTGTTCTATCTAAATTACGCCGATTATAAATTAAGAAAAAGCTTTGAAGGAGTTCTAGTTACTTGCAGGTTGTTTTCTTGAAAAGAAAAAAAAAATTAGTATTACTTTGTCCTTTAGCATTCCAAAGTAGTGGGAAAAAAGGAAGACGCAGCAATTGCCCTTGCAAAGGGCCACAAAAGGAAGGGTTCATGGCGTGGCAGCCAAGAGTTAAGAAATTAAAAGGAGTAATATTTGCATAGCTGATGGGAACAGTGAAGGCACCTCAAGGCTCCACATCAGATTTACCAGCATTTCACTTCATTAAAGATGGGATGTGTATAAAGAAGCGTAGAAGAGTGGTTCAGTGATCAGATTTGATAAATGTATGTTAGAAACGTCAACTCCTTGATCCCTGGAATGCTCTAGATGTAATTTAGAAGTCAGGAAAGAGACTCGGCAGCCCGAGGTAGAATTTGGTCTTGATGTGCTCATCAACTTGAACATACCCAGCATCAGGATTGGAATTGGGTGTGTGGAAAATACAGTGATAAAGACATTTAAACTATGGCCAGTTGTGCAAGGTAATCTTTGGCTGCTGTGATGCTAATTTCTCTTATAAGAGCTGACTTTGTTCTTTTGGAATTGATCATATTGAGAGATGCCGTGTACTCGTATAGCAAGCTAAAGAGAAAACCAAACTGGGCTCCTCCACGTGTCTGAAGAGACTCTTGCTCTGTTCAGGGCCCTCATTGTTATAATGCTGAATGGGAACAATTTGAGGACTATCTGGAGATCTTGTAATTTGGGAGCAAAAACACAGCTAAAAGCTGTATTGTTTCCCATTCCCTCCGGAGTGGATAGCAGGGAATACAGTGCTGCTGCTAACGCTCTCCCTGTTTCACCCAGAGCTACTGAAGTTCAGTGTCAGACTCCCAATAACACGTACTCACTCATTCATTCCTTTCTCAAGATTCTCTCGGATATACCCTTTGCTAAACTCGGGAAGAGCGCTTGCCCCACGCTGCTTACCTGCCACGCACAGCTGGGGGTGAAAGGAGACGGATTTTGGTTCACATTATGATCATCTTGTCTCTTTGGCTTCTGCCAGATCATCTCATATTCCCATGGAAGCAAACCGTTCCGGGATTTGTACGGGAAGTAATTCAGCCTTCCCTGGCTCTAATTCACTGCAACTGCAGAGGCTCTTTTGCATTTGTATCTACTGTCGTTAAGAATTCTCGAGTGTCCTATTTTCCAGGGGTGCTCAGACAAACCCATTATCAAAGAGCTGTGATTGATTTTTTTTTTTTAATTTTTTTTTTGTTGCACTACAACCAAACATTAATTTTCTTCTTTTTGTTCCGGAGGGAGAAGGGGGCGTATGTTTTTCCATCCTTTTTTTTTTTTTAAAAAAAAAAAAGATGCTCTTCATCTCTGAGCATCTCTGGCATATGTTGAATTCCGAACATCAGTGGAGGGAGCGGCACTGTAATTCACATGTTCTGATTTGACAGCTAGGTCACAAATCTGCTAACGTTCAACTTGTTGGTTATTATTGCTGCTCCTTTTTCACGGGGGAAAATTGGTATGCACGTTAGAAGATGATTACAAAGAATTATATAAACTAGGCAGGCGGCTCAATTTCTTAGCTGTTTGTGGGGGGAAAAAAAAAAAAAGCCTTTTATTTCTTACTCTATTCCCTGGTTGGGAGAAGTCAAATATTCATTTGAACAGAACGACTTGGAAATTAAACAAATAGTTCCCACACTTGAAATGCAGCCTAAACTCAATTGAAACACCTGCTGTTTCCTCTATTTTCTTTATTTTTTTTCTTTAGAGGGTCTTGCACTGCTGAAATCACTGTTGTCGTGCTGTGTTCGTGCTACATCACGTTCATAACTTGCCTGCTGAAGAACTCGGGGAAATCTGTGTGTCCTACCAGTGGATGCTTTTCCAGGCAAGAAAAGGGGATTGTAGCAGCAAAGGACAACTGATTTATCAATTCTCTACTGTAGGGTGTAGTTGGAGTGATGAAGAATCTGCAGGGGACAAAAGAATAGAAAAGGCAGGAATCTTATTGGTATTACTTTTTGGGAAAATACTGTTGGATCGTGAATCTATAATTGGAAGCCTCCTTGAATTTTTGGAGCTTACTGGTACAGACACCAGAAAGACTTACCAACACCTTTGGTTTTTAAGTAGGTTTAAAATAGTATCCTGTATATTTGAAACACTTAAATAGTGCTACATACACTCGCCAACTTGAAATTATAGTTCATGCAACTTACCTTGGGGGTTTCTTCCTAATTAAGTGTCTTCCAATATGATTATTACTAATGTTTCTATTACACTTGTGGCCCCATCTCTGGTAGTATGATACGGTCAGCTGGAACTAGCAAATTCTTGCGAAGTCATGCTGGAAATTAATTTAACCTTAATTACCGAATTTTTAGTGCTCCGCAGCTCTGGAGAATTGGATTGAAGAAATAGGTAGAAAATGGCTGTTGTGTGTGAGACTGCACTGTGCATCGGTAGCATAAGAGTATGCCTTACCATTGCATATACTCTGCACTATTGCAAATCATTTACTTCTCTTCTCTTCTTGTGCCTGCCCCATCCCTGGAGGGGTTCAAGGCCAGGCTGGATGGGGCTTGGAGCAACCTGGTCTGGTGGGAGGTGTCCCTGCCCAGGGCAGGGGGGTTGGAACTCGGTCTTTGAGGTCCCTTTCAACCCAAAACATGAAAACGTGGTAGTCTGGTGTTATTTCTGTTTTTTTTTTTTTTTTTAAGTGGTAAAACATTGCAGTAATGCCTTGCTCACAACTGTGAAGAAGTTTGCTTTGTGAACCTTTCTTTTCTGAAGGAACCTACAGGTCTTTCAGAGATGCTTTGACCAACCAGTAGGACTTTGTTCCAGCAGAGAGATGAAGCAGCCCTGGCTGAGCTTTCCCAGCGCGCTCCAAGCTCGTGTTCAATCACTTTGCTTGGGCTCCTCCTAGTTGTGCTTTCTATGTTTTGAGAAAACCACTCAAACAACTTCCTTAAAAGAAACTTGACATTTTCTGCTTCAAGCTCAACTTCAACTAACTGTATATACGTACATATATATATTTATAAATATATATATATGGCTACAGGTCCATATAAATTCTCATGAACACCATAGAGCAATGAATCTTTCAAGTGAAAAATTCTGTTGTTTTGCATATTTTTCACTTAGAAGTGAAAGATTTCTGTTGCTTTCTGTCCCTTCAGAGGTAAGTATTGACAAAGGAGTATTACCTTTGGATCTTTGCTTTAATGAATACATACAGATAACACAGTTAAGTTTCAGAAAGAAAGTTGAAATCTAGTTCTTACTGTCACTTATTTGCTTTGTGACTTTAAATTAGACAGTTCAATTGTTCTGCAAAATAAAGGTAATAGTGGCTGCCTTCCTGCAAGGGGTTGAATGCATGTTAAGCTTCTCTTAATTGAAAGTACTATTCTGAATTCTAGATATTATTAGTAATTCCCCAGATTAAGGGATAAAACTCTTCTGAGAGCTAAGCATTTTCTCTTGCAAAGAAAAGTATTGATTTTCAAAGCTACATTAAACTCTGCTCTGTCTTTCAGGATACTCTAATCTATTCATTTTCAGGGGAGAAAAAGGGAAAAAAAAAAGTGAATGGCATGTAAAATGCAAAGCCAGGAAAGAGAATAATATACAAAGCAGGTTTGACCTTCCTTCATCTTAAACAAGGAGTTTCATAAAGTGACATGGTGGAGGGAAGGAAGAGACACGGATGTGCTGAGAATATAAAGTGTGAGTGGTGTGGAACCATCACAGCCTGTGCTCTCTCTATATTTCACACCCGTGTTGCTAGTTGGTCTAAAAAACTTCCTAAATTAATGGAGGGCACACAAATAGGAGAGAGGGGTGTTCAAGCTCATCCCATCATTGCTGCTCGTGAGCTGAGGGCATTAACATACGTAGGCTGCTGAAGCCTAGTCCCTGTTTCTGGAGCTTGTGTTTCCTTTCCTGGGAAAGAGTCTTGTGTCTCGACCTCATTGGAACTCGACGTGCTCAGCAAGAGCACCACGTGCTTCAAAAGTATCCCAAGATCTCAGTCTGGGTGGGGTGACTGATGGCTTAACCTGCTGGTGGGTTGCAGTTAAGGTATGTTTCCTGAGAATCTTTCCATATGTTGATTTTGAAACAAACAAAAAACAAAGTTCCCTTTTTAAATTTCATTCTCACCTTTCAGAACCTGAATCACAGAACATGTAGGATCGGAAGGAATCACTGGAGACCATCTAATCTAACACCCCTACTGAAGGCAGGGTCATCTACAGCAGGTTTCTTGGGACTGTGTTGAGTTTGGTTTTGAATATCTCCACAGCTGGGGACCCCACAGTGACTCTCTGGGTAACCTGTACCAGCGTGTGATCTGCCTCGGTGTAAAAATAGTATTTTCTTTTAGAGTAGAAATTCCTACTTGAATTTATGGCTTTTACCTTGTGTCTTTCACTGTGCACCGCTGTGAAGAGCCTGGCTCTGTCTTGCTCTCATCAGGTATTGATAGAAATTGATAAGGTCCCCCTGAGCCTTCTCTTCTCCAGCTAAAACAGTCTCATCTCTAAGCCACTCTTCAGATGTTCCTGTCCTTCAGTTGTCTTCATGGCCCTGTGCTGGAGCTGCTACAGTTTGTCCATCTCTCTCTTGGACTTGGTAGCGCGGGGCTGGTCACGGCACTTATGGTGTGTATCAATGGTTGGAAGTATCATCTCCCTCTACCTGCTGGTGGGGCTCTTTCTAGTGCGCCCTGGAGGCTGTTGGTCTTTGTTTTAAGGGAACACTGCTGACTCTCACGTTCAGTTTCTTGGACCTGGCCTTTCTCTGCAGAGCTGCCTTCCTTCCAGCTGCTCCCCAGCCTCTGCTGGTGCACGGGGTTATTTCTCCCCAAATACAGGAGTTGACATTTCCTTTATCTGAACTTCATGAGGTGCCTGTTGCCTCGTTTCTCCAGGCTGCTGAGGTCCCTTGGAGTGGCAGCACACCCATCTGGCGTATCAGCTACTCCTCCCCATCGTCTGTCATCTGCAGACTTGCTGGTGGTGTGCTCTGTCCCATCTTCCAGCTCGTTAATGAAGAGGTTAGACAGTACTGGTCCCAGTATTAACCTCAGGGCTACAACATCAGTGATTGGCCTCAGATTTTGTGTGGATGGTCACAACAACTGCTTTGAGCCTGGCAGTTCAACCAGTTTTTAATCTACTTTATCTAGACTGCTTTTTGTCAGTTCATCTATAAGAAAGTTATGGGAGACTGTCAAAAGCCTAGCTGAAGTCAAGATAAACCATATCCACTTGCCCTCACTCCCTGAACTCATCGCTTCATTGTGGAAGGCAATTAGGCTGTTCAGGTGTGATTCCTGCAAATTCATCCTGACTCATCACCTCCCTGTGCTTCATATGCTTCGGAATGGCTTCCAGGATTATTTGCTCCATCACCTTGCCAGGGTTTGAGGTGAGGTCAATTGGCCTGTAGTTCCGCAGATCTTCCTCTTTGCCCTTTGAAAGATGTCACACTTGCTGTCTTCCAGCACTCAGGAACCTTCCATGACCTTTCGAAGAGAATTGATCTCTTTTCTACTGACAGTAAGTTTTTTGTGCTCTAGACTTAGCTGCTCATTTCAGGGACCTGAGATTCCTGAAAGGCAGATCTTGCTGGGATGGACCTCGATGCCCAGCAGGCACTGAGTACCTCAGCTGTATCTGCGCTGGCTGTCACCATGTGCTGTGCGTCCCATTCAGCAGGCCCACGTTGGAAGTTCTTGGAACTTCCTTTCATGGAAGTTCTTCCTTAAGCTGCTGATATGCCTGTAGAAACCTTTCTTATTATGGCTTTCTTACCACAGGCTGAGAGAGTTGGGGCTGTTCAGCCTGGAGAAGAGAAGGCTCTGGGGAGACCTTAGACCCCCTTCCAGTCCCTAAAGGGACTCCAGGAGAGATAGGGAGGGACTCTTCATCAGGGAGTGGAGCCATAGGATGAGGGGTAATGGTTTTAAACTGAAAGAGGGGAGATTTGGATTATCAGGAAGAAATTCTTTGCTGTGAGGGTGGTGAGACACTGGAACAGGTTGCCCAGAGAAGCTGTGGCTGCCCCATCC
>JAOTQQ010000032.1:59354970-59366103 GCA_026546715.1 Gallinago undulata
TTCTATGGGTCTGGTGAGGGGTCTAGAGAACAAGTCCTATGAGGAGAGGCTGAGGGAACTGGGCATGTTTAGTTTGGGGAAGAGGAGGCTGGGGAGACCTCATTGCCCTCTACAGCTACCTGAAAGGAGGGTGTAGGGAGGTGAGTGTTTGGCCTCTTCTCCCAAGGGAATAATGACAGGACCAGAGGAAATGGTATCAAGTTGGGGCAGGGGAGGTTAGATTAGATATCGGGAGGAATGACTTTACTGAGAGAGTGGTCAGGCACTGGGAGGTGGTGGAGTCACCATCCCTGGTGATATCTAAGAAATGTGTAGACGTGGCACTTCAGGGCATGCTATAGTGCCTGAGATTGTTGGGTGTGGTGATTGTTGTGGTGATGGGGTTTTGGTTGTTTTGTTTTGGTGTTGTGTGGGTTTTTTTTTGTTTGGATTTTTTATTTTTTATGGACTCGACGATATCAAAGGTCCCTTCCAACCATGAAGATTCTGTGGTTCTGTAATTTCCAGGTATTGCCTTTTGGGGGCTACAAGTTTGTGTCCTTTGCCTTAATCCCAATATTTGCAATGTTATTTCTGTGTCTGGGAATGCTGTTTAACCTGCGGTTCTCTGTATTTATCGGAGATAAAATGTTTTTATAGGGAGAACAGGACATGTGGGTAAGGGAAAAAGGTCTAACGTTCTTCAACCTCCTACAAAGGCCAAGCAATCATCTGTAGACACTCCCTTCTCCTGTAGATCAACAATTTGGACACTAACACTGGTGGAGAGGTTGTCATACCCTAGTCATATCTAGTCAGTACTGAAATATATTTTAAAGCAATTATAATTCTACTTATTGTTTTAAGGTATTCTGGTGGGGAGAGGGAAGGTACAAAGAAAACTATTCCCTGCTTTACACACTGAAGTCCTCCTAAAATTTGTTGTTGTGATGTTTCATCTTTTTCTTTTTCCTTAGTATCGAACCCATGATTTTTATAACTTTAAACCTTATGGTCTAAATTTGAAATCCTTTTTTTTTTTTTTAATAATTATTTGCGAATCCAGCTTGTTTACAAAGAGAACTTCATTGCTGTACCCAGGGAGGCTTTCGTGTGCTCTGTTTATCCATGTGGCACCTCAAAATTAACTTGTTCAAAAGCAGAGAAATTCCGTAACTTCTGGTTTTGATTTCATCGAAGTGGTATTTAGTCACTCTGAATGGGGGACAAATTTGCCTGAAGATGTCCAAAAGCTCCCTTCTGGAGGGGGTACATCAGCCCGTGGACAGAGCGGAATCCTCTGTCGTTTTCCAGTGACTGTGGAATTACCTTATTTCACTGCTTTAGGAAAGCTCAGGGGCTGCCACATCAACTACTCCTCATTATTTGGAAAGGCTCCTTGGAGTTCTGGAGACCGTGCTCCGTTATTGTTAATTAAAAAAAAAAAATAAGCTATACTGAGCGAGCAGATTTTTTTATTATTAAAAAAAAAAAATTAAAAAGTTTTAAAATTTTAAAAAAAGGCTTATGCTAAGCATATTAAAGGTAGCATTAATCCCAGCCTGCGGGGTTGTTCCCCAGCATCGCTGGCCCCGGGGGCAGTGAATATTGGATGAGCGGTGTGCCGCCGGCGTGTTTCACTTTCTTCTTCCCTTCAGCTCGAATTTGGCTTTTTGCTTTCCTCTGCCTGCTGGGGGGTTGGAGGGTCTGGTGGGCAAACAGCGATGGCAGGGATGGATGGAGGGCTGGCCCACGGTGCGTCTCCCCCGGCTGCCTCTTACCTGTCACGTTTGTGCTACTCGTTAGGGAATTACTCTCAGAGTTCGCTAAATTCCTGAAACTTTTCTGAAAAGTTTCAGAAAGTGAAAACTAAGCTGGCAGAGGAGGACGAAGTGTGTTAGAGACCTGTTGTATGATGTTACCAATGCACACAAGGGGGCACAGTTATGCCGTCCCATATTTTAATGTCTTAATTCATAACATCTCAGGTGAACATTCTCCTCTTCTCTGAAAAAAAAAACAAAAAAAAAACAAAAAAAAAACCCTGGGGTGTTTAGTACAACAATATATTAAGTTGTTCGAATTCTGATTTGGCATTTCTAAGACGCCAAGCTAAAGCTTAAACCTCATCTCTCTCTAAACAATTACTACCAAAAAAAAAAAAAAAAAAAAAGAAAAAAGGGTTTGGATCTTCAAAATATATCAATAGAGCCTATCTCATGTAGGTATTACACATTAACACCCGCACACTAACTGTGAATTACAGGATCAGTTCTGAATTGCTGGGTTTCATCCGCATGAAACAATTACAGCTGATCTTGATAGCCCGGCTTTCCTTCCTCATGGGCTGTTGAGGAAGGTTAATTTAATTTCTGTATCACCTTAACTGTCTCATAATCGTTTTGTGTAGTTTTATACTTACTTTACCTAAATTTAAAGTAAATCTCTATTTTTCAAGGTCAAAACATCTTTTTCTCAGATTTTTTGCTTTAGAAGAACCCAGAACTCATAGCCTGATGGAGAACAAAAATAATTAGTTGTGATGCTATTAGAAATAAATTTGAAACACTGATGCGTGAACGTTGAAATGTTTCTATCATGAACTCTTTGGGAAGCTTGTGTCCTGTTAATGTATGCCATCATTTATATGAAGTATTGGGTGAAAGAGGAGTTATTAACATTTTTACTTATTTTCCATGCAAAAAAATCTGCTCCCCTGGGAAAACAGTAGGGACTTGATCATGTTTGTGATACTTGAGGCCAGATCAAATGTAGTTTCTGGTTTAGACTCGATGCCTACATATTGCAAATATCAAGTTAATTCAACCCCAAATAGTGGAAAATAAATAGTAAAATTTGCATGCAATTGTGTCTTCAACCAAAAATTCAAGGATGGCTACTGCATGAGCTTCATTTAATTCTTTTCTGCTTTCACTAGAGAGTTGGTTCAGATAGGAGCAGGCTTAGGCATGAAAATTTGATGCTAGGTCCTGAAATTTTTAGACAGGGACTTTGATATATGTGTGTTTGTGTGTGTGTATATATACATACATACATATATATATATATATATATTTGCTAATTCCTATTGTCCTCTATGCTGTATCTTGTTTTCCAAATAACAGCAAAGTGAGATTTTTTTTTTTTACATGAACCAAAGAAAAGTAGCTGTGCCTGAATTGTCTCTGTGGCAATTTATACAAGTATGCAATTATTATCTTAAACGCTCGTAAGTAGGGCTCAATCATGTTGGAGTGCAAACACAAAGCAATAATTAGTCCTCTTCTCAGAGATGCTGTAAGTTAAATGGACCTGATGGAGATACAAGAATAGTAAGCAACATAGTGGTGGCAAGTGTTCATGTTGGTGTCATGATTATTTAAATGATGGGATTTATTTAAAGCTTTGCTGAATCAAAAGTCAAGGGAAGGCAACAGATGTCTGTGGGGGTCTTGTTCATCAGTCATCAAGGAGAATTCTAAATATGTTGGGGTCATGAAGATGAAAGGTAGGACATTTGTAGCAATAGGATGAGGGGTAACGGTTTTAAACTAAAAGAGGGGAGATTTAGATTAGATATTAGGAAGAAACTCCTGTGAGGGTGGTGAGACACTGGAAGAGCTTGCCCAGAGAAGCTGTGGCTGCCCCATCCCTGGAGCGGTTCAAGGCCAGGCTGGATGGAGCTTTGAGCAACCTGGTCTGGTGGGAGGTGTCCCTGCCCATGGCAGGGGGGTTGGAACTCGATGATCTTTAAGGTCCCTTCCAACTCTAACTATTCTATGAACCTTTTGCTAAAACACCAAAGCCTGGAAATGTCATGAGGGAAAGGTGAGAATGTTTTTTTCTGCTGGGCTGTCTTTGTTTCCAGCAGCTCATACAAGAGCTGGTGGTGTTTGAGAGCTGCTTTCCCTACCAAAGAGACAGGGCTGAACACGTTTGGGGAGTCTGAGCCTACAGGAGGGTGGCCAGAAACTGTTGGCCAGTAGGAAGGATTGTGTAAGCTTGGGCCTAGAGAACCGTATCACTCTTTGTGCTTTTTGGAGGATGTCTTAAACATGGCTTTGGACACCTAGACCCTGGCCAGCTACGTAGCTTCACCTAGTAGACAACATCTTGTGGGGCCAGCAGTAACCATTTCCCTACCCTTGGCATTTCACTTATTTGCTGGGGAAAATAGGTTTGTATTTCACTTGAAAACGCAGCGGAATTACTTTCTGTGAACCTGCTGCAGAAAGGACTATTTCTGCCCGTCTTTGAAAATGGCGACACACGGTAGAGGGTTTTGTTGCCCCAGAAAGGTCAAGGCTTTGGTTTAAAAGCAGAGTACTTTTGCCCATGTAGCTGGTGTAAAACATGCTTGGATTCAAAGGTGTTGGAGAACCTGGGGCCTGCTGGCTCTCAAATGCTCTGCTGACAATGTCTTGTGTTCATTTAGCACTTTGGCACCGGCGTGAGCTTTTACTTTATACGAGGTCTGACTGGAAGCCGTTATCGTTGCAGGAGAGAATTATTTATATTACGTATTACTTTGTATTGAAGTTGATATTGTGCAAGATATAAACATTTCGTGCATGGAGCTCAATACGCTGCCATGTATACTTGTCAGCGCAGTGATGTTAATTTTTGGCCAGCTGTGCCTGTCTGATCTTCCAGCCTGACGGTATTCTCCGGTGTAACACTCCGTGTATTTTGATAATGTGAATTTCATCCATAACATCTGTATTTCTTTGGAGGATGCCTCTCGCAGAGCTCTGCAAAAAAAGTCTATAGATACTGAACTTGTACTAGCCGACTGCAAAAGGTCACCGTTAACTTTTAGGGGATAATTGAAATAAATTTGACAAGTGTCTAGGCATACCTATGCTATTATGACTGTACAGCAGCAAAAACAAAGAAAAAACCCTCCATAAAGTCAACAGGTATGGTTTTGAGCAGTAGATAAGCATTTCTAATGCCTTTGAATGCAGCGAGTTTTGAATATAAGGCTGCGGCACAATGGAGTGAGCGGCCTAATTTTTGGGACTGTTGAAGCTAAAGCCTCCTTTGTGTTGTCGAGCGACTAACTTTTAGATCACAGAAATCCTCTCAGTTTCACAGCAAGACTCTTTGTGGGGGGGGGGAAAGTGGTGAAGCCATTTCCATCTGCCATCAATACGATGCTGACACAAAGTCTTTGCTTTAGCAGTTCCGACGGAGGGTGATGAGCTGCCAGATGAAGGCCTTCTTCTGCCGGTATTATTTTTGCTCCCCCACTCGTGTATTATGTGTGTGTGTGTGACGGAAAAGGGACTCGAATGTTTTCTTTGTTTCTTCCTCTCTGCCCAGAGGAGCTTGCGAGATGAATTTTTGGTGCGTGGCGGGGTGTTTCTGCCTCTGAAGACTCTTTATTCACAGAGAATCCCAGGGCTGTCTCCCAAAGACTACACGAGGGTTGATGTTGTTGCCTGAACAGCACCAGCTAAAGATTCTTTTTTTTGTTGTTGGTCATGCCTATACTTTTTTGTTGAATCTGAGATATTGTCTCTGGAACTATACGTATCCCAATTGAATAACCACATTTTCACAGCTTGGAGAGGCGAATGCAGAGGCAAATTCTTGTTAGCCATAATAAACAGGAGTCGGATGAAGAAAAAAAAAAGCCATTCCCAGATGGACTATGATTTGTAACACTACAGTCAAACACAATAAATGTGCAGATCAAAAATAAGTTTGGGTTGTAGCTGCTTATGGAAATACAGCTAGGAAGAAGCTGTGAGGAGCTAGGTTTAGAGTTAAAAATGTGTAGGAATCTCTAACTCATGGTTGAGGGGACAAAAAATACCTTGGGGACAACAGATATTCCTTGTTTCCAAAAAGGCTTTTTTTTTTTTTCCCCCCACCTTCCAGTTAAATGTTTTATGAGAAAAATACCTCACCGTGGAACAGCATTATGTTGTGATACACCTTAGTGCAAAGAAAACCTAGGAAGGTTTAAGGCAACTTCTCTGGATGGAGTTGAGGGGAGCTGTTGTGTCTGATCAAGAAGTGATCAAAGGGCGGTGATTTCTAGGGATGGAAGCTTTCCTTTTCTTGGCTCCGAAGCTAAAGAATGCCTACATTGTCTGGTTTCTGAGAAATATAAGTCTGGAAGTGTTGTTAAAACTGATCTTGCTAGTGTTCGCTGATCTTATTGATCTTTTTTGATAGCCTCATACACTGTGCAGAGTAATGCTGGAAACAACCTTGAGGAAAAGCTAGAAGAGACCATCTGGGATGATAGAAGGAGAAGTTTTACCTGGTGACTCTGCGCTTAATGGAAAAACTTTCCTTTTACTAAAGTCCTGTCCTGTCTACATGATTGCTGGCTGGTAATAACCGAGTCTTTTAGTATTTAATCAGCTTTCCTCATAGAATCTGTGAAGTACAGGATGATGTTTTATCAATTTATAGATTTGGGGTGGGTGGTTGGGTAGGGGAAACAAGTTGCTTAATATTTTTGAGCATCTCACTTAAAGGTCCTTGCTCAGGATGATAGCAATTTGGTTCTCTAACAAGGGAGAGGTCTCCCAGGCTTCATCAAATTCTTGACATACAAGAACGGAAGTGTTAGAATTAATATCTTTTTGGGTCCCAGCCAGAACAGCTTTCATAAAGCCCACAAGACTGGGGCGCCTTGTGTGGATGGCTTGCTGTGAAGGTGAAAATAGTAGTTTTCAGAAGTTTTCAAACTGGCTGATGCTGATACTGTGGCGGGTCTGGCAAAGATTAGGGAAATTCTTTCTTTAACAGTGAGACTGTCTCCAGCTACGAGCTCGGAATTGGGAAATTAGCTCCATTAGTCTGTCCTTGAATTGCAATCTTATCTTGCCATCTAATTTCCTCTATTTGTTACTCTATGTTTGTATCTTTAAAGTGGCTTTGGTATCTCTCCTACTGGATGTTCTGGAGATTGGCACACACACTCTACCTTGAGGCTTTCAGATGGAGAGCAAGATAGAATTGCAAAGGTTACTAGTTTTACTATTTGCTGGCAATCTAGAAAGTGCTTGTATTCCTAAGGGTTAATACAAAAATAAATTTAGCTTAGCACAGTTGTCAGCCAATTTAAGGTGAAGATTTCAGAGATTAGCTCTGACAATCCTGTGGAACACACCATATGTCATCTTTTGAAAACTGAAGACAGTATTCCTTCTGGTCTTTGTTATGAACTTAATGAGGTTAGAGAAATGTCCTCTGTCTTTTACAAGACACAAGGGTGGAAGGCCTTGATTTGAAAAATACCAATCAACAATGTATCTTCAGTGAGCAAACAAATTGAATTATGCTGCTGGTTTAGTTCCTGTGGTGCCTCTCAATAAAAGTTTCGTCACAAAATGATTTAATTGTAATTGCTCATAAAAACCACAATTTGTTATGAGCCAGAGCAGAATCCAGTAGGGACGACTGACTGTTCGTTTTGGGTTTGCTTACTGTGTTTTAGGATATCTAAGCGTGGTGGGATAGACTAGTAGATACAAGGAAAGATGTAGGAGCTCTTGGACCCAGAGCTGTTTCTGGGTGGGGGTCCCTGGAGGAAGGAGCCACAATCTTCCTCCGATTGAAAGATCCGACGTGCCCTGATGCCACCCTCCCCCGGGCCAATTACAGCGTGGTGGTGATGATGTTCTCATTGTTTCACTGCTCCAAATATAATGAATGTTGCTGCTATGACAGAGGAACAGTCTTTAATATGAGAAAAGAGACTGGAAATAAATTGCACTTCCAGCTGCTTTGCTGGCTGTATTATTATTATTTTTTTGTTTTCTTGCTGTCTGAGTCTCTTAAATGACAGCTTGAAGGCTACCTAGTTGATCCGCTATCTGCTCTGATCATTTTGGGTTATGTATCTCTTTAATCTCTCAAATAGCCAAAAATGCTTCTAAGCAAAGTTTTCTGTGTTAGAAGATCCTGAAAACTCAATCTTTAGGTTTTGACTATTGTTCTTATGTAGTTATTATTCCAGACACCAAATTAGAGTCAAATGTTTGTATTCTATATCTCTGTATCTTTGGCAAGATACAGTTGAGAAATACTTGTAGAGATTTTTCTTCCATTTTTAATAAAAATTGCCTCATTTAAACAAAAAAACTTCCACGCTTTCTGCTGCCCATTTGATCTCTTTTTTTTTTTTTTAATCAAACCTAAATTTTGAAATATAGGATTTAGGGATCATGCTAGGTTCTTCTTTTTAATTTAAAACTAAACCAGGAAAATAAAAGAGAGCTCATCACGTATTTTTTCTTTCACTGTTGAAACTATTTCAAGTAACTGAAATGAGAAATATGTCATAAATGAAAGGTGATGTTAGAAATAAAGTACTTTTTTTTTTTTTTCACCCGAGTCTGTCTAGGATTTAGATCAAGAGATTGGAAGTTTTTCTAACTTTGCTATTGATTTTCTAGGTGATGGTGTTTAACTTCTCTATATGTATCTGCAGTTGCTCTTATCTCAGAAGATTTTCTTACACTTTGCATCCGTATTTTTTTTTATTAACTGATATGTGGAGGGAGGGGGAAAAGTAAATAAGGTGCAAAGGGAGGCACCGACTCCTTATCCAAATACTATCAAACTATAAGAAATCTTACTTTCTGGGCAGAGTATTAACCTGCAGAGTACAGCGCCGATAAATCTTAAATGGATTGAAGCCTGTGTGTATTTAAGATGAATGATCAAAAGAGCCAAGTGGCACAAAGCACAAATGGGATATGAGAAACAACATTCATAATGAAGGCAATTAGTTTACTTTCTCTGAGAGAACGAGGCGGTTGCTGCCAACTGAATATCAAATGGCTCGGCAGCTGGGGACAGTGCACGAGGGGGCAGGAGCAGAGTGGTGAATTGGCAACGGTTCTCCTTTTCCTCTGTTTTCCCAAAGAGGTTCTGGGGCTGGAGCAGATGGGGGTGGGGGGAAGGACATCCCTTCCTGGACAGCCAGGGCTGACCTGCCTTCCAGGACAGAAGGAACCTGTGCTGGTGAGCCGAAACTTGCTGCAGGTAGCTCTTCTCAAGAGGTTCTCCTGGAAGTGCCTCCAGCCCAAGCCCCAGGGATGAATCAGTGCTTTCCTAAAAGCAGGAATATCAGGCTGCCTTTAAGTCTGATGGGATGGGGTTTTGACAAGGTGGATGAGGTGGGGGAGGGTTTGGTGAGCGGAGATAAACGTCTTCCAGAGCATGAGGTTCAGAGGTCTGATTCCTACATTGAAAACATAGCTCAGGGTGATGGCTGAGCCTCCTGGGATGTGAAACAAAAAAGTGACAAAACAGTGACATTCCTGCTGAACTGAGGAAAGACAGGAGGCTAGAAATGGTGCCCTGTTGGAACGGATTGCTAATAGTTGAACATCAATAGAATTAAAATTCAGTGATGAAACTGCCCTTGGAGGGAAGTACATTGTGGTCTTAAAAGGCAACGGAATTAAGTCATCCTCTCGTGCTCCAGAAGCTTGCCTGTGATGGAAGTTCTTCTCATTGAGGAAAGCTGCTGTGAATAGCTTTGAGTTTGGCTGTTAATGCTGCTGAGAGTCAAGTATGAGTGCAAGGCATGTTTTTTTTTGTTTTTTTTAAAAATCAAACAACGATTTACCATATCTTTATGGTGAAATCACTCATGAATTAAAAAGTTCAGAGCTTCCTTAGCTTTAGGAGTTTCAAGGAAATGAGTACATGTGACCTATGCCTGCCTAACAGAAACCTTTTCTTATGTGGAATTATTATCCAAATTAGAAGCACTTCTTTGTACATTCTGTGCAGGAGAAGGAGGCACAGGGAGATGAGCCTTTGCTTTCACAGCATGCAGATGATTTATCAGGCATTGCATTCTTTCCCTGGGGGAAGGTAGGTCAGCTGAAGCATGCAGTGGGAGATGTAAGGATTTTTTTTATTTTTGTTGTTTGTTGCTGTTGCTGCCTTTCTGTTACCTGCAAGAGATGTTTTGTACACGCGTGTCAAGATAGCTTTCATTAAGACTGCTTTAGAATTAGCGCTAGAATTAGCAAACTATCGGCTTTAAAATTTCTGTGTTGCTAGGATGAGCTCTCTGTTGTGGTAAAAAAAAAAAAAGAAAAAAAATTTATAAATTATTTTCACAGGCGAGACAAATGCATGAAAATACTTGTTACTGTGAGAGACGACAGTTCTATGGTGGTATATTTCGAAAAGCTGCCAAAAAAAAAAATACTGTATGAATAACTGGCAACGCTCTGAAATGTCTAGTGCTGTGCCTGCAAATTGGTCCTTGGCATGAAATGTGTTTTGCAGCTGTTATAAAGGTACATCAAAGCCTGGGCTGGGGGGGGAGATTCAAACTGGTGGGCAAAGAGAAAAAGGTCCTGGGTGCAAATAGACGCTCTGCCCAGAGCGAGAGGGAGCCAAATATTGTTTGCTCTGCATTGTTTGACAGAAGCGTTGAGCGAAAAGTACACGCCAGGCCAAATTTGCTGCTTGCATAAACAAGCTGAATGTCACTGGAGTCAGCTGTTTGCACCAACAGCGGGTTTGCCTTCCAGGTTTTAAATGATTCTTACATCCTTTAATGTCAGAACATAAAACAATGTTCGTTACAGGGTCTAAATTAACTAATTATACAAGTTTCCTGTGTTTTTTTTTTTTTTTTGCTGTAGAGATGGGGGGGAAAGCTCCTTGTTTTTACTGAGGAGCATCCTGGCCTGGTTTGCACCGCTGGGGCCTGGCACAGGGAAGGAAGTTCTCAGGGGAGAGGGATGTGAAGGGCAGGGGGTCCTGAGGAGATGCCACTGGCCATGCCCGTGGCGGGGGGGTCAAACTGGAGAACAGGGATGAGCTGGGAGGCTGCAGTGGGTGAGCTTGAAGAAGCTTTTTGGTTCCTTCTCTCTAGGCTGGGTTAGACGTGAGGCCCCCGAGTGCTGCTTCTCACCACTTGTGTGTGTGTGTGTGTGTGTGTGTGTGTGTGTGTGTGTGTTACAGCCCTGGGCTCTGCCCTGACTGTTGGCATCAGGCCTGGGGGTATTTTTAATTGACTGCTGTAAGGATGGTCCTGATTTTCTCTTTGTCAGGGATTGGAGCCATATGATGATGGGGAACGGTTTTAAACTGAAAGAGGGGAAATTTAGATGAGATCTCAGGAAGAAATTCTTTGCTGTGAGGGTGGTGAGACACTGG
>JAOTQQ010000032.1:59370367-59385824 GCA_026546715.1 Gallinago undulata
TTCAAGGCCAGGCTGGATGGGGCTTTGAGCAACCTGGTCTGGTGGGAGGTGTCCCTGCCCAGGGCAGGGGGGTTGGATCTTTAAGGTCCCTGCCAACTCTACTATTCTATGATTCTATAAAGGAGAAGCTCACTTGGTCAAATGTGGTTTTCATGTTATGGCAATACAGCTGACTTTCCATATATCCTTGAATGTGGCTTTGCACCTGCTTCTTCATGTCTTGTGTAGATGTGTAGCTGTTACAGCATCTCGGGCTATGAATGCCTTTAGTGTTCTTGCTCTTTGAAACGACTGACCACACTGAGGCTTTTCTGGGGAAGGCTTGTTCAGAGGAGGGTCGTGATGAGGCAAGCATTTCTCTGGCACTGTCCTGTTCCTGTGTTTGACAGCTGTATGAAGAAGATGTCTGAAAGCCTTAGAGAGCAGTGTCATGGGCAACAGCTTCAGTTTTTGCAATATGTTTATTTGGTCCTTCATTTAAGTGGACTGTCTAGTTGTTAGTGATTGCCATAGGTCACACGCCTGTTTCTTAATAGAAATTAGGCATTGGTTTATATACAGCGAAAACCTATTAACTTGTTTATTGAAGTAACTAGAATTGTAAGGTTCTGGTAACCTTCAGTTTCTACTGATGTTATTTCCTCACCTCTTCTTTGTCTTTTAAATTGCATTTCCCCACACAGAAGGCTGCTTCGTTATGCACGTTGAGGAATTTGCAACATTAAGCTGGATCATAGTGTAGAGATTAATGAATTTCCAAGAATTCGATGTTGCTGGTTTTTTTCCAAGGAAAATTCAAGTACGTTTTTATTTTAGTTTACATTTCTTCATTGTAATATTTAAAGTTGGAAGTGATTGCTTTTCATATCCGTTTTGCTGGCTTTATTTGACGATGCAATCTCCGGCATTTTAATGGGGTCCGAAATAAAATTCTGCTCGTTGTGCTTCCCCCGTCCTTCGTTAAGTTTGCGGCAGGGACTTTACTGATGTCAGAGCTGAGCTGAGCTCAGCAAAGTGGTGTTTGCTGCCCTGCCACTTCTGCTCGGGGAACGCTAACCAATTAGCCTGGAACGGCTTAGGATTGCCTACATCCAAAAAAAAATCTTGCTGTTCTTCATTGCTTGTTAATTTAAAAGACAAAATTCTGTCTATGGGTAAGGACAGCTACTGTGTTAGCTGATGACTCGTATGGGCACTGGTACACTGCAGAATTTTTCCCGTAGTGATCTTCTTAAAATACTTACAGTTGAGAGGAGATAGCTAAACTAGATAATAACGGTCTTTACACATCAAATTAAGTCCAAGTATGTCACGTCGTTTAATTTGATTCAGGAATGCTTTAAACATCAAGCTTCATAAAATGACACACCTCAAATCTGAAGAGCTGAAAGAACTTTACAGATACAAATGACTTAGAAATAATCTTTAGTGGGGGAGGATTTAGATTAGGAAGTACCTTTAAAAAGGAATCAAAGAAATTACAAAAAAATCCTCCAAATGGACTCTAATTTTGTTGTTTCAGTTGACAAAGTGGTTAAAATGTCTCAGTACAGAAAATTGCACAGGAAACCAGTGGTGCTGCATCTCTGTAGGTCAGAAGCACTGCCCACCTTCATCCTGGTTCCTACAAGAACAGGCACATTGGTGAATATTTAATCTTGGGGAAGTATTTATGGGTGGGGAAGTCATCACCATCCAGACTTTTGCCAGATCTTGTGATATCCATCCTGTAGAATTAGCGAGGGCACCTCTCCTCTGCTACTTTGAGATGGCATTGAGTCTTGGATCTAGGTTGAGTGTACACATTTTCCCTTGCACTGAGAATAATTATCTTGAAAAGACAATTCATAAAAGAATTATTAGAGCTCAAAACATCTAAAAGATATTTTGAGGATCCTCCTTTCAAACCAAGTACTTTGACATCAAGCTCCATCTTAGCTTCTGTACAAACATTTCCTACCAGAATTAGGCTGAGGGGAACTGATGTTTAATAATAAATTACATGAAAGAATGTCTGTGTTGTGAAACGGACCTCAAAAAAATATTAAAGCCCCAAACTGAGCACCGTGTTTCCAAATTTGCCCGCAGGAATTTGGCGGATTTCACAATCATTCTCCATAGCTGCAGTGCTTTCTTAAAGAACAAGAATTAAAGATACCCGAGGAAGAGATGTTGTACAGTGCAGGCGTAAATAACATTTAATTTTAAAATATAGAAATGAAAGGACTATAGGTTTGGTGTAAACGAACTGGTGAGATGGCTGAAAATACAGCTACAAATTCACGTAGGTATTTAAAATACTGTCTATTTCCTGTGATGAGCAGAGTGAAAAACTGAAGCATTTGATGAGCACCAGTAGGGTAAAGGCTGATTTATTTATTTATTTATTTTTTAAAATGATGAATCCAATGCCACATTGAGCGATAAGTGATGTGATTACTAACATTTCCCGTAGTCTGACTTTTCTAGGCGTGAAATCTCAAAATATTGAAAATTATTTTCGCACTTAAAATGAAATAGATTTGACTCTTGGCAACAGAGAGGCTGCATGGATGTGGAATAGCATACTCACGGTAGCTCCACTCACAAAATGGTTTTGTGGACAAGCTACCCCCTAAGCCTATTATGAGAAGAGCTACAGCAAGTTGTTATGGTAACTGGAGCTGTACAGTAACAGGGTAGGATTAAATACTTGATTTTTATTTTTTTTCCCCCCTGTGTAGACTTTTATGAAGCATTGTTTTCCACATAAAAAGAGAAAAAAAACAAAAACATTTCAGAAAAAAATTAATGAGGAAATAGCCCAGTTGAATGTTTGTGTAAATTGGCTGTTGTACTTTCATGAAAGGCCTTGCCCCTCATAAATGATAGGTCTTGCCTCCTTTCAGGCAGAGATGAATATATTTACACCACCGAAAGCCAATGTTTGTTTTGGTTGGATGTTTTTAATACATTTTTGCTTTTTGGTCTTCCAGTTTTATTGTTTCTGGCATGGCGATTCCTTTATTGTTTCCAGAGTTTTGCTTAGAGGGTGTTTGCATCATGAAATTTTGTGTCTCTGGGAAAACGTGCTTATGTTGCAACACAGGTGGCCTGAAAGCTGGAAGGACTCACAGGGGCTACTGCCTCCATCCTTCCTCCACAGCCCGTGGCAACTGAGTGGCACCCTAGTTATTCTGAGTTCTCTTTGATAATGATATCTTTCTTTCATTAGCTTGCTTCAAACATGTTTAACGATGGCATAAACATATTATTCTACAATTATTTTCAGAGCAAGTAGTTTGTTTCACCCCTGCTTTTGCTTGCTATCATGATTGTTGTGCCTGTTGCATCTCTTTCATGTGTGTTTATGCATTATTTTTGAGGGAGTTGTGACTTCTTTCAGCAGTATATCCCCTCATTTGAAGAGCTCCTAGTATGCCCTTTGTCTTGTGAAAATTTTGGTTGCTTTTGTTTCTTATGAAGAGTGGTTGAAGGTTCTGGGGCTGTTTAGTTTGAGGAAGAGGAGGCTGAGGGGAGACCTCATCACTCTCTACAACTACTTGAAAGGACACTCTAGAGAGGTTGGTGCTGGTCTCTTCTTGCAGACGAGACAGAATGAGAGGGAATGGCTTCAAGCTCCAACAGGGTAGGTTTAGACTGAACATTAGGAAAGAGTTTTTCACAGAAAGAGCGGTCAGGCATTGGAATAGGCTGCCCAGGGAAGGGGTTGAGTCACCATCCCTGGATGTGTTTAAGAGTCATTTAGATGTGGTGTTGGGGGATATGGTGTAGGGGAGAACTTTGTAGAGTAGGGTTGGTGGTTGGATTCAATGATCCCAAGGGTCTTTTCCAACCTAAATGATTCTATGAAGCATCTTTTTTTATTATTATTTATTTTGCAGAATAATTATGCTAACAAACTGTACAGCACTTCTATCAGAGTTCTGACACTGGTTGTCTGAGACTCTTTTGCATTTAAAATGGTTATTAATACGTTGCTACAAATGCTGAAGTCTTTAGGGTTTAGGTTGCTAAACAAGCTCCGCAAATTGCCTTGAACCCTCTGGTTACCACCTCAGTCGGATCAGAACTGGTCAATTTTATCCTGAGTATTTTTTAATTTTTTTTCCTTTTAGAGCACTTCACTCTTCACATTTGCAGCCCACTTGAATTGCTCAGAAATAAGAGTTAAATTTTACTGCCCATGAAAGCAACCCTCTGGTAACCTGGTAGACTCTCTCCTCTCGGCACTTAAAAGCTGTAGCTGTATAAAACGCTGCAAATCAAAGGTTGAGTCAACGTTCTTGCAAAAATAAAGGGAGTCCCTGTTATGTTGGTATTTCTTCTGTTTATTTCTTGTAGTGAACCCCCCTCTTCAGATGCATAAATATAAACATGCGCCACTTAAAAATTTAGGCTTGCTGATTAGGGAACATAAAGCAGGCAGAGTCTATAGAATGCGCCAGGAAACGAGCAAAAGAGTAACAACTCTGATTGCAAGATACCATCCTGATAGAGAATAATAAAATATGCCCGGTTCAGATGACGATAACACAAATAAAATGCATCATTTTACAGAAGTGAACCGCAGCTCCTGACATAGCTCTGGCACCGGCGTGCGAGTGGCGATTATTCAAATGTCTCCATGATTAATTCAGTTTGTATTGATGCAAATAATCCTAGAGGAGACCTGTGAGAGCTAATGCATTTTGGTTCCGTGGCTTTCCATTGAGAGCACGGAACAGCAAAGAGGAAAGTCATTTTCATGATATTAATAATGGGATTACAGAATCAGGTCGTTTAAAAGAATGGTGCTGACTCAGCAGTGGCGGTGCAGGGTTGAATGCAGAGATTAATTCTTGAGCGTGCTACATAAAAATCCGCTGCTGGATATCTCATTGCACTAAAGCATAGTTCCTCCTTTGTAGGAAATATTTAAAATGACAGTGGTTGATTTGATGCCTTCTTCCCCTGCTGTTAGGAGTTCTTTTATAGCATCAGAGCTCTTTCTGTTGAAGTATTTACCTTCACCCTGCAAGAGGTTGGGGGGGGGGGCTCGCCTTTTCTCCCTCCTCCTTTCCAGGAACTGAAATCCATTCCTTCTTCTGTAATTCCCTGAAGGTCAATGAAAGTCTGAGGTGATCATAACTGCTCTGCACGAATAGCTGTCTCCGCCAATGAATCTCATTAAAATCAGCGATGAGAGGGAGCAAACATTTCCTTTTCGTGAAGGGACATCTTCATAGATGTCACTGGAGGCAGGCTCCTGGCTGGCTCTTCCTACCTTAGGCAGTTCTAGTGTTAGACACTTGTGCTTTTATTTTGCCTTTTTTTTTTTTTCTTTTTATGACCAGGCCAATAATGTTAGCAGATATGCTGAAAGGTGATTCTTGCACAAGTTCCTTTGCAAGAGAGAGAAAAAAACCCACATTGATGTTGATTTATCTTATTTATTTTTTAAGGTCCAAGTTACAAATTACAATTTTCTTCCCTGCTTTTAAAAATACAATAAGAGAAAAAGACATGTTTAAAAGGAGTCTCTTCTTGGGCTTTATTTTGGTGAAGGTTTTTTTTTTTTTTTCCATATGGAGTTCCTGGGGACAGCCTTAAAAGAAATAGGGGAGTAATTTTCATACATTTGCAATGTACTGTTTCTGCATTAGTGATATCTTTGCTTGCTGTGATGGAGAGAGCAGGAAAAGCCTATTTTTCTTTTGTGGACCTACAAAATTAAAGCTGAGTTGAAAGTTAAACACACAGTGGTCTCTGTATTATTGCTTTCTGACATTACATCTTTCCGATGCCAACTAATTTATGTTTAAGTAACATATTACTTATTTCCAAAGTAAATAAGAAATTAACGTAACACAATCTAGACAAAAACATTGCTGTTTTAAATGGGGTCAGTTCACGAGATTTGTAGTTTGAGCTTGCTGAGTTTGACCAGGAACAAAACGGGAGGGGAAACCATTAGTGAAGGATATGAGGATCCTCATCTACTAATTAGAGACACGAATATTTCTGAGACTCTGTAACAACGCTGGAAGCTGAGAGACTTATTTTCCTCCTTAGCGTCTTGGGTGGTAAATAATTGGGCTGCTTTGGCCTGCCTGCGCTTGAAAGTAAAGCTCATATTTTCTTGCTGAGAGTTGTTTCCACACTTAGTGTTTTAAAATAGGTCAGATGCGTGGCATCCCCTTTGGCTCTGCATTAAGTCATAGCACATATCTGCAAACTCCCTGTCTGCTCTGAGAAAGATGCAGTTGGCTGTCTGGGAATGCAGGCTTTGGCTGGGAGGATTAATTCCTGCTGAGAGGGTGGCCTGATGGACTCCCTCCCATAAGGGCTTGTTCCACACGTATCATGTTGAGTTTCCTTCCCAAATACCGAGATGCTTTTTTGGAGGGTAGGATGTGGAGGAGGAATTTGTGAATAAAGCCTTTGATGTTGATTCAAATCATCTACCTCTTGCCAGGTTGGATTTGTACCTTGGTGCACGGCCAAGCATGGTCTTTGCTGTCCTGCTGATGCCCAACCCATAGCAACCCCAAATACTCCCGTTCAACCTCACTAACCTCGCTTGCCCTTGGGCCTTCCCCCTCTGGGTGCAGGTCCTCCTCCTCCTCTGGCTGTATCGGAAGGGGCTAATGTCATCATCTGCCTTGCTGACTCGTTCCTGTAGTTGAAAAAAAGGTTTGAGGTTCATGTTGGATATTAGGAAGAGTTTTTACACTGAAAGGGTTATCAAGCCTTGGAACGGGCTGCCCAGGGAACTGGTTGAGGCACCATCCCTGGAGGTGTTCAAAAAACAGGTTGACATGGTGCTGGGGGACATGGTTTAGTGATGTTTTTTTTAATCAGAGTTAGGTTGATGGTTGGACAAGAGGATCTTGAAGGTCCCTTCCAACCTAGATGATTCTATGATTCTAAGAATGAAATACAATTCTTTTTGAAAGGTTTCTACTCTCTCTTATTGGTGTCCAGATCATAATCATGGTCATGCTGCCCTGCGGTCTATGCATGGCCAAAGGGGAAGGGAAGGCAAGAGTCCTGGGAATCTTCACGCCCCTGTCTTGGTCAGGTTTTGGAAAGGAGATTCACTCGTGAATCGACCATGTTTTTATGAAAAATGTAGTTGAATGTTGAAATACTACTCTCAGCCTGCACTAGGCTTCTGCTGAGCTGAATGGGGACTGCGTGCTGTTGGATGCAGAGATATGTGAGATCTGGCTGTGCCCAGGACAGATGTTATTATATCTGCTTGCATGCAAGGACTGGAAATGGATTGGTATATCGCCTCAAAGTTTGCACAGGTGGGAGGATGACGTGGAAGAGTGAGTCATATCAATTTGAAATGGGAAAAGGGGCTAAAAAGTATTGTTTTAATGTTTGTTTTTTCCTGTTGGTGTTGACTCCATTTTTAACCACTTTATTATTCTCTGTAGTTATTTTTTGCAAAGACATTTGCCAAGGATTAGTTTTTGTTTGGTTGCAAATATTGTATGGCAGCTGGAAGCCTTTTTTATGCGGCTTTCAAAAGATGAGAAACTGGTTGTCAGTGTGTGAAAAGTTCTTTGCTGGTACTGCAAACTGCCTTTCATTAGGATGTTGTATATTTAATGATTGCTAGCCCAATGGGGCATGTAGAATTTCCTGCTGTGGTCTTCTGTACAAATTTATTGGAGAAATACATTGGAAAATGTTGCTGGTGTGCAACAATGCATGGAAAACATTCGCATTTGTGTAAACGTGATGGAAATCCTCAGGAACAGTTGCTAGATTAAACCAGAGCCAAACCCCTTGTGATTCTAGATGAGTTATCTGTATACAAACGTTGGCAGGTAGGGTAGATGTTAGGTTTTATCACTGCCTCTGGGCAGCCAGAAAACTTTCAAATCCAGGATTAAACTGTTTTTCTTTTGGAAGAGAAAAGTAACATACTTTTTTTTTTTTTTCCTCATTTGTCTGCGTGCATGTGTGAAATTACGGAACAGCATCTACAAATTGAACCACGCAACTCACAAACAGAAGTTCCATCATTCAACCCTTACATGAAATTTTGAGATGTGCTGCCTGTCGTAAATCCTGTCCCAGCTCCTCTCTGTTTTGAGAAGTTTGCCATTTGTCAGAGTCTGATTTTTTTATATATTTTATTTGTTTGTTGCCATATTGGAGAGGCACAGGGCTCTGAATGCGGATGCCACAAGAACCAGTGAACTGGATGCATTGGGTCAAGTAGGTCTGATGGAGGAAAATATGATATAGCTCAGGCAAGAGGGGAGCTGACACAGTTGTTCTAAACTAAAACTACTGGAGTGGTTTTTCTGAAGTCAAAATGTCCACCGATAAAAAGGCAATTTTTAGACCAGTGGCTGGAAAGGAAGTGAGTGACAGAAGAGCTTCAAAATGGAGATCCGGTGTTAGACTCAGCTTTAGTAGGTCCTTGAGGGCCACCTGGCAGGCTGCTGCTCTTGCTTGGAGCCAGAATATGAACAGCAGAATGTATATTGTAAGTACAGTCCACATCTTACTTTCTAGCATTTCAGTTTGATAATGAAATTGTGTCTGTGATTGTTCCGTTGATGTGTCCACTTTAGATTTTGGCTGTAAATGCAGTACTTGTATGTATTTGCTCCACGATAAAATTAGCACTAGGTGTCTGCTAATTGATCTCTCACATGGCTCAATCCTCTTCCAGACCTACTTAAAGTTTACACGGAGATGTTACAAAGATCCATTAGGATGGTGTAGTTGGTGGCAGCATTGTGCAACCTGACAATATCTAGAAAGAGCTGAGTTAAGATACGAGCAATTTAATGCACGGTGTAGTGCATTGGTTAGTTGTGTGAGGTGACAGGACTCCCATCAAAATGACCCAGAAGTAGTCCCTGAAAGCACAACTGTGAATCATAGAATGGTTTGGGTTGGAAGGGACCTTAAAGACCACCCAGTTCCAACCCCCCTGCCCTGGGCTGGGACACCTCCCATTAGACAAGGTTGCTCAAAGCCCCGTCCAGCCTGGCCTTGAACACCTCCAGGTGTTGGTCCCTTCCAAACCATTCTATCATTCTAAGTTTCATAAGAAAGCCTTCAGTCACAGACACTTTGACTCTCTGGCCAAGTGCTGTTCTTCAGCATGAAAGCAAGGTCTGTTTCAGCAGAGGTTGTTTAATTGTCTCCTACAGGAACCACAGTGGGAGTTGCTGCTTCAAATGGAAAGTATACTTTTTTGACCTTGACTTCTCTAATATAAGCACACAGCAGCATGTATATATTTATGCAGGGAAAAACAATCCTACCAGATCCTGCTTTGCATATATAATTTGGTTACAGGGAAGAGAATGAGAGAACAAGCTGCTTGTGGCAAATGTAAATAAATTAATTCATTACTGCATAACGCTTCTTGCTGTGGCATGATAGGGTGTTTTCAAATCCTGTAGTACAAAGTCTTATTGTCTTGGTTTGACCAGATGGACTAATGATCTTTTGGGTCTTACTATCCATGATCTGATGACATTTTAAAATATTTGGAATCTGCACTAGACAAATTTTAAATATGCCACTATAAAATGCATATAAGAATGTGCTTGTTTATTTTCTCTGCAGTTTTTTTTTTATGTGATTATAACTGTATGAATGTAAAAAAAAAAAGTGATTTGTGATAAATTTCTGGGAAGGCGGTACTGATGTAGGAACTCAAGCAGAGACAAAACCACTTGCCATGGACCACACAGCAAGTCAGATGCTTCCTTCTCTTCATTAATTCCGATGATAAAATGGATGTGAAATCAATTCTTACACTGATCTGGAACAGCTGTTGAAGATCTTTTAACAGGACCCAAGTAGGAATTACATCAAGCCAAGATAGCTCTCTAAGTAATTAGACACAAATTAATAAAACCACAAAATGTAGAGTCATAGTATGAACTCTGATTTAATCCCAAAGAGAAGAAAACTCTGAGAGGAATTAAAATGTTCCTGATGTGTACGTGCAGCCTCTTCTGTTGAGGAATTTATATTATTTTCATCAGTGTAAATGCTAAATATTTAACCAGGTAAGATCAAAGTGATTTCTGTGGGGGAGGGATGGGGAAGGCAGTTAGAAACCACACCACAGGTGATGCTGCCCTAAATCTAAGGACATCTTGTCACCAAATTTGTCAGCTGGATACGCTTATTGATCCTCAATTGTTTGGGGGTTTATATGTGATAGTCATGACTGAAGGACTCTCTTAATTTTTTATATATATATTTTTTTTTAATTTATTGTGCAGCTTAGACTGTTGTAACAGTTCATTTCCATTTGGCTTCCATACTGCAGCACAATTTCTTTCCACGAAAGCTCTGCAGAAGAAATTAGCTTATCACAACATATCACAAAAGACAGGTAGATCCCTGTACATCAGGATTAATATTCAGGCATCTGAGAAACAAGCTCTTTCTTACCACTGCAGTGTTAAGATTATCAGGGAGTGAAAAGCAGAGCTCATTTTGGACAAACCCTGTTTTGGAAGAGAGGGAAAAGTCCGTGGTTCAAGCAAAAGTCAGGTAACCAAAAGCTAAGGAAACTTCAGGTTTTTCATTTTATTCTTGACAGGCTTTTGAGCAAGTAATCTCTTTTATTTTTGTGATTAAAATTGGTTTAATCCCTCTTTTCTCTTCCTTTCGCTGTGTTAAAGGGCACTGGTGATTTTCTTCACCCCCGAGGAAAACACGAACTGTTATGACGATGTAAAATCCCGTGTCTGTGTGTGGTTAAATAACTGCAGTTTTCAGCAGTATCTATTGCTGGAGCTTCTTACTCTGATAACTCCAGGGATGGACACCAAGCCCTGGCGCTCCGGTCTAAAGCCTCAGACGAGAGGTAAATCCATTCCTTAAGTTGTCTTTTCCTAAATCTAAAGAGAGTCATGGGGTCTAATCCTATGGATGAGGGAACAGGGGGCCTGGGTGTCTCCTGAGGGGGCTGGTTGGTGGCACCTGGGCAGGGTCTGGACCCGCTGTGTCAGGATGATGGCACCAAAAGTGTCCTGGTGGGTGGGAGCCAGAGCTGAACCCGCAGTGCTTCAGCCTGGGTGACAAGATCTCCTCTGTCACAGCTAGAAAGGCTAGAAAGGACCGGTATTTCTTCCATTCCAGCAACCTAGGACCTTACTGGGTTCACTTTTACTGATCCACATCCCCAGGGATGCGGAATCCGCTCCGGCCACGAAATATTCGGTGGAATCGGCTGGAGGGAGATAAATAATGAAATATTTCCACGCCAAATAAAATCTGCCAGAATATTCTTCTGTGCTCGACCCTGGCATAGCTGTGTCGGGCTGGGATACCTCCTGTAGGCATGCACTAGGGGGCACTTTAAGACTGAGGAAGGGAAGCAGGAAACTTTGCAACACTTAATTCCACATCATCATGAGCAGAGTAAACAGTCTGGTGCAAAACAAAATATAAAAAAAACATAAGCAATTAAATATGTATTTAGCGGCAAGTGTGATTCGATTCCTGTTTTTTCCCCCAGCAACTGCACTTGCTGAAAGTGGACATGCAACTGAAAATTACATTCTTGTTCTAAACAGATTGTATCATTGTCGTCTTGTTCCTCTAAATAAATGGACTTTGCTTTTCAGCATCTAGCCAAATACAGGATCAGATGTTACATTTTTTTTCGTTAATCAGCCTCTGTCTCTGCAGCTATCTGTGAGGGTAGGTTTGCGTTGTTTTTTTCCCATTTCTTCATAAGAGGTGTTGAAATTTCTGTTCTCCCACATTCTTGTTCATTTTATTTCTTTCAGCTGGTTTTATCTGACTTAAGCCCATCCAGAACTAAAGTTCTGTTCCAGGACAGCCCTCTAGAGTGTCTCCTGAGCATGAAAAACTGCTTTTGCTGCCATGTTAATGTCCGTTCCTCTGCCAGAAATATATGTTTGCCAAAGTGTTTGAATTCTGTAATGATTTGTCTTGTTAAGCACATTAGAAGGACATAATAATCATAACTCCTAATTCTAACAGAGTGTTTCCTTCCGAATAGTTTAGGAAAGCTCAGAAGTAATCAGATTGGTCTGATAGATGCAGATAAACTAGCAGAAGCATAGCTTTGTTATGTATTTCTTTCCACAAAATGACAGACCATCCTTTTGCTAAAAATTTGATTTCATAGTCTCAGTAAGCTACATAAACTGTGAAAAGGTAGATAAGAATGACCCATTCAGTTCTTTGCAACAGAGAAGTGTACAGTACACAGCTGAGATGACTTGATGTCTTGCAACAACAATAGGTTTGTACAGGTTAGCATACAAAACAGAAATAGCCAGACAATAAATGCAAACCTTTTTTTTTTTTTTTACATTTCATCTGTGGGCTGCGTTGTCACTCTGCTTTTTTTCCCTGGCTCTATTATGCCTTCGACTGCAATTCACTGTTCCCGAGACTGATGCTTTTGCTTATTTTAAGGAGCTGGTGGAACTGTTCAGCATTACTAGATGCTCTTTTTATTTTTTTATTTTTATTTTTTTTGGGGGGTGTGTGTGTCAGGAAATACTATTTTGCTGAAGCTGTTTTCTTGAGACAGTGGTTTTAATCCAACTTTGTCAGGAAGGTGTCTCAGCATCAGGAATACCGACTGTGTGAAGGGGTACGTAGCTATGGCTACCTCAGCTGCCATCCCGACCTCTTATGTAAAATTATTCTAAGAAAAGTCTGAAAAAGTTAGAACACCCGATGTGAGCAGAGAGCTCTGCAGGCAGGACCCGAGGGCTGCTTTCAGCTGTAGTATCTGCATAGTCAGATGCTTGCTCTGAGCCAGCTTCAGCCCTGAGCTCGCAGACCTGTGGGCGTGCAGCTCTGCCTCCCATAAACACGTCCTGCTCCTCGAGTGGACATCTAGGGTGTTCATGGGGCTGCCGGGTTGCCATGGGGCACAAGTGGGACCCACACGTGGCTGCTTTCTCCGAGCAGAGAGGAGGCACATCTTTACAGTAAACAAGGAGAGTGCCTGACTGGAAATCGATAGGTTGAGCTTAGCAGATGAGAAATGAGGTCTAATTGGTGATTAAACAACACGGGTGGTTGAAACAATTAGATGCCGATCCATTTTACCTCTCTGCTTTCTGGAGGGAAGCTAGATTAAAGAGCTTGAATTTCATAGCTCCTGCCCCATCCTGGGATCCCTCAAGATGCCCCATCTCTGGAAGTGTTCAAAAGCAGACTGGATGGGACTTTGAGCCACCTGGTCTAGTGAGAGGTGTCCCTGCCCATGGCAGGGGGGTTGGAACTGGATAGTCTTTAATGTCCCTTCCAACCCAAACCATTCTATGATTCTGTAAGATATTTCTGGGCTTTGGTTACCCTGGGCTTGAGGGAAAGGCGGAGACTGATTGGAGAGTTAGAGTAAGAAGGGATCCTAAAGGATGTTCTAATTAATGGGCCTCAGGTGTCTGAAATTACTATTTCACTCTTACAGGCTCCCCACCCCTCACTGTGGCCACTTCTTAGCCAGGTAAGACTGTACCTTCTGAAACACTGGGATGTGAGCCTTTGAACAAAGATGCAGGTAGATGTTTCTTGATGTCAAAAGTGATATAAGCTTACAAGGTCACTGCCTCTTTGGCAGCTCTATGGTCTGCTCCTTTTCTTTGTCTGGAACAATAATTAACACTTTGGAGAACACCCTTCCAGGGGTATTGGATAACTTGCATGTTGTGCCAATGCATGAGGTTACGTTTAAACTTTCTATGTCAAATCTATTTATTAGTATTGCTTTGGAAGTGTAGGTGTTGGTAGGAGTTACCGAAGGGTCTTGAGTAAGCTTCTAAGGGAGGTCTTCTTCTTCCAGTCTGCACTGAGCTGCTGTGATTATGCCAATAGCAACAACTATCTAATTACTTTAAAGCCAGCTTTGGTGTGTCTGTGCAGCAGCAGTGATATCACTTATCTCTGGGCATGTGTGCGGGTATGTGTATATATACATCATATAACTGTAACACGTGGTGGTATAAGATTCACAAACAGATACTATATGTTTTAATTTTTTGATTTTGTGGGTGCCTCTTATTTTGTCTTGTTCTTTTTTATCCTTAAAATTAACCTAATTCATCTCACACAATGCCTTGCTCTCCTAAAAAGGACTTCTGTTGACACTGTAATCATCCTGAGCAATCTGCTTGGTGGTAGAAAAGATTCCCTCATCTAGAAATACCTCCCTTTGGATTTCAACTTCTTTTTTTTCTTATTTTTACATTTTCTATAAAATTTTAAAAAGTGATAAGTGCTAAGAAGTTAAACTGTATGAACCTTAGAATTCTGATTTATTCCAGTGCTTGATATTGTACAGGGATAGTAAAGTCATATTAGTCCCATAGACTTTTTTTTTTTGGCTTAATATATTCAACTGAATTTGGCCATGAGGCACTGACTGGGATTTTGGAGACCACACTTCAAGTCCCTGCTTTGCTTAATTCAGAGCAGGAGAGTGAACCTCCATCTCTGCTTTCCTTTGCAGGTGCCAGAGTCAATGGCTTACTCTGCAATGGAATTTTCTCTTTTGGTTCTTTTCTTTCTTTCTTTCTTTCTTTTTTTTTTTTTAAAAACCAGTGTGAATTAAAAAACACAAATTGAAAACTAAGAATATTTTACAAACTAGACAGCCACTTTTTTTCATCCCTGGGTCTAGTGAATAAGTTTTCAATCTTCCTAATTCTTTTGTACAGTCTTGTACGTAATCAGAGTGGAGAAAGGATGCAAAAATATTCCAACACAGAAAAACTTCCTGGGGAGTTTCCTCATCTCTGCTGTTATATTATGAACTCATTAGATTATTTTTTTTTTGGTGAAGTTTGAAACCCTCTGTGGCAAATTACTGTAAATCAGAGTAACTTTCCTGTGTGTTCCTCTGCCAGCAAATACAGCTTTGAATCCATAGCTAATTATAACATTTCTGTTGCCATTTAGGCTTTTTAACTAGAAAAAAAAAATTAGAATCTACTCCATCAGTGGTTCCCACTGTTTCTGGCACAGCGCGATGTACACGTGTTCCTACAGTACTCCAGGGCTTGTAGGTCATGATCCTCTTCTGCTATGGATGGGAACACGCTGTTGTAATAGAGCTGAACCAGAGCAGTGTTCCCATTGAGTCACCACAAGCGCACACGTGATGTGATGAAAGGTTCCTGAGCTTTGGTGATGTATTTGGAAAGGTGATCAAACTAATCATGAACCCACAGACTCATTGAAGTGAGAGGGAGACATCTGGAGACACATCCAGTCCAGCCCCCCCTGCTCCAAGCATGGTCAGATAGAGCAGGTTGCTCAAGGCCGTGTCAAATGGGATTTTGAATATCTCCAAGGACCAAGACTCTGCAGCCTGTTCCAAAGTTAAATCTACTTTACAGGAAAAAGGTGGTTTTCTCTCTTTCTCTCTTTCTCTCTTTCTCTCTTTCTCTCTTTCTCTCTTTCTCTCTTTCTCTCTTTCTCTCTTTCT
>JAOTQQ010000032.1:59386201-59456334 GCA_026546715.1 Gallinago undulata
TCTTTCTCTCTTTCTCTCTTTCTCTCTTTCTCTCTTTCTCTCTTTCTCTCTTTCTCTCTTTCTCTCTTTCTCTCTTTCTCTCTCTCTTTCTCTCTCTCTTTCTCTCTCTCTTTCTCTCTCTCTTTCTCTCTCTCTCTCTAACAGCTCTCCTGGAGCCTTCTTTCCAGTGCCATATTCCATGTGATTGTTCCAAGCAGGTGCCTGAACAAGCCATAGTCCACTCTCCTGAATTCCAGGTCTGTGATCCTGCCGTTTGCCTTGTTCCCTTCTCCATGGATCCTGAACTCCACATCTCATGGTCACTGCAGCCAATGCTGCCCCCAACCATTACACCCACAATCAGCTCTTCTTTGTTTGTAAGTGTAAGGTCCAACAGAGAATGTCCCCTTTTTGACTGATCACTGGGTGTCAGGAAGTCATCTTCAGTGCACACCTGAAACATTCTCAATGGCTTATGCCTTGCTGTATTGTTCTTCCAGCAGCTATTGGGCTGGTCAAAGTCTGCATGAGGACCAGGGCCTGTGCATGTGAAGCTTATTCCACGTGGCTAAATAAGGCCACAAAATCCCATATTTTCTCTTGATCAGGTGGTTGGTAGCAGATACTTACCACAGCACTGTTGATTTTGCTCTGCATATATTTGGGGTGTCCCCTTCAGCTTAGTTTTGTTGATTGAGGTGTCTCCTGTACACCTCGTGCTGCACACTTTACTTGCCAACCCCATCAAACACTTCCTTGCTGTACTGGGTGTTGCCATTGATGGTCTTTAAGGTCCCTTCCAACTCTAACCATTCTATGATCTCTCCTGTCCCCCTTATGCCTAGTTTGAAGCTCTCTTCACCAGGTTAGCCAGCCTGTTGGCAAAGATGATTTTGCCCCACTTGTTTGGGTGGTTCCTGTCTTCTCCAAGAAGTCCTCAGTTATCAAAGAGGGTGACAGGCCTAGTTGTTCCTGTCACTGGTGGGGATTGTGCCCTATGTCATGTCACTGCCACTGCATAGGTAAATATAAAGATTTTTTGGCCACATTCTGCAGAAACTTTTGCACTCTAGACTTCTCTCTGGTTCCTGCTGAAAGGGTGCTGGACCCTTCCTAATATCCTGATGATGGCTTGGACACCCTTTGATCAACAATAGCTGCCAGATGCTTTTAGAAGATGCCAGAACTTGCTAGAAGATGCAGCCTCCTGTGGTCATCCTTTCCTGGCAGCAGCAGGAACCTTGTCATTCCTCAGAGAGCTGCCAGAGGTCCTCCAGCAGTCCTAGGAGTTCAGGAATGTCTTAGAAGGAGAGTCCAGAAAATGCTGCACCTGAATTTAACTCCGAGGAGGTCAGCTAGAAGCAGGTTGTAATTGCCTGTTTGAGGCATTCATTTCCCTTCCTGCCTGTGCTTAAGGTGCTTCTGACTGAAAAAACAGCAAGTGGAAAGGTAGATGAATTGTGCTTGTGAGCTACCTCTGAACCACGGCTGTAAGTTGCCTGCCTCTTATATTTATCATATATAAAAGGATAGGATGTGGAATGAAAGACTTCCTTTGAATTTTGTCCTCGCTTGACTAGTGGGTTGGTTTTTTTTTTTTTATTTTTTTTTTAAAATCTCTTCTGCATGTTTTGAGTTGCTCAGAAACAGCCTACTCTGGATTCAAGAAAACCAGCAACATACCTAATGTCGTGGATGGCAGCAGACTCTGCCTACTGCTGACACTTTTTGTACTGTTTTGTCATCCTAAGTACAATGGAAGAGCACTCTTGTTGTTAAAACTTTTCTTTCCATCTGCTTATTCTGACTTTAAGCATAAGCCTGCATAACACAAAGGGAAGGCATCCTATCTAGCAAGAAGAGGTTCAGGAGGGTTCACTGTAAACAAACTGATGAGATGAATGTAAACAGGAGCAGTGTGTTCTACTACAGATGGCTACCCCTCCCTCTTGTCTTATAATTCCCACGTTCATATTGAATTATTTTTGCTCCTTAGAATCCTGTAATGAAATGTGAGTTAGCAAGAAATGGATTTTTTTGAAAATAAGGTTGAATTCTTCATCTGCTGCTAGTGATAATGGATGACCGAAGAATTAAAACCCTGACTTCATAGCTGACCTTTCTCTGGGGAGGAGGTTGGTCTAGATTACCTCTTTCCAACTTGAATTTTCCTGTGATTTTTATGAATGATCTCCTATATGAGATGCTCTAGCAATAATTTTCTATATAGCAGTTTGGCATTTGACTGCAGCAATACAGATCTTAGCGCTGCTACTGAAAAGCATATCTTGCCTCATTTTTAACCTTTCTGTTGTATTTCTTCCATGAATTGTTACTGGATGAACGAAGGAATTTGTGATGTACTCTATTTCTATGTAGAAGCTGATGCTCAACTACTTTAAAGTTAATGAGGGAGCTGGAACAGTTGGCCTGTGAGGAGAGATGGAGGGAACTGGGCTTGTTCAGCCTGGAGAAGAGATGGCTTTGGGGACACCTAACAGCAGCTCCCAGTACCTATGTGGAGGTCATCAAGAGGATGGAGCAGGACTCCAGGAGTCTGACCTCAGAGCTGGCCCTGCTGTGAGCAGGAGACTGAACGAGAGACCTCCTGAGTTCCCTTCCAAGTTGAGTTATCCTGTGATCCTCACATAAGAGGCTCTCCATGTGTCCAGAAGAAGACTGTAGTTCCTGTGATGAAATCTCCAAGCTTAACACCAGTCTAGGTAAGGATATATGTAAAACTCAGGATTCAAGGTGTTTTTAATTTTTTTTTATTTTTTAAACCTGGCAGGAATATATACATTTAATTAAGCTTGAATCCTTGGGTACCATGTTTCTTGCCTTCCTGGTTGCGAGAAGAGATTTGACCACTGTCATCTATGCGGTGATGTCATCTGAAGTTTGTGGAGGGAATCCAATGGGAGGAGGGCTTGCAATTAATAAATTGAGGGGAGATGGTGATTGTTAGCACTTTTGGCCCCAAGTGGACTAGACCTCTCATCTTTTGGTGGTATGGTCTCTTAGTTTAGTTCCTAACTGGGTATTCTGGTCCCTCCTGCTGTTTTTGTTGTTTATTTCATGTGTCAGGCTGTGATGAGAGGAGGAGGGCAATAACTCTCACCCTCAAACTGAGGTGTTGCTTGTGTAAGGAGTGATAAGAAGCATCACTTTTCATTTCTGATCTTACTGCATCTCCGGCTTTTTTGCTTGCTCTTTGAAGATGATTCAAAGTTGCAGGATTTCTCTGTATCAGGGACAGCTAGAGTTGTGCTTTTTTTTTTTTTTTTCTTCCCCTCACCCCCACAACACCTGAAGATGAAACACCATAGAATTAGAAGAAAGCTGCAAAAATGTGCAAGATCCATACACGGTCGAGGCTTATGCATAATTTGAACTCTCTGTTTTCCTTCCCCCTGCTACTCAACACCTATTCCCCTTGTTATGCCCCAGCAAAACACCGAAGTTTCACGCTGCTGTTGCTGATGTTGACTTGGAGACATGGCACAGTCAATATTCCTTCTGCTGGCAAGCTGGTAGAATCACTTTGAATTGATATCATTGAGCAGCTGGTCTTCTTCATCCTACCTTCTTGATTTTTTTCAGTCTATTTCCAGGCGAAGAGGTTCGGAGAAACCAGAACTGGTGCTTCTCAGAGGAGAAGGCTTAGCACAAAGGCACTGGTTCCACTCCCTGTCTTGATCCATACGCTTATTTTGTTTAAATAACACGTACCCCTGTTGCAGGGTCAAGGAGAAGCTGTTGCTTCTGCAGTTGGGGGAAATAGCTTGTATTCCAGACTGTGTTTTCCGTGCTCCAGACCTGTATTTCCGTGCCCCATCCAAGCCCAGATGGTGAGATGGCTGGCAGAGTGGCAGTCCTGTCTGCTCATATCACTGACATGCAATCTCTGCCTTGCTGTTTCCATTTCTGGCTGAAGCCCAGGCTACTGCTTTTGCAGTGTTGGAATTGCCTGCATATGTTTGGAGACACAACTGGGGCTTTATTGTTATCCTGGTGACTTCTCATCTTTGTTAATGATCCCTGTAGTGATGAAGAGAAAAATGGAGAAAGCTTGCTCCCCTCTGAGAGTCTTCAAAAATGGGACATCAGGCTAGATATTAGCAAGTGTACTTCCTTTTGATTTAAAGGAATATTTATAGGATTGCAATGAGCAGGTTTTACTTTTTTTTTTTTCTCTCTGCTTATAGTTTGTATTTTTACCTGCAGAAATGCATATTGGAGCATACAACGTTCCTTCCAGATGAATTCTAGGACATCTGTATGCCATGACTTTGCCTGAGAGGAGCCTCTCAGTTGCCCTGAATTTCTCAAAGCCAAGCTGGTTACGTTGTTCTTTCAGTCTTCAGTGGCTTTTTCTTCCAGTGACGAACAACTGATATACAATAAAGGAATATTCTAAATCACATTTATTCTCAAATCTAAAGTGAAGTGTTGCAAGCTAAAGATTTGTATTTATTCTTTCACATTTATAATTAAAGAGGCCTCTTTCTAGCTCTAGGAACTTATAAAAATTAAAACACACTTGATAAAAGGGAGAAAGGTTTTAAATGGATGAAATGCCTCAACATATCAACACTCTCTCTCTGTCATTCCAAAAAGTTGTTGCCTATTGTACTCTCTCTGAAGAGCTTTGCAGGTATTTTCTATAACTCTTTTATTTAAGCCTGAGTTCATTTTGAAATGGTACCAAGAAATGGGCTGGATGGAGGAGTAGAGCAAGGTTTTCATGAATAGCTTATTACAGCAGATGTCAGAAACGCCCTGCAATCTTAATTCCTTTTGCCCCTCCAATAGAATATGCATGCAAATACGTGTATACCCCTCCCCCCTTTCTACTGGCTTGTCCAAAAATCCTTGCCTCCCGTCCTCCAACTTTCTTCGTCTTGGATTGCAGTGATTCATCTTTCTTCCTTCTCTCCCACTTCCTCGGGAGCTTTTCGACACAGGCTGTGATAGAGCCAGCTCCCTCCCTTGTCCTTGATTCCTATCGCTTCAAAATAACAGTAAACTTTTGATGTGAAGGAGAAAACTTCAGGAGGAAGAGAGGTGGCAGAGGCAGAGAGGGATAGGAGGGAGGTTGAACGACATTTTCCTGGGAAGTTTCCCAGCATAATCAGCCTGAGAGCTACTCCCTGAAGGACTAACTACTAAGCAAAATCTAGGTGTGACTGTAGCATACTAAGAGTAAAATAAATATACTTACATCTCTTCAGCTACATATGCAACAACACCGGGGCTCATAGTTAAAAATCAAACTCTCTGGGGGCTGAAAGTATGTGGTTGCCAGCCTGTCACTGTGTCTCCACTGCTTTAATGTTGTGTGCGTTGAAGCTACCACAACGACACCCATGAACGTTTTATTCTCTGATGTAAAGTATCCCGTGGAACTGGAGACCTTGGCTTAACTTCTTGCTGGCAAATTAAATGGTAAAGGATGTGATAGTCCAGTAGGTCAACTCTCCACCCATTCTGTCCCATGAATGGGAATTTACCCTGACTGAGACTAGCATCCTAGGGAATCTGATAGGAGGAAATCTTGGTCTGACTGACTTGACCGTAGTTTTTTTGGAAATGCTCAAGATCTTCTTGGTCCCTTGAGCCTCAATATGCTGCAGACTTTGGAAAAATCCCCCTCTTTTTGCCTTACAAACACACACACACACGTGAATTCTACACAACACACAGAAGTCCATTCCTAATCACATGACATCTATTTGGAAACCTTCTTATCTCACAAATTACAGCTCAATCAGAAAAAGTTTTGAAGATGTGGTGGGGTATGCCCTGCTTCTCTTGCCTGTGAGCCATTCACTAGGAGAGCTGGTTGTAAGTCATTCTGGACCCCTCCTTTGACAGAAAAACTTTGTGACCTATTTGGAACCTCTTCTTTAGTACTTTGAGACTTTCTGAACAGCATTTTAATTGGTTGTTCTGACTTCAAGATATTTTTGAACCTTTTTACATAATGAAGAATTGCTGAGTGTCAATTAAAAGTAAACATTACGATTAAAGCTAGTTAGGCAGAAATCAGCTAAAAGATCAAAAACAATACTTAGCTTACCAAATTAAACTGCAGAATATTGCATCTGGGAAGATAAGTTAGATTGCTTTATTTTTCAACAAGGTACAGTTTTTACAAAGTACTTCTCGTATAGTTTACAATTCTTATTTTTAATCCTTCCCCGAAAGGCTGGCTTGAACATTGTATTGTGTTTTCTAGTGCGCTCATAATTTCAGATCTATTTAATTTCTTCCACCTACCCTTTTTGATTTTAGTCTTTCCCACAAAGATTTATTCAGGTTGGAAAACTTATTTTATTTTGACTTCTTTTTTTTTTTTTTTTTTTGGTGTACTGCTGCCTCAAATGGCTTTTCATATTTTTTTTCTTCTTTGTTAATTGTATTTTATTTTCACCTGTTTAAAACTATTTCCCCAGGAAGTTTGGAGGATTAAGCTTTTGTTCAATAACAAAGAATTCAGGTCTCCAGTTCAGATTGTAAATAATCATGTGTGTGTATGTATAACAAGCTTGAGACTATGCTCAGATCCCCTGCCTTTTTTTGATCTTTCAAGGGAGAATAACTTGAGCTTACATTTCTACAAGGTGTCTGAATCTAATGTGTTTATCTGGGATTGTAATTACTGCAAATCTTAACACTTCTTTAAAATTCTGTGCAATTATTCAATTAGGTGCTTTAATTTTTACTGATACCTATAATATTTACATCTAAAAAAAAACCCTTTAAAACATCTTTTTCTGTTGAAATTGAAATATCTTGTAGTTGGAAATATTTTGCATTGCTCTGGCAGAACATGGTACTCCTACCCGGACACAAATGCAGGAACGGCAGCAATATCACTGAAATAACTCTGGGCAAAACCATCTGAAGAAATGGTAAAGCAAATATATCCTGCCCGTGTTCTAAATTCACATTGTTTTTAAATGCTACGTACCATAGAAACTCAGAGACGGAAGAAAATACTCCAGATAAAATGCCTAATAATTTATAAAGATGCCTAAGGAACTATGGGGTTATGCTTTGCTCTCAGTAGAATGGATGTAAACTAGTTATGGCAGAGCACATCAGCATCTTTCAAGGTGTATTTTGGTTTATTATAATGGAAAGACATGCCATTTGTAAAACATTATGATTAGTGTATATTTTTTAATTATTTTTTTAGCTCCCTGTTGTGCAATTGGTTTCTGTAGGTCAGAACTGAGTTATTTTAGCAAGCTCCAGCACCTACTGCTAATTTCCTACATGTGCTTAAGCCAATCAAATGATAAGTCGGTATCTTATTTTAGAGCTAATCCAGAAATATTTTTGCCTTCGCTTTCCTGTTAGTAACTATAATAATATGCTTTATACACTCAGTACAGTTCATCTGATCTATCAAACATGGATGATGCATTTCTAGCTATCCTCTTTGGACCCCCGCTGTGATCATAAGTGCTGGTAGGTTGCAGGACACTTTTGTGGCTGTACTCTGCAAAGCAGGGCTGCTTTTTACAAATGCATTAAACATTAATACAGACAAATGTGAAGTTTTATAGTCCAGAAGCTTTATTTGCTTGGACATGTATTTATTTTTTATTAATAATTTTTACCATACCACACACTTCTCTTCAGAACTTGAATGCTGAAAAATGATTCCTTGGACTTAGGAAATGTTGTTTCATTTAAGACCAAGGGAACAAATGAAAATCACTCAGATTTACATCGCAGCAAAATCTCATAAGTAATGCATGAACTGTGTTTCAGAACTGACTTGTGCAGGACCTTAAGTACCTTGTAACACTCATCACCTTCCATAAAGAAACTGCAAAGAAGAGAAAGTCTTCCCCCTTTCTTTTCCAAACCACAGAAAATCTGGAAGAATGGTGATAGAGGCAAAGTTGGGTCAAAAAAAATGACCCTACTGCTTATTTTTAATTATCAGGGAATGTCCTGATTTTGTTAGTTGTTACTGACTATGGCACATCACAGCAAAATCTTGTATTCTTGATGCATGATGTGCAAAAGTCACCGTGAAGACTTTTCAGTGCGAGTTTAATATGAAGGGATAGATCCACTCTGAGGAAACCTGCTGATGGAAACAGCCACGCCAGCTCAGAGCCCTTACAAAAGCTTCTTCCTAAAGCTCCTCAGGTATTTTTCTATGCCCTGTAAGGATTTGGGATTCTAACTCCAGTTTTAAAATGATTGTTTCATCTGATATGAAAATACTTTTTTTTTTTTTCCCCGTAAGCCTACAATAATCCACTGCCACTGTCTGTCTACTGCTATCTGAAACTTATTCCTAAAGCATGACCTGCTTTTATAATAAATAAACCCTTCCCATCATCTTCTACTACACATCCTTTTGCCTGTTAACATAATAGTATTCATGGCAGCTGACCTTTATTATGCTATATAATCCTGCTGAATGGGATCTTAAGTAACTTCAATACTTTTCACTCAAATCTAACTCCTCTCTGGTATAACATGTACCAGGTTGCCACTGTAAGTTTTCACGTGCATAAATCTACTGCAAGGTTATAAAAACCTAGAAGAAATGCCAAACCATAATCAATGAAACAATGTGCGCGCGTAGATGCGGCATGAAGAGGAGAGAAATTAAAGATCTCAATGACAACTCTAAGCAGCTACTGTTGACATTAGAAATTCAAGGATTAAAACGATAGCTGCATTGAAATGCTAACAAGTATGATGAGTTAGACAGTGTGCCCTGTTCCTAATTATTATGCATAGCTTGCATATAGCATAAGTAGTTGTAACCTTTGTGTGAAGAGCAAAGTCAGGAAATGTTAATCCATGGGGAAACCATCACTTCTCTCCAACTTCCATATAGAATCTCTAGCTCAAATGATTGCTCTTGTTCTCCAGTCCAGGGGAAAAAAAACCTATCCTCTTTGCAGTTAAATATCCCCTTTTATGCTGTGTGTGCATTAGCCAAATTGATTTCCATGAGAGTTCTCCAGGCTGAGTTGTATAACACTATCACTCAGTGCATCTGCTAAGGGAGCTGTAAGAGGGAAAAATGAGAAATATTAGAAAAAAGGCCCTCTGAAAGTGGGAAGTAACAACTTTATCAAAGCTGGCAAGACTTGAGACTGCGGAGCCAATATACAACTTGTCTGGAAAGTAAGTGTCTGGTGGCGAGAAGGCCAGATTTTGAATTTAGACTTCACTTGGAGCTCTGTTATTCCTCCTCTCCTACAGATGGTCTAGTCACCCGGACGAGGCTAGTTATTGGGTTCCTGGCCACTCGGTGGGCAATCAAGGACTGCTGGAGAAAGGTGGGGTGTCTACATTCACCAAAGGTTTCTTAAAACTACTTTTGGCAGAGATCTGTCTATAATGATCATGCAAAGGTCCTGCCTTCTCAAGGTCTATTCTGGCTACCTTTTAAACGACTCTGGCAGTTCCGAAATTCCTCTTAACTTTCAAGACAAAAAATGAAGCTTCACGGGGCTAATTTGATCTTCTGAAAACAAAGGGTAAGGTAGTTCTGAATTCCTAGTTTCAAATTTTGCACGTGTTCACCCACCCCCAATTCCCCAGTTTTGGGCTATGCCACAGAACTTCATGGTTATTCTGAGGAAAAATATGTATTGAGCTTGGGCTCGGATCGTTTACATTTGCTTGGAACAGCTCACGGCAATAACCTAGGCCTTAGCAATAAACCTCGTTTATATTCAAGAAGCTAAAATGTATATAGCAGCAATAACAAAGAAAAATCAATGGGAATAAAAAAGTGAGTATCAAAGCTTCACAAAGCAGGTGCACGGAAAGAACTGTGTCTGTTTTAGTCATATCAGGTATGATCTCAGCAAACCAAAGGCATCTTGAGAAGTAGCCTCAAAACCTATAGGCACTAGAATAAGGAGCTGAAGGCTTTGATCCCTACCAACTATTTGGGATTTGAGCCGGACACGGTGGCTACCAGGGTGAGCTAAGTCTGAGGTATGGAAACGCTGAGATTTGGGGAGAAAGAGGTGTGTTTCAGGAGAAGAAACCCTCTTATGGCCCAGATAACATTACAGTACACTCTGTATTTTAAAAGCATATCAATAACCCAGGGACTGAATCTGTAGCCATACTGGCAAAATCAATGCTGTGTCTTCAAACAGAACAGGATGAAAATTGGGTCTTTACAAAGTAGAAAAATAAACATATATTAACGAAATTCAGGATCTTGGCATTTTTCATCAGGTTTTATTCCTAGCAGTTACTTTGACTCTTCATAAACTGTTTTCTGAAGTTATGTTTTAATTGTTCATCATATTTTTCCACTTGATGTCTTCAAATCAGGCTGTAGTTATGGATTTTTTTTTTCTTAAAACCATTTTATTAGTATCTTTTTTAAAAAAAAAAACAACACAAATTGAACACCAAAAAGCATGTTTAACATATTTATATATACATTTCACATCTCAAAACGTGCAGATGGCTGTCTCCTTTTTGAAAAAAAAATAAAAAATTGCTCCTGGGGTGGACTTGATACGTTAAATTTCAGCTTGTAGTAAATTTTTACAGTTGAGTTATAAACCTCTGGGAAACGGTGGGGTGGGTTATCACAGAAATGCTAATACAACCCTAACTCCAGCAGTGATGTTGTAATATAAACATCATTAAGTTTCCATTCTCATGGAACGCTGGTGTACAGAATATTTACATTTATAGTACTATAGTGTATCTTACAGTATCCCTCCAGGTAACAGCGAAATGATAGTTTCATGAGGAAAATTATGTGACATTATTTTAATATACCCATGCTGATTTAAGCTCAGGAGCAGGATTGTCATAATGCTTCCCTATATTAGTCTAGAAAGTGTTCAGCCCCTTTTAACTGTTAGTTTAGGAGTTGCTCAGAGAATAGCAAGAATTTGGAGGACTTTTTATCACTCTGGCTTCTACAGTAATTATATTATACTGGATAGTTGTTTTTTTATTTTTTTTTAAATAAATCTAATATTCAGACTTGCTTTGCGTGAGGTTCAAATATGAAATGGGATTTTCCAAGGCGTTTTTGCTACGTCTTTGTATATTTACTGATTTACCTCCGTAGGTTTTATATTAGGTGTCATTTACCCTCAAATGCCGGTGGATAATTGCTTTGCGTTCTAGCCACGGCAGGAAAAATTGCAATGGGGAAATAGTTACACCGTTTGGAAGGAGATTAGAGCTAAACCCTTCTCTTGGTCTTATTTTAGGAAAGGAAAAACCTTGGAAAAAGAGGTGGTGATTCTTTCATCACTGCAGATGGATGTTAAGGAGGGAAGAGCCGTTGATGAAGGTAAAGACAGACTCAGACTTACCAAAATCGGTAAGGGGCAATGGAAGTTTGTTCGAAGTCACTTGGCAGCATTTGAGCCTGGTGAACCTTTCTCCAGCACTGAGGTTCATACTGACCAACGCAGCCGCTACCAGCTCTGTTTTGTTTTATTCCCTGAAGGTAAAGACACATTTATGTATATGAAGATAGAAGGAGATCTCCCTCAAGGGAGTAAGAGTTTTGCGTAAGTCATAGAATGTCTTTGAGATATTTTTGAATGTAGAGATTAATTTTGGGTCTGATTTTCAAGGGTTGAGGTGCTGGGACCTAACCTGCAAGAAAGACCCTGGAGGAGAATGTGTGTGCAAGGGCTGTTGACACGATGCAGGTTAACTAAACAAACAGGAGTTACTCATAACAACCTCCCATGTTCCTAAATAAATGTTATATAGCTGTACCTTAGTTTATTTCAGGACATTCATACCTATTTCCAGTGAGGTGTGATGGCCAAAGTTGGGGGTCCTATCTCTACTAAAAGGCAGTGTCTCTTGCTCTCAGAATGCATATAGGAAAGCAGCTGCAGATTGCCTTGAACGGTGAAGAAAGGGCCGTGGTGAATCTTTCGCTCTGAAAATGTATCCGTGCTAAGATGTTTCCCAGAATATATCTGAAGAGCTTATTCTGTAACATTCCCCTGCAATAGTAATTTACCGGAGTTATGATTGTATCCCTGCAGAGCTTTGTTTGATCCAAAACACACAGCAGCTACCAAGTACTCTTCTGCAGAGTGCGTGCAGCTATAAGAGAATGACATTTGAGTTAATTAATCTGTGGAAATACTGCTAGAGAGAAAAAGACTAATGTTGAGGACTTGACAGATTCTACTGCCTTTCCGAAAATACTTTTCTGACAAAAGATTCCAGCAACAGGCATCAGTACTAGCAAACCACCTCGATAATCTGTTCCGTTCTGTTCCTCTGCATTCAAAGAGCAATCAGATATTTTCTTGTTGGGATGAACTCTCTTTTTAAATTAAGGACAAGAAAATAGGAACAAAAATTAAAGGTCCATTAGAGAGAAAGAGCGCGTTATTTTTATTCACTGAAATGAAATTAAAATGGCTGCTGGTCTCTGTAGACTACTCCAGCTTTTTAGAAGCTGAGTTCATGACAACAGCCACAGCATACATAGGTATCTAATTGCAGTTATGTTTACAATTGTGTATAGATGTTTTCCACTTTAATGAGTTTTTCTCTGAGTATTGTCATCCATGACTTCATCCTCTCAAGGTGTTGAACCTCTTTCAATAGACCAGGCTTTGAGAAACCTGGTCTGGTGGGGGGTGTCCTTGCCCATGGCAGGGGGGTTGGAACTGGATGATCTTTAAGGTCCCCTTCCAACCTGAACCATTCATTTCACTGTAGGCTGTTACTGCTATAGGGAGCGGAGGCTACTCCTGAGTTACATGGGAAGTGTGTTTGGTGGGGCTGGGAGGTTGCAGTCACTAGAATAATCTCAGAGCTCTGATCCTGCTTTTAGATGTGAAAATTTTCAGCCAGCTGACAAAAATAACTGAAAGTATCAAACCAAAAATAGCTCGACTAAGAAATTATTCTAATCTTATTGCTCAGTGGCTTATTTTATTGTGCTTAAGCTTTGTCATTTAGAAATAGAGGATAAAACGGTACCTCTTTCCACCGATACACGTTTTTAAGTTGCATGATCATCTGAGACTGGAAGCTTACACCATCAGTTTCAATTCAACTAGAAGGACTATGCTGGTAAACACTTGTCGTTTTAACAATTTTTGGAAACAAAGTTAATTTCTGTAATCTCAAGGGCAGAGAGGACACTTTTCAGAGAGAAAAGTGCTAAAATTCAGAAACATGTAGAACTTCAAGAAATTATCTGTGATAGAGGAAGTTGCTGGACAAATTGACAAAGTGGGTGTGAAGGTGCCTGTCAACCATCGTCGTGTATTTTAACCTATTCTCATGCTGCTGAATGGGTACACTTATAATGTGTCCTGGGTGTACAGGGAGGTTAGAAGACAGGAAGAACTGTCTTGGACAAGAACTTGGTCTTGGGAAGGGAAGAGAAGAAGCGTGACATGCTCTGGTAGGGCCTCTGTTGGGTCAACGAGGCTCCCTAGATGTAGATGCTTTTGGAAGCACCTGCCCCTACGCCACGATAAAATCAGTCATGGGAAAGAGCAAGCCAAAGGCCTCCAGAGCAAGACCGGTCAACGTTCAGAAAATATGAGGCATTAGATGGTTAAGAGGCAGTGAGAGAACGCAGATTCATAGTGATGACCTTATGGTCTCTGCAAATGGCACCCGTGAGAAGGGTAGTTGTCATATTTTGGGAACTAGGCTTGTCAGCAGTAAGGGGTAATTCCAAATGGCAGTATTACACATTCAGGGTCAACGAGCCTTGACTGGATCTTTTTTCTCTCTCTGTGTAATTAAAGGTTCTGCACTTATCATGCCGGTTGATTTTATACTCCACATCTTTGCACTCGCATAGAAGAGAGATGGTTTTCTGCAATGGGGTAAAAAAGAGGCACGGGATGTGTGATGGGCTATCAGGTTGCCAGGGCATTGCAAATGGAGGTAGTTAATTATTTTATAAGTTGTAACTGGCCAGGAATGCATCCCTGGTGCTTTCTTACACTGATACTCACAGAATGCCCTTTTATAAGGGCACCCCTGAATTAACCGAGCCCTTTGGAAGTTGCTGCCTCACAAGTTGTATCAGCTCACATCTAATAAGTTGTTTCTTTTTTCCCCTCATATCTGACAGAAAACCAATCAGGCAGAAACTTCGGTATCTGAGACGTAATTTCCTTCCTCTTCTCACTGCTTTCCAGGCGCTCACTGGCTTTTCTGTCTCTTCAGGTAGCACCCACAGCAATACAGTCCCCGTTTTTCCTTGCTGGTCTCACTTTCCACCAGCCTTCACCAAGTACAATTGTCAAATAAGAGGTTTTGAGAAAAGATTGTAGTTGCTAACATGGAGTCTCTTTTCAGGCCTCTCTGCATCCATTTCTCCAGCAAGAGACATTTCCCAAGGGGAAGAAGGGAAGGTAAGACTATTTAGTCTTAGTTTCCAGTGCCCAGCACATGAAAGATGAGGCAAGCACTTTATACTTAATTCTTCACGTGAAGTCTATTAACTGCAATGAACTTTTCAAAGTCATTAAGTTGTATTATGTTAAAACCAATTAGCATTCCGATTTGTTGTAGTCGTTTTCTGGTTTGGTCTTTGTTGTTGTGTTGTTTTTTTTTCTTTTTCTTTCTTTCTTAAACATTTCAGTGTCAGAATTTTCATTTCCCAAAGGCATATAATCTCTGAATGTAGTAAATAAAGTAAATGTCTGGCTGTGGTGAACTCAGGCTCAAAAGCAATGAGTTGAAATCCATTTACTTACATTGTTGAAGATCAGTGGAACTTTGTTCCGCACTGTTCAGGTAAGAATTCATTGTCATGACTGTCTCTTAGCGACTTTTGTAAGAAGTCTAATGTTTTGATGGGGTACCCTCTTAACGCTTTAATTTTCTAATGTTATCTTGGTGGATTTGGCAGGTTGCTGATCTTGAAAACAAACAAAATCTCCCCAAAAGGGGAGGGTAGAACTCTGTAGGAAATAGATCCAACTTCATCTGCTCTGCTCTTACTGTTTATACCTTGCTTTGTCTTTCACAACAAGGACAAAGTTGATAGTTTTTACAAGTTTGGGAAGGTATTTGCCGTTCTGGAGACAATATGAAATCTTTGGAATGACTTTTCAAGAAACATAGTATTTGAGTATGAAAATTAAATGTGTACCTTGCTTCTTAAACAAATTCTTCTAAACTACTTATTATGTCTCTGTCAACAAAATGCTTACATGTGAGCTCAACTCCGCGCTCCAAAGCATAGCTAGTATTTTGTGGAGGCACACTAAATGGAAAAGAGAGAGAACAGAGGTGTGAGTTTTGTCAAAAAGATTGTCAGGAAGTTGTCTCAGGTCTGAAAGAGCAAGAGAGGAAGGGGGGGGGAAAAAGAGGCATTTATCACAGAACAGCTACCAACCTAATGAAGAAGGCACTGACTTTTGGGATTTGAGGATCCTCCTTCAGATTCTAGCCCTAGAAACAGGCTCATAAGCTAAATTTTGAAACTGAGGCATCTTTTTATTTTTATATTTGGCCGTAGACCTCCTTGTGTTTCTGAAAATGGGATTGGAAAAAATTGTACAAGGATGAACCACCAAATGTAGACTTTTCTTTGTGTATAAGCTCAGCTGATGGGAACAGCATGGCCGTGGCTCAAAGGCAGCTGGTTTTGCACAACGGGCAGGAGCATTTTTTTTGTGTGTGGCAGAGACATCTGGGATCTTCCCGCCTATTACCAGCGGAGCACTGTAAATACCACCTGGGTAGAATGCCATGTTTTTAGATCTTCCATTCTATTTGTGGATCTGCGAGGCTCTCTTCCTCTCTCATCCCTGCCCCCCGAGAAGGTTTCATAAGGTCCTCAGCACTGCTATTCCCGTTTCCTCCATTTCCAACTGGCACTTCATCACAAATGGCATTCAATATACTATGTTTTGAGCACTGTGAAGGCTAATATCAGAGAAGACCATGGATTTTATCCCCAGCAGCAGCAGCAGCAGCAGTGTTCTCAGTTATTATGATGGTAGAGGCATGTACAATACATTTCTAAGTACTTCAGAGACTAAAGCTGACCCTTTCTGGGGTAACTCGCTGAAAGGTCTTTCTAGTGTCAGTTTGTCAGAGTAGTTTTCTTACTGAAACCTGTAATTGAAAATAGGAGGGGGGAAAAGTGCATTTTGCAAGAACTCCTATAGAAATGCGAGTACTAAACTGAAGGTAGGAGTGAGCAAGGTTGCAATTGCTGGTGGAAGATGACTTGAGAATAAATTGATTTTAAAACCAGCAGTTTTATAGCTCCCTTCCTCAAGATAATAAAGACTTGGTGCAGGTTACAAAAATTCTATCATAACAATAAAAGCTTTATAAAAATATTTGAAAACATCTTATTTTTATAGAAATATAGCTGTGTAAAATCTAGCGCCAAGTGGAATATTTAATGCTAGTTTAAAGGTAACATCCAACTAAGGTTGCTGTCAGTGCAGTGCACGTAACCCCTACAGGTTCGTTTTGCATCTGTGCATGGTTTTAATTAGGTCTAACTCCAAATTTCATATCCGGGCGAGTAAATAGGAGTCTGCAGACATTTTTTTTGTATATTTTTGGGAAATGGAGTACTGCTATTTGCCACTAGTCTTGTATTAGAAATGATTTCTTCACTTTTGGGTTCTCTTTTGCCCTTGTTCGTCAAATGTATTCAACATGATTTTCATGCATAAAGTAGTACATATATGGGGGAATCCCTTCTTACTCATGCTTACAGCTTAGTGAGGATGCAGGAAACTCAAATTCAAGTGTCCACTCTGGCCTTCTAACTGCAGCCCAAATCTCCATTTCCCACATTGTAGGCAATGACTCTAACCTTAAAACTCCTACTACTTTCTTTAGGATGGAAGTGTCTCCAGTTTTATGATCAGGAATGTTATTGTGGATTTGAAAAATATTTCTTTTTTTCTTGCTCATCTTTGGAGGGGCAATAAGGGAGGATGTTCTCTGTGGGGAAAAAAAACCAAAACATTTCTGTGTCTTCCATCAAGATTGGGATCTCCTGACATGCAGAAGTCAGTCAATAGTAATAAAATTCTTGTTTATCCACTTGCTTGTTAACTTCAGCAATAACTTTGTGGTAGCAAACTGTGTTCTGCCTCTACCTCAACACCCAACAAGCCTTAGTGAACTTCACCGCTCTTAGTCAATATATTTTTAGAAGCATTTTACATCCTCCATGCCCAAAGGAGGGGGAGTCTAAAATTAGACTCCTAAATTGCTAGGGAGGTTGGGATTTTCAGAACCTTCAAGTGACTCATAATCAATTCTTATTAAATTAATTCAGACTTCTACATTTTTAATACAGGTGAGAATACTTTCAAACACTGGGCAATAAGCCAATAAATAACACCACTGCTTGTGGACGCTTTTGTGGTAGAAGAAAGGCTACTAAGAGCAATACTTTATTAACTTATGAAGAATAGGAAAAAATGTAGTGAGAAAAAGATAAGGCAAAGAGCCCTCTCTTACAGAGACTGTCAATAGACTGCAGATCATATAAGCAAATGGGTGTTAGATATTAAAATAAAATGGATTTTCACAAAGAGGTGAATATTCCATTTTACCTTGCACTCTTGGAAAAAATCTCCAATGCTGTTGTAAGATAGCATCCAAAACATCTTCAGTGGAATAAACTGAAAATAGACTACATTAAGTCAGCAGTCAGGATTCTGACAGCCACGGACCTGGGAAATATTTGTTGGTCATCTTTTTTTTTTATTTTTCATTTACTTAAATATTTTAAGACAAATGCAAAGAGTTATGGAAAAATCACCTTTAATTCAGAAAATAACATGTGTTCCTCTGAACCCCACCATGCTAAGATTAGTTAGTTATAAGGCAAAAGCAGGCTATTAAGTTGTTCTACTTTAGTGTTACTATTTTGGTTCTCTTTACTCAAGTTGTTTTTCATGTCTCTGATATTAAATGGACCTTTTCCATCCTTTCCCAAGGGAATGGATGCTTTCTGTGCTTTGCTGATAGTGTGGAAATGTAGATGGGAGTTAGCCATTTTAGTAGGATTTGCCCATTAGAAGTTTGGCACCGTGTTAGGTGAAACAGCAAATCTCTAAGCATTAGCAGCTGTGTACTTTGAAATCACCCCTATGTTTATTTTTTGCCTGGATTTTTTCAAAAAGTCATCTTTTGTGCCTGATATATTTTTTTATAATAGAAGAACCACTTAAGCAGAAGGCTAGTGAATGCTAGGCTGTTCTCTGCTACAGGAAAATTATTTAACTACAACTAATTCGATATTACAGAAACCCTTCAGTTATGGCGGTGATGTGTTTTCTGTGCTCTTCAGCCCTTAGAGAGATGAAACTGAGCCTCCACTTTTGCTTAAGAGCCCAATATTTGGTCACTGAAGCCATCCTCTGTGCTTTCTCTTGTATTTAGCTTATCTTTCCAGAATGCCACGATGGTCACGCTTGTAGTTCAGAAGACAGACACTTTCTGGGGTTGACTGGGTATTTCTGAGCACGGATAATAAACAGAGGAAACTTTAATCCATGGCCTGTTGCTCGAATTCTGTATCAAGTGGACAGCTGGGGAAGCTGTGTCTTTCATGCACTGCGAGCCACGTAGAAGGACCCTTTGAATGAGTTAACTTGTGTACAAGTGGTTGCCTATGGTACAGCTACTTTAGCAGAAGGCTAGGGCTTGCTTTCATGTTTAATTGTACTGAGAAATTGTGGGACTTCTTTCCACTCAATTTCACCACTTCTAGAAAAAATTGTCTGTTTTCTAGGGGAAAATGGGGAAGAGAGAGGAGATGCATATGAATTGTGGGTTGATTTTTTTGCCCTCAGTGTGATGAAAAGTGGGCAGGTGCTGCAGAAGCTTGCTCTTAAAAACTGAACAAACCTGCATCAAAGCTTTTTTTTTTTTTCATTTTTTTGCATAAAAATAGTATAGGAGAAATACCAGGAATGGGGCCAAGTTGACCTTGGAACGAAATTAGATTCTGCAAACTATCTGTTCTCAAACAGCTGCTTGAATTCTGCCAGCTTTATTTCTTTCAGACCATTTTCTGGTTGATGGGGATCAGTAGCACAAAAGGCATCGTCAGAATTGATTGTAATTGCCCCTTGTTAACAGTCTCAATAAAAAGACAAACACTTGGATGTGCTTTAGGAGTAGGTATCTCTTCTCTCTGAAGGTGGCCATCTCAGTGGATGCTGAAGAGTAATAATTTGCTGATTATGTGTGTGCTATCTGATGTGACGAACAGAGCGCCTCAGGCTGCGGCTCCGCGGAAATGGTAAATCTGGCTTTCGAGTGGAAAAAAAAAAAAGAAAGAAAAAAAGAATAAAATAGCTCAAATGCAAAGCAAAGCACAGTCTAAGCCCACTCTGCTGCCTCAGCAGTTCTCCTTCAGTCATTTAGCGTCTGTCCTCCCACAGCAGGCACAGATTTGGCATAAGCATTGTATTGCTGGCTGTGTGGGTGGCTGGAGAAATATGTAACTGTGGGCTTGAGCTTGATCCAGATCACATTTGTTCTGCCGGCGGGTCAGACTATACATATACTAAGTATCGATGAATGTTGAACCGTGGCTTCACATGCCCAACACTCTTTCTCCAAAGTACTCAATTTAAAGTTTTGTAGGTTTTTCATTTATAAAATGAAACAAAAAAAATAAATTAGGAGGGAGCTATTTGGACTCAGTAGCTGACTTCCCTTGCTAGGTATCTTTCCTGTAGAGGAGGTTGATTTAGTTTCAATTTGAAATTGTAGAAGGGAATTGGAATTTTGACTGTTAAAATTCTTAAAATTTTCTAAATATTTTAATTTTTCACAGCTTTCTAATATCAGGGGAAATTTATCTTTTTTTTTTTTTTCCCTCCTAAAAGGAGCAGGGAAAAAGTGAAAATGAGTTTCACCTTTTTGAATTTTCCTCCTCCTTGAAGGAAAAAAAGAAGAAATCCTAGGAAATGAATTAAAATTAAAAGGTTCTTGTTTCCCTCTGCCTCTCACAAAATGGGGTAAAACACTGAGGAAAAAAATCCTGCTTAGCATGCTTTTAATCCAACACCCCTTCCAGCAGAAATAAGCAACCTTTAGGAAAGTTTCTGTAAAACAGTTCTTTTATAAGCTCTAATTCTTGTACCTTCTGATATGTCTCAAGCAGGCATTTCTTTTGTTAATGCATGTTTATTTTGGACCAGAAAGTCCTGAGCTCAAATCCACTGTCCTGGATTGTTCTGTTATGGCCATTGGTGAGGGACCTAAATGGAATACCACAGCAAGGTTCAGGATGTAATCCAGCAGTACCAATTCTGCCAGATATTGCATGAAATCCAACTGTAGGACTGCTCTGGCATTCTTTAGAGGTTTGTTGGTTGTTTTTTTTTTTTGAGGAATTTGAGCCAATAGCCCTTATCTCAAGGAAAATGTTGCAGTGCATATAACTGCTGCTTTCATAAGGGCTGCTGTTTTGTTTACGTAGCCAATGAGCTATTAGTTCTTGACTCTTTATAGTCTATAAATGCCTTTGGGATACAGCTACTTGGGCTGTGCTGTTCTCTTTAGTAGTTTCAAGATCAGCCTGTGTTCCTGGGAGATGATAAATGGAAAAAGAAAAAAGACAAAGCAAGAAATCAAACTGAACTCTATTTACATTGTTGGATTTTTTTTTTTTAAGCATTTCCTGGGATGGTAGATGTCAAAATTTGCTACTGGTGCTGGAGTTCTCATTTTTCACTCTTGCTCTGATCTCCTTTCACCAAAGTGACTCAATGTTGTCAAAAATATGGGATATAAAATTTCTTGATATTGGGAGAGGTAAGATTAATATATACTGCAGCAAAAGGTTACTGGGATACTACTATGTATCCTACCTTATTACGTATAATAATAATATGAAAAAGTTATTACTCTCACATTTGTACTTAAATATCACTATATATGTTTTCTTTCTAAGAAATAGGGTGAAATGCAGCATTACAATATGAAGAATAAAGTTATTCCTATTTTACAGGCAAACCCAGTCTCCTTCCAGCCTGTGTTGATGTAACAGGCCAATTAATTTGATCAAAAGATGCATCATTTGTAAGGTGAGGCAATTGTGCCGATGGAAAAATCGCCGTTTCAAGGAGCCATGCTCAAATGCTGTTTCAGCATATCACTAATTAGCATGCTACCCAGATTAATCCCTTCTGCTGTGTGTACTGCATATAGCTAGTAATCATGATTGATTACTGAACAGAGCTGTTGCAGAACCACTGAAACCATACCAATAAACTTGCTGTTTATGGAACAGAATGGAGAATTTTGCTGCCCATGTTCCATTCGCGGTGTAATAGGGCGAATATCAGGTGAATAGGGTGGTCTGGAGTTAGGGTAGACTTTAGTGACTAATGGGGCTCGATTAGAAGCTGTGGAATTTTCTTTAGTTGTTTTGTTTTCTGCTTAATGTTCAGGTCTGACTTTGCAAGTGCGCTGATGAACAAGCAGCGAGCACCACGCGTACACGCGAATAGGAAATCCTCTAAACTTCAGGCCATTCGCTGCAAAAGATGCTACACGAATTTGTCTCAATTTGTTCTAATTACAGACTTGAATTTCAGTCATCTGGGCACCTTTGCTGCCATGCACCGTTTCCAGGGATACGTTTCCCTTGTTGGGGCTGTTCCATTTTGAATAACTAATCAAACTTCCATTGAATGAGCGCTCCAACATCAATTTCTTGCATCTTAAAGTGCTCTAATCACTGTCGTACAAACTCAGGCTGCTTCTTCATGTGGTTAAATGAATTTTTAATTTTGTGGAGAAGAACAGATCCAAGAAGGATTTTGAGAGATCTACCTCAAAGTGTAGCTGACAGGGCCTGCTTGGCAAAGGCACTAACCTCCTGTGGGAAGCCCTGGCTGAAATCCCTGGTCTAAAGGGGATATATATAAAAGACTTGCAGCCAGGCAAAAATGGCCAAGACTTTTAGTCACTGATTATTTTAGAGCTGGACTTGACTTTACAAGAAGAAACTCCTTCTGGGAAAGAAGTGGCATTACATGATTAAAAATTTTGTTCAGTGTTTTAGAAGCCACCATGAAACCAAGAAACTCCAAGCCATTTTTCCCTTGTTCTCTGTCTCAAAACCAAATGAAAATATATTCACAGGAATCTTCCTTTACAATTCTAATTAATATTTCTGGATAGTATTTTTTTTTTGCATAGCTCTCCCAATTTTACAAAATAATAACATAAATAAAAAACCCATGTACAACAAAAATGCCGCCATGACCTCAATTTATATATTGGAGTACATTAATAGCCATTCATATGCTAAATTTTGCTGTGAGCTCTGAGATATTGAGCAAAAATATGCCAAGGAGTATAAGTATTTCTTGCACTTGCAACTCTTACTGTGTGTTCTCACAAAGGGCAAACAGAAGTTGCCCCTAATTGCTTGCATGTGTGTAATTACAATAGATTTTAGATACCCTTTTGCCCTTCTCTGCTGTCCCTCTGTGGTCGTAAGGGAGGCAAAATTTAGCTTGTACGACACTATGGTATCCTAATGTATGGAACAGCTGAAACCATTTTTAGCCTTTCTGTTACTCTGAAGTGGGAAACATCTAAATGTTCTTCTCACATATGTCTGGGATGGTTGTACTGAGCTTTATGCATCAGCCAGGCTGGTTTCTTTAGTGCCTTGCTAAGGGGAGGAAATTCACTGGGACGCGCCAGAATAATTAATTCAGGCATGGGTTACGAGGACTGTTACATCTGTGGGTTGATTCTGGCATCACCCACCCTCTTCCCTCTGCTTTTATGAGAGAGCATGTTTTCTTCCCTGGTGAAACAACATCTCTTACTTTGGCTTGTCTATCTTGAAGAATAAGTAGAAGTGTACTGGAATATATTCAGTAATTAACCTCCAATGACAAAGTTTCAGCTTCAGGTAGAATCTACTCACTATATATATTGTTTGCTGATAGTGTAAAAATTGATATGATCAATAGTAAAGACTGACAGTGAGGAAAGCAAAAAATAAATAAATTAAAAGTTTGTTGGTTTTGTGATATGAACAGGGTACTCCATATCTGCCTCTACCTTCTGTTTTGGCCATGGAGGCTCTAAGGGACAGAATACTTAACATTCACCCATCAGTACTGTGGACTATCCTTGTTCCTGCATTGTTTTCCTTCTCTGTTTGAAGATACTTGGGGAGCTTTAGGTGAAATAGCCCACCAAAGAGACGTCTAAGCATGGACCAAGTTGGTCCCTTCCAACTCCAAAAATTCAGTGAAATTCAGTGAAATTCAGTGAAATTCAGTGAAATGGTGAGATGTGGAATGTAGGGTCTACACCTCTTCTTATCATGAGGTTAGGGAGCACTGAGGGGACTTCAGGATGCTCAGAAAAAAGTTATGGGGAGCCTCAGATGAGCATGATGCAGCCTGTTTTAGATAGGAGTTGAAGAGCAATAGTTGCTAGTAGGAAAAGACAGAAGAAAAGAGTGTGCAGGCTTAAGAAAAAGTTCAAATAAGCGTTGAGCAGTCATGGAGATTTGAAGGAAAGGCAAAAACTTGCGGAGTACTTCGTAAGCCGGTTCACAGGAAAGCTCCAATCTGTTCAGTGCTAAGAAAGCCAGGACAAAATCCTTGTGCCAAACATGCTTAACTACAATACACAAGGCAACGTGGCGTTGTGGTGTGGGCTGTCATGAGAGAACTTGCCCACATATGATAGAGTTGAAGGATGCTTAGCCAGCTGCGTAATTTTCTTCTTCATTATATGATGTCCTCTTTATTTTGGTTTTATTTTCATTGTTAAAGTTAATTCACTCCTCATTCACCCCTCCTGCAACTGTTTCCTTGCCTGAATATTGACGGGGAACGCAGGAAACCCATTGTGCATGCAGAGGAATAGAGCTGGCATTAAACTTTCAACAAGGAAAACTGTTCCACTTCAATTCTCTGCACCATATTATGTAGCAGACCAGCTACTTCAGCAAAAAAATGTGTAGTAGTTACTCCTCCTAGACAGTTACTCAGAGTCCTAGAAAACAGACCTATTATATGCCCGTAATTAGATCTGGTCTTTTGTGTATTTGTTATTTAGTCAAAGATAGAATTATGAGTTAATTTTGCAGTAGGTTAAGAATGCTTCACTTTGGAACGTGCAAAATTATCTCACCCTGTTTTTTACAATAGTGTCTCAAGCTCCTTAGGCTTTAAAAAGGTGGATATTTTTCTGAAAGCTGGATGACATTTTAACCATTTTCCATACTTTCAGGGAGCGGGATGAAGAGTGTTTGTTTTTGTAAGTGTAAAAATCAAACGAAGGGAGGGGAAAATTAAGACCTCGTAAGGCAACACACAATGATTGCTAGTGAATATCTACAGACACTTGAGTGAGAGGATGATGGATAGGGGAGGCCAAGGTCCTAGTTTGTGAGTGACATGATGTCTCAAATGAGTAATACGCATAACGGATAGCAGCCTTGGCTACAAAGTTAGTTAGTAACTAATTGCAAAGGGGAGGTGGAATTAGGAAATGCATCAGGTGCTTGTAAAAGGTCTGACAGTGCTCCCACGGTCTGCTGACTTCTAAGGGAGGTGCATGTAGGTCTTGGTGGCAGGAAGAAATCACCCTAGGATTGCTAATCCTTCATTTATCAGTCTAAATGTTGTCTGGTCCTGATGTACTTCCTTAATTAGAACGGATCTGAGAAAAGGTTTTACTTCAAAGCCAAAATAAATAACACTCCCCATCCTACTTGTAAAAAAAAGCCTCCCGTAGTCTGTCTGATAGTCAGGATGGATACTAGAAAGGTAGACAAAATGTTAGCCAGGGGGGAATCATAGCCCAACAATGTGGCCAGTAAATAACAGACTAGTAGCCAAGGAAGGGTTTGGCAGCAGTGGAAAGCAATGTGGAGGTAGCTACGGTGCTAATGGCTTCACTACCTCTTGCTCATTTTAAGAATATTTAATGGCTATATAAATAACAGTATATATTGTAAACTATTTTTCAATCATTTGTGTATTTTTCAAGTCACTCAGGTTTGTGGGCAATGCACACGCCGGATAATTATGTATAGCAGATGTAAAAAGGAGTGCTTATCTTACCCGAAGTGAACAAAGCTGATATTTCACTATCTGAGTATCTCTAGTTAACAGATAATGTCAATAGAATAGGATGTTATCACAGGATAATGGTATCCTGCTGCTTGATAAGTGCCGAGCCGAAACCACAGTGTTTATTTTCAAGGCAGGGGACATTGATCCTGTGACAACTTTCTGTTTCAATGACATTGCTGCTATTACATTAGATTGATGCACTTATGACCATTTTGTTTAATGGATATTAGTTTAGTAAGGCGACAGCTGCTTATTGTGTGCCTATTCAATACACTAGCTGCAGTCTGATTGGCTTCAAGAAAAGAAACTGTGTGATAAGCATAAAAGGTATAGATTTTTATTTTAAAAAGGGGACTGTTCCTATGAATGAGGTGTTCAAAGTTTTATTTTATTTTTTTTTCTTAATCTCTGTTACAAAAAAGATTGTTTACTTCGCAGGATTGCCTTTTTGATGTAATTCTGAGCAACAAGAATTTCTTTTTGGGGAAAAATAAAGGAAGTGATAAACTAAGAATAAGCATTGCCTTGCAAAACCTGATCCACTGAATATTTGAGGCTTTCAGCTGGGAGCTTTTCCCAGTTGAAAACTGGTAATTTGTTCTTCAGAGAACAAACAAATAACGAAAATGCTTTCAGTACTGGAATTACTGTTTTACCACTCTGGAGTAGACTATGTAACACATTAAAAACAGAGAGCAGATTAATTCCCAAGAGTAACCCAACCTTTTACTGTAAAACACTTTCACTGCAAGCCATGGAGTAAAGTTCTAACATGCCCTCTCTTTTTTTTTTTTATTTTTTATTTTTTTACATTCCTGAATATTTCAGTGTCATTACCAAAGCTGAACTTTTAATTTTTTGTACTATGTTTCACCTTGTAAGAGAAGGCAAGAGGCGTTTTTTCCACTACGCTGAATTTTAGGCTTTGGAAGAGGTTTCATATAAAACTAGGTTGTTTTGCATGGCTGAAAGACAAAGTCTAGTGAACAAACATCATTTAGCCTTCAGGAAAAAACAGCCAAAAATCTTATTTGACTAGCAGCTAAGGAAAGCCCTACTTAATTTTTCAAAATTGTCATTGCTTTCCTGTGAGTAGCAGTGAAAACAAGAGAGGGAAGAAAACAAGAAAAGAATCTGAGCCATGTTCTCACTGGGGAAAAAAATGCTTTTCTGCAAATGCAAAATCACCTCTGTCCGGCAGAAGACCTATTGATTTTGATGGGTCAAAGTATCTCATAATACTTTATTACACTGAAAGTGGAGTGTAGGAATGTGACCTGGATGATCTGGTGGTAAAGCAGAGGACTTAATTATTTCTATTTTCTTGTCAGTGCAGTAATTCTACACTGCACATTTATGAAAACGTGGGAGGAAGGGTGCATAGGTTTGTACATGTGTGGGAGAAAACGAAGGAAAGGTAATTAGGTGGAACCTCCCCACCCACAGTCACAACGGCATGCTATATTTTATTAAATTACTTCCTTTAGAAAACCATTGTGAAAATTTTAAGATCGGTTACTTTGGAAGGGCGCTGCAATAAACAAATCTCCAATTGCAGACGTAGTTTGGATATATGCCAATTTCAATGTCTGCTGGTAATCAAAAAAACTTCTGATTCAAAATATGTAAGAATGTGCTTGGTGATTTTTCTTTCAATCCAGATCAGATAGTGGAAAAAGACTTTCTCATTTCAGCATTTCTGCTTGCTTTTCTCCTTGAAATCTATAAAATGATATAGAAAACACTTTGAAATCTGCAGAAAGACTTGAGTTTGGTGTAAGAGAGGGATGAAGGCTGGCTTAGGTAATGTTCATACATAAATCATAAGCCAAATTTTCTACTGATAAAAGTTATTTTTTATTTATAGCAACTGAGAATGTGTCTGTATAGTTTTTTTTCTCTTAGATGATCTCCTTTTTCAGGTGCCGGTTATCTTACATAGCTGGAGAAAGTCCACCGTTTCCTTTCAGTGAGAAATCTTCTTTTGAAGGACCGGACAATGATTATCAAGGGCTATTTTACAACACATCAGAAAGATTAAAATTCTGGTTGACTTTGGTTTGAGCTGATGGAGATAATAACATGAGAACGCTTTAATGTGAAAAACTAGTTTTAGAGAAAAGCAGACTTTTGAAAATCTTTAAAAAGGAGATGGCCTGGATTCAAATAGCAGAGGCATGTAGGCCACTGAATTTTAGGCAGTCAGAGGGTTATTTGAACCTCTCCAGTATCACCATTTGTGCATTAAGAATCATGTTAAAAACATCTCATGTGACAGGTGGGTGTATCAAGGCCTGATGAAACTGCAACGATAGGACAACAGTCCTGAAAACTGGGTTTTTAACTGATAAGAGATGTTTTATAGTGAAATGAGAAACTGTTCTTAAGCTGCTGATGATACCACCATACAAATACTTCTGTACAGGAAGTTCCTATAGAAGGGATAGGGGATATTAAAAAAAAGTCTTGGGTTTGCTCATAAAATCACTTACTTTTCTTCAGAGTAATAGAACTTGTCAGTCTTCCTTTGTGCCACAGAGAAGCTGGGTGAAGGGAGATACTTCTTGTCCGGATCACGTTGTCCAAGGATGCCTTGTCCTAGGAGTAAAGGTATGGCTCAGTGAGACAGGAGAGTTTCACTGCCTGGATCTGCTTTGAAGTTATAATGGGAGACCTGGAGTGATCCAAAGTGACCGAAGGCCTTTTCCAGACTTTCTGTAGGAAATAATTTCTGCAATGTTTCTTGTGAAGGAAACCAGGCCTCATCTATGTTTTGTGGAACAGAGAAATCAAATGACAGTGAGAAAATCTCTAACTGCTCAGCACTGATTCCTGCTGTGGCAGGTTGATGGTCGCAAGGCCCAGAAATGATTTCAGCTGTGAAATGGGGAAGAAAGTTTACATACAGGTAAAAAACAGTATAACTTGATGGTGATGATTAGCAACCGGACCTGTGTTCATTCATTTCACATGCTTGGAATGAAAGTGTTCGTTGAAAAAAAAGCTAAGTCATTAGAGCCTTGGCCCATCCTGCTTCCAGCTGAGTTGTGCTTCTCTTGAAACAATTTGTGAAGGACGTTGCAACGTGCAGAAGCTCCCAGGTGTGCAATAAGATCCACAACTTCCATGAAAATGGGAGAACCCAGAGCAATGTGATTTGAGCCTCACTCTCACCGTGGACAACCAAAAAGAGTGGGGTAAGACAGACTTTTAGCAACTGTATGGGCGTGAGGTGCTTGATCCTGAGCAGAACTGTTGAGGTCTAAGACAATGAAATACTGCATAAAGAGCCACCTGCCTAAGAAAGAGTCTGCTTATCAGGGAGATGAATTAATTTACTACTGATAAAAATGACAGATCAATCTGAAAAGATACCTGTCAAAACTATCTCTCTGTTCAGTTCCTTATCTGGAATATGTGCCATAACCCTACAGATAAAAAGAAAGACATAAGAGAATAGTTGGAAATTAGCCTGATTTGTACCCGCATGCTTTCATTTGCGTCCGCCGCTATCAAGTGATTGACAGCATAACATAAATCAAGATTTTTTAAAATATTTATTAATATAATATGAACTGCAAAAAGATTAAAGTCTCATTTACATAACCTGAGATGAAAGGAGGTGAAATATTATAATTATCTTTTCAAGCTAAATTTGCACTGCCATTTAAAATTAACCTATGCAAATGACAGGTTAAACCCCAGGAAAGCTCCAGCTCGCTTTCAAAAAAATACAATCAATTTCCAATCATGAGTGTATTTTTATGCTAGCCATTCAATTAGTCACTTGGATCCGTAAATATATATACCAATATCGTGAAAGTTATTTTTCTGTTTTTGCCTTGTTTTGTTCTTGGCTTTTAGCCCCCCCAAAAGATGCTCAGGTTGTGAAATCTGCATCCTTATTTGCATTGAGTAGCACTCTAAATATAACGAGAATTATCTATACAGTAATGTGATGTGTTGCTTAGCCTGAGTGAGGATAGGTGAGCAGAATTATGTTCACAAGTAAGCTGAGAATCTATATTTTTTTAAAGTTCATAGGTGAATGGTAATGACTTTGGTAGGATCTGTGTGAGAAAGAAGACTATTTTTTAAAGGGTCCTGCTCCTGTTGCGAATTGGAGAAGAAAGGAGGGATATATGTACATATATAGAATCATAGAACTGTCTAGGTTAGAAGGGATCTTTAAGATCAGCTAGTCCAACCATCAACCCAGCTCTGACAAAAACAAAAACCCACATCACTAAACCATGTCACTAAACGTTATGTCAACCCATCTTTTGAATAGCTGGCGCAACTCAAAGGCATTTCTCCTTGTCCTATTGCCTGTAAAGAGTTTTGTTTTTCAGCAGAACTTCAGGTTGAAGAACATATCAATTAAGGATCATCATTACACCTTGGTTTATATGTAGTTTGGAAATATTTTCAAAAAAGAGAGCCTATATTCCTGCCTGATTCCTCCAAATTGTGGGAGGAACTTGAATACGGTGGCAGACACCAACAACTGCCCTCAGTAAACTGACATGTCTCATCAGGTGGATCCAAGAAAATTGACTATCTTACATGAGCTGTGAACTTGGCCTTAGCCATGTGCTCTCAAGGCAGATATTTCTCAGTTCGTGGTTGTTGGCCTCCTTAATCACAGCCAGCCTCAATTTTGCTATTAAGGGTGCATAAAGAGATGGAAGTTTTAGCGACTGCAGACCAATGCCTTGGTCAGTGGAGCAGGGCTCCGCGGGAAGGAGGACTGGACTGAGCTGGAAGCTCATTTGTGTGTACGAGGAGGTGCTGTGCCTGAGACTTTTGGGACAGAAAATGATTTTCACTGCTTCTGCAGAGAAAACAACCCTACAGGGGTTCTTGTCTGTCTTATTGGTAGTGTCTGCAGAAGTTCAGAGCTGGAGATGCTATTGTGAAGTGAAACCCCCCCAAATTTCCCAGTTGATAACTGTTAATCTTTTGAAATTTGAGGTGGGTGGAATTTGAAAGTTGTGTAAACAATCGCTTTTGTTTTGGTAGCCAGTCTAAAACAAGTAGTTGTCCAGGCAAAGAAGCAATGGAGGCCTGGTTTGTTGGAAGGGACCTGTCAGAGTTGGAAGGGACCTCTAGAGATCATCTAGTCCAACTCCCCTGCCAAAGCAGGAACACCTAGAGCACATCACTCAGGACTGCATCCAGGTGGGTCTTGAAGATCTCCAGAGAAGGGGACTCCACCACCTCCTTGGGCAGCCTGTTCCAGGGCTCTGGCACCCTCTCCGGAAAGAAGTTCTTCTCATATTTGAATGGAACTTCCCATGTTCTAGCTTGTGCCTGCTGCCCCTCATCCTGTCACTGGGAACCACTGAAAATAGTCTGGCTCTGGGTTTATATCTTGTCTCCTTATGACACCCTCCCATCCCACCATGAGAACCTCAAACTCAGCACAGAGATCTTGATCTCTTCTGCGTTCCTGAGGACCATCTCCTCAGCCTGATGTCAGTCCCCTTGAATCTTAACCTGCTTTTTGGTTTACTGACTGGGTGAGAGATGGAGTATGTGCTGTGGCTGGTCTAGAACCCCGTGCAAATTGATCAGATCATAAATACGTGTTGATCAGCCCAGCAGTGCATGTCAAATACTAAGTTCTCTCTGCCATTTCTTCAGTGGGAGACTATTAATATGGTCTCTACCATCTCCTGAGACACCGATTTTCACAAAACTCACGTAGTAGCTTTGAACTCTGACTGTCAAATTGGATAGAAATTAGTCAATGAGAGAGAGGAATGTCTGACACCCTGTGCAGTCATGTCAGATGCTTCCTTGCCAAATCAGACTATAAAATTAAGGGGAGGGGAAGGGAAATAGAAAGGGAGAGAATTATTCAAATAATAATGAATGGAATATTTCTTGCTGAAATGAAAGACTGAAACATTTCATTTAGTTTGACACAAAAGGTTCCATTCACCGTGAAATAAAATATTTTGTTCTGAGGCGCTTGTGAGAAAGTAAAGAAAATGAAAGACTGGAGTCAAAAGCTGACAGAGGAAAAATCCTACCCTTGCAAAACAAGTGCTAAAAGCTATCCTTGTATAGCTTTAGAGATCTGATTTGTACTACTTCTATATCTGGAAGGGAGATTAACTCCCTATTTTCACCATGTTTTGGCACTGCTCAAACTATCCACATCTTTAAATTATCTGAAATTCCTCTTCTTTTAGTTCCACTTTTGTAAGATGCTTTCATGGTCACAATGAATATGCACATGACAGAGAGAGAAAGAGAGAAGATTTGTTTATAAACAAATTAAAACAGAATATTTCTACCTACCAGAAATATTGTGTTTGACACCCAGGTTGAATGAATATTCTTATAAATGTAGGGAAAGAACTTTGGCTTGGTGTGGAGGTTAAGGTATTGGTGGCCACCTGGGAATTTGTATCCGGTGCCGAGTGTTTATGGACAAGCATTTATCCTTTAGGACTACAAACAAGATAGTTTTTACTCTGATTATTTTTGACACTCGGTTATCAAAAGTTTCTTTGCACTTCTGATCTTAAAACTTAGAATCAACCACCTGAGGTGTTACAGTAGTGAGGCATCATGCTGATTTGTTGGTACTTTTGTAAGAAGTCTCAGGCCAGAGGTTACGGAGTGGCTGGTGGGGAGGTTTAGAAGAGGTGGGAGGGATGCCCTTTGAATTTCTGCTTTAGCAGCCCTGGAATGCTCCACCCTAACTGCAGGTCTTGGGAGGGTCAGGTGAAACCAGCTTTCCTTAAGGAGCTAAAAGGTTAGGATGAAAAGAGTTAGTGGCTTGTAGAGTTCATTTGCCCATGGGAGGGGGCAAAGAAAGGGCAACTGCAGGTGTTAGCCTGAAACTCCCAGCTGGCCACCATAGAGAATAAAGGGATAATTGCTTCTCCGTACCATTACTCAGCAAGGAGGGAGGTTTCCTTAGAAGTTTTAACTAAAGAGAGCCTTTCACACACCACATTAAAGAATATCCTGCTGAAAGTGGAGTTTGTGTGGAATGGTGTCAATAAGAATTTTAACATCATTTATTATGTTTAATAATGTGTGGCCACTGTACTGTTTTCCTCTCAAAGGACAAGTGAGTCCATACCAAAAACCTGTATCTGAATATTCCTTTTCCTAGGATATGTTCTGTTCTGAACCTAATCTGTTTTTCTCTGGCTTTAAAACAAGACAAATTAAGTCACTGCCTAAATATAAGTGAACTGTGATGCTTTCAAAGTCTGAGTTCTCTATCTTCTTATCATTGATCTCTGGTAGGTTTGATGAAATGATTTTATGATGCTTTTGTGTCATGTCTTTTATCTATTTTTTCGTTGTTTAACGATTGTTATGCTGAAGAGCTTTTGGTGTTTTTAGACTTTATAAGATGGCAGATCCAAAATCCATTCTACTCCCAGCTAGAATCTAAGTTTTGGATGCTTAGTGCTCCCAGAAATGCTACATTTCTCAGCCAGCAGTCTCACTCTGTGTGTTCATGATCACAATACAGTGGAGTGCAAGTTGCCCAAATCCACCTTGAATGTGCTGTGTCCACAGCCTAAGAATTACAGGCGGTATAATCTCCTGCCCTGATAAAGCTAGTGTCTTCTGCTGATAATTAAATCTGTGCTTGCCACTGGTTTTTAGAAAGATTATGAAAAAGCAAGATGCACCTTGCATATAAGAGGTATTTGTGTTCTCTGAGTGTTTCACTGATATGTCTGTTGCTTCCAGATGACAAGTGCCTTGCTTTTAGCAAGGCTGGCTAGGGTGAGTGAGAGAAATATGGACATACTCAGCTTTACTGTGCATATAGCTATCAACCCTATTATTAATGCATATTCCCCAGGGTTTTTTTTTGAAAATTGAACTGTTCTTCAGAAAATTATATGATTTTTATATTGGTTATAAACAGTTTTAAATTGGAAGAGGGAAGACTTAGTTTAGACACCAGAAAGAAATTTTTTTTTTTTACAGTGAGGGTGGTGAGGCACTGGAACAGGTTGCCCAGAGAAGCTGTGGCTGCCCCATCCCTGGAGGGGTTCAAGGCCAGGCTGGAAGGGGTTTTGAGCAACCTGCTCTGGTGGGAGGTGTCCCTGCCCAGGGCAGGCGGGTTGGAACTCGATGATCTTTAAGGTCTCTTCCAACTCAAATGATTCTATGATTCTACATCAGTCAAGAATTAAGTCCTCTACTACCTGTTGGAGGCATACCAAAATGTGAAGTTACTGAGTGGGATTGTACATTCATGCTGTGTCTTCATCTTTCTTTTTGTATCTGTTCTTAGGGGTAAAAAGATCTACTCTCCAATGACATGTACAGCGTGGCTTATGCCCGAGTGCTATTGATCAGACTACTGGCAAGCTTTGAGGTGTCTGTGTCATTTGCATGTGAGTTTGAGCTTTGGGAGGGTATATATATATATGTATTTATTTTTTTTTTCTCTGAAGAAATTAGACTGGAGAAAACTGGAAAACTTAGTATCTGCCCTCATCATCCCCTACTAGCCCTTTGGGAAATGCTTTCCTTAGAGAGTAAAGCCAGCAGACTCCTTTATTCCTTTATAATGTGCTTGTAAAGGACCGAACCTTGTGCAAATAATCAGTGTAAGGAAAAATTATCCTTACCAGCAGATGCTGCAGTAAATATAACAAGAACAAGTGCAAAAATTTTCCCCAAAGTGGGAGAGTTTGCTTGTCAGCATTCTGTGAGCTCTCTGCATCGTCAAATTTCATTTATGTTGAAGCAGTTGTAAAGGGTAATAGTGATACCATTGAAGAACTGATCAGCTGGCATGGTGGTTTAATCACAATTTTATTTTATCAGTTGAAACACAGTTTTTAATTTTACTAAAAAAAAAAAAGGATATTCCTTATTAATACTTTAGCATCAAAATTACTTACAAATAGCATAGAACTTCCCTTTCCATAGTGACTTTTTTGCTTAGGGTTAATTTCTAAAGGACCGCATCTTATTCTGTCTGTAGTCTGAAAAATTAAAATTCTGAATGTATCTACAAGAATGATCATAGACCATCAGCAGCAAAGGAGGAATACATTCTCTGGGTTATCACTTTAGCACTGTGTACACAATATGTCAGAGTCTGAAACTTTCAGATTAATTACTAGTCCTGGCGATGCTGTATGTGTTTTGTTGCCCTTCAAGCTCGCAATTAATATTCAGACAGTTGTGAAGGGAGGATAATTTGGTGATTTTCAGTTTATTCTTCCAGGGAATAAACAAGAGAAGAGAATACATATTTCTCTTTTATTGCAGTTCAGAATCAGTTGATAAAATTGTGTCTGCAACTGTACACAATCAATGTCAGTTAGAGTACAACTTTATTAAAGTTTTTTTGAATTTACATAACTTTCAGCGCCATTACATGTATAATTTATCATGGCGATGCAGTATCGTTGTAGGGTATTTATAAGCTTTGTGCAGTGGGGCAGAATTTCAAACTTGGTCCTTCATTAAATTTTAATTTAATAACTTAGCTAAACTAGGTGAGCACTGATAGCAAGAACACCAAGAGCTTTACCAGTCCTTTAAATGAAAAAGCTCTCTGTGTTCAGTGCCTCTGCAACCCTGTGGGACAAAGTTTAATGTGCTCACGAAAATGTGTTTACCTTCAGCATGTTCACTAAACATATTTACCAGCCCTATGGTATGAAGTTACAGCCAAATGGGTGCAGATTTGAAGCATTTCATTAAAAATAGTTTTAAAAAAATCATGGGGGTTTTGCTTGGAAAAGGAAGCGATGAGGAAAACCTGAGGGTTTTTTTTTGCATTTTCCATTTTTTTTCAGTTCTTATCACTTTGCTAGCCATAGCTCAAATAAGATCTGATTAAGTGGAGAAAGTAGTGGAAAACAATTTCCGCTACTTCTAATCAAATAATGAAAAATAAAGTTAATTCAGGAGTTAAGCTCGGTTGTGAAAATAACTTCAGTTCCTGAGAATAAAGGCTGGTGGATTGGGGCAATACCTGAAAATCTGCCAGTGTTTTTCCTGAAATTAAAAAAAAAAAAAAAAGAAAAAGAAAAACAAAGGTAAATCCTGATTTTGCAGTAAAATCCTTTATGTACTGCTAATGAACCCTAATAGTGACACTGAGGGATTTGTTTCAAGATTTGGATTTTGTTTCAGGACTTGAGATACCCCGAAAAAACCCCCATTGCTGTTTGTAAATTTGTGCCTAAGTCTTTCCACAAATGTTCTGGCTCTTAAAACTATACTTTCTGTATTGCTTTACAACCTGGGATGCTTTAGGAGGTTGGATTTTTGTTTTCTGTGTAGAAAAGATAATCTGTTTCCAATGGTGCTGCAATATCAAAGAGTAATAATGTTTCGTTATGGACATGAGCATCATGGAAACTGCTGAGAATGAGATAAATAACTGATCTTACCCCCATTGAAATAAAAAAAAGTCAATTTCTATTGATTTTGATGTGTCCTAGACAAAGTCTCCAGTGAATGAAAGATCTAGTCTGTTCTGTTTCAGTCATACTTGGTCTTGGTCCCTGAAAGTCCTCTTTCTGGATTCAGTAGACTTCTTAATCTCCCAGAAATGTGGATAGTCTTTAGCCAGTGATACTATTCTTGTTTACTAATATGCATAAATTTTCACATAAAATACTACAAGATCATGTAGAATGTTAAATACAAGTAATGCTATTCTGAGAGTGAAAGAAAATGAAAAAATAAATGCTTAAACCTCTCCCCTCTCCACCCCCAAACCTCCCTCTTCTGTGCTAGAAATAGAAGCTGCGATGAGAAGCGACATTGTGGCTTTGAGACTTTCTTTGGGCTGCAGACAAAAAAGAACAAAGTTAACCTTGTTATATTTTTCCTTCCATAGCCTGAAGAAGGCCACATGGCTGAGATTTCACTTCTCATTTCGATTTGCAGGGTATATTTTCTCATCCTCTTTATAAAAGAATGGATTTTGTAGCTACGTGGTGATCCAGCAGCTGGTTTGTTTTTTAAATGAAAACGTTATCTGTTTATTATTCAGATACCAATTTTAAGCAGGTTTTGCTCAGCATATTTGAATTCAAAATCCTATTAAAGATGCAATATTCCTCTGCTACTTTGTCCCCCACTGCGCTGACATTGAGTTTCTCCATTTTAAATAGAAATATAATATTGTATATCTGCTCAGGGTGATGTAATTTCCAGTACTGAATTACCAGTCATTGGACAGGCTGTTCACCTTCCTATCATGGAAATTTTGTATTTGTACCCATTTTCCTCCACATTTACAAAGTGCTTTATTAGTCTGGCTATCTTGCAATTGCTTTACAGGCAACAATTTCTTTTTAAATCTAGAAAACTTATCCCTTTGCCTCCTACCATCTGATGGAAGTCACCAGAATTGCTGAGTTAAGATAAACACCCTCATTTTGTGGTAGAGAGGGAAGGGGGGTGAGAAGCAAAATGTTAATTTGTTTTAAAGTGAAAAGTACTGACCCATGCACTGAAGATAAGCATATCTAATTTTAAATCTTCCATATCTATTGTAATGTCTAATTGCATAGTTAAATGAGCTGTAAAAGCAGAAATGCCGCTGTAACCTCTAAACAATTTTACACAGTTCTAGAACATTTGAGATAACAGAAGAAAACTTAAAGAAGCTTTTCTCCTCTGGTAATGCTAGTGCTTCAGAGGACAGAGTTTATTGAACAAGAGAGGCTTTCTGCTTGGACAGCACTTTCCCGTTACTCTGGACACACTTTAGATTTAAGGAGGCAATTGAATGCATCGTGTGGGCTATGAACACTCTGAAAAGGTCCAAAAACATTAGTGGATGTGTCACTCAGTGCTCAGTTCTCATCTCGGATTGATGTAACGCTGGAATAACTTGATTGGCTTCAGTAACTTTATTCTAAATTAACATAATTGCTATCATAATTATTTAGCCTACAGAAGCATCTGGAGCCCCTAACTAGGTCAGGGCACAATTTCGCTAGGCTCTCTGCATTACACATGCACATACACAGATTAATGTGTCGGAGAACTTTATATATAGACTGTTCCTATCTGAATTCTTTGCTCGGGGCAAAATAAAACAACAGAGAGGTGAATCCACTAGCCTGAGTGCTAGCCTGCATCAACGACTTCACAGAAAGTCCCATAGACTTTCTATGCCTCCTTTCTCTCTCTAGAAAATGCTGATGGTGGCACTTCTCTTGTTTTATGAGAATAAGTGCATTCAAGATTGTGCAGTGCTCAGGCACCATAGTAATGGGGATGTGTAAACCTCCTGGATAGACAAGGTAATCTGCATCCCATTGTTCATGCTTTGTAGCCCTTAATGACAGATACTTTGGGGGAGTTGCTTGTATCTTGAAGATGAGCTGTAGGAGAATATAAGATTTTTTTGACTACTGACGGGTAAAAAGGAAAGTATCAAGTAGCTGTAAAATAGTACCTTTTATACAGACTGTAGAAGAACACAAGTTTAATAGCAGCAACGGTTGTTTCGAAGGTTAAATGAAATGATGATAATGTCTTTACAAAGTGGGAATCACATGCATGTTGTGTGGCACATCTCGTGTTTCCTGTAAATATAAGGTGTGACTTTTTGTTTCTTCTCAGAAGTCTGAGTTTAGTGATGCTGTAGGCAATAAAATGATTTCTCTAAAAGTATATTAGATATTGTTCCTTAACTCTGCCCTATCTGAATTGCCATTAAAGTCGTTTGTTGTGCCTAGCAAACAGAAAGTACTAGGACAGGAGCTGTGTGGCACTTGCATCAAATTAATTTGGGATTCTGAAGTACTTTAATGTTCTTAGGGTGACTGGGTTCAGAGGAGCTAGGATATAATTTCAAGACATTTAAAGATGACCCGATTAAACCTTCTTTTTATTTCTCAAACTATCAAGAATGGCACACATTGCCAGAGAGAGCTTCCCATATTTTATGCTTTCAGGGCCTGCCAGGTTTCACTAGAGAAGAAAATGAGTTATGTGGAGAGAAGAATTTATTTACCACATTTTTTTTTTTCACCAAGATCAGAAGAGTTTCAACCAGGTCTTCCAGTAACACATCTTAGTATTCTACAAGCTAGTGACACTTATGTGATTGTCACCAGAGACAGCAAATGCATTGTGATCACTCTTCTGATACCAGGGTGAAGTACGGAAGTCTTTTTATCTGCCTTTTAGTTATATTATAGGGAATTCAGATTTAGAACAAGTTCCTTAACAACTTTCTGGAGCACTACTGGCCCGCAAGGGGTCTGGGCCCTAATGAATTTATTCCCCAAGCAGAGAGAAACCGTTAGGTTAATGAGAGAATGGAAATTATGTCCTTCCAAACTCCTCGGTATCAATACAGACTGGGTGACGAGGTATTAGAAAGCAGCCCTGAGGAAAGGGACTTGGGGATGCTGATGGACGAGAAGCTGGCCATGAGCAGACAGTGGGCACTTGCAGCCCAGAAGGTCCATCGCATCCTGGGCTGCATCAAAAGAAGTGTTGCCAGCAGGTCCAGAGAGGGGATTCTGCCACTTTGCTCTGCTCTGGTGAGACCTCACCTGGAGCACTATGTGCAGGTCTGGAGCCCTTAATATAAGGAGGACATGGACCTGATGGAGCGGGTCCAGAGGAGGGCCACAAAACTGCTCAGGGGGTTGGAGGCCCTCTGCTCCGAGGACAAGCTAAGGGAGCTGGGGTTGTTCAGCCTGGAGAAGAGGAGGCTCCGGGGAGACCTAATAGCAGCCTTCCAGTACCTGAGGGGGCTACAGGAAGGCTGGGGAGAGTCTGTTTACAAAGGCCTGCAGGGACAGGACGAGGGGCAATGGGTTTAAACTGAAGAAAAGCAGATTTAGATTGGAGATTAGGAATAAGTTCTTTCCAATGAGGGTGGTGGAGCACTGGGAGAGGTTGCCCAGGGAGGTGGTTGAGGCCCCTTCCCTGGACACATTCAAGGTGAGGCTCGAGGAGGCCCTGGGCAACCTGGTCTAGTTGGGAGTGTCCTTGTGACTGCGGGGGGGTGGGACTAGATGGCCTTTGGAGGTCCCTTCCGGCCCATATGATTCTATGATTTTTACTAGTGAAGAGTCATGGAGTAGTTTTTTTGGCTGCAAACTCTTCAGACAGCTTAAGTTAACTTGGGATGGCCCAGTGCTGTAATAGAATGGTTGGATTGACAGGAATATGCTCATGCAGCAAAAGGACTAACTGAAGTCTTCTGCATCTAGATGTCTGTGTCTAGATTAACTTTTTAAAGAACAAATGCAATATTACCACAAGCAGACACCTTTTTTTTTTTTATTTTCATTTTTTTAATTTCTGGCTTGCCTTGAATTCAAAGTAAAAACCTGCAAGTATTTTGCTGAGGCCAGAATACCAAAGTCTTTTAGATGCTTGGTTTTGGATTTCTTTTAACTTCTTACAAAAGGCCTGTCTTCCTCACATCCTTATCAGTGACTGATCAATCTGCATTTCAAATGCTCCAGTGCTTTCTCAGTGTCATCTTAGAAAGTGTGGTGTAATGGAGAGGGTTCTTTGGATTCTCCAGCCGGGACAGACTTGTGTAGCTTGTGAGTTCTTGCTGCAGCGGGGGGTAGGTTTTTTTTGCTTGTTTGCTATCATGACCTAGATGTCTGCAACTGGAATTTTGTAGAAAAATATGTGACTAATACTGTGCCTCAGTATTATATAACCAAAAGTACTGCCTTCTCGAAATACTAGTGTCTTTGAGGGGTACTCCCTTCTGAGTAAACAAAATGCTTCGGCTGTGAATTTCCAAATATCAGGACTTTCATGGGAAAGATCGTGTGTGACCCGTCTTTACCAAGCCATATGGTAAAGGACTAATGGATTATTTGCTTTGAAAACAGCGGAAAGAAATGTAGGACCCCGCTTTTAAATTTGTCAGATGTCTAACTATATAATTGAGTTCAAGTGTGAAAATGTCTTAACTGCAATTTTTCCTTGACAGCTGATTGCTCGAATGAGGGAGGGAGACTTACGCAGCTGATCTGCAGAAGACCAAAGCATTGGCTTACCCTGCCATATAAAGTGAGCATAAGTGTTTTTGCATCGTGTCAAGATGTTTGTGTCACTGGTTTTACTTATGCCACTGTTAATAACGTACAGTTGTTGTACATCCAGCGCTGGAAAGGATAAAATTAATGCTATTAATTCAGCTGCAAGGTTTGTGGATCTGTGAGCAATTGAGCAACATAACTAGGGGTCACTACCTGGATTAATGACGCCTCATGTCTTGGATTGATCATATCTAAATGTTAATCAATTCCAACCAAATGCCTGATGTTGGCTCTTTCATTTTTTTCAATTTGTTATTTGTCAGAAGTATGAAATCAAACAAAGATATTAAACTCCCATGCCAATTAAACTGCTGTTGCTACCATAATTAGCAGCTGCTTCTTCTGATGACAAGTTTAATTAGAAATATCTATACTAGATTTTACACAAATATGGCTATTTGTTCTCGATCAGTTAAAGTAACTCTGCCTTTCTCCTGTATTTTTACTAACAGATAGCACCCCAAGGCTTCAGTTGTCATCTTATGGGACTGGCAAGGAAACCAGGGTGAGTGACTTAGAGGACAAAGTGATTTACACACTGATATGGAAGACTTTTGAGAATGAACGAGAGGATGACAATTTCAACTAAAAGGTCTGATCCAATGCCATTCAGGTCAAAAGGAAGATAACCTTATATAAATTCCTATTGAAAATGCTTTCTCTGCGCTTATTAAAACACCTGCTTTTCTGATACTGAATGAGAGTTGTTACAGACCAAGTGCTCCTTTTGTGTGTGTGATGCTTATTGGACAAGGAAGATTGATTTGCCTTTCTCACTGTCTTTATGTAAAAATGTTCCCCCCCCCCCGCGCTAATCTCTTTTCTGGCACAAAATTTTGTCTGTTCTTGGCCAAAGCATTTAACCCCTTGATACCTTGACCATAACTTTCCAATCATTCTTGGACACAGAAAATTTGTATCTGAAATATGAGAGTTTACAGGGAAACGCATGCCCCACCATTGTGGTATGTGTTATATAGTGTCTTTCGCACTCCTGATGGTGTCAATGACACACAATGTGCTCGTAAAATGTATATGTGAGGATCACACTGAAGGATATAGTAACAGGGTTGAAAGTAGCATTTCTAGGGAAGCACTGCTTTCCCCTTTTCTGTAAGTGACTACAACAGTGTTTCTTTCTGTTCTCTGGTTTTCACTCAATATCTGTTTATTCCTATAAATAATAATGTGAGAAGGGATGAGCAACACTGTAGGAAAGATTTTATATCCGTCACAGAATTCAGAGATGGAGAAGACGTGTTTCGTGCTGTAGTCCTCCATCCTGTGCTGTATAATTTCTGTGCAAACATAATTTTCTCTCACAGCTTTCATCTGCACCAAAATGGTATAGGAACACATGAAGTGGAGTATGATAGAGAGTTAATATTTATCCTAGAGGGCTCTGGGTGCCTATGACAGCAGTGTGAGAAGCTCATTAAAGAGGTCTGAGAGTGTTTTACCAGTAAGATTGTACTGTTGACACCTGTTTCTTGTATAAAGTAAGGTTTTTCTTCTGGTTGTTTGGATGAGATTGGTTGCTTTTATTACCTGTTGATTATTGAGATTCATGTCTCCTGAGAAGGACAGCTGCTTTTGTATCAGAGACAGTGCTGAAAGCAAAGACACTCTATCAGTACATTACCATTCTGTACTTTTCTTTAGTGTCTTGGTTTTAATGAGCTACTAAAATGCAGTCTTAATCACAGTAACCATGTAATATTTTGGTTTTACTTCCATTATGGAATCTCTGGTTTCAGTTACCCAACTTTGCTAGTGAAGGTAATGTGTTCTCTAGCTTCATTGCGTGGTACTACAAATTCCACAAACCTAACCGCAAACCTAAAACTGTACAAAAACTGTACAGAGGTGGTCCTAGACAGGAGAGAACTGTATGTGCTGTATTTTTGGAATGCAGGAAGTTTAGTGAAATAGGAAGAAAAAGGACTTTCTTCTATCTTTCTTTTTTTTTGAGAGTGTTCTTGTACTTTTTTTTAAATTTTATTTTCATGGTTAGGTTAATCTCCACTGATTCTATCTTTTGACTTCAGCTTCTTTCTGCAGTAAAAGATTTTACCCTGCCAGCTGAATATCACTCTAGGGTCTTCTCCCCTCCACCCCCCAAAGCACTGTAAAGATCTCTGGATTTGGAGAGATCATGCAAATTTTTTTTTTCCTCCCCCCACGGTGTTTTTAGAAACTTTATTAAAATAATTTGCAAAAGGCAAATGTTAGAATTATTTTGGCTCTCAGAATAATACCTAGTGGGTTTTGTGCTTAGTATTTTAGCATTTCAACTTCTAAGGCACACTTCTCATTATCATACTAGGGCATGTTACAGAGATCAGTGACCAGGAGCGCCAAGAAGTAATTAAAAAAAAATCTCAAATGATATCTAATTAAATACTGTTTCAGGCAAAATGAATTAAACTTAGCCTTAAAGTTGCTTATTGCATCCATCTTCCTGATGTCTGAAGGAGCAGAGTTGCAAAGGTGAATAAAGTAATGTGCTCTTGCAGTTGATAACTTCAGAAAGAGAGTAATCAACAACCAGCTGGAATTACAGAATAATCACGAGTGGTGAATTACATCAGCAAATCTCTTGGCTTGGCAAGAAACGTTAAAAATAAAAAGTTTAATTGGCTACCAAATCCAGAGCCATAGACGTTTTTGTGGTGGCTGATGGTGGTGTATGACATCGATCAGAACCTCGGGTAGAAGCCAATACAAGGCATTAGGAGGAGGGCTAACACACTGGGATGGGTTTTGCAGGTCAGCATTTTTGCTGTAGCATTTGGAATTAGCTGGTCTCTGCTCAGCAGAAAGGCAGGAGGAACTGCAAACAGAGAACTATAATAATCAATCTGATATGCGATCAAGAGCAAAACCTGAGCTTTGTGAGGACAGAGTCGATTCAGTTCAGCAGCATTTCTTGGCGTTGTAATGAAGATCCTCAACAGAGAATAATCTCCAAGAGCTGCTATTTTTAAGCCTGATTGATCAGGTTTTTATTAAAAGAACCTGAATAAAGAGATCTATAGATACTTTATGCTCAGAAACGAGAAGTTGGAACTCGTTCATACCTACCATAGCTTTTCCATTTTCACATCAGTGAAAAAAGTCAAGAACACAGCGCAGAGTACTAGAGGTAGACAGTAATTTTCCAGCAAAGTAGTGTATTAAAAGGTTGTATATCTGGAGTTGGAATGCTTCAGTGCTCCCATATACTATGTTCAGGCATTTTTACATCAAGTCAGAACCATGGCTTTTACAGATCACTGGCTTGCTATTTTTGGTTCAAGACCTTTAAGCTTCTAGAGATATCAGTATTTCCACCACACACGCAAAACAGCTATGTGGTTAAAAATTCTGAATTTTCATACTGCTTGTCTGTCTCAGTGTCTTTCCAATAAAAATTAAAAACAAATTTCAGACTGAGATCAGCTGGGGATAGAAAGAAGACTTTAACTGTGTAGAAAAAGGAACTGGGAGATACAGATAATCCAGTTCTGGACTCTGAAACCATCCTAATGTTTCACTGGCAACACTGATTCTCTTCTCTGTGGTGCTAGTTTAGTCTGATAGTCTGATCAAGCTTTTTGTCACACAACACCCTAGTATGTCTTCCAGTCTTTCTGCTTGAAAATCTATTTACCTTTTTTCCTTTCATCCCATGCCAGTACCCTGTCCTTTCTGGCTGCTTCCCCACTCTTAAGGTAACTCTTAAGCAATGTGCCCGTTAAATAGATACACATTATGAAAAGCCATGAATCCAAATTCTCATCTATTCCTGCAGCAACAGGAATGCAATGCTACTAAAAGATATTCTTGGAAACCCAATTTGGAGTCACAAAGTTTAAATCTCCAAGGCAGCGACAACAAGGAGTCAAAGCTAGCTGGCCAAATTGATGACCACGAAGTTAATTATTTAAAGAAGTAAGGGCTTTGTTGTCTGGAATGTTTGGTAGCAATGGTTCATAATGCTACTAGTGTTTGTATCTACATAAATTATCTATGTGCAAAGAGGAGTATCTGATATTTACCCTTTGCTGTTCATCAGGCTGTGGTCCCATCCTGAGGGATGGGATGACCTGGACAGGCTCAAGAAGTGGGCCTCTGTGAACCTCATGAGGTTCAACAAGGCCAAGTGCAAGGTCCTGCACCTGGGTCAGGGCAACCCCCAGTTATCAACACAGGCTGGGGGATGAAGGGACTGAGAGCAGCCCTGGAGAGAAGGACTTGTGGGGGTACCAGTGGGTGAAAAGTTGGACATGAACTGACAATGTGCACTTGCAGCCCAGAAAGCCAACAGCATCCTGGGCTACATCAAAAGCAGTGTGCCCAGCAGGGTGAGGGAGGTGATTCTGTCCCTCTACTTTACTCTGGTGAGACCCCACCTGGAGCACTGTGTCCAGCTCTGGAGTCCACGGCACTGGAAAGACACAGACCTGTTGGAACAGGTCCAGAGGAGGAGCACAAAAATGATCAGAGGGCTGGAGCACCTATGAGGACAGGTTGAGGAAGTTGGGGTTGGTCAGCCTGGAGAAGAAAAGACTCTGGGGAGACCTTACTGAAGCCTTTCTGTACTTAAAGGGGGCCTACAGAAAAGATGGGAACAAACTTTTTAGCAAGGCCTGTTGTGATAGGACATGGAGTAATGGTTTAAACTAAAAGACAGAAGAATTAGACTAGATATAAGGAAGAAATTTTTTATGCTGAGGGTGGTGAAACACTGGCCCAGGTTGCCCAGAGAGGTGGTAGATGCCCCATCCCTGGTAACATTCAGGGTCAGGTTGGACGTGACTCTGAACAACCTGATCAACCTGAATTGAAGATGTTCCTGCTCATTGCAGGGGGAGTGGGCTAGATGACCATTAAAGGTCCCTACTAACCCAAACTATTCTATGATTCTAATACTTAATTCTTTTTAAAAAATATTGGTAACTCACTGTCCTGAAATGTATGGACAAATTAGACATTAGAGTTATGGAATATAGTTCAGCTCCTTTTCTAGACACCATCAATTTGATAGTTATTATATAATTACAATGAATAAAAAATCATTAAACTCTGAATAGATAAAAAATAATAATAAAAGGTATATTAGATTCACTGAATGACCCCTTACCAAAAAATTCTTCTATTGCTATGTCTAAGAATGGCCATCCATGACTTCATATGCTGAAGAATATGAATTGTACTATCATTTTAAAATTTTATTTTTATCATTCTTTAGTGAACGCTTTTAGGATGCTGCTGTTTAATTAATTGCTGTAGCAAATGCCTTGCTACTTAAACACTATGGCCAAGAGCAGTATGCAGACTTCAGGAGTCTGGGGACAAAAAATGAGCCTAGCAGCAAAGCCCACTGCACTGAAGACATATAAATTAAAAAGATTAAAACTGACTGCTTTGGGCAGTGTAGAGTAATGATTTTTAGGCCAACACAAGATTCCAGATGCTCCAGGAGAATCCCATGATGAGCAATGTCAACTGATGTCAAATGCTTCTGAAAGATCTAAGATAATAAATGCAGCAGTGCCAGTTGGTGTTGCAAGCAGGTGGTTAGCCATGTTCCACAGGGCAATCTCGATGCTGTGAAAAATCCTGAAATCAGAAGGAAATATGTTTTTAGGAAACCCCAAACCATCACCAAAATATTATTTGCCTTTTAGTGACTGAGAAGCTACAAAAAACAATTTTTTTTCTAGTACTGAAGGAAAAAGAAATGCCCTTGTAACAGAAACGTGTATTTTAAACTTAGCATTGTATAAATATATATTAAAAGATTTAACACCAATTAATATGTAGCAAGTTTTCATGGTATGAAGTATTGTCTTCCCAGTATTAATCAACTATTAAACTAGTGAGTGCATCAGATTTGGTGATTTTTCAAAGGGCAAATTAGCACTAAGAAGGTGTTATGGTACATGTGACTAGGGAGAACTGGTTGTAAAATAGATGCAGACAGAAGCAGTCAAAACGACTGAAGTTTTAATGAGTATTTTAACTTATGTTGTATCCATTATATGAAGTGACAGAAACACGTCTGGAGGAACTTGAGTAGGTCTAACAAAGGTCTGCTGTCTATTTCAATATGTGAATTAACAAAAAAAAAAAAAAGAAAGAAATGTAGATGAGATGTCAGCCCTCATCAGTAACCATTGCACAGTGGAAACCATGCAGGTAACGAGGATTCCAAAAGATTGTGCTTATCATGTATCATCAAACTTCAAACAAAAAATAACCAAATAACAATTAACCAGAATGTAAAGTATACTGAGACAATACAGTGGACAGGGGGAAAAGGCAGAAACCAACAATTTTGCATTGTCTGATGGGCTGATAGGATTTGGTTTGGTCTTGGGGAGAATGTATCAGGATCCCATTACAGTCTATTTATTTTTTTAAATGGCAGGAGATTTGGTATTCTAGGTTTGAGAATGTGTTGTGGTTTAGCTATGCATTAAGGAACAGATAATAAGATATTTTTTTTCTTATTTATTTCAAGTGACTTGCTGGATATAGGACAAGTGAGCATGTGTGTGGGCCTGGTGTGCAGGAACGACTGGTGCAGGCATAGTAAAGTGTGCTGGTGTATGGCTAGATCTTGAAGATTTCTGGTACAACTAACCAGCTAGACCACTGCAGTGATCCAAGCATTTTATTCTTAACACATTGCTCAGTGAGAAAGTAACCGATAATAAAACTGTGGAAAAGTCTTATGACTCTTAGTCATTGGCCCTGAGTCATACATAATGACCATGAAACAGTTTCTCCTGTATCCTCTAATATCTATCCTACATAATTTCTTTGAAATTATTTTGCTATGTAGAGGAACCAACTAATCCGAATACACTTTTTTAAAAAAAACACAGAATATTTACAGTGAACATCAAAACCAAATCTTGTCTCGGAATCTGAATCAAGCTGTGAGTCAGTTTGCTTACCCTACCCAGGACCTGGCTCTTTCAGAAGGTCCTTTAAACTAATCTGCTACATTTTTAGATTGGTCTTGTCTGCGCAATGTTTTGATTATCTCTCAAATACCACGTTATTAGACACTTTTGCCTAATTACTTCTCTGTAATCAGGAACTGCTGGCTAAGAAAAAAGAATTGTCATATCTTGAGATATGGTATCCAGGGAGGTCCATATCATTTTTATAGGATTATATTAAGAGTGGATTAATTGAATGAGTCTCTATTCTTATTACAATCTCTCCTTATTATAATGGATTAATTTATCACATTTTCTCTCCTCTTCACAGTCTTTGACATGAGAATGAATTATCATCCTTTTTCATTGTTTTATTTTTTTCTTCATTGATGTTTTTCCAACTGGCTGATGGTTCCCTTGCTTTTCAGCCTGTTGAGAAAACAGAGGAAACATTAGTAATTTGTTGCAATGAACTTGTATGTGTTGGAAGATGAAGGGATAAGGGGGATTTTGTTTTATACAGGAGTACTGTGAGGACTGAGAGAGTTGGAGTTGTTCAGCCCAGAGAAGAGAAGGAGCCCATGGAGATGGGAGCACCTCTGCTGTGAGGACAGACTGAGAGAGTTGGGATTTTTCAGCCTGGAGAAGCAAATGTTAATATCATCATGTTTTATGATATTAATATATAAATATTATCCAATTTTATGTGTTTGTTTTTTTTTTTTTCTTTTGCCTCCAATCAAACCTAGTATGGAAACCATACTTTTCTTGAATGGATCAATCATCCCAACTCCAACAGATTGAGTTTTCTGGGCACTGCCCAGGCTCTAAAGAATCCCTAAGTTACAGAGCTAGATTCCTTACTCCAGTTTAGGAATACATGGGTTTCTATTCCAAAATATGTTGTATGGATAATTTTCTCTGGTCTTTCCTCTTCCAGGAGTCTCTATGTTTTATGTGATTCAGAGGTGGTAAGTCACATCTTGTGCACAGCCATGCACGATCCTATATATTATTTTTCATTTATATACAAAGGAGCATTGGAAGAATAATTCCCTTCTTATTTCAGCTAATGATTACTTTGTACTATAAACATGAGGCGTGGTGACCTTTGTAATTTATTTAGTCTTACCAAGCTATTTCTTTAGTAATATCTTATGGGACTGAGGCAGTTATGGTAATTATATGGTGCATAAAAATCTATTCTCCTTTACACATATAAAATTTACTTTCTTTTAATTTCATCCAATGTCTCCTCATGCTTGTATTACAAAACCACATGAATAGAATTGGTCTTCAGAACACAATTATGGGCACACTGTGGACATTGTCTAAGTCTAGTGCCTGCCACGCAAATGAAAAAATAAGGTAATTGTTTTAAATCTTTTTAAGGAAACTCTCCAGGTTTTTTTTCTTTTTTGGCCTTTGAAAACTATCCTCCTTTTGCTATATTTTCTAACTCAATTTTAATTCTCTCATTTTCAATGAGATGACAATCAGCTTTGCATAATATGAGCCTCCTCACAACACACTCCTGGGTGCTTGACTGAGGAGCTCCCTAGTATCCTGATGTCTAGGAGCTTGATATAGGCCCTATGATGCTTAAATCCCTTTGATGATTTCTTCACCTCCTTTTTGCAATGTTTAGAGTGGGAGAGGAGAGCTTGGAAACCACCCATTACACCAAAGTATATTGACTGCTTAATTATGTTCGCACATTAAATGGCTGATATGAATTATGGCTGTGGTGCCATAAAAATGCTCATTATTTCCTGTTAAGGGCTTTCAAGTGGTATAATTTCCGGATCTTGGCCCAGAAGTTTGGAGCTGTAGATGCAACGGCTGTGCCTCCAATGACACTTCACTAATTGGTTTGGCATGTAACATTAATTACATTCTGTTCGGGAATTCTCCTCCCGAATTGAAGCACATTTTGTGTATGTGGTGTGAGTATGTTGTAACATGCCCTGTCTAGCGGAACAATAGGGGCTCTTTACTCTGTGCCCTTTTTAACTTAAATAGATTCTCTGAGAAGGGAGGTACAGTTTTGTGTTAATTGAGGACTCACAGAAACATATTGAGTTGCATTTTGTACTGTTTAATCTTTTTTTAGGAGACACCCTTGTGGTACAGAGGTAAAATTAGGTGGAAACAAGAATGATTCATTTCCATTCTTTCCCTTTTTATGGGCATTTTCTAAAGATCTTAAAGTAGAGACTTTCTGAACCAACCTTTTTTGAACTAATGTTCTAGTGTCTCTACTCCTCTAATCAAACCAGACAATCATGCATAAAACCTGGTTTTGTCCTTGTTTTTGATGTGAGTTTTAGCATGCGCATTAAAGTCAATGGGTAATTTTACATCAGAAAAAAATTCTTAAGGCCTCTCTATTTTAATTTCTTTATTAAATCTTCAAGCTAGTATTCAGAGAATGTCTTCCCCAGAGTTTGCTTTTTAGAGCTCATAAGAATATTGTTTTCCATAGGCATCTCCCACCAGTTTCCTTCTTTGGAAAGGAAATTTGTGGCTGTAGAGATATGTTCATGGGAATCATTACTGGTATGAGGGACAAAAATGAAAAGGTAACTTGTCAGTCCCTTGAAAAATACTTACCTGAAATACTGATTCCAGAAAAAATAATAATCCAGTATTTGTTTCCCAGCACTAGAAACTGTTCCATCAGTTTTGACAATGTCACTTGGAAGCCCATCTTTCAGCAAGATCCCAGGATCTGTCAATAGTATCTGTTTATAAATGGCAAATCATTTCAGTTTGCCAGCTGTTCAGAAATTGTCTGACCAAGCAGACGAAATTAATCCAACTCCTGTTACAGATTGATGTTTAGCTGAGGTTATGGATCCTTAGGAAGATGAGGAACAAGTGCGTTCCTCTGATGTGAACTCTGTGCTTTTTATCATTATCCTGTGGTTTTGATCTTTTTAGTTGAAACAAATAGCACTGCACAGTTTGGGTCTGTTGACCTTAATCTAGAAATCAAGCTACTATTAGCAGCCTTCTGCATGATGGTGTACCAATTAAAATTAGGAGAGTAAAGAATAATGTTCCAGTTTGCATACAAATAGCAATTTGCATAGCTCTTGAAAGAGAGAAACTCAGATGTTTTGGGAACTCAGTGCCATTAATCCTTGAGGCAACTGGGAAAGGATCACAAAAGGTTGAAAGGCAATGGTAGCCTTAATTTTATTTCTCTGTAGTAAATGTGGAGTGATGTTGCAACTTTAGATATGTATCATACCTGTGATTTCTCTGAAGTTAACTGACTTGTGACATGATTATTTTGCTTTCAGCTATGAAAAGAGAACAGAGATGTATTTGGTGATTATGGCAATTTGGAAGCAGATAAAGATGAGAAATAAATCAAATATTTGCAGTTATTTGATGAAAGGATGATTGAAATATTAGTTTACTGATGTGAAGAAAAACAACCAAAAAAAAATCCCTGTTCATATTGGCTCCAGCTCACAGAGGAGTCAAGGGAAATGAACACTAGTGAAATGTGAAGTCAGAAATTGGCCTAAAAGAAACTAGGATGGTGGGACCTTGTGCCAGCAGTTTCTTGTCTGGGAAAGCATTGAGGCTGTTCTGAGAAAGGGCTGAGAAACATTTGGGGTGCTTTGGCAGCCAGTAGACCTATATGTGGTAGAATCATAGAATCATTGAATGATTTGGGTTGTAAAGGATCTTAAACACCATCCAGTGCCAACCCCCCTGCCCTGGGCAGGGACACCTCCCACCAGACCAGGTTGCTCAAAGTCCCATCCAGCCTGGCCTTGAACCCCTCCAGGGATGGGGCAGCCACAGCTTCTCTGGGCAACCTGTGAAAGTGATACCTTTTTGTTTCTACAATTATTTCCACTCCACCAGGATCTTTGAAAATTACCATCAACTCTCTGGGACTCTTGGAGTTCATGTGTACTTCCCTTGCTATGAATTTTACAGAATTCTTTTAATTTACTGAGCTTGTGGTTTGTGGGTCAGGGACTCCTGGTCTGGCTTTGTTGGCAAAGCGTGTAATCATTTCACTGTGCAGTGCCTCCAGCCACTGAACCAGGCTGTAAGAGAATCCTTAAGCAGTCCACACCTATTTTTTAGTTACTAATTCTCCATGTTTTTGAACTTCAGGCTTTTGGGCAGTGCTATCTGTTAACATGTATGAGGAGTCTAAGTCAATTAACTCCACCACAGGGCCACCCAGGCACTACTGCAGTGTAGAGTCTATTAGTTGCTGGCTTTCATGATTTCTCTTTCTTCCTTCTTTTTCTTACATGTTGTTATATCAGGGTCCAATTTGTTATCAAGATGAAATTCAACACTTAATAGGGACTGTGTTTTTACCACTGAAAATTTCAAATTTCTCAAGTGAAACTTAAATTGTGTCATCCTTGTTTGTGAATACCCAGTGCAATGGACAGATTTTCCTTAGAGTATGCTGGACTCTGCGATGACAGAGATCCGCAAAGAATTTGTAGTCTACAGAAAAGTAGTGTAGCTGTGATTCCATTTCAGGCCTGCGAGTCACCATCTTGGAATCTTTTTCTAGCGGAAGGAGACCCTGGAGCTATTTGTCTTTCTTTGTTTCTCTTTACCTCAATTCTCTCATCTGTGAAATAGTAATAATACTTGCTGTGTATGATTGGAAGGTCTACCTCATTAGTGTCAATGATTGCCAAACATTAGGCTGGAAAAAAAGGGTGTATGAATCTTGCAGTTTATTATATTAGAGATTACGTGTAACTATCTAAACAGAATGACACAACTTCACATTCTGAAATAATTTTCTCTAAATAATGGTAAGAGCATAATTTTCAACAGGAGATGCTTACGCTTTGGACAGTTAGAAATATTTGCGCCTGGAACAAATGAAAGAATCATCTAAAGACAAGTTCCTTTATTAGTAGTAATGAATAAATATATTCAAAAGACATTTCACGCATAATTGCTCCACAGACTCATTTCCCGGGCTTCACCACTTTGAAACGCAATACCTGGCAAGACACCAGTGCAACGTATGGTGTTTGAGCGCAGTCGGTGCACTTGTGCTACATGACAAAAAGTTAAAAAGAGCAAAAACAAAAGCAAAGAAACAGATCTAATCCTGATAGTGCAATATGTACTGCTGCATGTCTTTAAACACAGCACTAAACCTCTACAATTCACAGTGAATAATGGGATTCCAAGGTAGAGAGACAATTTTTGGTAGTGCCTAACGTTTCCTTTTCACATTATCAGGCATGTTTGACCTCTGGAGGGACTTCCAGAGAAGACCAACAGACTCTTGCTTGTAGGGTCTCCAGGACAGGAACTACTTTTTTTTTTTCCTACTTAAACCTTATCACAATGATAATCTCTTCACCAGTGCTAGTACAAGGATATACCGTATAATTACTCATTAATAGTAATACTTAGAGGCTACAAATCATTGATCATAGCAGGAGAAACTTGTTCCACTCAATTTTTGATTATTTTGAACATTCTGACTATCTATACACATATATATGCACACATATGCTAAGCTGCATGCATTAAAATAATATCTTTCTTTGGGATTCTAAAGCTTCAGCTCAATTATATAAAACTAGAAAACCAAGTATAAGAAAATGACCCTGGCTGGACACAGGAGACATGGTAAATGGGTGAAATCTGATGACAGCAAAATAGAAAGATATATCATATATGAAGTGAATGGAGAGAGATTGAGAGTTGTTATGTTTTGGTTTGGTTTGTTTTTTTGTGTGTATGGTAATATCGATGACGGGGAGGGGTGGGGCTGAAGTAACATGGCATTGGGTAAAATGAAAACAGAATAAAACCTTAATACCCTTCAGATTATATGTGATTCTGTTGGCTCCATGGGTGTTGCCAAACATAGTCATAACTCCTTCTACAGGGAGGCACTGAGACAGGGGGTTTCAGAAGGAGAGCAAGAGGGAATAGGTCATTTTGACAATTTCACTTTTCAACAGCTTGTTTGTTCATTCTCCTCACCACTGTAATCACCATTCATCAGTGACTGTGTGATGTCTCCTGTGTAACATTTTGGGCATTAGATATATGCTAATGTATTTTTGTAGCTAGGTTAATCAGTTATATTTACTGGAATATAAAATTATGACTTTGTACTTGGTAAAAAAAACACTTAAAAAACCCAGCAGCGCCTGCAAAGTATCTTCTTCTTTCAATTTGCTACAACCAGATTTAACAAGTAATACAAATGCTGTGGTTTTTAAATTTAACACATAATCTTAACTACAGTAAACCAATTTTGAAGTGTTCAGTATTTTTCATCACCAGCTATTTCATTCAGCACATTTAATGGGAATAGTTTTATAAACAGTTTGACCTGGGTGTCTCTGGATGATCCAGGGAAAACAATGAAGCTGTTAAAAATGTTACTGAAATGTGCAACAATAATAAAGAGTGGGACAGGCTTAATTATAATTGCGAAATCAGACTAACTTTAATTTGGACATGATGGATGCTTTCACAAAGGTAAAAATCATGCGTACTTGTTCAATTTTGTTATTTTGACCTAGTAAAGTCTTCTGCAGCTTGTTTGGAAAACCTGAGTACATTCAGAATAAGAAATTTTCAGTTATTTATGGCTTTTATTTCAATGCTCAAGGTTGACTCTGTCTCCATTCTTCACAGACTTTTTGGCTGATTGTAATCAGAAAATGATCTCTTTTTTTGGGAATAACTTACTCAAATACCTTCTTTTCTTTGTTTCCTCTGCATATTTCTATTTATTTTAGAGTTCAAGTTAAAATATTTCCTGTTGCTTTGAAACGTAAAAGCATTCATAGGTTTGAATCGATTTAGTTTACCTAAAAATTACTGTCACCTAAAGTAGTTATTATGAAAGGTGAAATTGCCACTGTTAGGTTTGTGATCAACGCTCTAGGTCACACGGAGGTTGCTGTGCAGTCAATATCCTGGAGGTCAGCTACTGACTCCATTCAATATTATTTTTTTTTTTATTTTAAAGCTGTAAAAACTTGAATTTTGTTTGAGGTTTACAGTTCTGAAAATAACTCTCGCTGGCTAGTCATCTAAAAATGGCTGAACCTCTTTGTTCTCAGGGCAACGTTGGTAGTGACCATCTAAAGATAAATATTCTACTGGAGGTTGTTTTAATGTAGCTAATTTATAATTTTTATTAAAATATAATAAGCATTTTACATTTTATAATTGATTTCTAGTCATTTTCTTGGGTCTAGGTGATAAATAGTTTCTCACTGTGAATTGAATCTAAACCAAAATCTTTATGTTTTACAACGTTATTTCATTTGTTATGGAGAAAAGGGGAAAGAAAGACTTTTTCTATAGCTTAGTGGACAGAAAGTCACGTGGGAGCTGGGAAGCCACAGTTCACGAGCAATAAATTCTTTGTGCAGAGTGGAGTCAGGCCAATAAGAGAAAGTAACTCACCTCAGAGAGAGACAGGCAGGAGAAAACTCTCACATCTCTTGAGTAAGGGGTGAGTTCCTCACCCAGGCAGGGCACTCCCAGCTGATGGCTTCTCTGCAGAGGATACTTCTACCTCGAGTCAGAAAATCAAGCCTGGACCCAACTTCCGCCATTCAAAACTGGTGTGCAAGTGGTTTCCCATTTCCTCCCCCTCCACACACAATTTTTGACACTTTTCAAGCTGCAGGGAAAACTACTTTTTCAAAAAAATCAGTTTGCTTTTGTCATTTTGAGGCTTGGATACTCCAAATTGGAGCTGTCTACAACAGAGCTCCAAACGAAATTAGGATTAAATTACATTATTGCCCACAGTTTTTTCCAATCTAGTTAATATATGTTTTAAAAAAATATTCCAGAGCAGAGGATTTAAAAAATTCGTTTAAATTTTGACTGTAGTTTCCAGATCAAAGGAACCAATTCATGTAGCATAACCCTCAAATTAGTCTCTCTCACTCTAGGGACTGAGAGTAAAATGGATGGAAAGAATTTATAAAACAGACATTATTCTAAAAATACTGACTTTGTTGTCTACAAAGCAGCTGGGCAGCCTGTCCTTCTATATAATCTGCTGTAGCTTTTAGCTATAACGTGTTCAGAAAATCTTCCAAAAGTTCAACAGTATTTCTGGCTCAGCAAAATGGTAAAAATCTTCTAATGATTGTAAATGATGGAGTTTTTTTCCAGTCATTGCAGAAATTATTGCTGATACTTTGTGGTCCAACCAGGAACACATTGTCCTACAAAGATTAACTAGTGATGATTTCTTCATTTATTCAGTGGCAGTAGTCCCAGGTTTAAATACGTATCACACTGTTGATCCTAGCAATTATCTTTCGAACTAAATCTACACACAAAATCTCATTTATTCAGAGCTACATTAATGAGTCAATAAAGCTCTGATGAATCTGGCTCTGTGTTCCTATATACATTATCTTGAAATCTGAACTGCAACCAATAGACCAAAGAAGGTTGTTTTTTGCTCCCGGGTTGTTTTTCGATTGGTTTGTTTACAGTCTTTCATGTGTTTCAAACTTTTCCAGTGCCGAAACGTACGATTCCTTAGACTGGGGATTTTAATACTAATATAGAGTTTTATCATATTCAATGAACTTCAGATGGCGCATACGTTTCCTATGCCTATGTTACTACATCAAGCATCGCTGAGTGTCAAGGGTAAATAGAGTATATCCAGTCCTAATTTGTCCAGCAGAGAATTTATCCAATTTGTATGTGCCCACAGCAGAAGCACTCATATTGCACTCATATTGGGTATCCTGTTATTTTTAACTTGGTGATGCTATACAACTGTGGGTATCTTCACCCGCCCCAGCTCTATGAAATGACTCTCTTTACATCACTTCTGCATTTTTGTGTTTAAATAACCTGAGTACTTCTGCATTTCTGATCTTATAAATGAAAAATTCTCTGCTTTGGCATCACTGATGCCACATATTTAGTAATTACGCTAACGGAAATATTGAGATTTTATTTTAATATAATACATTCTTGATTCTATTTATTTCTCTTGTAATTTCTGAGCTGTTAAAGGATGATTTTCCCCCACAGCTGTACTACAGGGTAGTCATGAACGGTATTTTTTTCAAGAAAAGATAAGATTCTTAATGATTCAAACAGCTTTGGGGATTTAAGAAAAGGTACAAATATGCAGTAAAGTTTTATGAAAGGCTGACACAGCTTTGTGAAAAATTCATGGCGATTAGAAGGGCTGAACTCCATAGGCTTACTTATTATGAACTCTATACTTCCATCATCACGTTTTTTTTTTTCATTTAATGAATTTTTGTAAAGACGGACATACATAATCGTGCATGAAACGTGATGCTTAGAGTACTGAATTAGTTATAGTTCTACCAAGAGCAGTTTAGTTGGAACAGCAGTTTCACTGCTGTAGTTTTGCACTTGAGCTAATAAAATAATTGTGATTTTTTTTTTTTTTTAAGTTTATGTGGAATAAGAAAACATTTCCAATGACAATTGTTTTTTTTGGTTTTTCTTGGTTTGGTGGTTTTGTTGGTTTTTTTTGGTTTTTTTGTTTTTTTTTTTACAAATTAACTTACTAATTCAAATATAGCCTAACATTTTTAGATGATAACTGGCTCCTACAGAGCCAATTAGGTTGCATCTTCACCAGCTGTAAAGTTGGGCCTTCTAGCACCACGGTGTGGGATCTGGCCGAGAAGCTCTGAATTGTGCCACAGCAGAGAAATGCCACAGCAAGGAATGTTTTCAGTAGCTCTAAGAATTTGATATTATTAGCTGGAATGGCTGCATTCCCCATGTATTCTTGACAGTCCTGTGTTCTTTAAGCGCTTGCTCTTCCCAGTGTAACATCAGCCATTATCTCCCTAACAATGCCTCAGCTTTCAATGCCTAGTTTGTATAAGATAATGAGCTTTTGAGTTCAAAGAGTGTGTGGAAACTTTGTGATTTGTAAGCTGAGGCTTATACGTGGAATAGTAAAAGCACCTTCAGTGCTGCTATATAGTATTTTATTGTAAAATAAATACCAGTGAAGAATCTGAATTGCTAGCATTTTTTCCTCTGAATTTGACATACCGCTAGGCAAAAAAAAAAAAAGAAAAAATACTTTTTTCCTGTTTATCGAGTTTTTGTGAGGAATACAACAAATCATTCTCATTTATAATAAAAATTAAAACTTTTCTTCTGATGAGTTGAGAATGAATCAGTTGGAAGAACGCATTATGGGAGGCAATCAAAATGGCTTTTTAAACTGAAATTTAAAAAAATAAAATCAAGAGGTTCTGAAATGGTCATTGCATATAAGTTGAAAAATACATTTCATTTTGAAAAAGATAAGAAGGAGCTCCTTTTAATTTCCAGCATACCTTTTCAGATTTCTTAAGTGAAAATCAAAACCTGTTTTTTGCTAAACCTGTTTTCAGTGTAGTTCGTGTGAATCCATATTCATTGCTGGAGGGGAAAAAAAAAAAAGCTTAGGAAAAATAATAAAAAAAGTGAAATAATTTGTCTTTTTTTTTTTTTCTGTGGTGCTGAGCATTCACAGGTACCTGGGGAGGAGGAGCAGGGACTGGGGGCACCTCAGACACCATAACACACTCAGCCCCTACCCCCAGCCCCTCTTAGATGTGCCCAGGATGCTTTCTAGAGCTGCCTGATGACTGTGAAAACCTTTTTCCTTCAGCCCCTGGCTGTGCTCACCCCTGCTGAGTCAGGAGTGACAAAGGAGTGAATGTCTTGATATCGATCATTTCTTATAAGGCTGCCAACGCGGAGCTGGTTCCTCCCTTCCTGCAAGAAGGCTGTGGGAGGTTTAAAGTACCTGGGTCTAATTTAGGCAACCTGACCTGGCTTCTCACCAACAGCCTGTTTGGAGGATTCTAATGTTTTCTCGCTCAACTTTTAAAAAGCAGATCCTAGTGGCAAATTACCAACCTGTAAAGTTGAACTGCCCATTACTCTGCAATTAAGAAAAAAAGCTTTAAAAGGGTGACTAATTTGTGGGTATTTTTGTTTGTGCAACACTCATGATGTAAATTGTTCTCTCGGTAGTTAATTTATGCTTGTTCTTATAATTAATATAACTTTTTTTCCTCCAGCCTCTTCAACTTCTGATGCTCGCACTTCACCTTAATTTTCATGTTTATTTTCCTTCTGAACAAATTGTCCTTTACTGTTGGTTCATTTGTTTACCAGCCAGATGTTATAGCAATGACTCTGGCCGTGACTTCTGAAGTGTTCTTTGTATGCACTAGCAGAAATTAACAGAACGACTGTTCTGCAGGTGCATTGTGTTATCACTTTGGCTTCATGTGAGCTGTTCTTGAAGCCCGTGTTAACGAGTAAGAGCTGAGATGTGAAAGAAAAAAGTTCTAAAATATGAGAATGAGAGGTGGATGTTAGCTAACACATGAAACCTCGGCTGCATAAATCAAAAGCAGAGTAGGAACTTCGTAAAATTAATTAAAGCAAGGTGTCAAGAGGACAAGGCTGGTCTTTTTCAGTGGTACCCAGGGATAGGACAAGAAGAAATGGGAACAAACTTGAGCATAAGAAGTTCCACCTAAACATGAGGAGGAACTTCTTTCCTTTGAGGGTGGCAGAGCCCCGGAAGAGGCTGCCCAGAGAGGTGGTGGAGTCTCCTTCTCTGGAGACATTCCAAACCCACCCAAACAAGTTCCTGTGTAACCTGCTCTAGGCGGACCTAGAGCAGGGGGGTTGGACTAGATGATCTTCAGAGGTCCCTTCCAACTCTATGTGATTCTGTGACAGAATACAGCTTGCTCTTGTAATAATATTAAATCAAGAGGGTGCTTTAGGTTAGGGATTGCCTCAACTTTGTTCTCCCACTCCTGACTTGTCCACCTCCCTGACCTGCTGAGCTGTGCAGAGGATGGGAAATGTGTGTTGCAGCCGTCCATAGCACCACTTCTCTGCCGTTCCTTCCTCTTCACACTTTTACCTTTTCCAGTGTGGGGGCTTCCCATCAGCTGCTGCTTCTGTCAGGAGAACTTGCTCCAGCATGAGCACTCCAAAGGCTGCAGTTTCTTCAGGGATTCATAGAATGGTTTAGTTTGGAAGGGACTTAAGGACCATCCAGTTGCACTCCCCCTGCCATGGGCAGGGACATCTCCCACCAACCACCAGCTTGCTCAAGGCCCCATCCAGCCTGGTCTTGAAAACCTCCAGGGATGGGGCATCCATAGCTTCTCTGGGCAACCTCTTCCAGTGCCTCACCCTCATATTGAAAAATGTCTTACTGATATCTGATGTAAATCTGTCCTCTTCCAGTTTGAAGCCCTTATCACTACATGCCCTTGTAAATAGTCCCTCTCTGTCTTTCTTGTAGACCCCCTACAGATACTGGAAGGCTGCTTATAAGATCTCCCCGGAACCTTTTCTTCTCCAGGCTGAACAATGCCAACTCTCTCAGCCTCTCTTCACAGAAGAGGTGCTCCAGCCCTCTGAGCATCTCTGTGGCCTCCTCTGGATTCTCTCCAACAGGTCCACGTCCGTCTTGCATTGAGTTCTCCAGAGCTGGACGCAGCCCTCCAAGTGGGGTCTCACCGTAGAGGAGTAAAGGAGTAGAGCTGCTCTTGGGTGGCATCTCCTGGGCTGCAGTGTGAGTATCTCCTCTGGCGTGTTCCCCTCCACTGGCTACAGGGAAATACCTGATTTACCTTGGTCTCTTCCATGGGCTGCAGGAGAATCTCTGATCCAGCACCTAGAGCACCTCCTTCTCCTCCTCCTTCTTCTCTGACCTTGGTGTCCACAGGGCTGTTTCTCACCCTTTTTTGTGGGGTGTTAAATTTTCTTCTGTCTCCTGAACAGCATTTCACCCTTTCTTAGGTACATTTTCCTAGATGGCTGATAGGTTCAGCTCTATGGTGCGTTGGTTGGAGCTGTCTGGAACTGGCTGAGTCTGGCCCAGGGCAGCTCTGGGCTCTCCTCACAGAGGCTGCCCTCTCTTCAGAATACAACTTCTCTTCATCTAAGGGAAATTTCCCTGCTTTTTCTGAGTCCCAGTGTTTCTACTTCTTGCTGAAGGAAGGTACAAACAGCAGGTACAGTCTTGATTCGCACTGAGTATATTATTTTAATGCGAGCTTCAACTGGAAGAACACACTGAAATTAACATTTGATGTCTTATTCTTTGATATCTGGCATTTTTCACAGGCAGACTATAATAAAGAAGTCAGTTATTGCTATTAGACATATTTTAGAAGAATTCTTTTTTGATGCATATCTCCACTCGGATTATTAAATTTAAATCACTGCTGCTATCAGCTTGAATACTAATGATACATTCTGCCAGATGGAAGCCTTTAATAAATTTTCACTTTTCTCTAACAGTCAGCTGTAAATCTTAAATAAGAGACTTTTCTGGGTGATGCCAGCTTTAATGCCTTATGTCCACACTGATTTCAATGTCATCAGTACCTGGGAGGCAGGAAACTCTTTAATTAAATGCCATTCTTTCCCCTTTATTGAGATGCAGGGCAGCACAAACTCCTTTACTTTGTTTGCCTTTCACTGTAGCACAGTTGAGCCTTTTTTTTCAGTGTATTGTGGACGGTTTCTGAACTGCCAGCCGCTCTTCTGCTGTACTCGTGTTGCCAACCTGAGACTGTCCTTCACCGTGTCTTTCAGTTGATGTGTATATTCAGTATATTCAGGCTTTTGAGCTCTTTTCTGTTGCTGTGTGAGAACTTCCAAGTGCTGGGGCTTGTGAAAGAGGAAAGGGGAAAAGGACAGGGAGCTGCCTGCTTACCTAGCAGAAATATTTCCTCCAGGGGCACAAGGCTTTGCTGTTTTCGGGTGATTTGTACACTTTGGAGGGCACCGGCACCCTTCGCAGTACCAGGGCTGCTGTTACAACCCAGCACCTCAGGTGCAGGATGAACGAAACTTAATAAACAGTTATGTCTCTTTCATCAGCACGTTTGATAACCTCTTTTGATCAGCTAGCGATATTTTCCTCAAGAGTCATCTGTTTTATTCACTTTTAGACTTCTGAATTTCTTCATAGAGGCTATACGTACAGTAGCTAAAATCTATGTTGTTGTGGGGAATTCAACTTTATATAGCTTAATCTTTTCTCTGCTGCGTTCTACCGAGCTGGGAACGGCTCCTTCAGGGAAAAAACGGTGTCTATCCCTCTGCTGAAAGTATAGGAGAAGGTAAACTGGAAATCCTGGCTATGGGTGAGGAGGGGAGAATAAACACTGGGTAACGAAGAGAAAATGAAATCACAGCATTCAAACTTTCTGTACCTTGGGGGAAAGAGAGAACTAAAATACTTATGTGAGTCAATAAGTATTCCCAGTAGAATCCTTGGAAAAGCCTACAGGTAGAGCAAATTTTTCAGTTATTGAGTTATTTTCTCACCAGTCTGTTTCACTTATTGATTTGTTTTGTCATTAAACCTAAAAGCCACACAGTTAAATCTGTTTCATCCATGCACCAGACTCTCCAAATAATTCCACTATCCAAATGATTATCTGAAGTGCCAATTACAAGAAAGTAATTAATCATATCATAATGCAGAGAACAGGTTTTGTTGAGCTTTGTGGTGGTGCTTTGTTCATCAGTTTTCTGTTTTGTTCTCTCTCTGCTTCCAAGTTAGTTAAAAAAAAATGCCCATTGAAACATCTCCATCATGGAACAAAAGATGTCAATTATGGAAAAGCACGGGCACCAACAAAACATTTCAAATCGTTTCAAGAAATTTTCTGACATAGTAATGGTAATTAGTATATTTCAGTTTCAACAACTGTAATTAAACCTGACCTTTAAGTTAATTATGTCTTGACATTTATGATTTTAAACTAGCTTTCCCTGTGGTGATGATGTGTTATATACAGATGCTAATAAGTAGTTTCTGTAGTGTGAGCAAGCAGGTTTCAGATGTTCCTACGCTGCAGTTCAGAGAACGGCCTCACGCACACACCAGAGTCTTCAGTACGTTTGTGTGGTTTCAGTTAATGCTGTTCCTGTGACAATTCTGTGTTTACGTGAAACCATTAAGTTAGCATGGAAACGTAGAGGGAAAATAGGTCCATCTCCTAAGAAGGCTGCGGCTTAGCAAAGACCACGATGAAGCAGACAACCAAACAGGAGCTGGAAACCGAGGAGAGAGGACAGAATAAAAGCTGAGAACTTGCTCACGTACAGCATTCGGACCAGCTAGGTTCAAGATTAAACACCGAGGTGAAATTAGATAATGCTAGAAGAAACACCAGTGATGAAAGGTTTTAAGGCGTAAGGAGAGGCATTTCTGAACATAAGGGGACTTTGCAAAAAGGCACAGCCAAGGTGTTTTTGAAAAAGATAACAGTGGTACTGAAAAGCTGTATTTATGACAATAAAGCCCTCACTGGTATATCACAGAGAGATCTATCTCGAGTAAAAAAGATCTGTAGCCTTCAGGAGAGTTCTTATCCCTTTCAAAAGTCCAAGAGGGCCTTGCTGTTTATTTGGAAGAGGGGGGAAAAGAGGTATCTCCAAAGACGTGTTTAATGTGTAGTGAATACTAGATTTCACAGCTCTAGTGCTAATACTGTACCTTCAGAATAGAACTTGCTGTTTGATAGCAAAAAAAAAGAAAAAAAAAGAAAAAAAAAAGAAAAAAGAAAGCTGTCCCCTTTAAGTTTAAAAGCACAGCTATTTATGTAGTGTGCTACATGGGTGTTTGTAATTCTTTCCTGAGCCATGCATTCATCTGCTATCTATCTGTCATATGGTGAGAAATCTCTACTGACTGCTTTCAGATTGCATAACTTCAAATCCATATCTATATATTTATAATATACATTCCATATATTACTTTTTAAAAGTGAGATCATGCCAAAATTGAAAATTACCTGTGTTTATATGGAAAGCTAAGTGGGGTAAATAATACAGCCATCCCGTTTGCTAGCTTTGATGGTTCTAAGCCTTCAAAATAAACCCGATTGTTATATTCCTGCTTAGCACAGGCTGCCCCAAACCATCTCCCCAAGCCAACAAGCAGTACAGTGCACGTATTTATGGGGGCAAACCAGGAACACCCCTCTAACCCATCTCTTTTCTTTCCTATGCTAACAATTCCTCAGCAAGTTTTCTTAAGCTGTTTTGCTTATTTGGGTAAGTTGCAGTTTACTTTCTGTTTTTTTTTGGTTTTTTTTTGTTTTTTTTTTCTGCACAAGATTTTGACGTGTTTTTATCGCGGGTCACTTATGATGAGGAAAAGGTCAGCGGAAAGTTTTTCCAAACTGAAAGGCCCAGCCTTGCTTAGAATATCTGCACCCCGGCTGCCTGACCTGTTCATCGACTGTGTTTGTCTAATTGGGCCGTCACTGCTACCCAACCAGCAGTGTGACGTTGCTAACTGCTAGTTTAGTCAGAACATGAAAATCAATCTGCCAGTAAAGGGCATAGCAAGCACCGTGCCTATAGAGTATTGTATGTTTGGCCTTGGTATTCAAAAGATTTTTTTTTTTTTTTTAATGTATTTGTGCTACTCTGATGGAATATTGTAGATTTATTTCCAAACTAAGTGACTCACAGCTACCTTTTAAACGTCTTTTTGTATAGCATGAAGAAGTGGTTTTTTTTGATGTAAGACAAACTGCTGAACACATATGTTTAAGAGGTAGGTGACAAAATAATGCCATACTCCTTGTGTTGTGGTGCACAGAATAGTTGTGCTGTGTCCTGACATCTTTTTGCCATAATTACTGCAGTTTTTCCTTTCTAAAAGAAAGCTTTAGAGAGCGTGGGATCTACTAGAACTAATAGAACACGTGAAAAAAGCAAGTGACATTGTGCAGTAAGTACAGAAGCACCAGCTCATTCTTTTCCTGCATAAGTTTCCTCCTAGCTATGCTGGTTTTTGGCATTTTAGAAAAATAAAACAATTGATCTGATCTGAAAACTGCATGAAAAGCAAGAATGCTTCCATCAAAGCAAAAATGAAAAAAATAAGCCCTTGCCTTTCCCATACTTAAGTTTGTCAGATCCAAGGGAAATGAGGCAAACGTGTACTTGGATTGGAACTCGATTATAGAAATGACTTGGAACTTAGCCTGCAAATGGTGCTAAGCCACCCCATCCCCACCGTTTGGGTTATCATACCGCTTTCTTTTCCTTTGCGCCTCATGCCCTGATGAAGAGGTGAAAGGTGTTTCCTCTTTCCTTTTCCTTTCTGTTCTTCGGTTAGTAAATATCAGAAGCTTGTTTTAATCAGGTGGAAAGAGTTTTATTGCAATGTTTCTAGCATTCTTTTCAAATTTGAGACCTGAATTATCTCTAGCATATTGATGTCAGTTCAAGATGAAAAAATACAGAAGTATCTCCATTTTTTTAAACCAGAAATATAATATAGAATATTAAAAATATCTCCAGAGGTAGTGGTTGGGATTTGGCACGAAGTGTAATTAATTCTATGCTTAGTGTACTGTGTACCATATACCTCTTTTGAAAATGATCCAAATGATTCACTGAAGTCCAACATCTTTTAAATCAGTTCTAAATCTTGGTGCTAAACAATTGGGAAGGAAGCAACCGGGAGACAATATGGCCAAGGTTATTTGAATGGCAGGTTGCAAGTTGTGGATAACCAGGGAAGAGCTGCTCTATTTAAAAAAATAAGCTCCTTAAGCTCCATGGAGTATCACACAGGACTAACAGGTGGCAGTACAAGGCAAGCAAAGGAAGACATCTCTTTGTGAAGCGTGTAGGTGAGCTGTGGGATGCCTTTGCCATGGGAAGTTATGGATGCCAGATGTTGACAGAAGTGCCAAAAGCAATGGAACAAATCCCTGTAAGAGGGACAGGGCCACTGAGCACACTGACATAGCGCCAGGCTCAGGATGCCCCTGATCCATACCTTGCTAGAGGCAGTATTGTGGGGAAATACCGCTTTGTTTCTCCCCTGCTCTGCTTTTCTCTGAGTGCCCACTGTTAATCTCAGCCAGTAACGAGCTGCCTGACAAAACAGACCTCTGGCATGACCCACTAGATCCACTTGTAAATTCTTAAGTATCTGTACGAGCATCACAACCAGTGAATCCGTTTTTCTATAGGTGTGTGACACACATTTGATGCTGGCAAATGAAAGATGTGAGCTCTGATTGATGTTCTTCTCATGGATTTGAACTGTAAGTAGTGTGCCTATCTGTTGTTTCATAATAACTCAAAAGCACTGAGCATGCACTGCAGGTTTTTTTTTTTTTTCCCTTAGGAAGTAATATCTTCAACATACCTATTTTCATGAAGCGTGAGAGGTGTTTATTATCTCTGAGCTTGCTCCCCTTTTGTGGGAGTGTGGATGTAGCTAAACTTGAACAGAGGGGTCTGAAATTTTGAGAATACGTGGTATATCTCCATGCGTGGAGATATACCTACCCCTGATCACATAAGCCTTGTTTGGTTTGGAAAGCAGGCTGAAAACAAGATGTCTAACTGCTTCTCTGCAAGATGCATAATAAAGCACAGGGCGAGATTTAGTTTTATTACTAGTATAAGTACCATACATTCACAGTGTTGTAAAACAAACAATTAGACAAGGTCCACACCCTACAGAACTCACCATCTAATTAGAATGGTTTCAGTATCAACAATTAGAAGCATGACAGGGGGAGCAAGAAGGATCACAGGAGTTCTATGAATACAGGCTATGTGGAAAAAGAAAAAGCTGGTATGAAGTATGCAGGAAAGACAAATGATGTGAAATTTGGTACCATCAGTATAATGTGAGGAGAAATATCTTCTGATAAGAACTGGGCAGCTGGGATTGTTGTTATGACTTCCTTTTTTTTATGGGGAGATATTCTCCTGAATACTGTGCTCTATATTCCCAGGTTCATCTGGGCCTCCTAGGAAAAATCCTGTGAAATCATGTGTTCGGTCAGCTGTACAAAGTGGGCCATCTTTTCCTTCCGGCCCGTCAGGTGCTCACACACAATTGTAGGGTGGCACATGGTCTTCCAGACGTGGAGGAAAAGTGGCTGCTGCCACTTAGACTGTGAGTCCCTACCAAGGAGTAGGGGGAACTTCTCCCAAGGACGTTGGTGCAAAGCCTGATGTGTAGGACGAGGGCTCTGGAACCTGTACGTTCCTTTCGGAAATAGTACAGCAGGTTTGGAAGGTACATCATAGTGGGTCCTCTGTAGTTTGACATCTTAAGGGTGACTTGACACCACTAGAGTCCTTGCTAGTGACCAAAAGCCATGAAGAATTGCACCACAAATACTTGGACCTGAAGATATTTATCTGAACTCAAGTTTTAATAACAAGTTTCCTTCTGAAGGCAAAAAAAAAGGATATTAAAACTTCAGCTAAGTCTGTATTAGACTAATACCAATTTGTTGTTTTACCTTTATTTGATGATTTATTTATTAGAATGATTTAATTTCAAGACCTATACTATTTTCTGTGCCGTTACCATTTTAAATACTTCTATACCTCATGCTGTTAAGCCTTTGAACATACACACAATATACTTCTCTTACATCTAGCTTTCTTACGTTATAGCAGAAAGCAAACATTTTTAATTTATCAAAGAATGTCTTTCATTTCTTGCCTGCATTTTGTTTCCTTTATAAATAATTTTTATGTACAGTTTTAAAAATATAAACAAATCCTTCATGACATTCTTTCTGATCATTAACGTTCACAGTCTCTCAGATCAAAAGTTTCGCTGGGTTTTTTTGTGAACATGAAAAGTCCTAATCCACACACTCATGAAACTCACAGTAGAATTCTTTTCCTTCCATTGTTTCTGGTCTGTCTCAATATATCGGAAAGGTAGGTGATGAATAATATAGTTCTGTTCAGATACCCCTTGAATTTAATGGACACTATAGAATTTAAAAGAAGTTGAGCCAGGCTACGTATGACTGAATGAATTTTGGATGAATTTTTCTTTACCCATAGTGAAATGTAATAAGCAGCTTTCTAAGCTTCTATGAAAATAGTGTTTATAGACTTTTTTTTTCCTAATGCCAGAAAATTTCAGGCTTATTTAACTTATTTTTGCATTAAAATGGAAATGTTTATCTTGATATTATGAATGTTTCTCATGACAGATAAAGTCATTTTTGCAGCAAAATACAATACAGTTATTGTAATGCTAATAATTGATAACAAAATAAGTGGGGTACTTCAAGGTACTGATTTACTGCTTGCAGGTTGGGCACATTTCCAAGATCAAAAGCAGAACAAAACTTGGTGCAGTGAGAGCAAATGGCTGCAAAAGGTGTCTCTGTTAACTGTTACTTAGTGAATAAGTATGATTTTATGGAAAGAATGAGAATGCCTGTTCTTTCTCTCCCTCCTACGTTTTGTGCCTTCAGGATGAATTGTCACCTGACTTCACAGCATAGGGAGCATTGTGGAAAAAAAAAAAAAGGTATTTTTTATTGCTGTCATGTCCTTATTATCTCTGCCATTTTCTCAAAGCCAATTCACAAATTCCCTTCGTTTCCTTCTTGCTTATAACCCTGCTGCCCCTGGCCTGCCATACCTCAAAATTCCGTGTTCCTCTCATCCATCAGGATTTCTGAGAATTCCCAGGGTAACCCTTTCACCCGGTGAACTCAGAAACTTCCCCCTTTGTCAAACGAAGGGGCCTCATTTTTATTTTCATTTCATGGACGTAGTGTCAAATTTAAGTGACTCAAGCCTTGTGCTCTCTCCCCTGACAGCCTGCAGCGGCCGGCTCTGCCGAGTGTGGAATCCTCCAGAAGGAGAGAGGGGAGGCTGCTTCACCGCCTCTGGGTTGAAAGGAGCCTCGAAGCAGCGGTGGTGGCATCTCGGTGACCTGAGAAGGCTCGCTCGGTGACTCAAGGTGTGGGTATGTCGCAGTTCGTTGGGGGTTCACGGGGAAGGAAAAATCGGAACCTCTCTGTAGGTTGAATCTTTTTCTGCTAATGTGACAACCATCACGATCGTACAGGTTAAAACACGAACCTAATTACTGTTTGGGGCAGAGCAGCAGCTCGACAAAAGGCTTTCTGAAATCAGCAGTACAGAGAATTCTTCATTCTCTTCCTAGACTGCAGGTATGAATTATGTGTCTAGTCATTTAAACTCCCGCTAAGTGTCTTCCAGAGGCCAATTTATACCAAGTCTGAGAAAGGCATTTCCAGAGAGTGCTTTATCCTTTATGGGGGATTTTATGATGGGTGTCTATCTTCCTCTCTTGACGGTGGAGGGATCTTTGATTGGACAGCTGTACCGCTGAATTGCGTGAATTCTGCTTGAAATGTACAGCTGTATATCGCAGATGAGGCTGAGTCCCTTTAGCCTTTCAAGTCCAGTGATTCCTAATAATGTTAGGCACAGAGGGATACATTTTCAAAGACATTTAGATGCTTAGAGGTACCTAATAGGATTTTCAAGATCACTAAAGCAGACTAGACATCTAACTTCAGTTGATTTGTCTGAGGTAGGTGACTATTTCTGTTAGCCTATATCTGGGTGTTTTTCATAATCCCTTTCAGCACTATTCATAATCTTGCCCACAAGCCTGATTTCGTTTCCAGGGAATGAAGCCTATTTGTAGCTATTGTACTAGGCTGTATGCAGGTGAAACGTGTGAAATCTCGATCTGGAGATTAAGCAAGAGTTTTCATTAAATTCCTGTACAAGGTCATCAGTTTTGCAGTGTGGTTTGTGGGGCTGTCATGTGGAGTCATCACTTTTCCCGAAAACTGCTGGTACTTTTATACTTCAGTTACCAGACTGTGATTCTTCTTTTTTTTTTTTTTTCCAGTGGTTGCAACTGGAAAAAAAAATATTTTTGAAAAAAACCCACGCTCTTTGAATCAGGAGAATAATTTTCCATATAGTGGGGCATAATGCTTTAAATATGTCAGACAGCGAAACGCTACGTTTTGATGGATACCCGTGGTTTGAAGGAATACCATTAATTCTTTGTTGTTATGCCCATGACAGTACGACTCCATTCAGGAACGCTTTCTGAATGAACCTTCTGCTAGTGCTAATGGGATGACCACACAGACAGGAGACATTCAGTCGCACTCCTAATTTACCTTCAGTAGTTTCTTTAACCAGATCAGCATTTATTTAAAATAATGACTACCTGATTTATTCCCCTGTCCCAGTTTTCACTTCGCTCTCATTCTGCCAGTCTGGAGTGACAAGAATTTTTCTGCTTGTCTTAACTTTCTTTGGACAATAGAGTTTGTTTTTTTTTTTAATGTTATTTTTAACTGGATGGATTTTTTTAAAGAACTGTCTGTGAATATAGCACATATACTTGATACAACTTGAAACAATTTCTGTCAAGTCCTAGATAGACGTACCTACGCTCTGAGAGTTACTACACGTTTAAAGCTCTCACTTCCTATGGGCTTTTTTCAGTGTGGTTTTGTCTACTTTATTGTTTCCCACTTTGAATGAATAAGTGGACCAGCATCAGCTAATTAATGGCAATACACATGAAAAATAAGGGTTGTTCGATTGTTTTTTCAGAAAATCACTGGAAGTGGAGTGTGCTAGTCCTTAGCACAGCCCTCGGTTCCTACCTCCCTTCCCACTGTTGTAATGGTGATATGGTCCCACGTGCCTATCCCAGGGGCTTCTCGTGCCCGTGTCGGTCACAGATTGTGCAACAGTGAGAGTTAGAGCCTGTGTCTGTGCAACTGCCTGATGGCAATACTGGTGCCAGGGCAAGGTGCACGTTATGATGCTGAAGTTGCTGCCTGAGAACAGGAATCTTGGGCATATCCCCAAGAGAACATGGAAACTTGATTCAAGAGGTTGAGAACAGGCTGAAAGAGTTGGTGTTGTTCAGCCTGGAGAAGAGAAGGCTTCGGGGAGACCTTAGAGCCCCTTCCAGTCCCTAAAGGGGGCTACTGGAGAGATGGGGAGGGACTCTTCAGGGACTTCATCAGGGAGTGGAGCCATAGGACAAGAGGTAATGGTTTTAAACTGAAAGAGGGGAGATTGAGATGAGATCTCAGGAAGAAATTCTTTCCTGTGGGGGTGATGAGACACTGGAACAGGTTCCCCAGAGAAGCTGTGGCTGCCCCATCCCTGGAGGGGTTCAAGGCCAGGCTGGATGGGGCTTGGAGCAA
>JAOTQQ010000032.1:59456434-59467416 GCA_026546715.1 Gallinago undulata
CCCATCCCTGGAGGGGTTCAAGGCCAGGCTGGATGGGGCTTTGAGCAACCTGGTCTGGTGGGAGGCGTCCCTGCCCACGGAAGTGGGGTTGGAACTGGGGGATCTTTAAGGTCCCTTCCAACCCAAACCATTCTATGATTCGAGGTGTTTGGTGACAGTCTTTCCTTAATCATTTTGCCTGTAAGGGAATTATCATAATTCCTAAAATGACAGAAAGAAACAGATTTACTTGAACTGCTTTTTAGTACTTTATTTGGAATCAGTTTCTCTGGGGCTTTTTATTTTTTTTCTTTTTTCTTTCTGTAGTAGCTGCAAGACAACAACTGATGTACATATCCAATCTATGTGGCTAAACCCGGGCAACAACCATGGGTGGCTAAAGGAGCAGATAGATGTAAAAAAAAAAAAAAAAACCACCAGAAAACCCTCTAGATGAAGCAAAAAAAAAATAATCCATGCAGATATGATGATGCTGTAATTGCATACTCAGTGTGCTGCTAGGAAATTATCTGCTCTGGTAGGATCACCCAGGAACTGTATACATTGAGCACGCACTATTAAAGCCTATGTCTGATTCCATTAGCACATGACAGAGAGACCCAAATCAGTTCTAAAAGGATTTGCAAGCAGCTGCTGCTGCAACAAAGATAATATTGGCACAGCTTTTCAATTGCGTAAAGAATAGGCAGCATTATTTTAAACTTCCATCTTCCATTTGTGCCTTATAGACAAAATGCTGACTTGAGTCATTTTTAAAGCTAATTATGTAACAGGGATTCCGCAAAATAGCTCTGAACTACTTAAAATGGATATTAAAAAATTCGAAATTCTGATATGACAGCTGCAGTAATAATACCTATTGTTAAATTTTGCTAGACTGTTCCTCTGTCATATATGCTCAAAAATGCCTGTCTTCCTTTTCAAATAGCTTCTTCCTTTCATGACCTAGGAACAGCATTTATTTATTACATGCTTTTAACATTCAGTATCTATGCAATAAAACCACAAGCCCTTGAGTACATGTTTTGTATGCATAGTATAATAGGATGATTTCCTACTGGGTGAGTTAAACAGCATTTATTTTTCTTTATCTTACCTGAACTATGCTGGGCCACAGGCTTCCTGAATGCAACTGTGTCAAATTAAGCCTGAACTTTTCTAATGGGGATTCTGATCAGTTGGAAATTGTGGAAAATAAGCTGTACTGATGCTTTTTCTGTAAACTTGGAAGTTTCACGCCCTTCAGCAGGTCTCTGAGGATATTTTCCTTCACAGCATACTGGTGTGGCTGAAGAGGACTCGGGGACAGTCCAAGTTTGTTGACTGTTGTGCTTTGTCTTAATGTCAGACGCTGCTGTGGTGCCTTTCTGCAATTGAATTTGTTTCCCTGTACATGAAGACCTACCTGTAATCTTTCACTAACGCGTGTAGGATTTATACAGATATCCATTAACATTCATGCTGTGGTAAAAATAATTAGCTTTCCTTATAATGGGTGTTGTTGAGAACAGCATTCACTAACAAGTCCCATATATGGCTTGTTTAATTACATATAAGTGAAACAGTTACAGGCTCCAATTTGAAAGTCAGTCTGGAATTCAACACCCAGTTGTGAAGTGAACATTAACTTACTGTTTCTTTGAAATGTAATGGTCAGGTTCTGACATCGTGTGCGTTGCCGATGCTAAGAGGAAGATTACAGCTACATATTGGCAGCTGCTAAAGTTAGAAAGCCATACAGCATCGACTGCGCTGTGTCCCTTCCCAATTAAAAGCCTCTACAAAGGTGTTTAGGATAGGCTGGTCTTCAGAAATGCTAAGTGAAGACTGTTGTATAGCTGAAGTTCTCTATGTATTCATTAAAATATACTTTGTGTGAACAGATTCACACCTGAAAATTGTAGACTTGATGCTCAGTTGCCAGGCTTGTTTTCTGAAAATAAAATGTCTGGATTATACAACCCAATAAGGCCCTAATCACTTTAGATGTGCATCCAGGTAAGATGATATTGTCTCAGTCTAAAGATCACCATCACTTAATGATGATGCTCAGGCATAAGGATTCTGATTTTTTGTTTTTAATTGATAAAGTGAATTGTCAATCATTAGTGTAGCTTCGATAGGCACAATTCTGTAAATCAGTCTGAAAATGGAGTTGGCTTTTTCCTGCTTGTGTGTCTGCATGTAGCTCTTAATAACAATCCATCATTAATTTCGTAGCTTGAATTTGACAATGTATTTGTTCTGTTCCCACTGGACCACTTGAGAGACTTGGCTCAGTGCAAGCAGAAGCAAACCCAAACCCTCCTGATGTAGAAATAATAGCGCCACAGCTACTGCAGGCAGATTAAGATGAGAAGAGCAAAACAGAAAAAACCCAGTTAATTGATCTTTTGCAAACACATTCAGTGAAATCATACTCTCTGTTGAAGGCAAGGGTAGCTTAACCAGAGACTTCAGAGAAGAAGTAATTTTATCCATTGCCTACAATGTCAGTTCCTGTGGAAGGTAAAGAGAACAAGCCTGTTGTATGTTGTTTCTGAGAACAAAATTACTTTTTTATTTTTGATTTTTTCTTACAGAAGTATCTAGATAGGTCAAACAAGAATTTGGCCAACAATTTTTTGTGCATGTAGAAAGTAAGGATCAAACCTGGACCTGGGGAACTTTGCCTTCTAGATAAGAAGTATAAAAGGATGTATTACGCTTGGGGACCTCAGTCACAGAAAGATTAAATCACTTAAAAGATATCTGTCGGAGCCAGGAACGAACACAGATCATCTGAGTTTCAGTCCTAACTGCAAAGCAAGTTCTTCCCACTTTTAATGTATGTAACTGCAAGACAAGTTCTTCTTGGTTTTAGTATACGTTCCCTTTATGGGTGTAAGTGTGATTTCCAGCTATAATGAAGTATTTCTACCAGATTTTGACAGTACCAGGACAGTTGATCCAGATGGAGTTCATGTTACCACATGGATATATAAATCTGCAAGTAGCAGATCAAAAAGAAAACACAGGGACGTGAAAACATTCTTACTAGCATTTTGGGACAGAGCTCAGCTCAAGGAAATTGTAATGCTTCTGTATCAGGATCAAATTCCCCAGTTGCAGGAACAAAGAATAGGGTAAGACCTCAGTTTGAAACAGGATTTGGAGAAAGTGATGTAGCTAAAGATTTACCTGGCCTCCCAGACTAGTTTGAGGCAATAAAGGTAGTCTGGAATTTCCCTTTTCTTTCAATTTACTGTTATTGCTCATATTTATGATATAGCCACTTTTTCTTTGCTATGCATAGTAAATGCATCAGTAAATTAGAAAATATCGCACCAGTGAATTAGAAAATCCTGTAAACAATATAGTCCCTTGTCATATCAAGCCTTTGATTTACTTCTATGGAGAACTCTGTTTAAAAACAATGGCACAAATTTTAAAAGAAAAGAAAAGGATTGAAATTCGACTGATTTTAGAAGATAACTTTTTTCAGTGGAAGTGTATATTTTGTCCATGAGAAGGAAAATGTGATTCCTGAAAGTGAAACTCTGTTTCTGCAGAGACTGTAAAATCAGAGTGTATTTCTGTGGTATGTTCTGTGAAACTTTGGGGCTTATTCATTCTAATGGATGATTTACTTCAGTTTATTATGATTCAGAGTAATGTTCAATGATTACTTTCATGGAAACCAATTCAGAAGGGCCATTCTCGTAGTAGAGGCAGTGACATTTCTATTCTTGTAGAATTACAGAACGGAGATAAACACTCCGTTTCCAGGGAAATATTATCTTTACTAATTTATAACGTACTGTAATTAAAAAACTAAAATACTTGCAGCTACATAGTGCTAAACGAATGAATGAACTGTGAAACAAAGACTGTTTCGTTTTGTATTTTTTTTTCGGGAAAAACCCTTATCGACTAGTCTGAGCTGTAATTGTGCAAACTTTACTCTGCTTGAGTAATCCTATGAAGCTCAATGGGGCTACACAAATGCATAAAGTTAATCACATAATTGAAAATGTAGTTTTAAGTATAGTTGAGCATTTGGTACACAAAGAAAACACACTGTCAGATAAAATTAGAAAGTAAACCCTTTGTTTCAAATCTGCAATGGATTTTTCAGAAAGGCACACTTAGAGTATTTCTATTGTTACAGTTATGCTTTTCATGAGATGTCTATTCACTGTCTTCCAGAAAGAAAATATAACCAAAATTCACAAGTTATATGAGGTTGTAGAGTTACTTTTTCCTAGTCATGCTTTAAGCAACTTCAGTGTTTAAGATTTTACTCAAGAAAATATGGCATTGCCAAGGCAAATAACTCAATATACTTTCTGACCATGTCCTTCTAATCTGTGGTAGGTAGCAATATTATTGTAACTGTAACGATTTGGGACTATACGTGATGCAATATTTATAGGCAGAGAGAGTATCTATTTTAAAAATCATCTCATATAATTGGAAAAATGCAAAAGCTTCAGTACAAGTGCCTCTCATCAGGTTTTGTTATTTAAACCCAAAGAGGCTGCTTGAAAAAACGGGAAGAGCCTTTTCACTCAGCTTGTTTTAGCTTGGATCCACGGAGATCATCTTCAGAAATCAGTCATATCTGACTCCTCACCCATTCTGACCTTGATTCCTCTCTTCGCATCCATTATTAACTGGGTACTAACGACTGGATATCCCTTACTAACGTGAATACTAACTACAAGGCAGTATTTCTGAGTATTAAAAAGAGAACTGAAAGAGACTGCCAATTGATTTCATGTTGTAAGCGTGATTGCTCCAGGTAAACACCTTTCAGTCAATGCTGCCCTGAACTAACTGCCAAATGTAGAAGTGAAAAGCTCTGTAAACCAAGGATTCCTTTGGTGTTAATGTCCTTGCATTTAATCTGTTTCTGAAGTGGGTTTTTTGTTTTTTTTTGTTTGTTTGTTTGTTTGTTTGTTTTTTCTTCCTAGTTGTGCCGTATCTTTTGGTATTTGAAAAAAAAATACTACTAAATACAAATTGTGACTAATTTTCTGAGGAAGACAGTGTTGAGCTTTGTGGGTCTTAGTATGGCAAGATTTTACTGTCCTTTCCATGAAATTTTAATAAACCAATGAGCAGATGAGACCTATGGGATGGAGTTATAACTTGCAAATTTCTTGCAAAGTTCCATGCTTGAATACTTGTTAACGATTATGATTTGATTAATTCTTGCAGAAAACTAATTTACGGCAAGGAAGGAACAACAGAAACATACCAGTGATCTACTGGAGGCAGGTAAATGCCAACTGTTTGCCTGTGTTGTCCCTATAAATTAATGCTTTAAAAAAAAAATTCTGATCACCCAACTAAATAAAAAGAGACATATAGTCTGGCAAAACTAACATATTCAGTGACAAATTGACAAGCAAGGTCTATCCGGTTTCTCTGAGGTTCATAGAGAATTTTACAGTTAACTTCTCTCTGTTTTGACTATAGTTTGGTAGAAAAAGGATTAAAAACCAGGAGTCCAAAATTCTCATTAAAATGGAAATATTTCATAGAGAAAAACGGCTATTTGAAGAATCAGTTCAGTATCTAGTTCTGATGTCCACGTGCTCTAATCTTTTACACTCATATATTTTTATTGGCATTGATTAAATCTGTGGTAAAGAAATCATTCTATGTGCCAAATACATATTACAGAAAGTATAAGTGTCAGAAGGGTATTCAAAGTCAGGTATATTATTTTGAATCAGTAGCTCTGCTAAATATTCTCATTTGAACTTAAGCAGAATGCTTCAAGTGGCAGAGAAGAGGTTAAGGACCTTTATTTTTTTCAGTTTCATTGGCAAGTTCTTCACAGGTGAAAAATAATTGGGAAGAACATTATTTTTTTAATGTGAAGGGTAATGACATCAATACCCACCAAGATATTCAATAGCTCACAAATTATCAAGTCTAGATCATAAACTGCATTACACTTGCAGCTGTATTAAGCTCTTTAATGAAACCAGCCACTTTAATGGCAGAAAATGTACAGTCAAGTAAATGATGACTGAAATGTCTGCTAGCTTTTTTCTTTAAACTGTGATTTCAGTTTTAATTTTTTAAGACTTATTATATGGAAGATTAAAGCACATTTTTTCAGTGTATCATTTAAATCAGTCATGAATAAGTTGATACCAGTGGGCAATGTGTTTGAATATTTCATCACAAAGTGATGGAGCGTCTTATCTTAGCTTGTTAGAGTGCTTTTACTCACCGGTCCATTCTGCTCTTTTATTTGACATGACCTGAATAAAGAATGACCAAAAAGTTCAACAAGGACAGAATTAAAAAAAAAAAAAAAAAGTATCAATAGAAAAAAATATATATTTAAAAACTTGATGATATTATTGCCTAAATTCAGTCGGTTCTATAACAATAATTTCCTGAGTTATTTGAAATTGAAATGATGTTTGGCTTGCACAAATATGATTTAGCGAAGTAAATATTTCTTCTTGTAAAAAGAAACTAAATACAGTTAAAATCGACATTTTTTTCCCCTGTAAATTATAGACCTGGTTCTTTGATTTAAAAGAATTTTTTTTTAACCTCCACTTTTCTTCCCATAACAGAAGCTCATCTGATCTCTTGTGAAATCAGGGAAGAAACTAAGAATTGAAAGGGAAGTTGCTGTTTCTAGAAATATTTTCCTTTCTTCATGATTCTCTTGAGATGAGAAACTGTTTGGAAAACAATAGAGAGAATCAGAAATGTAAGCTTTTTTTCTCTAAATCAGGTAAATCAGGTAGAACACCATTTTATCTAGAGGGCATTAGAATCATTACAGCAATGTTACCCCCTGAGTTATTTCTACACTGAAGCGTTTAGATGGTGTTCCTTGGGAGCCTCAACAAGCTGGAATTACCCATTGACTGTGCATCCTCTACCTGACATGCTTTTCCCACTGGCATGTTATTCTTTCCAAGGGATCCTGTTTCCCACACGTTGATACTCATTCTGTGAGTCTCCAAAGTCCGAGACAGCTTAATATGATCATTAAAGTCCAAGTCTGCTTTTATCAGATGAGTGAAAACTGTGGGACTGAGATTTTTTTATTTCAACTTTCAGATGTGCAGAACACCAGAAGTCATGCAAAATTCATGCAAAATTCAAAATTTTCATTCCTTGCCAAGAGACAGGAGCTTTTTGGGTGTAGCAGTAGCAACTGGGAATGCAAGAGAAGATCCTCAGCTGTGGCTGGGAGTCCCAGTACTGTCTACAGCTGTTACCATTAATCTGAATTTTTGTTTGTCCCATATATCTCAACAGTAGCAGGTCTAATAAGTTCTCTGAGAAGATTAACAGATACTAAATCAAACAGAAAGTCAATGCAATGGTTCAGTTGTGACTTTGTGACCAAAACAGGTTAGCTGTCAGTGGAGATGGCATCCAGAGTAACTTCAAACGCTGTTCCCCATAGGTGTCACCCCGTTGACTCACTTTGGTGAGCAAGGGGGAGATGTAGCCTAACACATCACCCTCAGCAGCCGTAGGGAAGCAGAGCAGATGCTGAAATGTTTGACTGCCTTATGTTGTCACAGTCTGTGATCAGCAGATTTTGCTCTCTTGACTGGTGATGTTGTACTCGTATATTGCCTAGAATCCACAAAGCAAGAAGAAGGAGTGAATATGTTGCTTGTCAGCCTGCAATTTGTCTGTATTGGCACTTCACCATAGATCTTTCATCAGATGTATTCAGTTTGGGAAACTCTAATCTATTTCTCTTTGTGATCACTCACTAAATATGTAACAATAGTATGCTGCAATTTTAGGTTTATACTTCTGCTTGCAATATTATGAATAGCATAGTATATTCATTCTAGTAAAGAATAGTCAACATAAACCAGCATTTGCTATATACTTGTGTGACACAGTTTCGTCTAAGAACAACAAGAAGTAGCTCAATGAGCAGTGGTCATAAGGAGGCCTGGCTCTTATGGAGCTATGGCTTGAGAGTAAGTACTTCGGTGGAGGTGGGTTCACTCTATGATGGTGCCAACAAATAGGTATGAGGGGTTGTACTTGCTAGATGATCAAAAATGTCCATAGATGTGAATTCAGATTACAGCCTTTCCGTAAGTGGGGGCAATAATGCAAACTGTCCTCTGTCCTGCTGCATATATTCATAGAAGTTAAGCAGAAGAGAAGACTCTGATGCCTCCCCTCCTTGGTCACACTTGTTGTAGCTGGCCAGTAGTTAAAGAATGATCAAAGGAAACAAAATGGACTCATAAACATGCACTGAACAGCCCTGCATTGCTAGGTATCATTAGATATTGTTTGAAATAGGGATGGATGAGATAAACTAGACATGTAAAAGTGAGATATTGCAGTGGTGTAGATTAAGGATTGCTTAAATAATTCAGAAAATAGTTAAAATGAATCATTTTCTGCAAACAGAACACTTCAAAATTCACCTGACTCTTCAAGAGGGCTTTAAAGTGATAATTAAGTGTTTGAGAGGACCTATAATACTTGGGGGATTATCTTGCATGCAGAGAGGGTCCTCTTTACTCTACATCAGTCAAATAAACTTCAAACTTACGCCTAAATAAGTTATCTGAGAAAGGTGATAGTTGCCAAAGCTCCTCAACGTGCCATCAAGAGAAATATTTGAGATCGTTTGTAAAATCATTTAATTCCAGTGGAAAGTAGAGTCAAATAGAGGAGTGGCATCTGCTGAAGCAGCTGAAGTTTGGCCTCACAACGTAATGAGTTTAACTGTCCAAAATTAACAACGCCATTAACTCTTGAAGTGTCCTTCCAGACTATGTTTGCACGGCACAACACGGCCCCCGCACAGAGATGCCACAGTTAGGCTTGCGCGTACCGTCCAGGATCCTGAAAGCAATATAGCTGTGTTAATCAAGGTTAATGAGTGCTTCTCAGCAAGCAATATAAGATTAAGGTGAGTGCGGTAATAAACACAGTAATATTGAGTTTACTGTCTGTGTTAGCCAAGGTGAGGCCCCCCCAGCAGATCATGAGCACTGTCCTCAACATTGAATGGATATTCTTGTGTGTGGACATATATAGTATCCATAAATATGATGTGGCTATTTGTTGGCAACATATAAATATAAAAAATCAGTGTTTTTTAGCATTTGCAACTAATATTTCAAGTTCATGTAAAGAAGCATATTCTAACTTCAATGGTTCCATGGGAAATTCAATATACTATGTATTCTGTATGTGTTCTGACCCACTTAAAGTACAGCAGAATGAAAAACTTCAGAATCCTACTCTGATGACAGATATTTTTAGAATTTAAAAGGTCTGTTTACACATAACCTTGATTTCTGAGTGTTTTGATTGTTCTGTTTTCATGTGTCTTTGTATGTACAGGCAGTTGAACAGAAAAAAAAGAATGTCCAGAATTTTTACACAGGTTACAAATGTGTCTGAATCTCTGCTGCTCAGGATGTAAATTGGGAATGTGAAGTACGTGAGGAGAAAGGAGATGTCGCTAAATGAAACTGAACCTGACTTTTTGATTGAAAAATGCTGTGTTTCCCTCATCTCCCTGCTGTTCCTTTCTCAGGCAGCAGCTCAGATTTGACAACCACAATTATGAAATTGGCATACCAAAAAGACAAACTTTTTGTTTCAAAGAGTTAAATCCTAGTTAGTGTTAGAGCTACATTATCGCATGTCTGTCCACAAAGAAAAGTCTCATTTCCCCAAGGAAACTCATTGGAAAAGAAACAATGAAAAAGTTAAGTTTAAAAATATTTTCCAACCATAGTAATATCTTATGGCTTTTGTATGGTTTAACAGAGCTTCTAAGAAGAGCATGTAGATTGTTTTGGGTTTTTTTTGCTGTACTGGTTTGTAACATAGGAAAAGGAGTTTAAGACTAATTGCACAGCCAATGGGAATTGGTGCGTTGCATCTGGATTTATGTTTTTGCAATGTGAATAGACACAGAAATTTTCCAGAACACTAAGTTGCACAAAATAACTTACAATATAAAAAATGTGTGGATCAGAATTTAAGTCAGCTACACATTTATTGTAGGATGGATCTCACAGGGTCTGTGGTTAACAATATGTAGTTGAGTTCTGCATAAGTGGTAATAGCAATAAAAACATATTTCATCTTCCTAGGCCTAATTAGGGGATGAATACCTGAGAAACAAGTACAAAAAGTAGTCTGGAATGCAATTATATGGGAAATTTAATCTTATGTCTGACTACAAAGCTTTGTATGTTTGTATGCAATTAGTGGGATTACAGTTCAAAGAGAAATATTCCTGTATTCTTTATCCCTGATTAATCCTTGTTAATATTTCTTTTTTCCTCAGCAGTTTTATGATAAATGGTTCTTCAAAATGGACTTGGATTTAACCCTCCCTGTCTGCCTCTTGCCTTCTGGATTTTGGAAGTTTTGAAAAGCACAGCCAGGTATGAATTCCTCTTTGAATTTTTTTCTTCTCTGTTCACATTGCCAAATAATTTGCAGGAATTTTGTGTGATAGTTTTCATTGATATGCATATGAATTCTTATGACCACATTTAAGTATTTCTCAGCACAAGCTAGCAAGATGAAATGATAAAACTCTTCCTAGTCTTCCCCTCACATACAGAAGGGACTTTGGGATTATCGACTGGTACAAGATTAGGTAATGCCAGTCTCAGGGTCTTAGAAAGTCTTAGAAATATGGAGCAAAACTGTTCAGTAGCCACAGTCCTGGCAGTCAGGTGACCAAATGATGTGATGTCTTCTAGTCCCATGGAGTGTTTTACTAATTAATTTAAACATGGCTCTGCACTGCCATTGGGTGATGGTGTTCTATTTTTTTTATTGCTACACTCCGTTTATCAGGGAGTGGAGTCATAAGACAAGGAGTAATGGTTTTAAACTCAAAGAGGGAATATTTAGATTAGATACTCAGAAGAAATTCTTTCCTGTGAGGGTGGTGAGGCACTGGAACAGGTTGCCCAGAGAAGCTGTGGCTGCCCCATCCCTGG
>JAOTQQ010000032.1:59472185-59513878 GCA_026546715.1 Gallinago undulata
GCCTTGAACCCCTCCAGGGATGGGGCAGCCACAGCTTCTCTGGGCAACCTCTTCCAGTGCCTCACCACCCTCACAGGAAAGAATTTCTTTCTAGTATCTCATCTAAATATCACCTCTTTCAGTTTAAAACTGCCCCTCCTCATCCTCTGGCTCCACTCCCTGATCAAGAGTCCCTCCTCATCTCTCCTGTAGCCCCTTTATGGACTGGAAGGGGCTCTAAGGTTTCCCTGGAGCCTTCTCTTCTCCAGGCTGAACAAGCCCAACTCTCTCAGCCTGTCCTCATAGGAGAGATGCTCCATCCCTAAGACTCTGTCTTAAATCAGAGTGATTATGCACTATCTGAATTTTACATTTCCTTGTTTGCTTGGGACGATTTTATGGGACTTCTTAATAGAAAAATATTAATGGAGGAACTGGAATGGTGATCATCAAGAAAATCACAATTTTTTAAACAATTCTTACACAGGAAATTGCCTCAATGCATTGAATGATCTATTCTATGCAGCTTATTTGCTTAGTTTAATTGTAAAGAAGAGCAAACATTTTGGGTTGTGCTGGAGCTGTCAGACAGAAATGAAGGATCAAAAAGACATTAGATGACCTTGAGGCCAAACTCAGAGTTGCTGGAAGCCAGTATAACTCCACTGACGTCAGTTCCCATTCTTTCACTTGGAGCTGTGGGCACTCAGCACCCCTGAAATCCCTGACACCAGGTATTCAGATTGTTGCTTTTATTTCAGCATGTTTTTTAGTGCATGGTCCCCAACACTTTGGCTCATTAATATACTATTGTATTGACTAATGTAAAAATACACATTTTATTGTTAACGTACACCTCCAGCAAGTTTGGCAGCTCTAGTCTTCTGCAACTAAATGCAAGTAGAATATTTGCACCTTTTATATCAGAAAGACAGGCATCAAAATAGCAGAGTCTCTGCTAATGCATTTGCAGAGGTGTAAATTACCAACATGGCTTCGAGTCTGGATTATTTTGATTAAGAGTGAATTAAGTGAAAATGTGGCAGAAAATAAAAATGCTTTGCAGTGACCATCAATAAGTAATGATTTTTTGTAACAGTGTAAAATCCTTCGGGATCCGTTGCCACCGAGGTATACTTCAAAGAATGTCCTAAGAAGAAAATTTAAGAATAAGGGTTGACATATTTTTGTATATTAGATGTGGAAATTATAATTTAATTTATAAATTAAAAAAATGATATATTTACTACTTTTTTGCATTTCTTCAACTTTTTTTTCCTTTCTCTGAATTGTAATCTGATGGATTTACGAAAGGCTGCAAAGTCAGAGCAGCACAGGGTAGAATTAATCCTTCAGAAAGAGATCTTTTGGAAAATGTTAAGTATATTTTAAATAACTAGTGACTGGGTTAGGTTTCTGGGTTAGAGTTACTGCTGCAGCATCATAGCACAGCAGTAACTTAGAGAGATGGAGAAATCGCTTGCACTACTACGAGTTCCAAGGAAAAATGTGGTTACTATAGCAACTGCCACATTACACTCATGCAGTCTCTGGAATAGATTAAATTGCTGAAAAACCGCAAGTTTTCGTTTGACTCTGCTCAGAACTGCAGCTAAATGTGCTGAAGTTACTTAATCAAAGGCATGTCACTGCGCATATTCTTACATATTACTGACTGAAATCTTGGCTTGCTCGTTACTTTAGCTTAGATTTTCTGTAATATATACTAATTCAAAACAACTTTGTCATATTCATTTGCCGTTTAGGTAGAACCCACCTGACCGTACGTACATCTTAAGGTAGACACTGAATGTATAAAATGTACTATAGCAAATTTCCTGCCTTGTATTCTTATAAACATTAGATATAGCCAAGGGGTTCAGAAAATCAAGGCTTTCTTTCCTTTCCTAGGAAGTTTGTTGGGAGACCAGCCTGAAATTTTGTTAAAAAAAATATTAATTTTAATATCATTATAGCAGCAAGAAACAAGTCATGTGTTTTGTTTTTTGTAGAAATTCCACTCTGTGGGTTCAATAGAGTTCATCAACAATTGCAGGTAATGCCATCTATCGTTTATCCAGTATTTAAACACAAACAACGTCATGGTTTATGTTATAAATGCTAAAATGCAGTGATTCTGAGGAGTGATGATTTATTCCTTCCTGCTGTGTTTCAGTATTCAGAAAGTTTAACTACCTAAGATGCAGAAAAATTTTTCTGCAGACATTTTTGGGTGGTATTCATGCAGAAAAAAAAAACCCACCAAAATAAACATAGGACACAGCTGTAGAAAACAAAACTTCTCTTTGAACAGCTGAGATGCCAGATCATTTCATGCCGTGATAAGAAAGCTATAGATAATTTTGAATTGTAGGTCCTTTGGACCTCCCCAAGCTGTGACTTGTCTTTTGACAGACAAAGCAGGTGTCGTAACAGGCAAATCTAGAAGAATTTAAAACTGAAATCCTGGGATTATGTGCATTTGTATGTTGTATTAGGTGTTCGGGTTGTTGTCATTCCAGACTTTTTTCCTCTATCCCCGGGAGTTAATTTTTAGCAACGTGGCTGCTATTAATTCTTCTCACTGCTTAATGAACATTTTTTAGGTTCCTCCTGCTGACTCCGTTCTGGGCTTGCCCCACCGGGGGAGTGCGCAAAGCACTTTGCAGAGTCAGGGCTCTTGGGTGCTTTGGTGTTGCTTTTCTTCTAATGTGACATGAAAAGCTCTGCCTGCTTTTGGCTCTTTTCTCATTTCTCCCTCTGGCTTAGATTTCCCCAAGCCTTGAGTATGTGGCGGCCCCTCCGGGAAGCAACTGTGTGGAGTTTGGTCTAAACTCTAAAGGTCTGATTGTTTCACCTGACCTCCCAAGTGTCATGAGCTTATCAGCACTGGACTCCTACTCCCCTTCCCTTTCTGAATTTAACTCTAAAGAAAGAGTTCAGCTTCTCACACGTTTCCCCTGACAGCAGCTGAGACTGTACTTTGTTCAGACCTTCTGTCTTTATTGGATCTTCTTTAGCCAGTGCTTCTTACTGATTTGATTTTCGTTTATCTGTTTGGTGATAATTTGATGACATGACTCTGTGGTACTCCCTTTTCTGCTTATTACTTAAAATTTTAGACTAAATTAGTGCTTTCTACCACCCCTCAAGGCAATTTCTGTTTTTCTGAAAGAACACTGCAGTCTGGTGATGAAACATTAGCAAGTCTTTTGTAACGGGTGACAATTCTTTCATTTGCTTTCTTTACCTAATATAATAACTCTTATGGCTTATTTGAATATGTCATTTGGTATTTTACATAGAAATGCTGCATCATTTTCTTTGTAACATCCTTGCTTGTAGATTTAACAGCACCAGGTTATCTGGGATTGCAGTTATTGGCTCTATGTGTTTATGAAATACATTATCATAAATATTCATATTTTTTTGGGTGAGTATTTTATAGCAGTTTGCAGTGTGAATCCTGCCTCTGGACCATCTTCCAGCATGGCAAGCATGAGAAGTGTATTCTTCTTGCCAGCTTTGTGAGATTCATAAATTAAAACCTTTGAAATACTCACAAGGTAATTTGCCTTGCTCCTGTGCTGCCCCTTCCCTGGTAAAACACATCCTTGAGTTGTGTTGGGGATGGTTGGACTCAAGCTCCGATGGTTCAAAGGTGGGACACTGTTCTTGTTCGGAGCAATAGGGGAGATAAAAGAGGAAAATGGCCTCCAAACAGAAGGAGGGTAACTTCAACTCTTCTCACTCTGGGTCTGACTGAAAGCAAAGCATGTATGAATCTGCACTGCACTGTGGGGGGAAAAAAAGTTACTGAAATCATTTCAGTATTCCATGTATGCTTTATTCACTTGGTTTTGGTTTTGTTCTGCTTTTTTTTTTTTTTTTATTTTTAATTTTTATTCTAGTCAGACTGCTTACCTTTAGTCAATATTAAAATCTGTTTCTTGCTATAGTAATAATATTATATACTCCATTAAAATGTGTGAGTAAACTGTGTCCAGCTTATTTTCCTGAGGATGACTTTTCTGAGTAGATACAAGGGTACAATAGAGAATTACAAACAATTAGCTGAACATTTCTGCTCAATTTTCTTGATTTTGGGCATCAAAAGTATTTTTATCCGTATTTCCAGTAAATTCACTGTTTCCTCAGTTCTCATACCCTGGTAACTTTGAAATTAAAGATAATTTTTACTGCATAAAATCCTTGCAAAAAAGGCCTACTTACTGCTTTCAAATTGATGATAAAGTCTCAGTATCAAATGAGAGCATTTTACCAGTAAGTCTTTTCTACAATTCTGTATAGCCCAGGTTTCATTCACTCTTAGCAGGTTTCACGCTTGTCAGGACCTGTCAAATATTTAACGATTTCCTTTCCTAGTGTCTTAGTTTCAGTAAAAATTCAGCTCATTGTTTATCCTGTACCTCTCTTTTTGCTCCTTCTTACTGCTAAAATTATCTCCAAGTTTTGTTTGCAGCCTTTTTTTTCAATTCTAAGTACTTCTATAGAAGCTGAAAGTTGAGAAAACTATTAGATATACCCAGTGACTTTAGAAAAAGTCTGGAGTATAAAGAGGGCAAACCAACTGTTGCTTTATTTTTCATAGTACATTGGGTTTATGTGGCAATGTTTGGTACCAGGAATGGGGGGAATGATGGATGGGTGGCTGTCCATTCCTGAAGGAATGTGTCCTGTGGGAAGAAACCCTCCTGGACCAGTTCCTGAAGAACTTCAGCCCATAGGAAAGACCCACACTGAAGCAGTTTTTGAAGGATTGTATCCTGTGGGAGGGACCCCACGTTGGAGCAGGGACATACTGTGGGGAGGAAGGTGCAGCAGAGACAAAGTGTTACGGACTGACCACAACCCCTGTTCTCCACCCCCCTGTGCCACTTAAAGCAGGGAGGAGGTAGAAGAGTCAGGAATAAAGGAGTGAAGTCAAGCCTGGGAAGAAGAGGGTGTGAGGGCAAAGTTTATTTCACTTTGTCTTTTTTCACCATCCTATCTTATTTTTAATTGGCAATAAATAAAATTAATCTTCTCCAACTAGAGTCTTTTTTGCCCGTGGTGGTAATTGGTGAGCGATCTCCCTGACCTTACCGACCCATGAGCTTTCCCATCTTGTTTTATCTCCCTGTCTTGCCAAGGAGTAGGAGCGGAGAGGGGTTTGGTGGGCATCTGGCAGCCAACCAAGGCTCACACACTGCACGTAATTTGCTTTCAATGTTGTAAGAAGTAGAAGCTTTCCCTGGTTGCTGGATTCCTCTTGCATAGAAACACCGTTGTGTTTTCTATAGTTTCAGTGTCTGCTGCTGTACCATTTGCGATGCCCTATGGTATGACGACTCCAGAATCTACTTGTACAGCTTCCCCAAATCCAGTTTTCAGTAAATCAGGGGTCTGATTCTGAGTGAAGTTCACATAACTGAGAAGACACTGCATCCTGATGTGTTCAAAATGAAGGCGAAGGATATGCAAAAGCAGTAATTGTCTAACACCTTCTAGACAGAAATTTTTAGCGCAGAACACGACAGTGGAAAATTACGAATGCTTTTATAGGTATGTCCACTTTAATTACTTCCTCCTAGCTAATGATTTATTCTTCTCTCCTTTAACTGATCTGTTTATCAACACTGATCTTCTAGATATTGAAGTGTAATATTGCAAAATCACCTGGAGCAAGCAAAGTGAGCACAAGATATGTGAAGCTTAGGAAAAAGGAAAGAAAAATGAAAATACAATGTGGTGAGGGAAGAAGAAAAAGAATAAAGATAATAAGTAGTTTTACACAAAAAGGAAAGAGAGCAAGAATAAAGGGAAGGAAAATATTCTGAATTAGTAAATAGTAGTTATTCACTTAATGAACGCTTGAATGTACCTTTGGGGTATGCGTGTAGGTATGTGTCTGTGGGACTCCTAAAGCACCTCTCAGCTAATTATTTAGAGAAAACTATAGCAATATACTTCAGCCATCAAGAAGTGCCTTGCAAGATGCCACAAATGGTTATTTTCTCTGCAGTTTGTTTCTTGGTACCTCTGGTACATCAGATCTCATTTAAAATTAGGTGTTAAAGTTAGTGAATTCTTAAAGGAGCTATTGCAGGTTTAGTCAAACTGTACAGGCTAAAAATTGTAGAAAGGGCAGAAAGGTAGGGGGATTTCTGCTCGGGAAGGGATTAGAGAAAGGCAAATATCTGTAGTGAACTTGACTGAGGAAAACCTTATGCAGCACGAGTGCCAAAAGCAATGAGAAAGGATCTCAGTTAAATTTAAAAAGTCATTTGCCCAGAGTAAAAGCCCAGGGAGATATTAGGAAGCAATAGCAAAGCACATATGCTACTTTGGAACAAGCTGCCTTAAAAGATACCCAGGGACTTTGTGTGTGACACAGTTTAGAATTGCCTTCCAACTTTTTTGGTGTAGGACGTAACCCACGTCCTGTGTGATGGCTACAAGCTCCTGCTGCTCTTTCCTGATTCACGCGGTGATCTCTTGCAACCCCATTGTATCTTCCCATTGCCTTGGATTTTTAAACCCAAAGATGAACACCTGGTCTGTCTCAGTACGAGCTGCCCGTGTCCTCTGAGCTCATACTGAGTTTTAATCAGGTATGACTTGGAAAATCACTCAGGCGGCAGCTTTTTCTTCACTTTTATGCTCGTTGAAAAGACTAAATGCTTCCTCTCAGGCTCGGGGAAGGAACTGTCTCGCTAACAGCATTGCTGACCTGTAATCATTTAATGTCTTTGTAAGTATCAATGTGAATATACAGGAATAACTTCAACTGACCATGCTTTTTGAGTAAGAAGGAATAGCAGGTTTTCACAAGCAGAGGTGCCAACCTTTTCCAGGATGATTTTCCTTCCATCTTTCACTGAGAGTACCTAGTAATGAAAACTGTGAATTAAAGACTGATTGATCTGCCAGGCCTCTCTTCTCAAAGCTCCTGCACGATCCCCCCATCTGGATGCAAAATGACATTTAAAGAACCACTTTTCATTTGTTAGCATTTTTTCGATGTGTACAGATCAGATGAGTGTTAGGATGTCCTAATAAATCTCACAGGGAGAAAGGGAAGACGGGACTTATTCACATCACCTAGAATCCTGAGTAGAAATACACCCCTTTTCATAACTTTGTAAATTCAGTCCCTGTCTCTTGCCTTCCTTGTTCCGTTCCCATCCCCTTCAACTTGAAAAACTTATGGCAAAATTTTATCCCCCTCGAAGTGGGAAGCTTTGAAAGTAACCAGGTTCTGTTACTGAAACCACTTAAATTGATATAATCATGCACTGGACCTAAATCATCGCTGGTATAACTCTATTGTCATTCCCTGGGTCATGTATGCAAGGTGTTGAGGGGGGGTGTGGGTGTCTATCATGGGGTGTAAACCAAAGGTTTGTTTAGTTCATAATACATTACACTTTTAGCATGGGTCATTTATACACATAAAAGTATAAAACCTCAAAAAATCAAAATAAATTTCACCAGAGACATAGTTCACATGCAATTTTATTTTTTTTTTGTGAAAATTTTAGGTGAGTATTGCAACTTGTTATGTTTTGGAGCTTTTCAAGTAGGTCCTGCAAGAGTTATTTTATAAAGAAAATGCAAGCATTTTACCCTCTTTTCCATAACAGTGCCCATGCTGATTTTATTCAAGTTGGTTTTGTTTCTGCATTTTAGAATTGTGCAGAAATTGTGGATTCTGGTCTGCTTCTGGTCTGATTGAAGGCCATGGCTAACTATTGATCAGTTTTAGTGGAATAAGGATTAAGTATCAAGGTTTCTTACTACTTTGAGACATCTGGAAACTATGTATAAACAAAAAAATAGAGTTTTGAATTGAGAGATCCCAACAGCCTAATGCTATTTTCACTTGCATTCATGAAGAGCAAGTCATAAAATTAGAGGAGGGAATGATGGAAACTAAAATAAGGAAAGTTATGTTTGAGGGTAAATGCAATTAGTCTGAGCGTTATAATTTGGGAAGAAACTAAATGATGCCATAATTAGACCCAGCCAAAACATTTCAGGAGAATGGTTTTTAAAACCACAAAGCATATTGATTTATTATCTTAATGCAGTTGATAAATAGCTTCAGAAAAAATAAAAGCAAACAACAAGATTCAACAAAACAAACATATTTCATTCCCTCTCCCAAAATAAGAAAAATGAGTTGTTTAGCTTTCCCCCAAATGAAAATTTGAGATTAAACTTTCCCAATTAAAAAAAAACAAAAAACAAACACAACAAAGCATTCTATTTTAATTGATCAAAATGTTTAGGCTAAGCAAATGCCATCACAGGGAGGCAGACTGAAAAGAGATGTGAATGTTGTATAATGAACTGAAGATATATCCAGAGGTGGGATGTGGTAATTTGTGACATTTATGCTTTTTCTTCTCCCTAGTCATTGCTGCCGCTGGGTTTACACTGGAAATAATGCAAGAAGAGCCCATCAATATGAGCAAGTATGTGAAAAAAAACCTTCTTAGTTCAGAATGTGTAGGAGAAATAACAGAATTTGATTATTATTGTGGTGATGTAGCTTTTTTTATTAAAAATATTTCAGGGTATAATCAGACCTATGCAGATCATAGGTCTTATGTTAAGATTAATATCAGACTGCTTGGTCTCCAAAATACACTTTTCCATAAACTTCTTTTCATGAAAAGTTAAAGTGTTATGGGAAATTTAAGTTCTTTGTCTATAAGAAAGTTTGTAGTTTATACAAATGGTTCTGAAAGTCATGATTACACATTACCAGGATGTGAAGCACTGACAATTTAGTCAGAAATGTTTTCTCTGTCTGAAGCAAGTGATTACATTTAGAAGATAAATCATGCTTTTATGGATCCCAGAATTATAAGAATGTAAAGAAGAAAAGAAGTGGATAAGTGGATGGCTAACAGATCTTTTTTTTTTTTTTTTTTTAGGAAAAGAAAACAAGAGACTAAAAATGGAATTCAGCGCTGGACTCAAATTTTTTTACTGTTCTCATTCAGCTCTAACAAACCCCACAACTTATCCACAATAACAGGTAACATAGTAATGCATAGAATTGAAATGCTACTAGAGTTATCTCTTGTTTGCTCAGTACATGGTATCCATCCTTCTTAATGCCTTGGACAGTGGTTTTGTTGCCAAATTTTCAAAAGTCACTTGTTTATAACTCAAAAAGGATTTAATATTTATTTGCATTTCCTGGCAATTACTGTGGTTTTTTTTTTGTTTTGTTTGTTTGCTTACTGAGAACTGAGAGGTTTACCCAAAAGCTATTACCTAAGCCCATCCCTTGACCAATTTGACTGCTCTATCATCCCAGTTGTAATACTCCGGCCTGTCAAGTAGATGTAATTGTTCCAATTGTCCCTTTAATCCCTGGTGAAGAAAATTTTCTTGGCCAGAGAAAACACTAGAAAATTTCAGAGACCTAAAGATGCTACATAAGTAACAAAGAGGCAAATGAAATTCAATGTTAATAAATAGAAAGTAATGCATACCGAAGTTAAAAATTAAGGCTACATGTGCACTTTTACAGCATTCTAAGCTAAAAGTATTGCTTAAAGGAAGGGAGGGAAATAATTACAGTCAGTTCAGTGCACGGCTACAGTCAGGAAAGTTCGCATGATATTGGGATGAATATGAAGTAGGATGAAGAATAATAACAGAGATTATAATAATGCTTCTGTGAGTCAGTAATAGGGGTTCTTGTACAGTACTGTGTGCACGGTTGATCACCCCATCTCTGAAAGATATTAAAGAACTGTAAGGGAGTTCAGAGAAGGACAATAACAATTATAGAGAATCTGGAACAGCTCTCATGTAAGAAAATTGGGAGGATTTTCCTTGGAAAGGAGATGGGTAAGTGGGGACATAATAAAAGTATAGAAAATACTGAATACTGTAGAAAGATTAAGAGATTTTTTTTTCCTTCTGTTTTATACCACAAGAACAAAAGGGGTGTTGATGAAAACATTTATTTTATTTACTTAGATTTAGAATAATAGATAGGCCTACCCAAGACACCAGGCTTCCTTACATAATTACACAATAAATATCTTTACATAAAACCTAAACAGCATTAGGGTAACCTATTCCACAAGGACTCAGACAGTCATCTACATGCTGTATAGAAAACAGCTCAGAAGTGTGTGTAATAAAGACAGTAAATTGAAAGCAGATATATCCCCTCCCCCCCCAAAATGTAATTAAGTAGTAGAACTACAGTGCAACAGAAAGTGATGAGATCAAAAATTTAGCAAAACTAAAAAGAGATTGTATGTTTATAATGGTAATCATGATATACAGAGCCATTACAATTAATTAATTATAAGAATTTTTAAAACCATATTATGGTTTTAAATGAAACCGTAAGCGTTTCAGAGCTTAAATTTCTCTCTAATGATGTGAGACCAGGATGAAACTTGGTGTAGATTGTAGATAATTTCTAGTCTGTAATGGTTTTATACTTTCCTGTGAAACAATTGCATTGGATGCTCTTAGAGATCATTAAGATTCGATCGACCTCAGTGTGATCTAATATTTTGATTCTTATGTTTCTATATTAGTAAATACGATGGCATCTAACTCTGGGAAAACAAAATTATTATGAGGCAAGATGTTAGAAGCACCGAGTATATTAAGCTTGCATCATCAGAGAGCCAAATTGCTCTAAAAAGGCATTCCTGATGGTGAGGGATTTTAGTCAGATGCTCTGTTGACTCATGCATGGGGCCATGACTTGGGTTGCTTGGAGGGAGACTGTGGTTGCAGAGCTCAGAGTGTTAGTCAGTGTATTTCCTTGATAGTCAGGCTGGCTATAAAAAATGTTTTAGGCAGAACCAATTTTTACTAACATCCATTTCAGTAAAAAGTAAACTGAATTTTAGCTTCGCTCTCTGTTTTGGTTTTTAGTATTAAAGTACCTTGACAAGTGTATGCAGGAATATATAGGGCAAAACCAGTGTCCATTATAAACAATTCCCATGTCAAAGAAGTGGGATAAATTTATGTGGGATGCTCTGGAGCCCCATTAATACTCATGCAATACTGTGCATGAGGAAGTCTGGGCTGCTGTAAAACCTGTCAGAGCCGTGCAAAATGCTGTAGAGGTGTTTCTTAAGAAGCACAACATAGAATTTGTTTCTTTTTTGCCTCACATAACCTATAAAAATCGCACACTAAACATTTACTAGCTGAAAGAATGGACAAATCAGTGCTGGGTAAGCTGGGGTGTGAAACTAGAGCGTATTAAAGCTTGTGCACTAAGTGTCCATTTATCTGCAATGGGATGCTTTGTTTTTATCAGGAATTGTCCCAGAGTCAGAAATGTACTCAGCCAAATAATTCCACTGGAATAATTGACACGCTGCAATTCTGAAGCCTAGAACTTTTTCAATAACTTTTTTTGCCTGCCCATAGGTTTAATTTTGGGGGCACTGGGGGCAGACAATTAATGTCCCTTGAAAACCAAAGTAGAGAAGATAGCGTGTCTATTTTACCTTTTTTCAGCATACAGAGAAAATGCCCTGGACAGAGTAAGACTATTCATGACATCCAGAATGTTCCAATTGCTGCGTTACACGGGCTGAAATGAACCAAAAAGAGAGATGCTGTTTTAAGGAGAACAGGATGCAATTTCATCAATATTTCTGAGAACACCGAAACATGCAAAACTGCGGATAAGAAACCCTTAGCCTCCCAGTTGGCGACTTATTGATTATAAGAGCTGTTCACTAATGAGCTAACTAGAAGAAGCCAAAGTCAAAAAAGCTTGCAGAACCAAATATGCTGACACTGTTTAACAATGAGCATGTTTGCACAGGAGCACCTGAACTTCCTCGGTTGAGGGAAAATGGCGTTGCCTTCTCTTGATTTATTTTTTTTAGCCCGTTGTAATATATTATTTAGCTCTATAACAAGGATGTTATTTAGGCAGAGTCTTTAATCAGACCCAATTATACTGTCTCAACAGAGCTCTGAGGAGGAGCTGCATTTCAGAGAATTTGTACGCTGCCTCTGCAGGTAGTTGACTTGGTTTTTGCTGGACAAGAGGAGTACGGGGCACTCTGCACAGTTTGTGAGCAGTTGATTTCCATAGCAATATAGGGAAATTTGACTTGTGAGTTTTGAGGCCACTCATCCATTCAGTTTTGCCCCATATGACTGTCTTTGATTAGCTAGAAGACTATCTCACCTTGACAGATTTTCTTTCCTCCATTGCTATGCCTTTGTTGCGTCTCAAATGGAGTATGACACCTTGAACAGAAAGCTTTGGGAAGCCATGGGCTTACAGTGCTTCTTAAACCTACCTATTTTGTTAAACACCTCTGTTCTCTCTGTGTGGACTTCTCTTTGAACACCGACAAAAAGATGTTTTAGGCTTGCAGATACATTCTAGGGTCTGTCCTGCACCTCTGTTCTCTTGATTGTCCAAGTTGGGGCCAGGCTAGATTGTAGTGAAGGTTTCTCCTGGCTAGTATCGAGATATTTCCTTCTAATAGGAAATAGGGATCTATTCCCACAGAAGCTGAGGCTTCTGTGTGCCTGGATGTGACCAGAGCGTGTGTCAGCACCACAGGCAGGGAAATGCTACCCAGTGCTGCAGTTTAAGCCCATCCTTGTCACCCGAAGATCCAGCCTGAAGCTTGACGGAGGACGTTGGGTAACTTCACTCCGATACAATAGAACCTGAGCTTGTACCCATGGCATGATTTTCCCATCTGGATCACAATCCGATCCATCTCCTCCCGGCTGGGATGCAGCTGGACAGCGGGCTCTCTGCTGCCCCATGGCATGAAGTGCTTGCTGCACTGATTAATTCATGTTTCCTCTAAGTGGACCATATATTTTGGTGGCCTTTCCTCCCTGAAATAAATAGATATGCTTATATTTATACATTAAAAGTACTTTAAGAAGCCCATTAAACGAAGCACTCGGGTACGATGTCTCTCCTGGCAAGGGAACACACGTTACTCAGGTCACTTAATGCACTGTAGTGAAGAGCATGATAAAAAATCGAAGCAGATTTTCCCTATGACTAACATGGAACAGGGTAATGGGCACAGTATTTATGTCCAAGGATTTTAGGTAGCAGAGATAAAACGCTTGAAGAACTCTGTTTTCATTTTCTGTGGAAGAAACACAGCATTTTCCTTTCTTTCACACACGTCAGCGTTGCGTTCCACGATAACCACTACAATGGGAAGATAATTATTTTAAGGGGTTAATTTTAAAGAGGCTTTTTTGGGGGTAGAGGGAGGAGGGTTTTTTTTTTCATCCTCATTTATAGGAGATCTAAGTTTTGCAACAAAAAGCTAGAGAAGCTTTGTTGTTGATTTCTGCCTGCTCGTGAGCTGGGATTAATGTTCTTTGGTAACTCCTTTGTGTTTGCTGATGTAGACAAACATGCAGCACTTCTAAATTTATACAGCAAGTACTGGCATCAAGCTCGCCTTTTCATTTAAATGCCATTATGAACAGGAGGCATTTTTTATATCTAATGACTCTTAAAATGGCACACACTGATGGGTGAGACTAGGAAAACAGCAAGATAAATAAAGGAGATACTTAGCTATAGTCTATCTATAGGAATAGTAAACATAGATTCTGTTCTTTGAGACCAAGCAGAGTTCAGACTTTTGTGAATTAGATCTAGAGGATTTGTTTTAATGGGTCTGTATGTGTGGATGCAGACATATGTAGATTTGTGTATGTGACATTGTGACCAGGCATTTTGAGTATTTCTTTTGCTGAGGGGGTTTACAGGATCTGCATTCAGAAGACTAACAGGGACTGTTTACAGGAGGATATACAAACACTGGCAGCAACTGATATGCCACAAAGCTGTGGTGATAATGCTGTTTTAAAATGTGTACTAGTGGGGACACAGAGCTAATTTCCATAACTACTGCAGCATCTTATGCCTCTAAGAGGAACTGCTGTGGAATACAAAGTGGAGGCTGCTTATTAAGTGTTTCGGTGACAAGAAGGCAATATTTTATGTAAGGTATGAAAAGGAAGCCTCTGGAAAGGGCTGAAGGTACAGCATTTCCCTCTCAGTTTAGTAATTTGGATGATGAAAAAACCTAATAACCAGCTGAAAACCCAACCTTTGGACACAAGTATTCCCTTTGTAAATGGCATGAGAACATAGAGAAACACATAACCTTATACAGAGTGTCTAAGATTGTGGTGTTTCTCTGTTGTCATGCAGAGGAAATTCTTCAGGACTATTTTAAGAACAATATTCAAAATGTCTGTTTCATTTTAATAAGAGGGAGGCAGAAATATATCTGTGCTAAGCTCTGTCTTAGTCCTCAGAATATAAACCAAGTTTACCCAAGTTTAAATCTGAAGGAACTGGTGCTTCTATCGAAATGCTTGGTGCGTAGGTGGCCACCCTACCATTCTTGCTGTGCAAGAAAGAGGGGCTGTGAAATCGATGTAACATCAAAAGTAGCCCAGCAAGGATCTGTTAAACGCGGAAAGGAAAATGCAGAGGGAAGAGATGGGGTGTCGCTACTTTGTGTAGCTGACATTCAAAATCCTATTCTGAGTCTTATTCAGAGTCAAGCATTACACACAGTCAGCTGCTTGGATAACCAGTACCTCGTCCTTTTTCTTCCCTTCTAAAAGGAGAAAATGAGGCTTATGGTGGCAACTGGTTATGGGAGCTCTAGGGTCATATAACCTCTGTTCTGTGGAAGGGAGTCTTGACCTCACATCCCGCGTGGCTGCCTTCACATGCCCAATTGGCTGCCTTTTAGAGCAGCTGTTAGCATGGCAAGGTGTCTTCCTTCACGCTTTGAGAAGCCAGGACTTGGGTGATCTTTCACATTTGACTGTGAGGGTGATGAGGCACTGGAACAGGTTGCCCAGGGAAGTCATGGATGCCCCATCCCTGGAGGTGTTCAAGGCCAGGCTGGATGGGGCTTGGAGCAACCTGGTCTGGTGGGAGGTGTCCCTGCCCAGGGCAGGGGATTGGAACTCAATGATCTTTAAGGTCCCTTCCTACCCAAACCATTCTGTGATGCTGTGATATAACCCAGACAGAGCTCTGCACAGGTTGATGGTTTTTAGTAGGTGTCAGCATGTTTATGCTGCACCTATTAACTGAAAGAAATACTGCTGTCGGTTGGTTGGGTGACAGATGAATTGTTTTAATTGTAGTTGGTATCTTGGGCAGGGAGATGGGAACTTGATGATCTTTAAGGTCCCTTCCAACTCTAACCATTCTATGATTCTGTGATCTTCATGTTGGCCTGAGTGCACTATTATATACAAGTTATGATTACAAAGAGAATTTGGAGCACTTAAATGGGAAGCAGATATAAAACATGAGATATATTTTCATTAAAATGTGTTTCAATTTCTGTAAACTGCCTCCAACTATTAACAAAGTATTATATCTTGCAGTGGCTTAAAAGACTAGAATAATGGTGGAAATATTATTTCTTCATAGCACAAGAAGTGGTGAAGTGCACTGTGCATTAGGAAACAGGGAATGTAAAAGGGAAGTGAGTTTTGAGAGTGATCTGCTCATTGCTGAGAGCTAGTGTCTTTGCAGCATAAATTTCAGTGGGATTGCTTCAGATTAGCACCAGCCTGGCCCAGCAGAGTGAATGTCCATTTGTCTTTGGCGTGTGGGAGTTGAACTTCTGGAGTATTTCATCCAGTTTCATCCGAAATACATCAAGATTGTGGGCTCCAAGACTCCTCTGTGATTTGAGCCAGAGTGCAGTAAGTAATCCCTGAATTAAAGCACTTTTGTGGGTGCATCCTTTGCCCCCATTGTCCCCAGTTAATAGAGTAACTCTATTCAGCCCAACATTAAAAAAAAAAAAATGTTTACATGTTATTAAAGCCTGTTTAGGCATCTCCCAGCTGGCTTCAATTGTTCTGATTTGGGCACCAAAACAGAGGAATTTGCTTACCCAAGCACACCAGTATCCTTTGCACTTAGGGAATCTGGCTCTACTGAAGTCAGTATCACTGTGGCTTTAAAGCTATTGGTAGCCACAGAATTGTCAGAGTACTTATATAGAATCATAGAATGGTTAGAGGAGTTGGAATGGACCTTAAAGATCATCTGGTTCCATTAATTGGGAATTAGTGGCTAAAAGTGGAATTGGAGATGTCTTCTCTCTGAGACTATTGCTGGAACCAGCTGTAGAATAAAATTCATACCTTGCACTAGATGAAATGAGAGCTCCTAGGGATCCTAGAGACTAGCTGTGAGATGAGCTCTCCAGGGAGCAAATAATCACCTCGTTGACAGTACTGAGATGCATTAATATGCACCAAAAGTGATGCTAGCAGTTTCTGGAGAGCAAATGATGGTATTTCTTTCTCTCACATCCTGCAGGAGTCTCTTCATTGAGTGGACCTTATTAAGCTGAAACATACCTCTTTGAACTGGACTTACTGTAAGATCCAGTCTGGACATATTTCAATTTCCTCATAGGGAATATAAAAGACAGAATTGCCTCTCTCTTTTTTTTTCTTCTTCTTTTTTTTTTTTTTTTTGTATGTGCTTTTTGCTATTATTGAGTAAAACTAAAATGAGGTACTCTACTTTGGACAAATCTAAAAATCAATATTTCTTTTAGCCTTACTGCATCCTAGGGGGAGTAGGGATAGGCTGCTTAGCTTTAACTAGTTGGTAGGCTTTAAAGGAAACGGCTTATCATAAAGGTATATGCTTCTTTATAAAAATAAATTTTTTATTGTTTGCACTTTTTTTTTTGAAGGATTTTGATCACCTTTGCTTTCTTTTCCCACCTTCACTGGGAAACCACGCATTTTCCCGGTGTTGCACTCAACAAGGTGGCTGCTATTTTTTAAGGGTATATTTTAAAGACAACTTCAAGGCAAAATGCACAGAGACAAGCTGTGCTATAGTGGTGTGCTTTGGTCCTCACGTAGCCTGAGCTTTGATTTACTGGCGCTTCCTTCCTGTCAATCACTTTTACGTCACTGATGTGGTATCCCTTAATGGTTGTTTTTTGTTTCCATTGGCTCTTGACCTCACTTTATGATGTGATGAAAGCAAACGGAGGGCCTGGAAGGAAATGCATTGCTGTAGAAGTTGACAAAGCAGTCAACCACAGATCGGGTCAGATGGACATGGACATCAATTTGGACCACAATTTGGACATGGTCATGAGTGGTTACGGCCTATCGAGGAAAATTAGGAAATGAAGAGATGGTCTCTGTTGCTGTGATAGAGACCTCTCCTATGAAACTTGAAATGTGTTTGTTACGACCTTCTCATGAGTGATGCTGGGGATGTTGTGCTGGGGGTGTGCTACAGGCTGCCTGACCAAGGCAAGATAAGGATTTCTAAAAACAACCAGTAGGAGATTGCTGCTTGTGCATCCTCATCTTTGTGTGGGATCTTAACCATCCAGACATTTCCTGGAAGGGCAGCAATGTGTAAGCAATCCAAGAAGCTACAACATTACATGTTGGCTACTTCCCAAGACAAATACTGGAGGGGTCAAACAGTATAATGGTGTACATGACCTGCTGTTTGCAGATGACCAAGGTCAGGGTCTGAAGGAAAGCTGGAAAGATATGCAGCAGAGTCTCGACTCTGGCCTTCAGGAAAGCACATTTAAATCTGTTAAGCAATTTCTTTGCCCGAATTTCAATTTGTTGGACAGAATTCCCTCTGGAATGAGAGGAAAAAAAGTACATAAGCAAAATGGTTGTTATACAAAGAAAACTTACGGAGAGTTCAGAAATGAACTCTTCCATTTGTGCAGGAAGATGAGAAATTTTGGCAGAAGAGCTGCTTGGCTAGGCAGGGTGCTTCTGGATGAACTGCAACACAAGAACACACAAGAAGTGGAAGCTAGGCAACAAAGGAGGAATACAAACAGAATTGCTTGAGCATTTGGAGCCAAGTCAGAAAGACCAAAGCTCAGCTGTAGATAAAAGAACAGAGGAACATAACGGGTAATGGGAGAATATGCTAGAATCAGTGGGATATTCAGGGAAAATGTGGGTCCACTGGTGAGCGTAGGAGAAACAGATGGTACAGAAAAGGCTGAATGACTCTGTGCCTTTTTTTTTTTTTTTTTGCCTCTGTCATCACAAGTAAAATTTTCTGTACCAGCACAGCTTGGGGTGAGGAGGGACAACAGGAGAACAACAGGTTAGGGACTGCTTAGAGGAACTGAATGTATTCAAAGCCTTGAACCAGATTAGAGTCCCCTGAGGGTGCTGAAAGAGTTGACTAAGGTGATGCTATTAAAGAACGTTGCTGAGTTTAGGTCTGGTAATGATTTTCTGGCTGAAATGGTGTTGCTGGGAAAGCTCAGATTGATGTTTAGAGCCAAGGACAAGGCTAATAGTTCACACCAGAATAAATAACCAATGACCAAGTACTAGGCAAACTGTATAACTTAGGTGAGGGGTTTCTAGAGAAGAAATAAATGCATATTGCTGGATACAAGAAGTAACTGCATTCTGAGAAACCATGTGTATTGCTAGAAAAAAAGAAAGATTTTGTTTGTGCCTAGTCCATTAAATTTAAAGGAAGTGCTTTGTGCTGAATACTCTCATGAGGCCTGCAGCTGGAAACTCTCTCATTAACTATCTCTCCATGAACAAAATCTTAGGAATTTCTGTTTTGGCCTTTCTGTAGGCCAATGAAAACATTTAATGCCCTAACTATCTACTCATAAGAGATTCTTTTCCTTATAAGGGAAATAGAATTATTCTTTATAACAGAAGGTAGAAGCATTTTTCTTCCTGAAATCACCACTGAATCTTGGTCTAGAGACCTGTTCAGTCAGGGCTTGATCCAGAAGTACTTTAGACTCCCATCTCCATACTGGTATCTTTGATTTATGTTTGAAATTGTGGACTATAGTGCTAATGTAGCCATCAGCTTCAACGGTGCAGGGTCACATCTTGTTCATTTTATGGGTAATCCCATTCCATCTAACAGACATCTCATCAGGAGTCCCGAAATGCCTCCAACGGTGTGTTCATGAAATCTCAGTGAATGACCTGCGATCACCTGCTTGGTTTAACCACGTCTTCTCACCCTTTCGTAGCTGTTGATCTAAGTTAGCACTAATGGATTTTGATTGTGTAAACACATGGGAATTTCTCGTGTTTGGACTAGAACAAGACCATTTATGCCTGAAGAAAGATATCAGCTATTCACTATTCATTGAATCAGTCAGAGAATATAAAAAAAAAGGCCAAGGTGAGGTAGTTAACCAGTCACACACTGCAGAGAGGGTGAAATTTGATTTCCTTGATTGCAGAAGAGATTGTGTAATTAGAATTGTTAGAAACACCATAAGAATACCTGCCAAAAAGGCCACATTTGTTGGCTTTGTCAGTTAGGCTCAATTTGCTGGATTTTAGTTGGGGAGGAAAATTAATATATTGTCATTGAAGTAGTAGGCACAGTGCTATTTCCTTCTATCTCAATAATAAAGAATATATAAATTTGCTTTTAGGATTACAGAGCATGTTCCATATCAGATAGTAATTTTACCATAGGTGAAACATGAATGTCAAACTCCTTGAGCAAGTTTCTGAAACAAACCTCTCTATTTTTCCCATTTTTCTAAGTATTTTTCTAAAAGTGGATCCATGTTGATCTTGAACGTGGTATTGCCTGTACTGTTTTCCCTGATTTGTACTGGGAGGAATGAAGGGAGAGACAACAAGAGGTTTATTAGAGAGTAGGAGGTAGAGTAGGACTTAGCACTCATTTTTTACCTAAATTCCCACAGGGGTCACCAATTAGATACTAGACTCAAGGAAAGTCCAGTTCAAAAATACAGTTACAGGAGTTTACCTCTGTGTTATGACCTAAAAGTCAGTATTTCTCCCCTGAAGTTGGAATAAAAATTCTCCTTCTCTCTCTTCTAAGATGGTTCCACGGCCATCAGGGAACCCCCACACTGCTGTCATGATTGTGTTGGTTCCTCTGCTTTTGGAGCTGCTCAGTGAACCTAAGTAGGACACTGAGCCATCTAGCAAGCAGCCCAGAATGTGTGTATTTAAATGTTCCCCTTCCTGGTTCCAACTTACTGAACCATGGTCCAGTAAAGAAGAAAAGAGACTATGGGAATGGGAGCCCAGTGGTCTGGGTGAGGGAACTTCAAGCTTAATTTTAACATCCAGCTATGATCCCTTCTGGATCTAGTCTGTCTCTGTTTTGAGCATGCAGAGCACTCAGCAGCACTCCGAATATAATACAGGATCAAGCAAATATTTCTAATTAATCTGTATCTCAAAAATAGTTGTAACATTCCAACAAAACATGCAAGTGACTGATCTTAAACAGATTAATTGAGCATCTTGAAGAACTGTTGGCATCTGTGCAGCTATTTTGTGCAGCTTGCTGGACCTTTCAACTGTTTCATGAAATATGTGTAGGTCCTCTACTGTGCTGCTTTTAAGGACAGTCAGTATTTCATTTTGTGAACCGCTCAGCATGTTGATAGCTTTTAATTATAGTTTATTTTATTAAATTTGTGACAAGTACAATTAATGGCTTACTACCTCTTGGCATAGAATATACATTATGCTTTTAAAATTCCCTTTTTTCTTTCCTTGCCTTCCTAAAGGACCAACGTCACGGCTTCTTAGTGGTGTGAAATCCTCCCTGAGCTTTCCCCATATAAATGGAGCATTAGGTAGGTAATCTGTACTAGGGTCAAGCAACAGATTTATTAACTTGCACATGTCTGACTGAGAAGAACGACTGTGGAAATATGATCACTTAGCTTATTTATTTTGGGGCACTAATGGTATGTTTTAACTTCAAGTATCAAGGACAGCATCAGCATGTGCAGTAGATTTTTCTGTGCCACTTACTTCTTTCATGCCATTGCTCCTTTTTTTTTTATAGTAAGGTAATCTTGGGGTTTTTTTGGACAAAGCATGAAATGAAGTCACAGCATCTCAGTTGCTGGGACATAAATTAAATAGAAGTATCCGGCTGATCACATACATATCTAAACAATTAGGGTTTTATACAGACATGTCTCTGTTTAGTGTCTAAGTTTTTAATGGACATCATGTAAGACAGATTTTTCTGTATGACAGAGCAGGCAGACTGCTCTGTGAAGGTGAAAAGGGGGACACAATATTGAGGACTATTGAAGGGTCAAAAAATAGTTACAATGAGGGAGTGAATGAATGAGTGGGAAATACAGATGGTAAAAAAAGTGAGAAAGAAGAAACAAAGGAGACAACAGACCATGAATAGAAAATCACTTCAGGAACACAGCTACTGCTTCTGAGTTGAAAATTCATCAGTAAAAAAAGTATTGTAATAGTAGAAAATAGATGGAAAGGAAAAGAGAAAAAGGGAGATTTTTTTTTTTCTCAATTGGCTGGTGTTCTCTAGAATCTGTTCTTGTCCTCTGTATTGGCTTGAACAATTTGGCCCATTTTGTTTATTGTTTCCCCTTCCCTGTGTAATGACTCCCAGGTGAGCGGAACCTGTTGAAATGGAGGTGATGAGCAACCACGAGAGACAACAACTGCCATGGGTCCTGCATGTACCACAACCACAGAGGGCTGGAAGGGAGGCTGAACTCCCCTGAAATAACCTGCCATAGAACCATAGAATGGTTTGGGTTGGAAAGGACCTTAAAGATCATGGAGTTCCAACCCCTCTGCCATGGGTGGGGACACCTCCCACCAGACCAGGTTGCTCAAAGCTCCATCCAGCTTGGCCTTGAACACCTCCAGGGATGGGGGCATCCACAGCTTCTCTGGGCAACCTCTTCCAGTGTCTCAACACTCTCATGGTAAAGAATTTCCTCTTAATATCTAATCTAAATCTCCCCTCTTTCAGTTTAAAACCATTACCCCTCGTCCTATGGCTCCACTCCCTTGACACTCCCAGTCACTTGGCGTTGGTGCAGAGTTGTGTATCAAAGATCTTAGCCCCAGCAAGGTTCAGTATCACTGGCCTGCAGCTGGCCCTAGATGTAGGGTCACCATCTTCCTTCCCCTCATTAAGTTGGTATGCAGGGTCCCACGTCTGAGCTGTCGTCCTCGGCATCGTGCCAATGAGACGACGCCAGTGCTGGGTATTACTGTGATGCAGCACGAAACAGAGGAACCGGGGGTGTTTTGAAGAGAGGCACACAGATGGGATGCTGCAGAGAACTGGCACAGGGGGCTGGTATGAAGAGTTAAGCACGTGTAGGGCTGCCAGGCGGGGAGAGAGACATTGAAACACCGCGCGTCCCGTGAAAGGAAAGTCACATAAGCAATGTTTCGTTTAAGCGCCTCTGAACTCAGCAAATAGGTGCTCTATGCCTCACCTACCACGCTTCCAGCTCTTTAATTCACTGGTGGTTTCCCTCCTCTCTCGACCTGGTGCCATAATGACCGCTCTGCCTGGCCAAGGAAAGCGGAGGGGCGAGGAAAGCCAAGGGGCACACGTCCCACCACGCCGGCTAGCTCCTTACCAGACCCTGAATATTCAGGACATTTCGGCTGCTGCAGCAAATTTACAATTGTGTTTTCTAATCGTCTCGTTACAGCGGGGTTGGTGCGACGTTTAAAAATATTAAAAATATTATATCATACCCTGCAAGTTGTTCCCTTTTTTTTTTTTTTTTTTTTTTTTGCAAAGGACAAAGTTGTGTGCAGATAAAGTGAAGGTTAGGATTAAACCAGTCATTTCTAAAGAGACAACTTCAGAGAAATGCAACTTCTTCTCTAATTCTCTCTTGCTGATCCTGCTCCAACTTGTAATGAAAGGATTAGATGACAAGTGTCACCGGCGTTATTTCTGATGCTAAGAGATTGCTAATAGCGCGATAGAAGTCTGGGCTGTGAATATCACCATCCGTGGCGTGGATTGAACAGGGAACCTGCTTTTTTTTTTTTTTGTGGCCTGACAACATAATTACAAATGCTTCTTGCTCCTTATACATGTCAGCTCTTTGCTTCTGCTGCTAGTTTATTAGGTACTGCAGTGTGCTACACAAATCTGTCACGGTTCTTTTTGACCTAAAAAAGCCCGAGACTGGATGATTCAAAGTCATGCCAAATCAGTGTGCTTTCTCCCCAGGGGGTGTTGCCAGGCTTTGGGTGAAGTTCAAAAAAAAAAAAATATAAAAAATTAGGGATTAGCTTTTCTTAAATGAGCTAGAAAAAATATCATTTGAAATAAAAGTGCAGCTGGGGGTAGCAGGATACTTATTTTCTATTTCAGCCTCTACCATGAAAACTCTTCTTGCCTCAGTTTATCCAGTCCTGTTTGGCAAGTGCCTAATTGTGTAGCTAGTGCATTTTAATGGTTGGGGAGATTGTCATAGAACCTTGATGAAAGATGCAGTACAACTCTAAAGTATTATTATTATTTTCTTTTTCCTCACAGATTTATGAATATTATTTTAAGAGTTTTATTTTTTCTGTTTGGTAGAAATAAGAAATCATTCACAACTGGTAACAGCTTTTACATGAAGTCTTGCTAGCTTGCTCTTTTGTTTAAAAAATAAGTTAGAGGGTTTTTTTCCTGGCTTTATCATTCGTTTAATATGATCCATTCTAGTCTCTGCACTTGAGTTTCCTGCATGATTAATTCTATAATATTAAAAATGTGATGAAATGCAAACTTTATAAAATTGACGGATAATTATGTTTCTTATGTTAGTCAGCGAAATGAATGATGAAAAAAACCACTGTGGCCTGATCAAAACCATTAAATAAATTAAAATGAGGCCTTCAGAATCAGGTTAGAAGAATTATATTGAAAATAATTGTTATCTTGCTTTATAAGCTTTCTGATGTGTCCTATCTCTTGCAGGGCTTTTCTCTTGAAGAATGTTAAGCATATATTTGCAGTTAATTTGCTGATACTATGCTCATGAGTTATTACTTTTTCTTAACTTCAAATTGTGCAGTTCATTCTTTTCATTCCTAAAAGGATAAAGGCTGGGATTTTCCAAAGGAGCTTAGAGAATTTAGGGCTAAATTTTTAAAAAGTGCCTGAAGATTCAGATAGATGCCAAAGGGGATTTTTCAGAAGCATTCAGCTTTGTATTAGAAGAAATAGAGGTGGGTATTGAAATTCTGGAAAATCACACTGGGTTTGTAGCAGTAGCCTTTAATTCATGCAGGTATTAGAATTGTCTTCTGTGGCCATGTCTAGTTTAGTAAGTAGTGCAACACAGTAGGAGCAGATTTGTAGAGCAAAGCGATGCTGAGAAGCTGTCATTCACATTATTTAGTTGTGGGGAGTTTGTCTTCAGATGAGCTCTGGCCCTGTCCCATAGACTAAATTCAAATTAGCAGCTGTAGCCCATTAGGTATGTCACAGGATCCTAGAAGCGTTGCTTGGAAATAAGTCCTTTACTCCCTTCTTCAGCTCAGTGAAGGACTGTTGTCAGCGGGCTCAGCAATAGGGTTTTTTTGCCAAATATCCAAACCTGCTAGGAATGGAAGCTCCACAGCCACTCTAGGGAGAGAATGCTATGCTGCTTTCCCAGTGAAAAGCACTTTAGGAATCCAGTCTTAGCTGCCCAAGATGCAGCTTCTGGTTGTTGCATCTTGGGTTATTGTTCTATCAAGAAAACTTTGGCTCTATGTCTTGCTTCTTCCCTGAGCTGTGAGCATATGGAAGCACATGAGGTAGAAATGCGCCTTTTCAGCCTTCTCCCATGCAGACTTTCTCCATATAGACCACTTTCTAACTTAGCTCTGGATGTAGACCCCCAGGTTCAAAGCTCTTCTTGTTAGGTCACCATGTGTCTCCTAGTGCGCCCTGAAGAAAGAAGAAAAAGCCTTACTGGTGACTCAGGTATGCATCCATCTCTTCTGCCACGTGTCTCTATTCCTCTCTGAATCGTTTCTCTTGATGAGAAGAATGGAAGAGAATGAGGCTTTGATTTCTACCTGCATTTCCCTTGCATCAATGTCATTAGCAGCAAGGGGCAGTAGACTACCCTTAATGAGCCTCACAGAGATTTCCCATAAAGCATTCCCCATGTGTTCCCTTGTGATCTCCTGGCATTTTGATTGCCCTGAAGCAATAAAGATTAAGCCTGCTAGAAATCCTCTTGACAGAAAATTCTGGATGCATAATGTTAATTGGAAAAAACAAATGAAAATACTCAAAATGGAGATTCTACATAGATGTTATTAAACTGTGATATATTCTTGGGCATGGCTTTTGCCTTGATCCTCCTGTAGTTAGGAGCAGAGAATTCAGTGGATGTGCCTAAATTGCCTGCACAATTGTGGCCGCTTGATTGCCCATCAAAACCACGCTCTGCCTTTATTGCCCAGCATCTTTCAAAAGCATTCCCTCTCCAGTCAATCTAGATAGACCCCTGTAAGATCTCCTGCAGTCTTCTACAGGAACAAGCTGGAAGCTCCAGTCACTTTCTAGCTTCACTCTCCAGATTTTGACTATTGGTGTAGAGCTGTAATTAAAAGCACAAAATGCAGTTGTTCCTGGTAATCTGGAGACCCAGACTGACATTTATTATGACATTATTTCAGACACGTAACTCCGCTCTACTCCTATCCCATATAGGGGAAATAAAACCATAATATATAATTCATGACTCTGTCCATATGGGGATGCTATAGCTGTTTCATGCTGTTATAGATACCTTACCCAGCAGTTTTGTCATGCAAAGTGTAGCAAGTCAATTAGAATCACCTTCAGTTCTGACTTTATTATGGGTATTGGATTCCGGGTACCCAATCTGGTTTTGGTGGACTATGGTAAGACCCAATTTTCCAGGCTGTCAGGTAACTCCTCGGGTTCATTACTCTCCATATACTACTATGAAGAAAAAGTTGCCCCTTCCACGGTTTAGTTGCCTTTTTGCAAGTTGCTCTCTGAGTTTGGCCCTTTATGGGCCATCTTGTTTGAGTGTTCACTGCCTCAAAGATATTTACCAGGGTAGGAAAAAGTGCCTTCCCCTTCTGGAAGCTTTGCTGTTTTTTCCCCATCAAGCTTTACTTTTGTTTTTATATGGTTTTGTCCTTAATTAGGCTCTTAATTACTTTCCCTGAAACCACAGTAAGTCTCATTGCTTTGTAATTCCCCTGATCTCCTGTGACTTCTTATTTTAAATATAGATGGTGTTTTATGTGAACAGATTGTTATCCTCAAAAATAATTGCTGTTGTAAAGCCTGCATTTTGCATCCTTGTCTGTATCAACACTGCTTCAAACTTTATTTCATTCAAAGTTTTCGAGCCAATCCAGGTCCTGTACCCTGGAGAATCTCAAACATATTGACTGTTTTTCTGTTTTTGTGCTACATTCTTCATAGTTGTTCTGTGCTTATTGAAAAAAAAAAAAAAAAAGGAAAAAAAAAAGAAGATATTTCCTATTTCTTCCGTTAGCACTGCTCCATCTATGGTCAGCGATGGTGTAAAGGAAACAATAAGCTGTGAATAAACTATGAAAGCAGTTCCAGAAAGAAAGGGAGGTGGGTCAGCAGCATTGACCAGGATGGGGAAGGCAGAGCCTTCTTTTCACAGGGTGGCAGGATCTTCAAGGGTGTGTGGCAGGAGAGTGCCCGCTGCTCTGAGGGTATCTGGTCAAGGACTTTGACAAGGCAACAAGGGATAATGAGAAAAGGAGGAAGCCATAAACAAGAAGATAGAGGGACACAAACCTGAGACAAATGATAAGGGAGGCAGCGATGGGAACAAAAGCTGGTCAATCACACTAATTGGTGAGGGCCTGTGAGAGTGTGAGAATGTTTGCTCTGGTGAGGTTATCTGGGGACCTGACCAGGGACCCTGCTAATTGGGAATCCAAGGGAAAAGGGGGAAGCCAGAAACCAAAATACACCAAGACACAGACCTGAAAAAGCAAAGACAGAGACAAGGACAAGAAACAAACCTCATCACTCACACTAATTGATGGGCAATCAAGAAATCACAGGTTCTACTTCCAGGAAGATGAACTTGGACTTTGCAACTGCTAAAATTGTAAAATTCCAGAAAAGGGTGGATCTGTACAAGCCCATAGGGGATGGGCAGGTGAAGAGGGAGAGCAGGGAGGAACAAAGAGGTGGGTCGACAGAAAAGGGTATAGAGGAGACTGGCCACTTGTAAAATGGGTTTTCTGACCAAGGGCGACTGCTGCTATGGCCAGGGGGACTTCTGAATGGGGAGAGCATGAGGGGTGGGTGTAGTAGTTGGTTGGAGTAGTTGGTGAGTAGGAGACCTGTGGGGTGGGATGCTGGACAGACAGAGGTGCTGTGCTGGTACTCATGGGATCTGTGAATGTCTGTTTGCTTGTGAACTTAAAGTCTTGTGTGTGCTTGCACTAGTGACCTCCTGTCTTTACCAGCTGAAGAGGAGGAGGGCACATGACTGCCCTTGTATTCTATGAGTCCTGTGTGTAGGTGCTGCTGAAGGCAGTGCCTTGTGTTGTGGCAGCCTGTGTGACCAGCCATGTCATTGTCCTCTGTGTGTGTGTTTGTGTCTGTGTGCATCTCTGTGATTCTGTGATATGTTTGTAGCTTCATTACTGGTGGAATGTGCAATCGGGAAAGTAGCAGCTGTTGCCCTTCAGTGTGGTGGTAGACCCTGGGTCCCTGGGCATGGGGCTGGGCTCCAGCAGCTGGGCAGGAGGGTCCTGGGCTGGAGCTGCTGGGAGAGGCAGCAGCACATAGAATCGTAGAAGGTGTTGAGTTGGAAGGGACCTTTAAAGGTCATCTAGTCCACCCCCCTGCAGTAAGCATGGACATCTTCAACTAGATCAGACTGCTCAAAGTATATCAATTCTGACCGTGAATGTCTCCAGGGATGGGGCCTCCACCACCTCTCTGGGCAACCTGTGCCAGTGTCTCACCACCCTCAGTGTAAAGAACTTCTTCCTAATGTCTAATCTAAACCCACCCTGCTCTAGTTTAAAACCATTTCCCCTCATCCTATCACTAGCACCTAGCATCACTTAGATGCTAGATGATAGTGCAGCCTGCTCTGGGTGGACCTGCTCTGGCAGGGGGGTTGGACTAGCTGATCTCCAGAGGTCCCTTTCCACCTCATATCGTTCTGTGATTCTGTGATCACTTAGCAGAATCAAACTTTCAGATACTGAATCATCCCTTAGAAATCCCTTCTACAGTGCTGGGGGTTCAGATAGTGGAACGACCTCCCATAGGAATACACAGCGGGAGCTTTCTGTGCCTCCTTGAGTTACGGTGTACCTGTTGATCTGCGTTGGGCAAGAGCCCAATCAACTACAATTACTATTGATCAGAAGATGGGTAGTAACAGCCTGGCTCCTCTGCCTGCTCCCTTAAGCTCTCTGAAGTGCCCAAGGAAGTGTTGGGATTTGTCCTTCCAAGTGGGAGCACAGGATGGAGGCCTTGGCAGACACGGAGTTGTAGCACTGGGTTGCTGCAATGTGGTGAAAAAGGTTGAGAAGAAGATGCAGGAATATGGGAGTTGAGAAGGGAGAAATATGCTTTTTTTAAATATTTTTTTTTTATGATGTAGAGTGGGTAACTGGAGGATGTAAAGGATAATGCCTCTGGGTAACAGTCTGCGTCAAAGGATGGGGGACCTGGGGGCAATCAGCTGAATGTGGAAACTACTCAAAGGCTGACAACTGCCTGAAATAGCTCCACAGAAAAGGCACATCTAAAGCCATTGTATGTGTGTTCTGAGGACACTTTTTAGGTGCTTTTCAAATCTTACCCTTATGAACAAATAGTTTCCAGCACATCATTGTAAATGTTTAATGCACACGGTTTCCAGATAGCATGTCAAAATATGAGGTTTGGAGATTCAAAGGCAAAGCAGTGATCCTGTCTCTTATCCTGATGGTTGGAAACTGGTCTGTTACTGGGACTATGAAAAATTGCCGTATCATGTGAGTGCGCAGTCAGGTTCTCTACCTGTGCAAATTATCCACCAATTTCAATGATGTCTTGGCAGCTGATGCCTGTTGATGATCCAGAGATATCTCTTTTTATGTGCTGGTATGAACTTTCTGTGGTGTGAATGAAGGTAGGCTCATGGTTTTTATAGCCTCTGCTTGTTGCTCTGCATTTCCCTTTTGAACCATTACTTATTTAATGAGTGAGCTTGTTATAGTTGGTTTCTTTAAAAAACAAAGAATCCATATGTGATCAAAGACTGTATAGATCATTCTAGTTATCGATATGATACAAAATAAATAATTTCTAACAATTTCCTCAGTGATGCATTGGAAATTACTATACAATGGCATCTGGTTCAGGAAACTTAAGATAAAATTGGAATGAGGTTTAGTGTTGAAGAAAGTGCCAGAAGCTCTTCTGTTTTATTTCATTTTCCTATAATTTTATACAATAACATGTCTAATCTTTTTACAAATATCTTTAGTGCACACAAATCCCATATATTTCCTGGCAACTGAAATAAGGCTAGGAATTTTTTCTAAGTCCTGTTTCAGAGCATGACACTGATTTTATTGGGGATACTTTTTTTTAAGATTACTTTTGTGAATTATTGGGCTATAAAGCAGAAGTATAGCACAATACATCTCCTATTCATGGATTCTACAGATATGACACTATATGCGTGACCTTGTTCAAATATTCCTATTGTAACAAGAAAAAGTAATCGAAAACACTAGATATACATAAGAAATTGCCCTGGCAGTCATAGCTGATTCCTTAGAGTTTATTGTTTCTTTATCAGATGAACAGTTTATTACGGGTTTTAAATCCCCTAGATGGCACTGCAGAATACAGTATTTCAGTGTTTTATACACTGCTGTTAAATAGACAATGTTAAATAATTTTTTTTTTTTCTCTTGAAAAATAAACACTAATGAGTTGCTTAACAAAATGAAATGAAAGGCAAAGATTTTGTTTAAAACAGGCTGCATGCTTGGTATTTTGGCGTGTCCTGACGTACCAAAAGTGGAATGGTGTGCTAGACGTGTGCCAGAGCACATACAACTCTTTCTGCGAGTGTGGTCCAGATGGTAGCTGTCAGTATCCAATCCAGACTTGGGCCTCCAGGTCTGAATTGGAAAATAAGTGTGTTCAATCCAAAGGGATTAAAAAAAAATCCGGAAAGAAAACAAGCGCTGTTGTTTTGTACTCGAAACATACTTGGCAATCGAAAGTACTGAAAACCTATATGGCAAGGGGTTGTTGTTTGAGACCAGGTGAGAGAGATTTTAACGTTTTAATTGGCACTTAAATTCCATGCTTTAGTGGCAGGTACCTCACGTGCTGGACCTCGTGGGAATCCTGATAGTTTGTATCACCCCTGAGCATTTCTTTCGCAGTTGGTATGTCATTGTCTGCAGATCACTGCAGTAAATACTGTACTGTACTGCTGAAAGGAGAGAAAAACATTGCCATCTGCAACTACAGCTTGCAAATTACAGCTTGCAATCGTCTGCTATTAAATAAAGACACTTTAACAATATTTTGGGTTTTAAATTAGCAATTTACATCACAAGACGCTGAAAATACTAGTCTTTTAATACTGCAATTTTCTTTCCTTTTAACCAGGCATCAATATGTATTGAATAAAAAAAAAAAGGAAAGTAACACAAACCAATGTTTACTTAAACAATAGCCACCGACAGCAAGAGACACACAGATGGAAATCCAATAGCTTCTATCTCGGTGGGAGGTTTCATTTGAGGACCTTGATGGGGATGTGATTGGACTGCAGCACTCTAATTTACGTCATGGAGAATCTATTATGATGCCTTTTTTACTGCACCGCTGTGCCAAACTGGGTCTCCTATGAGAAACTGGTCTCAAGCAGGGAGCAGGAAGCAAAGACTTTGGTTTGAAGGAGAGGAAAAAACCAGCAGAGTTTCAGGTACTGAAAACAGGGGCTGACTTGCAATAGTCTGCAGTCCTATGGATGCAAGTAGTGGCAAACCTTTGTTTTTTGTTTTTTTTGACGAGGCTGGTAAAGGGGAGAGCAGAGAAGCTATAGGGCATATGTGATGTGCGGGGCATATTGCCCTATAAGGTTAAGGAAGGAAGAGAATTGCATAATGTCTTGCCAGCAAATGGCCCAGAATGTCCTTTTTTTTTTTTTTTTTTAAGTGTCACTGCTTTGTTTCCAGCGACAGAATGAAAGAGGGGAGAGAAGTTGCCCATTATAATGACTGCAGCGCTCATTCCTTCATCCAGGGAATCCTAGTGTCAGCAAAATGGATGGAGAAATCCTTGACAGAAAAAAGCCCTAGATGTAATGGAAAGTGCCAGCAAAGAATTGTATGATGCAAGCATAATTTTCTGTTAAATTCTACCAGATGGTCCGCAAAGGCCTATAAAAGTGCTTTCCCCTTATAAATCTCACAGATTTTTTTTTTCCTCCCAGGGCTAGTCTTGTAATCGCTAATCAGCTAAAGCTCCATGTGCTTCCTTTACCTTTGAGTCCACGCCAAGGTGTTTTACTTCTAGTCTGCCTGGCCTTTTGGGGAAAGCAAATGCTTTATTGTCGATCGGGAGGTAAATCCATTAAGGGAGGGAGCGTAACATTCCTTGTGAAGCGCAGCCAGAGCCTGCTTGGGCACCTGGAAACACAGGGATTGTGCTAGGAGGTCCTTTACTTCCACCCACTTCTGTGATACTCTTACACTTGCATATTCATCCTCTTCCTGGTCTGTTTTCCACGATCTGAATCTGTACAGCCTTTTGGCTAGGAGCTAGGAATCCTTGGTTCTCCTCCAGAACGACCCCTCTTTTTCTGCCATCAACCAGGGTCCTGGTGTCTCGGTTCCCCTCATTTGCAGGCAGGGCGCAGTGATGGGAGCGCCCAGGGTACCCAAATTCTGGTGTGAATAGAGGGCTGAGGGGGTGTATATACACATCTCCTTGGGTAGACATAACCCTCTATTTCTTCCTCTTTTTTCTTTTTCTTTCTCTATATATCCTAATTATCCCATCCTAGATATCCTAGGATCCCAACATCCATTTTAAGACTCTGCCCTAGCCAGCAGCATACTATTTGACCCCTCTGTAGGTACTCTTTAAGTGATGATGGCATCAGCAGTGAAATCTCTACTAGAAACTTAATGGCTGCCACTCACGGCCTTACTGTAGTCCCTAATGCTTTTTCATTTATTCTGCAAATTCTTAGGGCTGGGTCTGTATCTCACTATTTGTCAATACAAGGTTTAGCATAATCTCAGCTGGGCTGTGTAAAGACAAAGACAGCTGTGATATGGATATTTTTCAAATTACATCTTTTATTTTTGGAATTTAAGTTATTGTTATTATTTAGGTAACTTCTAAATGGTTTGGGTTTGTTTGTGTTTTTTTTTTTTTTCTTTTGGTCTGGAAATAAGGACTGTATCACAACAGTGGGATATACAGATTTTCACAGAAGGGGGGAAAAAAAGGCAGGAGAAAGTCTTTTAATAAAAATTTAATTTTACTGAAATGTAGCCAATTACATTCAAGGCACGCACCAGTCTCAGAATATTGTTTTTTGTCAGAAGTTTTATGAAGTGCAGTTCCTTTATTGTATATCATTCTCTCAGTCCATGCGGAGCAGTTAACAAATTTCAGTCATTATTCTCGCAAAATCAGTGCTGCTGTAAGACCTTCTTGGATTCCTACAGTGATTTACTAGCAAAAAGCACTAATGCAATTACTTACTTACTTTTCTAGACTTTTTAGTCTGATTAGTCATCTCTCTGATATCATTTATCACTCTGTATGATTATTTCACTTAAGAACCGATGCCATACATTCTGTTGAAGTATCAGATTGGTTTGAATTTAATCTTGAGAGTCCTCTTCAGCTGGTTTCTGTACCTAACTCAACTGGTTTTGCTGCTCCAGAAACAGCACGCCAGAGAGCACTGTTCTTGGCCTTTTATTAGGTGCTATTTATAGTGCCTTTGGTGATAAGGATCAGTGGATAATGGATGGATTTTCATTTCTATGCTGATTATGGACACTTTTATTTCATTTTTAAAGGTTTAAAAGGTGGGTTGGTTTTTTTTTTTTTGACTGACCATATATTCTGTCACTAAAGTGTATCACTGGACTCGCTCTAATTTCCTAGGACAAAATGCACACAAATTCCTGTAACGCATGTGTGGCTTTAAACAATTGAAAAATACCATTAAACTACTGCTAAAGTTTGGAACAAAAATGCAACTGCTTCTACCTCTGTTGACGAATGCTCAGCCTCTTCTGAACCGCTATTTCTGTATGAAGACTCTGTATATGTTGCTTAAACTGTGGAATAGCTATAATGCTCATATATATTTATTAGGGGGCTGTGCCTAACGCTGGAGACTTCACCAAGTTCTCAGCTTGAGTTAAACATATCCTTTTCTTTTCCAAGTCCTAGCCGTTATTTCCTGTTCTATTAGGAATATGAAAATTGTCTGCGGACTGCTGAGAAAAGGGGAATAAAATGTGAATGTTTACATTTGCACAGGTATAATACCCACTGCCCGGCTTTTGATGTGAGTCCCTTGGGCTGGCTGGAGGCCAGTTTGTTTCCTAACCCATCATAGAACGGCTGGAGGCCATGTGTAACTGCAAACTTGCCAAATCCAACATTTTTGGCTCGTGGGAACTTGGATCAGAGAGACTGTGGCCATCCGAGGCTACCTCAGACAGAAGCCAAATTCAGACATGTTTCCTGTAATCCTGTCAAAGACGGTCTGCATTATCACAGGCTGAAGGTTGTAGTTCTCATTGACCTGGAGAAAATCTTGATAAAAAATATTATCTCAAAGATGAACTTATTTTGATAGAATTATCAGAGATCTCCAGTTCTGGTTCAGAGGATGAGGGGGAGAAAAAAAAAAAAAGGCGACAGACTTTTAAAGAGATTAAAAAGCTCAATAAAAGGGTAGATACTGTATTCTGGAAGAGGACAGGTTTTCATTTTTAGATTATGATGGAGTAAAGATTATGCTAGTGCTAAACCTAAAACTAGTGGGCAGAAGACTGGATGTTCTCATCCCTGGTGACTCAGAAGCAGAGCAGGACATGATTCTTCTTTAAAACTTCTCATGTTTTTAATTAGTTTGAATGTCTCTGTACAGGCAGTAATAAGATGAAGTAATGCCTTGCTCCTCTTGATGTCTGCTGCGTGGAGTCTATTCCATGCAAACTTTCAGAATGTGACCTTTTAAAGTGTATGCTACAGTTTAGAATGTAGTAGAAAAAGGTAATTTTTTGAATAGTTTTTGAAAGGCACTGCTTTGGGAGTTCAGATTCTTGGCAAACTTCAGTGCATAGATACCAGTGTTATAGACACTTCAGAAATAATAATAATAATACATCTAGATTACACAGATATTGGCCCAAAGGACTGAGTGTTATTGCCAAACTCTAAAGTGAGAACAGGGCTGTACAGATTCCCCGTGCAGCTTGTGTTTAATTTTACAGGAGACATTGTTTTAATTTTTCTAATGATCCCCAATATAGAAATTATATTCTAATCAGTGCAGGAGTCCAAGAAATTTTGTGTACATGCCAGCAGAAGGATCGTCTAAATATGAAATAGTTTTACTCAGTAGTATAAATATCTTCTGATACTTGATTAGACGATAGTGTTCAAAGGTGTATGCTAAATTTTTACTACAGATTTTTACTAGCGATAACCTCTAAGAAACAGGCAGTAGTTCCAACAACCTTTCTTTGCTTGAAGATAATCATCTCGCATAAATTTCTCTCCTTACCTGTACTCTTCCTCAGCGTTAGGCAGTTGGCTCACTGGGTGGTATTCACAGGTCTGCAACATTCTCCTACTTTTTTCTCTGATGCTACATCCTGTGGGCTAAAATTCATCTAAGAGCAGGAACATTCATGATTTTGGAGCATCTCCAAGGCCTACCAAGCCACAGCTGCAAGGTTGGCAAGCTTCAGGGAGTCCAGGCTCTTCTTGAGCATAGGTAAGTTGTCCAGAGTTACTAGAGCTTGGTTTTTTCCCTCCTTGAAGCAGTGGTCCTCTTTTCTTGATACACTGGTATTGTGGTGGAGTACGTGGTCACTTGGGGAGTAGGTCCAGATCTGTGGATGGCCTCACTGTTGGTAGGCAAGCCCTGTACTTCCCATCTTTCACTGCAGACTGTCTGGTGCTAAGGAAATCATCCTGATGAATCTGGTCTACGGTGTGGGGAAAAAAATAGAAGATATCTCTAGGATAAGAAATACTCGGTGGGATGGGGTGGGGTGGGAAGCTTAAATCTGCCACCTCAAACTGAGAAAATCCATCTGGGATGAGGTAGGCTTGAGATACTGTCCCTGACTGCAGATATGGTTGTGCCTTTTAAACTAGATGGTTGTTGAATGAAGAACAGAAGCAGTCTTACTGTTGTCTTCTTCATCACAGTTTGAGCATGATCCTTCCTCTCCTTTTGACATAGTTAGTTGCAAAATGGCCTCAGAAGGAGAAATGAGGTCCTGAGTTGTCAGCCTTGCTCTGTGGATGAAGGAAGGCGTTTTGCCCCTTCTCTTTGAGGCTACCTAGACCTTCCTTCCATCACCAGAACTTGCCAACCCCTTGCCCTCTGGGCTACCCACCTCAGCCTTAGTGGCCCGAGCCAGCAGTTACCTCTTGTCATGGCTTCCACTGAGTTCCTCACAGTGACATCTTCACAGACCCTCTCTTCTAGACACCTTCTGCTCCACCAGTTTGAGCACTTTTGATGTAACTTGGGATACCTGAGAACTGGGAATGTGACCCTTCTTTAGTGACTTCAGTAATGCTCCTCCTCTGCTCTGCAGCATCCTGGAGATACCTCTCTTAGTCCAGGGAAGGGGGAAAACATATCTCTTAAGTACAGTTGTGCTGGTGTAAATCTCACATCTAAGTGCTGGGGGGTATTAACCAAAGATCTCCAACTACCTCAGGTATCAAAAGCAACAAGTCTGATAACATAATATTCCACACAGCATACTTAGACTAGTTGCAAAGCTCTTTTGGAGCAGACTTGAGTGCTTCCTCAAAGTATCACGTAGTGCCACGTAGATCCACTTTTAATGGGAAGTTATATAAAAAAATAATTCCATGCCTGCACATTTCACATTTGGCAATTAGCTTTTCTTTGCTATTACCTGAACTGCTGCTAAGGCAGATGGCACTGTCTAGTTCCTGTCATCAACTGATGAACTTCAGCTGTCTCCAAAAGATGCTATTTAAAGAGAGCTTCTGCAGGAAGAGAAAATGGGACCCTGTTGTGCCAGTGATAAAAATCAGTGTATTGGTTAATTGTCTGACAGACTAGCAATCACACAATGATGATGGGCACCTGTGCATTACTGGAAGTTAGCTACTGAATATAGCCATTTCTCTTCTCTTCCTATAGGGAGGAAAATAAATATGCTGGTATGAGTTTTTGTTCAGAGCTCAAATGGCCTTGTCTATTATCAGACTTTAATTTAATGGGACTTTGTTCCTCTTTCAGGTTGAGTCCCATGCTGATTTTGTGAATAGATATATAGAAAATGTTTTGTTCTGTGGTACTTTCAAATCATAAGACAATATAAAAAAATTATTCCGTTACACCTTTGGGACTGAGAAGTGCCCAAGGCATGAGAAGCAGAAAGTAAGGTCCTGATTTTTCTCCTTCCCTGGTTTTGGTGCTAGAATTGGTAGCTCTACTGCAGTGGAAAGAGGCTTCTTGAAGGTGAGCAGCTTGGCCTTTCTGCCAGAAATGGAATGAAAGGCGATTTGCAAACTGCAGAACATTCATGGGGCCCTTGAGACTACCGATCTCCTGGTGAGTATTTGATTTGTTTGTGCCAGTGAACAATCCTAATCCTGTGTGCTGAGTTTTACTTCATAAAAGGCTCTTATTACCCATGGAGAATCTTATATATTCAGGGACAGGAGTACTGCCTACACACCAGTACGCCAAATAAAAGGGAAATACTCCAAGGCTGTCGCTATCAGGGCTCAATAAGAGATGAATATAAGATCCCACAGAACATTTGACATCATCGAAATAAAGGACTTTTAAGGCTGTTCAATGAAAGACTGGATACTTGCATACCGTAGATTGCATTCTTTAGTGTCAGAAAGTGTTTGCAGACTTGAAAGACGTTTCTCATCTGCATTATTATTGTTCACAGTATTTAAAGAGGTCTCAGCCCAATTGTACTTCGCGTTGTGGGAAAAATAATGAAGACAGGCATTTTTTCTGAAGGACTTTTATGCTGGAGCTAGAAAATATTTTCTCAGAAGTAGAAAAATGTTGAATGTGTTCATTGTAAGTATTTTCATGTAACAGAAGTTTTCTCCTCCTGCAGCTTAAAGACTGCAAGAGTGGAGGTGAAACTCCTCTCCTTTATGCTTACTGAATCTTAACAAAACTATTTTTTGGGCACATATATTACCTCAGATTTATCTTACAAAACGTGAGAGGGCTATACCTTTGGCTAAGGTGTTTGGCTGCTAAACAGTTAACGCCATTTAATAAGGCTCTATAATTTATTATAATATTTAGTATTCTTTCTCTTGAGCATTACAGCTCGGCAACAATTACAAAGTTTGGGTGAAACACAAGGGTGTGGTGTGGGACCGAACAGACTTTTCCCCTTTATCTAAAAAAAAAAAATGTTTTATCGCCTCTCCATCATTTTACATTTTCCTAGTGGCTTAGGCTTTATGTGGGATGAGACCCACTGGGTATGTCTGTGCTGCTCGTAAAGAGATGTCCCCGAAGAGGTTTTTGAATGCAATGTGCTCTGCGTCCTGCTTGACTGCCATCCACATACCTGAAACACCGAGGAGTGCAAGCAGCGAGCCTGGAAGCATACAAACCTGCCTGGCACCCTTCCACCAGCAGGCTGGGCATAAAGGTCTGCTTTCCATTTTGGGCTAAATGTCTGGTGTTGAGGACAAATCTTAGGCAATCCCCACCCCGAAGAGGAAATTAGATCAGAGGCAACGGATGATTGCAGTTGTTCGGGAGAATAAAAGTTTAATTTTTTTTCTAAACTTAAATTGTACAAGCGAACATGAAGGGAAAATTTCATTCTTATTTCAACTAAGGTATTTGAAGAAAGATGGTTTATTGAGAGGCAAATCTCCTTTGCTGAAAGATTAGATGTGATGTCATACGTGGAAGCTAAGCTCAATGAGTGGCAGGTAAATTATTTGGAGGCTGTTATGGGACATAATTTATTGGTAGACTTAGAGTGGGGGACTCATTCTGACCAGAAAGAGCTTTGGGGTGATATTTCAAGAGCCAAGTCCACTGGATTTCAAAATTATCATGGTAAATTTCACCCAAACCAGTACTATCTCTCTAGGTTCTAATTTACCTTTCAAAATTTTTCTAGGATTGAAGCTTCAAGAACTAAAATTGATCACTTTGCGGGTTCTTCTTGCCTGGGCTTCAGACCACAACCTCAACCTTCCAAACTGCTTAAAATCTCTCCTTTTCCATCAGCAGAGACCGAAGAACCTTGTTTCTGGGACTGCAGGCGGGTTGTCAGAAAAAAAGCAAATGTGGTAAATGTGATTCTAGAGATAGCCATGACAATACCGCAAACCGGAATGGGCTATAGTGGAAAATAACGAGCTGTCTAAAAAACTGTCAGCTTTTTTCTTGGTCTGTGTCAAATATTTTTGATTATTGATTTTATCTTCACTGGGACCTAGGCATTTTGCGTGGATATCTTGCCCTTGATTTTCGGTGGATCTTTGATAAAGCATTCATTTCCCATTGCCTCAATTCTTCGATGGGGAAAATTCTAGTTACTTACAGGAATATTGTAAAGATAAATGGTATTGATCTTCTGAGGAGGGTTGTACAGTTAGCTGGACAACAAATTATGAATTTGGTTAGAGATGCTGTTTATGACAGTCCATTCAATGCAGTAGGAAAAATACGTTAAAGTTTTTTGCAGATTCTGTAAAAGAAAAACACAAAGTGCAGTACTCAAACAAAATGGAAAGGTGCTCAGCTTAGAGGAGTGTTTGCTATAAGTAGCTTTTCAAAATTAATGAGAAATATCCATGTAAGGGGGATTTTAATAAGCATTCTCTTGCTGAGTTCTCCATTTTTGATTAATTTAAAATAAGTCATCCAGGTTTAATGTATCAAAAGGCAGCTACATTCCAATTTTAGCTGTTGGATTTTTGCATGGAATCATGATTTTTACTTAAATATGTGCATTTGAATCTCAAGGACATAATAGTTTTACTATAAGAGTCTGTTTACATTCTCTGTGCTATTTTTTTCTACTTCATAAAGCTTTGTGGTTTGATTGCATTAAATCTGGTGACTAATAGACTAAAGGAATGGTTATCATTCTTTAAGTAAAAGCCCTAATTAATAGTTATATTAACTAGTGTAAAATAAGATCAATATTTCTATCAGTGGTGATACACAGAAATGTTTTAAGTCTTTCTTATGTCAGACTTTGACTGTAAAATCAGGATTTTTGCCACGCAACTGATAGGTTATAATCTACCCCTCCTTATAAGAAGGAAAACTGTGTAGGCAGAAGTATCTGAGAAGGAGGGGTAAGTTACTGGAGTTTGGAAGCCTTAAAGGAGTATATCCTGTGCTAGGCTATGATAATTGGAGAGGCTGCTTTAACTTTGCTTTTATCAGTACGTTATGTTGTTGGCAGAATGTAAAGCATCTGCAGGACTTCTCACCTTTCAACATGGGCTGCTTCACAAGCAAGATAATCTTCTGGGTAAAACCACCATTTAAGCCCCTGTTGTGTTGCTATTTCACTCCCTTGGAGAAGATAACGTGGTAGGTTGAATTATCTGGTAGAAAATTGTCAAGAATTATGTTCTGAATGACAGCTACTGTGTTAGCGCTCTGTGACGGATTCTGAAAGCCTGATGGACATTTTAGAGTGAGCAAGAACATTTTCTCAAAGTATAACTTAAAAAAGTTATATAATTTAAAAAAAACAACCAACCTACCAGCAGTATGAAGAAACTATTGCTTAATTCTATATTCCTTGAGCCAAATGCCTGCTCTGGAATCATCTTATTTCCTCGGTAATAGCTAATCATACCGGAGGAACTAAATTGCATGTATCCCTTTACTTAACTTTGTAGAACACATAGGCAATTATGGGAACTAAGAAAGGTTATATTGGCCATCAGTCATTCTAGTTTTATACTTTATTCACCCCGTGGTGCCTTGTAATTGTTTCTTAAATGACCTTATTATGTTTGTGCAACACAGAAAATAGCTTACTTCACTTGCTTAAAAAATTATTCAGTTTCCATGTGTTCCTATCCATTAATTTTTACACGCAGATGGCTTAAATTACTTATTATAAACTGTACTTCTGTGGGGTGCCTGCACTAATTGGTAAGCCAAATTACCTACGCCAATTGTTTCTTGTGGCAGTGATGCCATAGAATTTATTTATACCCGTGTGCAGACGTTGCCTCTGGTGGGCCGGCACACGCCGTAGCGCTCCGGGGACTTGGATGTGCCTTGGAGCCTTTGGAAAAGGGAAGGAGGTGCAGGCCATGTGCCTCTGATTTCATTTCTGCCTGTGTATTCTTTAGCACAGGCTTTTTTTTTTCTGTTTTACTCCTGCTTGCTCAGGATAAAGCCTTATTACGTTATGGTGAGTGTCGGACTTTTTTGGCCATGAAGTGTATTACCTATATTTCACCATTATTTAGCTGAGTAGGTGGTATCCAATAACTTTAATATTTTTTTCTCCCCTTGTGTTACTGCAGTAGTGGTGAGAAAGGCTGATTCTATGAAATGTCAGCAGATTCCATCTCCAGAACTGAGGGTCTGAAGTCACCTGAGCTGTCTTCCCCAAGCTTTCTGGCACCACCAGCTAGTAGAAAAAGCTCCTCTTCGGTGGGAAAGATATGCTGAAAAACCACCCATCACATTATGCTGTGTAACTGAAGGTAATTAATGATTGTACAACTGAGTACAATATCTTCATGCTGTATCTACCTCTTAAAATCACCAGGAGTAGGGAATGCTCATCAGTTTTCTGCGTCAAATGATAGACATAGGATGGGCTTTTTTTTTCCTTTTTTTTTTTTTTTTTTTCCAAGGAAAGATTTATTTTGTGGGAGATAATCCTGTACCTCTTTTGTGACTGAGAGCTTGGGGCTTCCTGCTGTCAATTCTCAAGTTAATCTTAACCTCTAGTAACAGAGAATATATTGCTTCTGGGATGCCTGATCAGGAGAGCAACCTTTGCCTTGCCCCTCTCCCTAGGAATGGAAGGTTATAACAGCAAGAGCAAAATAATTTTTCTTCTTATTGCACCAGTCTTACCACTCGGAACATTAGCCCTAATTCGTCCTGGTGTGCACTGCAGCTGTAACCATCCACAGTCTGTCACCGAAAATACAGGTTTTTAAACGTGTATTGTCGGTTCTGGCGTGGACTCTTTTTATTGAGCCCTGCAGAAGGGGATGCAGGGTCCAAGGTATGGGAATCGGTGGCCCAGCCCTGCCAGTTCTCGGCTGGGAGGCAGAAAACATGCACTCGGCTTCTGCATCTTTTTCCTATACGTGCTCAGTGTCTTTAGAATGAGGAATGCCCTGAAAGGAGGAACAGGAACCCAGGAACAGGTTGCAACAAATCCCTCTCGGGGTTTTGCATTTTTAAAAAGGAGACAGGTAATGGGGAGGAAAGGGAAGGAAAGGGAAGGAGGGAAGGAAGGAAGGAAGGAAGGGGAAGGAGGGGAAGGAAGGAAGGAAGGGAAAGAAAGGAAGAAAGATAAAGAAAGGAAGAAAGATAGGAAGAAAAAGAAAGGGAGGGAGGGAGAGAAAGAAA
>JAOTQQ010000032.1:59521959-59539119 GCA_026546715.1 Gallinago undulata
TGGGGTGTTGTGTGTGGGGTTGTGGGTGTGGGGTTTAGTTGGTGGGTGGCTTTTTTGTTTGTTTGTTTGGTTTTGTGGGGGGTATTTTTGTTGTTTGTTTGTTTTTGTGGTTTGTTTTTTTTGTTTGTTTGTTTGGGGTTTTTTTCCTAATGTGGTTGGACTAGATGATCTCAAAGGTCCCTTCCAAACACTAAGATTCTGTGATTCTGTGCGGCGGCAGACGCCAGCTCCCTGGATGTCAGTCAGAGGCTCTTCTGTTCTGCAGAGCTTTCTGAGCTTATTAAACACCCCCAGCCACAAGGTACTGATCCGTGCCCTGCCGCCTTATGAATAAGAGGGCTACAGGCGTCCTCTGCCCACCCAGAATTCCTCTTTTTCGGTTCCTATCTGCAGGCACCACCCGTGGAAGTCTCTTTCCAGCCTTGGGAGGCCACGGCTCTTTCGATAAGCCACCGCACTTTTGGACTTTTTTTGATAATCTCTAACCCTAGGGAGGGAGGTGGGCATCGATAAGACGTTGCTCTGTGGACTCCTTACTGGGACCAGTGGGGAGGTAGCCTTTTTATAACCCCTAGCTGAGGCAGCGTGCGCGGCAGTTTTTTGTTGTATCTCTCATAAAAGAGAGAGATTTGAAGGTTACCTCTGCTCATATCTATCAAATCACTCACAATCTACTTCAATTATCGCAACAACGCGCGGCTGAGAGTTACTTTATCTTGCAGGGAGGAAAATGGGTACAGAGGACCAATAGAAAGGGATAAGCGTGACTCTCACGAATGCAAAACGCATAGCAGACTAGAAAATGGCAATTTCTGGCTCACTTTATATTTAAACAGAAGAGATGAGTTCCTAAGTAGCGCAGAGATATATATTTTTCTACCATTTATTCCACCCCCCAAATTATCAAGGAAGAGATTAAAGGTGATCCAGTAGCCACTAGTTTGGGCTCCTCCTTTGCATTCGCTTATAAAATTGCCTTTTTCACCATCGCCTCTTATCATAACTCCAGAGAATTCAGGATACGGGTAACGGTAGGACACGATGCAGAGTGGGGGCAGGAGGCCATCCTAACTGTCAGGTGCCATTTCTCTTTGTGAACAAGTAAACTCATTAAGCCTTAGAACTCTTTGCCGTATTAGATCGCTGCCGTTAAATGTTTCCTTGGGACTAAGGGAGGCTCGGGAAGGTCGTGGAAAAGAGCTCCACGGTGGGGGCTACTAAGTGCACGGAAAACACGTCTGGCATAGGATGAGGCCAAAATGGTTGGAAGTTGGATGCATGTACGTTGTGCCATGTATGGTGGCTTGGCTCTTTTACTTTCCCCTAGTCGTGTGTCTTACTTATGATGAAGGACAGGAGACTGAGCAAGGTGTAGGAGGAAAATGCTAAAGTTATTTGGGCTGCTTTGCTTATGTAAGATGTACAAATCCTTTATACCCGCATGGATGGTTCTCAGGAACCTACAGCTGTTTGTGGGGAAACTCTCCCAACCAGCAACGCTCCTCTGCTCAAAGGGTAATGAGTTAATTCTATTAATGAAGGGAAAAGTCCTCTAACGTAGTTCCCAGCACATGGGTATCTGAGATGTTACTGTAGAAAGAATTTTTGTGGCAATGAGGCTTTGGTCTATACTGGTTTAGATTATCATATATCAAATTAAGATGTGACACATCTGTCTGTGTTCAAACCCAGAGAGCTGGTTCCATCTCTGGGTCCAGTCGCTCCATCTCTAAGGAATTCCTTCTGGCTCCTGCCTATGAAGGGACCTGAGTGCTGTGTATCACATATAGGACCATATGTCCTATATGGGAGAGAGGAGTCCCTCCCAGCTGGGTGTTCACAGCAGTAGATATATGAAGACAAAGGCATCGAACACAGGCTGGCTGTACTTCAAGCAAACTATTTCCCTTCTGTGCAGAGCATGTCAGACTTGTCAGATTTAACCTTTCATTGACATTCGCTCTAGGATTCTTTCTATTCATTGTTCTGCTGTATGTGCAACTAACTAGATTACCCGAGTCCTCCTGGCAAAAATAGATCATTCTGCTTCAGTATGGGCATGATTCACATAACTCAGCACAGGAACAAAGGATCTAGGATTGCTAAGATGCAGAGGCACTTGTACATCCTGAGTTCTGGCAACTCGCTAAAATATATATATTCTTTATATATATATTCTTCACCAGTCAGTACATTGTTGCTGCTATGCAGAAAAAGGGGGAATTCTTGAAATGAGAGGAGGCAGTTATGTGGGAAATACTGTACATCCTAAAATGGTAAATGGTTCTCTTGGCATTTGTTTTTTTTTTAGGATAGCCCTGGCTGGAATATGCGTAGAGGGTATTCCCAGTGTTTGTCACCGATCCCAGAGGACAAAGGTAGGTTTATACAGCAGAACCTTGTCTTTCTCTTTTCTGTTTTCCAGAGCCATAGTTACCATATACTCAGACTTCTGTGAGGATTAGGGTCGCTTTAATGTAAAGTTCTACTATAATAGTTATACATTTAAACATCTAGAAACAAAATTGACACAACAGTTATTATTGGGAGAGGCTGCCTATTTCTCTCCTGAGATCTACTGCATATAATATAATGCTGTACTACATGAAAAGATCTGAATATTTGTTTTCTCTCCAAAGGCAATGTTATTCATACACAAATACATGTAAGCAGAATGTGAAATCTTAGCTGCCCTGTGGATGTTACCTATATTTTTATATTGATCAGCCTGATTATTTATCATTAGTTGAAACTACAGCAAATAACTGTGAATCTTTTCTGTCTCCAAAGCCTTTAAACAGAAAAAAAAAATAGGAAAAAAATACTGAAAGGAGCAGAATTTCTGGATATGGAAAGCTGTTAAAACTGATTATATGTCTTTTTTGCAGAAAGATTTAAAATGAAAAGGTCAGCAGTGCGTGTTTTTTTCCTAAATGCATGAACTCTAACGGGTGTCAGTCTGATTTTACCAATTTCCCATAATGTAGTGGCAAAGCAAAGGGAAGAAGCAAGGTTAATTCCAAATAGCACTGTGTTGAATTCTATAAATAAAAAGCAAGATTAGGCTGTATTAGAGAAACCATGTCTTTTTAGACTACAGCTTTCTGTTAATTGCAAATGCATTCAAATTGTTCTCTAAAATAGAGCTGGATATAGAGCCCAAAATTACATTATGACCTGAAGCTACCTTGGAAGTAAAGAAATTATCCATCCTTTTCGGCTATAAAGAATTTCTATATTCAGTGCACCTGTGCTTCCTTTTCTCTCCTTTGGGCCTTTGAATCACGAAGGAACAACGAGCGATGATATGCAGCGTTGGAAGAATTAGCAATAGCACTTCCCACTGATTCTAGATTACTATTTATTACTCTCTGTTATTACTCTGTTCTTACTGTTCTGTTTGGTGTCTGGAAGCTTTCAAGAGCAAGAAAGCTGATTAAATCACAAAACACATCTTATGACTTTGTATAGAATTAGAGAAGCATTTCTGCAGCACATTTTTAGGGAATATTATGTGAATGTTTGCACTGTGACACATGCCAACTTTCTTGTTCAATTCACTCTACAGTCATAAAAAGTAGAGTTTCTATACCAGTAAGCTTAAAAATAGTTTATATATATGATATATAAACAAATCTGCTTGCCATTAATTGACCAAAAGCATTTTCTGTGAGGAATAGGATTTTTAATATACGTGCCCTGGCACCCATCCCAGTTTATTCTGCAGCCCCGTGTGCTACGACTTCTTTGTGCCCTCAGGGGGTTTTGTGTTTCAGTAACAGAAGAATTGTTCCTTATGTGTACTATATTGATGTTTGTAAAATGTTTTGAGCTTCTCTGAGATGGAAGCTGATATGCCAGTATCAAGTCTGGACTATCAATGTACAGTTAAGCTTCAGAGCTGGATTTACCAGAAGAATCTAAGACTGAATCCTCCTTGATAAAGTCTCCATTAATCTTGCACTAACAGAGATGCATATGCCCTCCAGTGTCTTGATTCATTAACGTGATTTCCATAATGACATACCTGGAATGAAAAAGTTCACCTTTCTACTCAGTAAATGAGTTGGAACAAATGTAGAGAACATTGACCTTACAGAGAGGCTTCTGGGTGATTAAATTGTTGAAACCATGTCAGTAAGTGCATTAGCCACTATAGAAACTTCCCCGTGGTGCTAATGAAGGAGAGAGGATAAAGATCTCTGTAAACCAATTGTCCATGTGTTTCCATCTGGCTAAGATGGAATGGAAAAATTAAAAGGAGTTTATCTAATCACAATTCCTTCTTTTCCTCCACTGTGCTGCTGTGGAACAAAACTCAAAAACAGTGCCGAGATTGTGGATCAAAAGGCTTTTCACCCTCGCACAAACACTCAGGTATACTTAATTTATCTTCTGCATTGATTTTTCAGAGACCTGATCAGTGGAAATTCCAAGGCGTTATGCTGAAGGGAACCGTATAAAAGCCTGGCAGACAGATGGGGACCAGTAGTTTTCAAGTCTTTGAAAAAAAAAACAAACTTTACCTTTCAATACATCTGTGCCACCTCTCTTCCCGTCGATCTAGTAAAGGACAGAGGACTTTTAGGGGGAGTTAAAGAACACAGAAAGCAGAGCAGCTTTTCTCTGGCACTTTCAATACATCATCCCCTCTAAGCTCAGCTTCCTGTTTGCAGATCTACAGCTCTCTGCATAATTCAGTGCCCAGCAAGAAATTCTGCATGCCACTGCACAGAATCTTAAATTACCACCTAATACAAAAGGGAACCTGCCCCCGTGCACGTGAAGAGCGGGGTGTTTTCTGTGCCGCGCTGCTCTTTCTCGGCTTATAAGCCTGCGAAAATCATACAAAGACATGGCAATAGCAAATTCACAGGTTCAGTCTTTTAAAAGCTCACAATGGGTATAACAAAATGTTCATGAAAGAGTGCTAACAGAGGTTTTCCGAAATCGATTTTTCTTATTCTGTCTGACCACATCTCAGTCAGAACGATACCCTTGTGACCTACAAAACGTCTGAGAGAATAAAAATGCAGCAGCAGCTGAGCAAAGAGCAGAACTTTCCAAGTCAGGAAAAAAAAAAAAAAAAGGCAGGAGAAACAGGACAAAGCGTCTAACTTAATCATATTCTGCAATGTAACTTTGCTATGGCTGAAAACTTTCAGTCTTCCTGATGTTAACATTTCTTTTCTGGCACATAACTTGCACCATGCCAAATAATTTGTCTTCTAGAAAATAGATGCTGGTCTGAGACATACTGGCATGATGTGATCCGTATGGTCCAAGATTATCGGCTACTCCCTGAAAAATCATATAATTTGTGCCTTTTGCCTCTAACCTTTTCCAGCTGAGTTATTTTCCGTGCCATCTATGATACCCCTTACAGGCAGGAGACAGCAACGCCAGACCTAGTGGGGAACTCTCAGCCAGCCTGGATGCACTTGCTGACTCGGTAGAAAGCTGCTGCCAAATGGAGTGTGTACGGGCAGAAATCTGTTTGTCTTTCTCCCAGCGGGACGGCAGTTTCTGCCCTCCCCTCCCCTCTAACTGCTGATTTCCACAATACTTGAAGGCACGTAATTACCTCCCGTGCTTCTCTTTCCTACGTAGCCGAACGCAGACAGTAGGGTTCAAGTATCATGAAGGAGAGGGGAGGAACAGGTGGCTGGCTAGGCAGAATGAAGTGTGATAGATCACATTTTGTTATGTTTGTACTATCCAATTTGTTTCCTTTAGGAAAACCAGAAAAAAAAAAAAACAAACCACACAACCCTGCGAAACCGACCTATAACTATGGGTAGGGGATAATAGTCTATAGAGCAACACAGGGGATGCAAATGATTAGATTCCTACTCTGATAAAAGCTCTTTTATCAAAAAAAAAAAAAAAAAAAAAAGAAAGATTTGCATTTATCCATTTACTGAAACCGATCCTATTTGCACATCTGCTTCTTGGCTGCCAGCAGAATGATTTCCTTTAATTTCTCAAGACTGCTCTACAGAGGAGAGAATTAAGCTGTAGGTCTTGGATACAGGTATTTTCGGAGCAGTCCTAAGGACTCGCTGACCCCTACCCCTACGGTCCTTCAAAAAAATCACACAACTGGCTCCGTTAGGATTAGCCTTCTTAGGGAAAACCTGGGTTATTTTGTCCCAGATCAGTAACGGATCCAGGTTACTGCACAATTCCAGAGCAGTTATTCCAGTACAAATAGACCCAGAAAACTGCATGTCCTGAGTCCTTGGACTCATGAGGAAAAGGCCAATAAGTCTTTAAATTGGCTTTCCTGCCGAGGTCCTTGTACCCAGAGCTACCTCTGCAGGTGATGTTAAGTTGATATTAATTTGAATCTAATAAGTTTAGCATTCTGCACAGGTAAAGTGAAAGGAAATTCACCTCTGTGCTTTCGTTCATCCTCTTTTAATAGGCTTTACATTGCTGGGTAAATCCTGAAGTCTTTGCTCATACTAAAAGACAATTAACTGTGTTTATCTAATGGTACCTGCTGTCATTCACTAGTCAGGTGATTGTGAGCACAAGGCTTTGTGGTAAATAAGCCTAATAAATAAAACTCAGCCCTGCAAGGAAGTGAAATATTAAAAAATAAATAAATCAATACCTTCTGTATATGGCCCTATAATCACAATGTCCTGTCAAACGATAAATTAACCATTTTGGCCAAACTAGGACAAATCAGTTCATTTAAGGTTTTTGTCACTTACCACTGAGAAACAGTAATATCTAGGAGCATCCATCTTAGTATGACCATTCCTAGCTATAGGCTAAGAATTATCTTTTGCATATGAAGTCCACGTGATTTCTGCTTCACAGGGTAACACAGATAAAGCTCCCAAAAAATGCTGTTTCAAACATAAGTGTCTGGTGTAGCAGTAAGCATCAGCGCAAGAGAAAACTGCAAATAGGCAGCTGGGAATAACAGCACAAAAAACACATGCTGTGTAGTTTTCCTCCCCATTGTGTCTCTGGCTGGTCCCTGTCAGTTATGCTTTGGGACAGTCAAGAAGTCAAACAGACATAGAAGCAGAAAAAGGCATTTTTATTGGCACCTATACATTTTCTATTACACAATTATGCACAAGTGAGGGGAAGTGATTGTGTTCTCTCCCAGTGCCTGTAGACCAAAAGGATGCTACAGGAGAGATGGGGAAGGTCTCTCTATCAGGGAGTAGAGACATAGGATGAGGCGTATTAGTTTCAAACTGAAAGGGGGAGATTTAGATGAGATCTCAGGAAGAAGCTCTTCTCTGTGAGGGTGGTGAGGCACTTGAACAGGTTGCCCAGAGAAGCTGTGGCTGTCCCATCCGTGGAGGGGTTCAAGGCCAGGCTGGATGGGGCTTTGAGCAACCTGGTCTGGTGGGAGGTGTCCCTGCCCAGGGCAGGGGGGTTGGAACTTGATGGTCTTTAAGGTCTCTTCCAACCCAAACCATTCTATGGCCTACAGAAATATGTTTCGCATGAAATAGCCAAGACAGAATTAAAAAAAAAAAAAAAAAATTGAATTGTTTATTTTGCAGTAGTTTTGGAAGTGGAAAATTTTATTCAGGAAAAAACAGCTGTACTCCCTGTGCTTCAGAAGACAGGCTGCCTTTTACCAGGCACAGGGCTTTGGGTGGGGGGAAGATCTGCTGAGAGCAGGGCAGCAGAGGAGCTGCAGAGGCTCTGGGAGGCCTCTCTGCACTTTTCGGCAGTATCTCCCGTCTGTCTCCATTATGTCAGGAATCATTCCTGTGAAATGCTTAATATTGGAAAGATTTAAAAATATGTCTATCTCTGCTCCAGGGCTGCCAGCTGTATGTTGAGCCTTTTTAAGATTCACCCAATGAGACTACGTAATTAAATGCCAGCAAACTTGCCTACGGCTAATAAAATCCCGTCATCGTTTTTTTCAGTATTTTTAAGTACACTGTGTGATTGAAATGAACTGTCTTTTCTTGTGGAGAAAGAGGCTTGTGTGTTTATGAGTTGTGTGAAATCCAGTCGGTCTGACAGTCATTACTGGTAAATAGGTGGGTGTGTGTAGCCAAAGTATTTATGGAATCGGAGAGGTGAATCAATAGAGGCGCCCACTGAAAACGTAGGACTTGCCAGCACAAAGGCAACTTCAGAGCTTTTCTTAGATGGGGACAGTGCGGTGACATCGCTGGGTAAAAGCGAATGTCTCTCTCTTGGAGAGAAACAAGAGAAAAGGTAGAGAAGCGGAGAGAAAAGCATTTGAGGAGACAGTGAGAACAAACATTGCGAGTGTAGCTTTGTGAAAAGCTGAGAGAGAGATCTCTGGGGCTAAGTGCTAGCTAGAAAGAGTCTTGACCCCACGGGCAAAGGAGCTGTATCTCTTGCTGTGTGATTTCTGCTGCGTTCAGGGGAGCCAGGCTTAGTGCATTCTTTGTAAATAAACAGGTTGACACTGAAGAAATACCAGCCCCACCTCCTACCTGAAATAGCCCTTGGGCTAGCCACTTAGGGCGAAAAAAGCATCCCTTCTATACTGCTTGAAATATATTTGATTTCAGAAAGGTTTTCACCATTGATCTCTTTACGAGCGACGTGCAGCTCCTATACACATCTGGACTCTTTCCTGTGTAACACGTGCGTGTCTGTATTAGAATACGGGCTTCTCAGAAGGGAAGGACCTGCAGTGTTTGTGCTGTCTGTTCAAAAGATCTAAGTTGCAAGGAATTTATTACCGAAGACCAAGGGATGTAAGAGCTGTGGTTGTCTGAGCAGCATTAATTGCACTTAGCAATAGGATCACCAGCTCATCTACTCTGTAGCTAAGCATTGACAAAGGAGAAATGAATTTTAATGAAGAATACTGAAGAATTTCATTTACAAGGTATGTGTAACTTGTAAAATTTGAAAAATACTGTAGAGAAGCATTGTTCTGAAGAGATTGCCTTTAAGTAGCTCAACTCATTTTGGCTTCACTGATCCTTATCCAAATATTAATTGTTTTGCATTACATTCTAACATCTTTGTATTGTACAGAAGCTTGTGATATTTCTCTTTAATAATTTCTAGTGATTTAGATAGAGTTCTTCAAAGTGTAAAACGCTATTCTTGCAAAATTTGACCCAATGAAAAAAACAAAGAGATTTTTTTGAAAGCTCAGACTTACATGGAAGGGATGTCTGAAAACCACAAGCTGTATAGCCAGTTGCTAAGTGTTTGGTTCTGATCAATGTCCAATCACCTTAAATAATATCTTATCTGCTGCTTTTTCTAAACCTTACTAATGATATTACAACTGATGTAATTCCAGAACATGAAAGCTTGGCAAAATAGGGCTGACTGTGCCACCAGGGGCCTGTTAGTGATCTTGTTGCAATCAGCTTCTGGAGTAAACAGACACCACTTAAATGGAGAAGACCATCCCTCTCAAAGCAAGGAACAGAGACTGAGGAAAGGCTTCTTGCGCTCCATGTGCTTCCTCTGTGCCTCTGCCCAGCCTTTTGAGGGTCTCTTGTCCTGTTCCCCAGGTGACTATACACTGCCATGGTGTTCAAAGCCTTCAAGAAAAGGAGCAACGGGAGGTTTTCTGGGCAACCCACCAAATGAAAATAGCATTCATGGAGCTGGTGAAATGGTCTTTATGTTTGGGTTACCCTGTTGCAGCCACAGGCAGAATTGAGGAGAGGGTGAATTATGCCCAACATTCCTGCTGCCTTGGGATGAAGCCATTAGGTAGAATTAAGGCATATTTTCTTAATATACTGCCAATACTTCAAGGATCTGAGACTAACAATAGTACTTGGGTGATTCTGAAAATGGAAATTGGCTACTGGGTATTTGCGCTGGTGTGTGGATCAATGGTCTATAGTCAAAGGTACTCTGTTTTTTTTGTGGAGATATTTATTTTCCTGTGTTTTCCCAAAACAAAGTTACCTTCCATTCTTTTCTCTGATGAAGTTTTTTTTTGTTGTTGTTGTTTCACAAAGAGACTCAGTGGCTGTTAGTAGGGGAAAAAAAAAAAGACAATTAAAGGGAGACCAGAGAAGGTATTTAGTCATTCCAGACACTGTCACTGAGTGTTCAGGTCAGCGTGGTCTGTTCAATTTAAAAAGGATCCCTGGCTGGTTTGGCCCAAGGTCTTGTAACACCCAGTACTTGACAGAATATTACTTCATGCCAAAGGAATAACACGGGCCCAGCTTACCCTGCTTTGAAGCAACGAAGCGAATAACAAAATTAATTTGGCCTCTTGAGCTTGAAGGTCCAGGGTTCCATCCCTGTGCACCTGCAGTCATGGAGCTATTCTTGCTCACTTACAAATGAATGGGAAAAGCCAAGAGTTCAAGTGAGAGTATAATGGGTTCTAATATAATGCATTATTGCTTTTATGCACCAAAAACTTCCCTTTAATTTCTTCAGGCTTGATCGGGAATTAAATTGGCCTTGTGCATGTTTGAAATTTGTATTGTCTTTTATGCACTCCACCATAATTGCCACGTAAACAGACATTGCAATGTCCTAACGAGGGTCAAAAAGCCCACGCCCCCAAATCCCAGATCCTCTTCATACCCTACAAGATCCTATTTCTTTATTCTTTTTCCTTATTCCTCTAAGATCCTACTCAATTTTTACTGAAGCGACTGGAAAGTTTTCGGTGGATTTTAAGGCGTGTTGTATAAGGCTACTTAATAGTTTATTGTTGTGAACTTTTTCACCTCAGTCACTGGTCACTGCTCACTGTGTGGATTTGATGGGAGTGAGGCAGCTGCAAGCATCGCAAGGTGCTCTTTTAGATGTACTTGCATGTAGTTGCAAGCACAGCATCTCATAAAACCTGCTCTAACCTGTGTTTAGGGACTTTTAGGCAGTGAAGAATATAATTTAATTCCCTTTGAGATTTCTTTAGGAGGAATTGGCAGCCCATCTTGCTTTGGGAAGATATTTGGCATGACAGTATATTGACTTTATAGACTTTCTTTCTCACTTCCAGTGAGACACATTTACCACTGAATGCTCAACATAATGACAATCCTTAAAGCACTAGAATGAGGTTCCCAAAAAAGATGTTTTCATTTTGCAATAAAGTCAAATTGTTTTCTGTAAAACATTTGAGTGAATTCAAGCCAATTAACCCTTTTCCCTAAATGAAATACGTACACGGAAATAATTTGTTAAAGAGACATACCAAAATATTTCTTATTTAGCTTGACAATATGATAACACAATATATTGCTGTATCTTGATAACTTATAAAGCAATAATCTGAATAACTAAACGTGTGCAAAATTGCATCTGTCATGCTGAAAACCTTTCTCTATAAAACACGTGTTTTGTTAGAATCATTGAAGCAGATCTTATTTAAATTGGCTTAAATTCCAGCACCCTGTCTTTTAGGATTTAATTAGTTAAAATGTACTCCATCTAAAAGATTCATAAATGGGCAATAGTACTTTTTTCTGCATAGTATCATTTTTAAAAACTATGTTTAAAGGTAGGTACCCCAAAGTGCTACTTCAATCTATCTAGTCCTACAGGTATTTAAATATCCACTAGTAAATCTTGGACACCAAAATGTCTGCCTCTGCTTTTATTAGAAGTACTGAGCAGAAGAAGCAGTTGTGTGGTTCTTGCTTTGCATACCAATAACTCACATTAGAATGACAGAATATCTCAAGCTGGAAGGGAACCATGGGGATCATTCTGTCCAACTCCTTGGCCCTCGCAGGACCACCTAAAGACCAAACCATATGATTGGGAGCATCGTCCAGATGCTCAAACCTGGTGAGTCAAGATTTGCTTTTCTTGGGTCAACTGCATGACTCCACAACTACAGAGTCGGTTCAACCAGGGTGGAACAGCCTGGAAAAAAACAAATGACCCTTCCTTTGCCATGTTCTCCCACTGTGGCACAAAGCCTGTAAAGTTCTCCTGGCAGGTGGGAATCCGCTGTTTATATCTCAGGAGGGACAGTTATTGTCCATCTTCCAGCGCAGGGAATGTGGTAACACATCTTGAATCTTCCATTTCTAGTGGGTCTAATGTTCTGTCCGTGCAAACAACCATGACCCACATGGTCAACTTGATTATTTTAAACTTCATGAGATTATTTTTTTCTTGGTTTCTCTATTGCTATTGGAAATCTGTTCCAGAAAAGCTCTCATCTAAGAGGTAAGAACTTTTAATAATTCTTGTTCTGAGTTTATTCCATGGCCACTCCTCTTTTTTTGCCTGTTAGCTTAAACAGCTCTTCTATCTCTAATGTTTAACTTTATGGTGTGTTCTTCTTTGTGTGCTCTTTCTTTTAAGAGATTCAGGAAGCCATGCATTCTTTTTTTTGTGACTTCCCAGTAAGACAGGCCATCCAAAATTCTGGTCATACTGGTTGCTTCCCTGTCTACTTGCTCCAGATAGAGAGTTATTGTTCTTCAACACGAGTGACTAGAGTTGTGGTGGAGTATTTAAAAGAAAATTTTGAAAGTAGCCTTTATATCATGAATACCTACCTACAAAAAATAGTCCACATAATACCCTTCTGAGATGACTTTGCTTTTCCATGTGGACACATTGTGCTGTTGAGCACTAGTCATGACAAATTTATCTCCCCTCTTCCATTTCCCTCTCAGAGGTTCTCTTGCATAATGTAAATTCATGTAATGTAGGTAATGTAAGTTTCTGCATGTATAACCTTGCATTTTTGCATTACTTATTTTCACCCAAATTCTATTCCCGCAGTTCTCAGGGTGTGGAAATGAGATTCTTCTTTTTAGTCTTTTGTGGGACCTCCCTCAATCAAATTTCAGTAGTGCTATTTCAAATAAGACAAGGTGAAACCTTTTTTAAACTATGCTGGATCCAGTTTGTCATTATGTTCTTCCTTTTTCTGAGTCACTGGAACTCCATGGAGCTCATATGAGTTATGGAAGTATAAGTTTGGATTAGCATATGACTCAGACTTTGCAATGTCCAACTCCCTTGATTGCAATTCTTGCTTATTTTCTCTTAAAAGCTAAATTATTCTTGAAGTCAGAGAGTGTACATTTATTATTTTAACAAATTGAAACTACATACTGAAAGAATGAGCTTCTGCATTTTCCCAGAATTAAATTCTGAGTGTTATTTCTAGTTTAGATACAGTGTGGTTAACGTAAAGCATAATCTCTGTTGTTTGTAGTCTAGGGTTAGGACAGAATGAGGGTCCTAGGATAACTATTTCTAATTGTAACAAAGATATTTAATCAGTCTGAAATACTTCACTGAAAGTCAAAAGCCTGATTAGACTCTTCTCTGGTTTAAGTACAATATATAGAGAGAATAGAGAGCTTCTGGTAGTATGAAAATTTCCTATGTGCAATGATAACTTTGAGAAGGATGGTTTGAGCAGAGGCCTGTTACAAGAAATGACTGATCTTGGTGCTTATGGAAGGAAGCACAACTGGTTAATCAAAGGTTAATGTAAAAAATAAGTTGCAATTAGAGATCTCTGAAACTATACCATAGAAAACCACAATATTTCAACAAGAAAATGATGATCTTAAGATGCAATCTTTTAGCAAACACCCAGAGCGTTATAAGTGTAATTGTCAGAATTAGAATTGTTCCCCAAAAGATAATATAACCTGGGAAATATCAAATCGGGCAGTGACAAATTCTGGACACATAACACAGCTTGCTTTAAATCAAGGTAAAATCCCATATAACCAAGTGATTGAGCTTAATGATTGTTTTCTTTTATGTTAGCATTGAGAAAGTTCTTCTTTACAGTCTTATGTAGAAATACAGGCTGTAATCCTTCCTGGAGTTTTAAATATTTTTTTTTAATGAATTATACCTTTTATCTGGCAATTAATATAGCAGAATAGCCCAATTTTAAGACCATCTGGCCAGTGTTTATCTCGGATAGCATGCTCCAGGAAGGAAAACTGTAAGTCACAAATTTTATCAAACCAGCTGGAGTTAACATGTTTGATGGAGAGAGTCTTACACCCAACGTCTTCATTGTAGAAGTAGGAGAACTGTGGTATTTTGCGCTACATGAGAGAGGTGCCGTAAGGAGCTGGAGCTGGGCATTCTCAAAGACACTGGGGAGGAATCTGGTGATGGGACACAGGGTAAAAGCCCTGTGGAAATCTGTGCATTTCTGCTTATCCAAAGGCTAGTACTTCAAAAGGAACCTGTGTGAATATTTGAGGGTGGTGAGGGACTCGAACAGGTTGCCTGGTTGCCCAGGGAAATTGTGGCTGCCCCATCCCTGGAGGTGTCCAAGGCCAGGCTGGATGGGGCTTTGGGCAACCTGGTCTGGTGGGAGGTGTCCCTGCCCAGGGCAGAGGGGTTGGAACTCTGTGATCTTTAACGACCCTTCCAAACCTAACCATTCCATGATTCTATGATTTCTGTGATGTCTGTAAGCAACTGGACTTCTAACTCTGCAGATGTTCCATACATAAAGTTTGATAGTTTTTCAGAAGTTGCGTTGAACTAAATGGCATGAGAAATTCACCAAAAATGGCAAAAGCACTAAGGAACAAGAAGTCCGACTGCCAAGGGTATTTAGACATTGTGCAATGAAACACAAGGCAAGAGGCCATCTTTCCCTTTTGAGAAGGTAAGCAATCCTGATGAGACAGCTTATTCATGAATCTTATGGCATCTCATGAATCTCATGAGCCGGGGACATCGGTTGGAAAACCCTCCTCATCCTCTCCTCGTACTCCTCTAGGCAGAGCACCGTGCAGTGGCACCCACCATCTCCAGGGACACCCCTGGAGGCAGTGGGTGCTGTCAGGGTTACTCTGCCAAGGGTCCCCCTCTGGATACTTCAAACCCATTTCTAGCTCTATAACCCTCATATTCTCTCACAGGTTTCATTAATGTCCCCTCCAGAATTAGTTGTTTTCCCTTTCTTTCCAATTTCTGTTGCACTTTCCTTTCCAGGAGGCCTTGAAGATTTGGCCAGGGCTGGGCTGGTGCCCAGACCTCAGAGGGAAAATGGGAAAAGAAGTGCAATGCAGATATTTCATTTAAATCAGCAGAAGTCAGGCATCTGAGACCCAGCCCAAAGCAAAATAACATGAAAAAAAAAAAAAAAGTGGCGTAAATTTCATTTTCTTCAGTATAATACTGGGGGGGAGAGAAGGAGGTTGTAACAATAACAACTACCAATTTTATATGCAAACTTGATTTTCAGAATTACACTGTTCTTTTAAAAAATACCACCTGGAGTCTGCAGCATCATCCCAGGAGAGCAGTGACAAGTAATTCTTAGCATTCTACGTTAAAATAGAGTCTCCCGCCCTTTTTTTTTTTTTTTGGTTATGAAATTTTAAAATAAAGCTTCTAGGTAATTTGAAAGCGCGCTGACGATTCGGGGGAAGAGGCGGGCTCAGAAACAGTAATTTTGTTTGAGGCTACCAAGCAGCAGAGAAAGGTGCTCCCTCTGGAAATATGCAGCTGTTTGGATGAAAATACAGGGAGGAGGAGAGCCCTGACTGCGGCAGCGCCCGCTGTGCAGCCGGCAGCGGGGAGCAACGAGGACAAGGGTTTCGATCACTTCGGGGTAAGACAGAGTCAGGGAATGGGGACGGGGGCTTCTCCAGCCGGGGAAAAGCAGGTATGCCCTGTGGGGAAGGTCCCACCAGAGCCGGGGAGGTAAGAAAGGGGAACAGAGGCAAAAGAAGAGAATTCACTGCAAAGCGATCACAGAAATTAAATCAGTTTCAGGAAGACGATTGTTTCGAGCAAGGTCCTCAGAAATTTCCATGCCTAAATTTCTTTGGAAGGAAAAGGCATATTCTATAACCAATTAAAAATCTACTTTTTGTCGCTTGAGTTAATATAATTCAACATCTCTATTTCCACATCCTCTAAAACAAGTGGGTCTGTAAATATTAGGTTTCCATATGATTGGCAGGGACTGACAAGGTCTCCAAGAAAGGAGTTCATCAGTAAATATGGCTCAAAAGTAGTAATTCCAACTGATTACATCTGAGATACTTCTCATGTAGCAGAATGCGTAAGTAAACATTGCAAACCTCGTCATCCTATCTCCTGTCTGTACCAAAATATTTTCTCTCCAGTGAAGAGAACTATTTATTTCCTGGGTATCAGAGGTGAAAGCCTGGTCCCACCGACAAGAGTGACAAAATACTCCTCGGCTTCACAGGAACAAAAATACCGCACGCGTCTTCCCGATGGAACAGGATTCCAGAATTAAAATCATGGAAGACTGGTATTTGATTAAACGGCTTTTATTCTATTATTACAAGCCAAAATCAAGAATTTTGTCCAATATCGACGTCAGTACAGACAACGGTAACAGTTGGCACCGTTTGATTTTCAACGTTCCCTATATAACAGAGACTGGGTGACTTCTGTGGCCCTCTGACAAGCAAAGGGAACTCTCTGGAAATTAGAGCACTGCCTGGACCGCAGTCCGGTGTAGGTCCTGACTTCCCAAGGGTTATTTCTGGGTAGGGAAAATAATCAGTAAGAATATCTGCTGCCCTCTAAACTTTAGAGCTGCCCTCGGAAAGGGCGATATTCTGAAATTGACAGTAAAAAGAAAGTGAGGGAACAAAAGTCAAAGTGTATCTAGTAATCTAATTTATTGTTTGTCAAAACCAAATGACATCTGTATAACCTGCTGGATAAAAGACACTCTAATTTAGACTTTTTTCTTCCTATTAGAACAACTTTTTAGGAGATCATAAATGAAATTATGTATTTTCAGAAGCACTAGAAAGTATCTTTTGTGTGTTACAAGAGGTTGGAACTCTTTAACATTGGCTGTATATAAATTCTTTGCATTACTACTGTGTATAAATCCTTTGAATTTGCAAAGCATAAACTTGAAGTATTTTTAATTCTAACACCTGAGATCAAGTGTCAACCTAAGATTTTCTTAAGTTTCTCAGGTAACTCTTCTTTCTTCACGTGAATCTCTAAATTTAATAATATGGGACTGATTTTGTACCCTGTGGAATATAACTCTGCTTTACTGGGTTCAAACTGAAGATCCACCTAGACCAGCACTCTGGCACTCATGGTGACTGGTACTGGATCCTTAGAAAAAAAAGTTTAAAAATCCAACAAGGAAAATATCTTTCCCAGATTTGCCCTCCCAGCTTAGCATCATAGAATGGTTTGGGCTGGAAGGGACCTTAAAGGTCATCTTGTTCCAACCCCCTGCCCTGG
>JAOTQQ010000032.1:59539219-59550108 GCA_026546715.1 Gallinago undulata
CAGGTTGCTCCAAGCCCCCTCCAACCTGCCCTTGAACCCCTCCAGGGATGGGGCAGCCACAGCTTCTCTGGGCAAAAGGAGAAATGACCCTGTTTGTCACATCCAGCCCACAGGGACGAGCTTGGGGACCCCCACCCCACAGCGGGGGTCTGTTGGCTTCTGTCAAACAACTGGAGAGAATTTTTTGAGCCAAAAGCATCATGTTCATTAACCAGCGATGGCCATGTCTCCTGTGAATTTCTCCAGTACTTTCTGGAAATCACTTTCAGCTTTCAGAGTATTATGTGGCACTGTCCCACAATTTAATAATGTTGTATTAATAATCATTGTAATAAGTGCCTATAATTCATTGTTATATTTTATGGTTATACCATTATATATATATAATTAATTGATGTACATATATATAGTTAATTGTTATTGCTAATTGTTATAATTAATAACACTAAACTGCCATAGTAGTTTCCTATTCACCCTCTTTATACCATTTATGGCTCTGTGATCAGTGATTTGTGTTGTTGTAACTTTTTATTCCTTATAAAAGAGTTTTCCAAAACATCATAAATTATCTTCTCTTCAGGGACTCTTCAGGGACTCTTTTTCCAACCTGAAAAATCTTACTTTGCTTATTCTCTTCTCATACAGCAGGGTTCCAAGCCCCTGACCATCAGTGATAGCCTTTTCCCACTGATGCTTTCTGCTAAGGTAAGGCCAAAACTGTATATACTATTCAAGGAGTGGGTGTGCTCTGTCTTTGCACAGTAGCATTGTTTATGTTCTTTTTTTTCCCTCTCTTCCTGCATGGCTTTCCCCTTTTGACTTTTTTCCCCCTTTTTGACTACTGCTAACTATAGCAGCTATATTTTCAGAAAAATATCCACAATGACTCCAAGGACTCTTTCTTGAGTGGTAGCTCATTCAGAGGCCATTATATTAAGGGTGCCCTTAGGATTTTTCTCCCCATGTACAATTCTTTTCACTTATTGTCAGCTAATTTTATCTGTCACATTCTGTCCATTAATTCGGTATCTTCAGAGCTGATTTTCTGTACTTTCCAATTTAACTGTTATGAGTAATTTTCTGTCATCTGAAGACTTTGTTACCTCATTACTCATCCTTTTTTCCCATATCCTTTATTTCATATTCACGGTGAACAGCATGCAACCCAGCATAGATCTCTGTACACTCTGTTGGTAAGCTCCTTCAGAAATGTAGTTAATTCTGCTTATTCAGAAGCTGGAATGAGCACAGGTCGTCCACAGCTTCTAATCAACAGGCTCCTGGGCAAAAGGGGAATATGATTTTCTACAGTTTGGTGAATCTGGTCCTTTACTTAGTTTGCTTTTTTTTACAACTAGAAGAAAATCAAACACCAGATTTCATCTCATACAGGAAATTCCGTATCTAATGTGTTTTTTAATTTTGCAAGAAAAATACCTCAAACAACCCAATTTGATTATCCATATGGATTTCTTTGTTTCTCACTGCTAAACCCAGGAAGCTGTTTATCACCTAGTTCTAATCTTAAAACCTGTCATCGTTTTTTTTTTTTTTTAACAGGAATTTCTTGGCAGAAATTTGTGTTCCTTATGTCACACAGAGTGAACTGCTTAATCCATTCTACAGCTACACCTCCATCAGTGATATATGAGAAGTCAATTAGTGCCATAAAAAGTTCTCTTGTCTGTCCTTAATATCAGAAGTGTGAGTCAGGGAAGAGCTACTTGGAATAAAATTGGACCAGGTTTTCTCTGATCTTCTTTCTCTGTTAAGTGGGGTTGGGAAAATAAGGAAATGAAGTATCTCAGAATATTTTAATTTAATTTAATTAATTATTTTAATTTAATTAACTCAGAATGCTTGGTACTTTGGGCCCATAAATACAGAAAAAAGAAAGATGGTGTGATTTCTAGGAGGTTCAGTGAAGTTGGTCTGGAAATGTAATACTAGAAGGAAAGCAGGATTTCCTAATGAAACTTCAAATATTGGGAGTGTATTCACATTAAAATATTCCTTTTTCAAGCATTAAGCTCTAACTCATCCAGAAATTGTCATGCTGGCCTACGCTTGGGGGAACAGGAGTGCTAAGTTTTGGAAAGAATGTGACGTGTTCCTTCCTGAAGCACTTCAGTGAAGGTGTGACACCATTTTGTGGGCTTTAAATTTGTATCCACAAGCCTTTTCCATAACTAGTGCTCTGGTTTAGATAAGTTTGAAGAAGCTGGATTTGTAATTTTATTAATACTAAATTTGTTTTTGCTTTCTGCATGGACTAAGCACAAACTTTACTCATTTATTTAAAAATCAATATCATATGGAGAGCAAATTGCTTTTATGTCTTATTTTACGGTGTTATGGCTCACACAGTATTATTGCAGTAAATGCAGAAATGTTTGCACTGTTTAAATCAAAAGTGAGCTTTATAAGTTGTTTATAGACAGCAAGCTCAGCAAACAAAGGTAACATTATAGAAAAGAAAAACACATTGATAAAGCACTTTGTCATCTAATCATTCTCTGCAATTTGCTCAACATTAGATTTAAAGCTCTTGGCTAATAGGTGGACAATACTTGTTCCCCTTGCATGATTTTAAATAATGTGTGGTTTGCTTTTCTTATTTAATTGCTGTTAGCTGTCAGTGCAGATAGAAACAGTGGCGATGCCCGATTCTCGTTGAAAATAACAATACCCATCTGTTCAGGAGTGTTCCTTACGCTGATTGTGGTTTGAAGAATTGTTTTTTATGGTTTTGAGTCAGTGACCACACAATGCTTTCCAAGCATAATGGATGGGAGGCTCTAGCTCTCTAAATGTGACATGTTAATACCTAAATGTATTAGATGACATTCCCCCAACAGGTCACGTGGAATGAGGTTACGCTGTAGGTAAAGGCCAGGCCATAGATTCAATGCTTCAGAAACACACAGGATTTAGTGGACACAGGCCATCGCTGGTTCTTACTTGCTGTGAGAAGAGATGGGAGGTAATGAAGGAAGGTGACCTTTTCTGTGTGTTGGATGCACTTCTCCTTACTCCATACGCTCATTCTGAACCACAATCACCTGTGGGTTCAGCAGCCTCTCAAGGGCTCCTCGCTTTGGCACGCTGAGGTTTTCCTTTCACAGTAATATCCATTGAATCATAGAATCATTGAACGGTTTGGGTTGGAAGGGACCTTAAAGATCATCCAGTTCCAACCCCCCTGCCCTGTGCAGGGACACCTCCCACCAGATCAGGTTGCTCAAAGCCCCATCCAGCCTGGCCTTGAACCCCTCCAGGGATGGGGCAGCTACAGCTTCTCTAGGCAACCTCTTCCAGTGCCCTCACCACCCTCACAGGGAAGAATTTCTTCCTGAGATCTCATCTAAATCTCCCCTCTTTCAGTTTAAAACTGTTGCCCCTCATCCTGTGGCTCCTCTCCTTGATCAAGAGTCCCTCTCCAGCTCTCCTGTAGCCTCTTTAGGGACTGGAAGGGGCTCTAAGGTCCTCTGGGAGCCTTCTCCAGGCTGAGCAACTTAATTACTGAGGATAAAATTCAACGTTCTCATCAACTCAAATAGCCCCTTTCCTCTCCCATTAACACAGCAAATGCACAGTGGCTTCTAACTCCTCCCCTCCAAAGCCCAGCTGGACCCAGTTTGGCACAGGGCTTAAAACAATGATCTGCTACAATAAAATGAAGTCTTACAGCAGTTTTGAGCTTTACTAATAAAGAATTGGATTCACAAGCATCATAAGCGAGTTAAAGGTTCACCCGTCACAGACTCCTGAAGTTATCTTTAAATAATAATATTTAATATTCTTTTATGCCCATTTATTTTAGAATATCTAAATGAATAACAGAAGCTATTTCATCCAACTGTATTATCAACGTGCCTCAATGTACTGGAGCACATACATAATCTCTGCATGGGACTAGATCTGTTCACTTTAAAGGGACTATGTTTGTGCTTAGCTTTAAGCACATTGAAACATTTTGTTATGCAGGAGGTGATATTTCAAAAAAAATATCAGCTTCTGTGCATAAAATAAATTTTTAGATATCATGTAATTAAAGGGAGGATGAACCGATCCTGCATATAAAATGCAGTGAAAGGAAAAGTTTTATGAATCAAACAATTTCTGCTTTTAAGAAAAACAGAGATATAATATATAGTTATGATGCTGTACTTTCTTTTATAGCTTCCAAAACACTTTACAGAAGAGCTGGCTTTATCTTCACCTCCCAGAGGGAGAAGCAGAGGTCCAGAGGACCCCAAATTGCTGTAGTCTGCCTTTAGCTGCCCAGCAAGCCTAGATCTGAGTCTCCTTTTTTCATGTGCCACCCATCAGTAGCCACTGGCCCACAGGCAGATTAGTATAAAATGATTTCTTAAATAGCATTGTAAGTTTTAAAGAATTTTGTATTATTTTTTCTTGCTCAGATTTGCTTTATCAGATAATGGACTGGAGTAAACTGGCTACCTCTTCTGGATCTGTTCCCCTCCATCTAGGTATGTCTCCAGATAACAATATCACATTATTTTTCTGCCAGTCACCATGAGTAAGTAATTACAGTAGCTCATAATGGGAGGCACACAACCATATTTTGCCTTAATTCAGGCAAAAAAACATATACTCCAGCCAATTAGCAAGTAAAAGATTCAACAGGAAAAAAATGGGTTTCTTGCTACAAGAAGTTTTTAAAAAATGTGTTTAATTACCTGCAGGCATCATTTTATATTTCCAAAACTTTGTCTTGCTGATTCTTATAGACATTGACAAACTTCTTTACAACTTGACTCAGATACTTCTGCAATGACATGGACAAAACATCTGCGACTGTACATCAGGACGACCATTTATTCCCTTAGGTAATAATTTCTTATTCGTCATATGTATAAGGTAGAATTAGCATGCTCTCAGATTTAAATTCTGTGTACTGACATGGAGCCAAAAATGATACAAATGATGGCCAAGAGATAAACACCTCAGATGAGAGAGAAGGGTGCCAAGATCATAGAACAGGGAGAAGCACATGGTAAGAGAGCACACATATAACCAAGCATAAATTTTGTAGCCTAGGACTGATAGCACTCAGTTTAAAGTAGGGCGCAGCTGAATTACTTCTTAAAGACCCCATTAGGTTTAGTGAGAAGCCATTTTGAATAGTTCATTAAGTAATTGATATTGACATTTTGGTAAGAAATTAATGTTGAATTTCATATAGAATGGTTTAAGTATTAGGATTTTATTCTTACAGATAAGATGGCATTATGATGAAATCTTATCTCTGCTGTTAATTGCTCAGAAAAATAATCCTCTATCAGAAAAAAATATGACTTTTATGGAAACTGGGGGCAGGGATGCACACAATTTTATATTTCCTTCTCTTATATAATTCAATTATAGATTGAAAAAAGAGTTGTCAGAGAAGTCACTGGACTGGGTTGGTATGTTGTTGAAGACAATTGTGCTGCAGTGGTGCACATTGTATTGTACTGAACCGCTGCTTTTTGAAAAATACGAGAGAACCAATTTTAAGTGATGCTGAGTTTCAAGGTGAGTATGAAACAATAATTAAAGTTTTTCTTATTTAGAATTTTAACCTAGCTCTTCTTTACTGTGTGGGTGACGAGGCACTGGAACAGGTTGGCCAGAGAAGCTGTGGATGCCCCATCCCTTGAGGTGTTCGAGGCCAGGCTGGATGGGGCTCTGAGGAACCTGGTCTAGTAGGAACACAATGATCTTCAAAGTCCTTTCCAACCCAAACCATTCTACGATTCTGTGATTAAGCAATTAATTTATCTTCATCCACTGCAGCCCTTCAGACTTTGCACAAGGCTGTGATGTGAATGAAACGCAACTGTGCATTCAGAATAAATACTGGAATATTTGGCTATTCACTATTGCCAATCAAAAATTGCCATTTAAAAACAGACTCAGACCATAAACATGACTTTTGTCACTCAATTCCTCCTCCTCTCTCCGTAAAGAGGAAAAAAAAAAAAAAAAGAAAGAAAAGCAAAGAAGAATTTCACATTTGTCTCTTTCCTTGAACACTGCCCCACAGACCCTCTGAAGCTTTATTCCCAAAGGCATTGTCAGACTGGAAACACTGAAGCAGCTCACAGTATCAAAGAGCTGTAGTACTTCCTAAAATGACAAAACTTCTCTTTTCAGAGCTAGATATGGGAAGCTGGGGCGAAAGCCAGTCAAAACTTGCTGACCTGATGGCTGGCTCCTTACATCTATTTTTAGGTTGAGCCTGAGGTTGCTCAGAGCAGATTCTGGAAAGCCAATTGTTTTGTGTCAATCTATTCAGCAATTATACAGGTTGCTAGCTTTAGCAAGAAATAAAGTTTGTGGGTTATGCTTTTCTTTCCTGTTGAGGCCTAAAAATAATTTTCAACTTTGATAATCTTTTTCTTTGCAGCACTTATTCAAGCATTTAATTGAACTGTGGACTTTTTAAACCTCAGGCACCTCCTTCCTGAATTTCATTAATTCCTATTATTAGACCAGGTACCTTTCCTTGTTTCCTGCAGTGTATTTGCCAAAACAGCCTTATCTTGCTCTTATGTGATCATTTCAAAGTCATCTGATGTGCCTTGAGTCAAAGACAATGAGAGATGTTCCTTCAGTCAAACAAGTCGCTCAGGCTATTTGCAAGACTGGCAGCCTCCCAAGATTTCCTTCCCCCCCCGCTTGAGATGTACTACCTCCAAGAAAAATGAAACCTGGAGACATAGCATTCCCGTGCAAGATAATATTGCTGCTGGGGAGAAGAAGTAATTCCCCATAAAATGAGGTCAGCAGTCCCTTTTTCCTGTATCTCCCTTATAATGCTTCATGAATTTGTCATGTCGTTGCAGCTCCTATTTCAAGCCGAAAAAGAGACACGGGAGATAAGGAAGAGAGAAAATTTTATAACTTCTGTGATATTCTATTTGCTCCCTCGCCACAAAACTACACCTACTACAGTTTGCCTGTCATTAATGGAAAAGACTTGATGTCCTTTCAGTATGCTAAATCTGGTGGCTAACAACATCCACTGAGACCCTTTTTGGAGCAGCTCCACTAACATAGGTCTATTCTTTACTATTGGTAGAACACGGAGATCCTAAGCCCTGGTTGACTGAATATTGAAATGAGAGCAGCCCTTAGAAGAGGGAAATGGATGTGTTGGTAGATGAGAAACTCAACACGAGTTGGCAATGTGCTGTCCTATAAAGACAGGCTGAGAGAGTTGGGGTTGTTCAACCTGGAGAAGAGAAGGCTCTGGGGAGACCTCATAGGCCCTTCCAGTACCAAAAGGGGATTACAGGAGAGATGGGGAGGGACTCTTGATCAGGGAGTGGAACGGTAAGACAAGGAGTACTGGTTTTAAACTGAAAGAGGAGAAATTTAGATTAGATCTCAGGAAGAAATTCTTTGCTGTGAGGGTGGTGAGGCTCCAGGACATCAGGTTGCCCAGAGAAGCTGTGGCTGCCCCATCCCTGGAGATGTTCAAGGCCAGGCTGGATGGGGCTTTGAGCAACCTGTTCTGGTGGGAGGTGTCCCTGTCCATGGCAGGGATGGCACTGAATGGTCTTTAAGGTCCCTTCCAACCCAAACCATTCTGTGATTCTATGAAAAATGTGCATTCCTTTTCTATGTCTTTGTTTCAAATCTATGATGTCACCAGTTTAATTTCCCATCTGTCAAATATGGATGAAAACCCTCAAGGTAACAACCCCAACCTGATCCTAAGAGGACGAATTTGCGGTACGTAAAATGACTGCCATAATCAAAGAAACTTGGTTAGTGCTGAGACAGAATGACTACCCCATTAAAATCTCCAAGATTAAAAGTAGGTGTCCTCTGTCATACTTAAAGTAAATAATTAAGTCCTTGTGTCATAATTTGATTTTTAGATTTGAGGAGGATTCTTCTAAAGAGAACCTCTTTTTACCTAGGTTGGTACCAATGATGACAATATCTTCTGAAAGAATTCAGCAGTGTAGTTGGAGTTTGTATTTTTTATCTTATATCCTTTGCTACCTGTTCCATTATAGCTGTTGAGAAAGATATCTTTGTTTCAAAGTTCAGGCTTTTTTCCTTGATTGTTTCTCCTCCTCTTCTTTTTTTTTTGTTACTGAAGTTGTATTAGGTTTTATTATTTTTCAGTCCTTTGAATTTATGTTTCATACTGAGGGAAAATAACACTCCTGAGTAACAAGTAAGCTTCGTGCACTATAATATTCAAACTAGCAGATTTCAGTCTTCTTTAATTATGTTCCATCAACTGCATCTTTATCTACAAACTGTTTAAAAATCATATTGCACAAAAAAAGTTGTTTGATGCTTTTGTATTCTTGTTACGCTATTGAATTCCATCTGTGTCTCATAGTTTGTGTGTATCATTTTCTGTCTGGAAAAAGGAGAGTTCATTCTTGTCTCTTTTACTTACATGCTATTATAGTGTAAATAATAAATGATGAAAGAATTTTTTTTCTGAAAAAAAAACCACCAAAAAAGAGCAGAGAGAAAGAATGAAATTACTTTTTTCTACTAGTACATGTTTAAAAACCAATTTATTTCAAAATCTGAATGTTGCTAAATAACAAAAAATGCAACTACACTCCACATTAGGATTTCAGGAGTTCATTAAAATGATTTAAACTTTTCTTGGGTAAAAGTCAAAAGAACTGGCAAAATATCAGAGCTGAGAATAACACCCAGACTATTGCTGTGCCAGTTGCTGCACTTGCTACAACCAACCTAAATGGGTTATTCTTAAGCCTCCACCATGAAAGTATATTTAGCATTTTTTAAAATACTTTTCTTTGGTGGTGAGGCAGTTCTGTAAGAAGTGCTATGGAAATCTAAGGACAGAAAAATCTTTTAAATCATCAGTGCTTGAACATAAGTAATGCAAGGAGGCTTTAAACTGTCTCCCAGACAAATGATACTTCCTGCTGAGCTGACCCATTCTATGACACAATTTAAGTGGATTTTTTTCCTGTTTATGATCTTTTATTTGTTCTATTACACTTCAAAGCCACGTTCTATAATTTCAGACAGCTCCAGAAACTTTCATCTTCGGGACCTTGTATGCTTTACTTAATTAAGTGTTGTACAGGTTTTAAGATATGGAGTTTGGACACAAAGGATTATGTTAAATGACATAGAGCTGATCTGATCCAAGGTGCCATATGATGTGGTTATTCTTATTTTGATCTCAATTAAACAATGATCTGCCCTTAACTACTAAATGGAGATGACTTTTTCCTAATTCTATTCCCAGACAGGGAATTATTTCTTGGTACGAAGCAGCAATTTTACAGTAATTTTGTTGAACCGTACATAGCCTGAATATAGAAAAAATGTACTCTGAATATGCAATACATTATCTATTCACATATATGAATATATACTCTGAATATATAAAAGAATACTACCACCATGGAGAAAGAAAAAAAAAAATTCTTAAAAAAAATATATTTTGCAACTTTCAGACAAACCCAGAAGCATGCTTGTTTGAGGAAAAGCCATAATAAAGCCACAATGTTTGGGGAAAGAATAATCTGCTTTAAATATATTTCTCACTCATTGCAGATGCCAAGATCATATAGAAGGCCCATCACCTTTAACAGAGCAGCCTTCACAGAACATTATATTTAGGCAGAGGGTAATGTGATGTATTACTGAGGGACTTATAAATACTGTATGATAAATATATACCCCTCATAGAGAATTTTCATCTTTGTTCATCTCTTTATTGCATACCCAAAATTGACAGTCTTTTTAAGAAAGAAAAAAGAGCAGCATTTCATCTTAGCAATAACTTTCAGAAATTATCTAGCTGAATCTGTTGATAGGACACACAGAGAGCATTCACAATGAAGGAAAAGTTAGTATCTACCATAGTCTGTCTCTAGCCAGAAGTTGTGTAGTCTCAATTTGTGTATTGTCACCGAAATGATTCCCCTGATATTTGGCCCTAAAATGCGAACCTTGAGGGTAACGTGTGTGTGTGTTAGACACGTTTGCGGGCACACTCAAATGATGGTTTTTCAGAATCTGCCTTCGTGCTTCACAAGATCATTTTAAATCAAGAGCGCTAATACTACCTGAAAATAGAAGTTCTTATCCAACATAATATTCAAATCTGTTGACACTAATTTATATCCTTAATTTGGTTGAAATGTGAGGAAAATGCTGAATTCAGAAAAAATGTGATTAGGAAAGGCTAAAATACAGCTACGCGCTTAGTTGCAACATCCAAACGAAGACTATTTATATTTCAGCATTAAGGAGATTTATTTTCAGTTGTCAAAAAACATTGGAACAACGTATTCAGCTGGCTTTGATGTGAAACTGAGTCTCTCTGTATTGTCTCACAGGACTTGTGGATCAAGTGGCTCGTGGTGTGGACTCGTCTCCTCAGCTCGATTGCCTGTAAGTCCTCCTGGGTCAAAATTTCTCACCCTGGGCATAAAATGCAGGACAAAGGCTTGACATAAACTCGCTTCCCTAAAGGAGAACTCGCTGGTATAACCTGGGCAAAGAGATACCTTTTTTGTCCCGTTTCTGATCGTGCTCAGGTACGGTAGCGTTACTTAACATTTCGTGCTCATCAAGTACAGCAGAATTTTAGGATATTCAGATATACCTGATACATTGGGAACTTAAATCCCCACCGTTAAATGTAAGGTCAATCCTTCTGATTAATACGGAGGCTGGGCCCCTCACTACAGCAAAGACATTGAGGCGCTGGAGCGTGTCCAGAGGAGAGCCACCAAGCTGGTGAGGGGTCTGGGGAACAAGTCCTACGAGGAGAGGCTGAGGGAACTAGGCATGTTTAGTTTGGAGAAGAGGAGGCTGAGGGGAGACCTTATTGCCCTCCACAACTACCTGAAAGGAAA
>JAOTQQ010000032.1:59600824-59633594 GCA_026546715.1 Gallinago undulata
TTATTTTTTATATTTCAATTAATTCATAGTGAAAGATTCAGATTTGGAAAGATGACTCCAGCTGTCACACCTATTTTAACATCAGTAACTTAGTCATCTCTATAAAGTTTCTACTTTTCTTTCATAATTATCTCCATATGAAACTTAGATCTCTAATTGATTTCATTCCAGCTATTTCTCACTTTTATTTAAAGTTGGGTTGTTTTTTGGGGTTTTTTTCGGTTGTTTTTTTTTTTTTTTTTTGACAAACTTGTTCTCTTACAACATATTACATTTCAAAGCATTTAATTCAAACTGTATATATATACATACAACATTTGTCTCTGTAAAGTTCTTCCTACAGACTTCAAAATAAATGACTTAAAATTCACATTTTAGGTGCTTAAAAGTACAATTGGATAGGAGAAATGGAGGAATCATAACTCTTTTTTTTTTGACATAACAGTATGAAACAAATCCATTTTTGTGTCAAAAAATCTAGTGTGCCTATGATTATTTTCTGCCTACCTGCAGTCTGTTTTCAAAATGTCTTAACTTTATCTGGGCAAACTTAATGAAGAAGGCAAAGTTTTGAGTGCAGTCAGCTATGCCAAAAAAGCTGAAGAAATGTTATTTAACATGGCATCTTTGTTTCGTCAAACTTACTGACTTGACTTTGTCTTTGGGCCCACAGAATGAATCAGAGATTTAAAGCAAGCAACCTCGAAGAGATTATTTTTGACAAGGCTTTTCAAAATCAGTGTAATATTAGAATATTTTAGAAGTACAAAAATACTGGAAATGACTCCTGTAAAGGTAGTATATAATTTTTTGCCTGTAAGATGCTGTGGCAATATTGGGAAAAAAATCATAAGTTGAATTGCTTGTTATCACTGCAGAGGGAATATTGTCGGACTAAACATCACATATAAGAAATAATGAATGTGGAGCAACATATAATGAGAAGAACCACATACACATGCTTCTGTAAGTAGCATAAGTAGCAAAAGGAAGGGTAGGGAAAATGTGGGTGTGCTGTTGAATGGGGCAGGTAACACAGGACCTGGTAACATAGGACATGGGCAAGCTGAGGTACTGACTACAGCCTTCTCCTCCATCTTTACAAGCAGGACCAGCCTTCCAAAATCTAAGGACCCAGAGACCAGGAAGAAAGGCTGGAGCAAGGAAGATGTACCCTTGGTGGAAGAGGATCGGGTCAGAGAATACTTAAGCACGATGGACATACGCATGTCTGTGCAGGCTGATGAGGTATGCCCATTAATGCTGAGGGAGCTGGCTCATGTCATTGTGAGGTTGCTCTTAATAATTTTTGAACAATCATGGTGACTGGAAGAGGTGCCTGAGGACTGCAGGAGATCGAATGTCTCTCCTACCTTCAAGATAGGCAAGAAGTCCAAGGATAGGGACCAAGGAAATATGATGAAATGACTGGCTTGGTAGATGAGGGGAGAGCTGTGGATATTGTTTACCTTGACTTCAGCAAGGCTTTGGCCCTGTTTTCTGTAGAGAAGCTGATGAAGTAGTGTCTGGAAGAGCAGACAGTGAGGTAGGTGGGTTGATAACTGGCTGAATGACCAGGCCCAGAGAGTGGTGATCAGTGGTATCTAGCCCAGCAGGAGTAGCTGGCAGTGTACCCTGGTGTACCCTGGGAGTCAGTATAGGCTCTATTCTTGTCTTTATTAGTGATCTGAATGATGGGGTAGAGTGTACCCTCAGCAAGTTCATTGATGATACAAAACTGGTAGGAGTGGCTGCTACAACCAGAGGGTTGTGTGGCCACCCAGAGTGGCCTTGACAGGCTGGAGAATTGGATTGACGGAAATCTCATGAAATTCAGCAAAGGGAAAGGCCAAGCCCTGCACCAGGGGCAGAAGAGACCCAGGAACCAATGTAGAAAGGGGGATGGAAAGTATCTTTGCAGGGAAGGACCTAGGGTTCCTGGTGGACGCTAAGCTGAACGTGGGTCACCAATGTGCCCTTGAAACAAAGAAGGTTAGTGGTGTCCTGGAGTACAAGAGACAGGTAGAACTACTGGAGAGAACCCAGTGAAGGGCGTCTAACATGGTTAAGGGGCTGGAGCATCTGTCATATGTGGAAAAGCAGAGTATCCTGCATTTGATGTAGGATTAATGTAATAATTCATTATCTCTACCTCCACAAGTTTTTTTCCAGTTCCTGCTAATGCAGTAGGCGTGCAAAAAAAATTATTATTAATGATAGCTCAGATATATACATTCAGCCAGTTTGGGGAGGTGTGGGAGAAAATGTGCTGTCATTCTTTTTACTTTGTGAGTTTTACAAAGATTCTAGCTCTCTTACTTTCACTCAAGTTTTCATCAGTTTTGTGTCCCTACTGTTTACTGCACCAGGATCAATAGACAATTTGGAAAGTCTTTTTGTAATGTATTCATTGAGTATTTCATGCATACTGAAGGCATATTATATGCAGGAAAGGAAAGGCTGTATCATTATTGATCCATATTTTGTAATGATTTCCAGCCTATTAGGAAATCAAATAACACAGACTTTGTGAAAGAGGATTCATCACAAAAGAAATAGTGCAAAAATTAAATTCTAATGAAGCATAAATCCAAACATGCATGGTATGAATTACTACATAAAATTAAGCTTTTCACACGTATGAACAAAAATCCAAAATATATTTTATCTCCCTCCACCTTAGGAAGAGATTTGCTGTTTTGGGCATGGATTAAACTGGTAGAAAAGACTTAGTTGTATGTCCAAAAAGGTTCCTTGTAGCCTCTATGGTTAGGCCCACTATCCAGGCAGCATTTTGTGCTTGAAAATGAAGGGATGACCAGTGATAAAAGAATTAATATTATCTGTAGAATATCTAAGTTTAATTCTTGTCTCTGTCACAGACTTTTTGTGCAACTTGGAGAAATGCAATTGTTCTGTGCTACAATGCCTCATCTCTAATCTTCAGAAGAAAGAATGTGTCTGCCTTGTCTGTAAAGGCTTTGAAGCAGAGACTGTCTCCTTGAATGCATTTTCCAGCGTAAAGTACAATAGAACCTCTGATTTGTGTTAGGGCCTTTCAGTGTTACTGTGATACGAATAAATAATAATTAGTAATAGATGTTTTGTCTGCTTTCTTTAGAAAGGATAAGTCCATGAAAGAAAGCTAACTTTTCCCTGTAAGATGAAAAGAACTTCAAAGGTCAAATTTTAGCTATTATTCTAATGAAAAATGTGATGCTTCTAAGGCTGTTGATAAAGTCTGTAGTTTCACAAACTTCTGCTATTTCCTTTTTGCTGCATTAGAGTTCTTACTGTGATTTTAAAGTTTGAGCACACCAAAATATTAAAAGCCCCCACAGCTTGCATTTTTTCCCTTTAGCTGTACTGTGAAGAAGGCATCAAAACCTTCCCCAGAGCCTCCAACCACCCTTAATTTATTGTTATAATAAATAAAAAAGAGGAAGATTTATGAAAATGTCAGTGAGATACTCATGCTTTGAGAAATATCAGCTAGTATCTATCAAACAACATCTTTGTCAGCAGCAGTGTTTTGCAGAAAGTCAGTCAATTTAAGGTTATTAATTTTGTTGGTAATGTTCTCATACATTAACTTCATTTTTTTAAGTAAAAAGGAAACTTAATTTGAATTAATTCCACCTGTCTCACCGTGTCTAAAGAAATCTTTCTCTCTGTAGCTGGACTCAAGAATAGAAAAACCAAAATTATTAGGATAGTGTTTTATTTACAGTTCAGTAAAGCGAAGGAAGGAAACTTCTGTCTCCAGTGATATGACCTCTTGCCTTATCAAGTTTTTATTTTCTTGTAAAATTCTCAGATCATGAATACAAATAAAAGGTGAAGGATTTAAAATATATATGTTCAAATACTTTCTAAATTGCTTTATTTTGCTCTTTTTATTTGCTTTATGTTTTAGAGTTAGAAATAAAACTTAACATGCATTTAACAAAGAAATAGGAATGAATCTCAGGAGAAGGATTTTAGAATGTGATGGTTTTTGGAGTAGATGGTTTGAGGTACACAAAGAGTGAGGAATGTCAGTGAACTGCTTTAACATTTAACTGACTCTTGACTCCTTGTTTGCTGTGCTGCATAGTGCCTTGTATCAACAGTGACTTTGGACTCGTGGTCCCCTTCCCTAGGCCAGCAAGCACACAGGAAGGAATAATTTCTATCTTTTGAATATATAGAGTAGCTAAATTTCTACTAAGATAGAATTATTCCGTGAATTTTTCCCGCAGTTCTGTGATATCCCAGCATCCTCAGTGGGAGAAGTAAATTCCATAGATAAAAAATCCAACACTTTATCAGATGCAATGTCTCTGACCCCTTCTATCTTCTTATCTTTAAAGTCGTGTTATTTTGTCTTTTGGATCTCTGCTTTCAGCATCCTGGCTGCTTCTCTGCATGTATTTTGTTATCTATCTTAAAACCTTTAGTATTTCTGCTAAATTAGTGAGCGCAGGATATCTCTGCCTCATGTCTTTCCACATGCACACACTTTCCCCAGCACTCCTTTATGTTTTCCCACCATTCCCATTAACGGTAATTGCTAGTTCACTTTTCCTTCCTTAAACCTGAATGCTTGCTGTGAGAAGCTGGCTTTAAATGTCAGCACATTTCCTTGACTCAGCCTCATTTTCTGATGCTGTTTGCCAGTTCTGCTTATATGAGAAGTGTTGCCTCTAATGCTCGAAAGCTCTCTTAGCCAGATCCTCATCAAATGTAAATTTACTTAACATCATTGGAAGCAGTGGAGCTGAAAAGCCATTTTTTCTATGCTCCTTGCCTTTCAGATTGTAATAGCTGCATAAAATGCAGAATCAGAGGGTTGCTGAGGTTGGGAGGGACCTCTGGAGATCATCTTGTCCAACCTACCTGTTCCAAGCAGGGCCAACTAGAGCTGGTTGATCAAGGCCATGTCCAGACAGCTTTTGAACATCTCCGGGGATGTGGGCTGCACAACCTCTCTGTCCTGACGTCCAACCATCCTCAGGGTAAAGAACTTTTTTCTTATGCTTAAATAGAATTTCCTGTGTTTCACTTAGTGGCCAATTACTCTTGTCCATTCCCTGTGTAGCAAGGAGGAGAGCCTGGCTCTGTCTTCTTTACTGCCTCCTGCCAGGGACTGATGCACATTGATAAGATCCCCCTGAACCTTCTCTTCTCCAGGATAAACAGTCCCCTACTTTCTCAGCTTTTCCTCATCAGACAGATAATCCCTCCATTATTTTAGTGAATGACAGCATAACTCCTCCCAGTCTTGTGTAACTTAAAAACTTGCTGAGATTAGATTCTGTCTCATCATTGATGTCATTAATCAAGATTGTAAACAGTGTTGGCCCTAGTGTTGATCCACTGGGTATATCATGAGTTGCTGGTGTCCAGCTGGACTTCATGCTCTGATGACAAGTCTTTGAACCTAGCAGTTCAGCCCAGTTTTCAGTTCATCTCACTGTTCATTTATCAAGCCCATATTTCATCAGTTAGACTGTGAGAACATCTCGAAGTCAAGGTAATATCTACTGCGCTCTCCTTGTCCACTGAGCTGGTCCTTTCACAGTGGTCAGGCTCCCTTTAAATCTGCGCTGACTGACCCCCAGTCACCTTTCTGTCCTTCATATGTCTAAAATGGGTCTGCTACCCACATTTTCCCTTCTCTTCTCTTCTCTTTGCTGCTGATGTACCTGTAGAAGCCTTTGTTGTTACTCTTCATATCCCTTGCCAGATTTATCTTCAAGTGGGCTTTGACACTCCTGACCACATCCCTCTGTTGTTCCTGTATGGCCAAGCAGCTGATGTCTCTGTGTTCCCCCTGGGTGACAACTTTCTTCTACCTCTTGTATGCTTCCTTTTGATGTCTAAATTTAGTCAGAAGTTCCTTTCAAATCTGAGAGCCTCCTGCCACCTTTGCTTGATTTACTGCACATTGAGATTGACAGCTCTTGAGCTTGGAAGAGCTGATCCACAAAACCCACAGAAATCCTGAACCCTGCTTTTCTCCAGAACATGGTATTCTTTCAAACAGATCCCTGAACTGTCAAATATTCTCTCCCCTGCCTGGAGAAGCGTATATTCTGTAGCTATTCCTGACATACATGTAGGCTAGTCTCATCTACTCTGTTTTATTAAGTCTATATTTAACTAATAAATACTGTTCAACTTTTATACCACTGCTGCTGATATTTTAACTGAGTCTTCTTGTTATATAAAGACTAATAATTCTCAAAATCTCGCTGGATCAAGTTTCTGCTTTGTAAAATAATTGAAACTGTATTTATTATTTATTTTTCCGTGCCATAAAGAGACACTGATTGAGACAAAATTGAAGCTGTGTTGTTTTGGGCATGGTATAAACACATGTTGAAAGAGAGCTTTCAGCCTGACCCTTAGAAAGTTGGTAACCTAAGCCAGCAAGACAGTCCCAAGTCAGGAGAGTAAGCATAGTTAAAGCATCATGTCTGTACTTATGCAAGATAACAGCAGTTTAAATTTAGGTTAGAATCCAGCTTTCCAGATCGCCAAATTCTCTCTGTATACAGAAAGTCATGTTTCCCTTGTTAGGTGTTTTCTATGCTAATATTTTTTTCTGTTGAGTTCTAAATGCCACGTGCACCAACATTTATAGTTTCTATTGTTTCCTACTCTATTGCATATTAGAGCTCACTGCCAACAGTCTTTAGATATTCCTTTTCTTTTTAAACTTTCTTAAACTGATTCCATAGTGTTTCATGATATCTTCTTTGATTATTCTATATAATTCTTCCCCATCCTTTGTACCTGCTCATACTCTAGTTGGTGCCTCCTAACACTGCTTAGATAAGTAAAGCATAGGTAATATTTTTTTAAATTAATTCTGTGTTTGGTGGGGCCTCCATTTCCATTAATTGTGGAACAAATTTTCTTTTCATAGAATCATAGAATGGTTTGGGTTGAAAAGGACCTTAAAGATCCTCGAGTTCTAAACCCCTGCTGTGGGCAGGGACACCTCCCACCAGACCAGGTTGCTCAAAGCCCCATCCAGTCTTTTAGACTTCCAATATTTTAGAACACAAGAACTATTTTAAATTTGGGATTTATAAAATCTTAACAACAATTGAGTTGGCTGTGGATTTATTAATGAAAATTAAAAGACCGCCTATGTCATTAGCTGATCTAACTCAACTCAGGGTGTCCTTATGTTTTCTCCCAAAATTTACACTGTCTTCCTGCTTCCTGAGCTGCCAAAGTGACTGTAAGAAATTCATGATGTATGCTATAGTGACAGATTTGAAAACTTATCGTGCTGTAAAAAAATGCGCATTGAAAGATAGTCCCTGCTTCAAAACCCTTCTTCTGGTTTGTTATTTGTTCTCAAGTGTCGCAGCACCAGCAGTAAAACCCATCATCCCTCCTTATCACATTTTCTGTCCTCGTAGCAAGGGGAGGGAGCGTAACATCCTGGTGCTTTGATCAAGAGGTTGGTTGCTTACGGAGATCCTGGTGACACATTATGTCCCTTTCCACACGTGAGGGTGCCGGCTTGGCTGCTCTTCGCTCACAGCCGTGGATAAAGAAGTCGTAACAGTCACCAAACGAGATTTCCTCCTTGCTACAGTTTTATATCTGCAGCTGTGTTTAGAACACGTACATGTTCTGTGGTGTCTGATCGCATCTAATTTTAGGGTCCTCAGATTTCAGTCTTGGTTTCTAGCGATAATTTCAAATACTGCTATCTTCTCAAGAAAAGAAATACATTTCTGCGGTGTAAGTTTGTAGCTCTCCTGTGTATATACAATAAGGTGGGTATTTTCACAGCAATCAGATGAGACTGCCTTGCTCTTCTGTCCACATAATGTTTTTACTTTGCGGAGTACTTCACCAATTTCTGGCACAAGTCACCAAAATCTGGATTTGTGTGAAATTTCTTGATGAAATGTGTTTCTTAAGCCTGTTTTCTAGCCTTGCTAACACAAGAGCATCTTTTTCCTATTACTGTATTATCCTCATCTTTTCTCTCAACAGAATTTAAAACCAAAAATGTGGCTTCAACTCAACTCTAAAAACTAGCAGTGCTTATCTGCATATGTTGACAGCAGTATCATATTCTAATTATATATTATGGCAATTAGTTAGTACTTAGAAATGTGGTTTTGTGGATCTGTAATCTCTTATTATGCAGTTGTAAACATATGAAATAAAAGTTGTTCTGGTCCTAAGGACCTTTATTCAGTAACACTCTACTAAGCTTGCCATTTCCTGTTTGCCCTAATGATTTATGTTACCTTTCACAACAAAAAGTTAGGGTTTTCTTTTTTCTTTTTTTATTTTTAGAAATCGCATCTGAAGCTGACCTATTTCTCATTTCGAGGCATTCTTCCTCATTTTACTCTTTCTCATTTTTCTCATTCCTCTCACTGCCTTACCATGCCAAGGTAGTAGGCATGAACATAACAAAGTGTATTAAGTATTATCTTGACATAGTGACTGTACCATAAAACTGAATAAAGCTGTTTGAGTAGATTGTTATATTCACAGATCTGTTAGAGATATTGTATACTTAACTGGGGAGAGGGAAGGATGAATAAAGTTGTGATGCATCTTTTATTGACTGACTATGAAATAGTGCATTCCAGGATGACTACAGTAACATTTGCAAAGCTGAAGTAAAACATATCACTGTTATTGATTTAGACATCTAAGTTTTTTAGTTTTATTAATTGGACAGAGTATATTCTTCAAGTGATAATGAGAATTGGCTCTGTACCATTTCCATCCTAGTTACATTTATTACCATAACAATGTATTGCTATCGGACTGCTCAGAATTTTAACTACTCCTTTCCAAGTAGATAGATTTGTTTGAAATCTCTGCCTTCGGTAATAAGAAAAAATATTTTTAAAATGTGCCACGCTTTATTTCTAACAATGCTTTATTTTTTTCAAGTAGAAGAGTATTCTGTCTTTTGTGATGGGAACGCAGTAAATTTATACTAGCAGTTTCAGATTAGACTACTGCAAATGTTGTGCCAGGGACTGAAGGTGAAAGCCATGACATGCTCGTGAATAGATTGTCTCAGAGGCAAGAAAGGGTAAACTGAAGAGTCTGTCCTGGCTTTATGACCAGCCTCATCCAAAAGTGAAGCTGAACTTTAAAGTTATCATTGCCCTCTGACCATGCTAGAGCTGTTAGAATTCAGTGTGAAAATGCTCTCTGATGAGAGTCTTATAACTCTCTTTTTAGAGAAGTGAAGAAAATATTGAAGAGAAAAAAAAAAGGACTATTCCACAAGTCACATCTGGGCACTGGACCACGACCTGACAATTTAAGTTCTATTCCTGCCTCCGACCAGCTAATTGTGCTCAGTAAGTCATATAAACATTTTAATTATCAGCAATTATCTTTTTTTTTTTTTTTACTTAAGTTGAAAATAATTGGATCAGGGACTGTTTTATAATGTGTTTTCTCAATGACTTTGAAATAGGATCCCAGTTTTAGTGGAGGCTTCTCTCCCCTGCTCCAAAGCAATAATCACAAGAACTTCCTATGAAGCAGTTTGTGTTGTATTTCACGGATGAAAACTAAAGCAGCGTTCATACCAACTTTGATTTTCTGCTAAAGCAATTAATATATAATTCCAAATCCTGTGGGAAAAAAAAAAAAAAGATGAATTTTAAGTATCTTCCTGTAGACTTTTTAATTTCTTCTAATAGTTATGTGGAACGTGACCGAAAGCTTGATGTTGACCGAGGTGCCTTGGTGACGTGGGTGACCAATAGCTTCAGATAACCCATCATTCCTTCTCCCTGTTTCCTATAAGAGATGAATAGAGGAACCAGATTCAGTCTAGAGAATGTTTAATTTCTAAGGGAAAGAAAAAATTACACAATCCTTATTTCCTTATACATGTAAGGAACATTCTAATTAATACAGTTCTTTAAGGTGTAATTGTAGAATGGAAGCGTGTGCACCTGAGATGTTTCCTACACTGGCTAATTATTCCACTTTTTTTGTTATTTGTACTTGCTCCGTTGGTTAAAAAGGAATGATCAGCAAACATAACTGAACAAATTGCTCTTCCCTCAGCTGAACTGTATGAAAGACCCCAGAGACAATCCAAACAAACCTAGCATGGTCCCAGAGGAACCTAGAAATTCGGTTGGCCTTTTTAAGACTGTCTTCTCTGGGGAGCAAATCCCTGCAGCTGCTTTTAGAAGTCGAGGGTTAAAAGCATTTTTTGTTGCTGAGAATGCACATTGGAGGATATGTAATGCTTTAACATGCATTTTAAAGTGAAAATACAATGCAGCTTTTTAGAACCTTTGGAAATAATCACAGACTTGCTTCTGAGGTTGAATGAATTCAGAAAGGTACTTTCAGGCAGAGCTGACTGACACTCTGAATTTCCCTTCTGGAAGAAATTTTGATATTTCAAGAATGCTTTCATTTTGAATGAGAATGAATACAAGAACTTCTTCCATTTTTCCTTCACTGGAAAAATAACTGTAGAAAAATGGAAATCCTTTGTTCCGGTTTAGTGGGGTTTTTTTGTGTGTTTTTTTTTTCCTAAAGAAATTTGTCAATTTCTACACTTAAAAGACTATTCCTTGGGTTATTGCTAGATATTAGAAGAACCAAGGAATTCCCAGAACCCAAAGGAATTAATTACGATTGAGGAAAGGCCCTGAAAAATGAAGAATTGGAAATGGATGATAAAGTTTGGGTTTTGCTTGATGTAACAGTGAAAAAGAAAAAAAAATAGTCAAAATCATGTTAGCACAGTTTCCTTTAGGGGAAAGGGTCATGGAGTTCTGGGAGACTGTGGAGAGCAGGTAAGCTATCTCTCTTCGGTGATGCATTTTCTCCACTTTACAATTGATCTTGACTCACTGAGTGCACAAGGGCAATTTCTGATTCATTTCACTCCACGGGGAAGATTTCAGTAGAACGGGCTGCTGGAAGTTCTGGGGCTGCCTTTTTATCACCCACCCTGAAACTCACCCACATGAACACCTTACACCAACCAACCTGTCACCCTCAGCCACTCCTCTTTTGGAGCCCACTGTCCCATGCCTACAAGCTGCACGTGGACAAGCTCTTTTTAACTTTGATCTTTTGCTGCAGACAGCAAGGAGAGCTGCTGACAGAGGGGGCAGTGAAAAGGGACCTCTTTTCATACCTACTCCATAACACTCCTGCAGGACAGCTCCAGATTGCTATTGGCCTGCAACGGAGAAGTGGGAAGGGTGGAGGCAGAGTCTCAGGAGGTTTGGGCCTCTAGCGTAGGAGTGGTGGCCTAGATAAAAGACTAGGGGGGCAGATACAGTGATATCAGAATAGAATGCATACTGAGGAATGTTAGCATCGTTTACTTGTAAAACTGTGATACTACTATGGTACTGGTACGTTGCCCGTCCCTATTTAGGATAGGTGAAGACCTTCCCCATTCTTTCCCGTACCATGGCTCACCTTCAGCAAGTGATGAACAGTGCTGGGGAGCAGCTTAATTCTGAAAAGACTCTTCTCTGAAAGTGGAGCTGCACTCAGAAAAACCTGAGTAGCCTATTTCCTGGGATGCACCTTAATGAGTGAGCAGTGGTAAAATATAGAGGTTGTTTATCCTCTTTTCCTTGATGCGTGTCTTAAAAAGGGGGGTAAAATTTTTTAATCCTCTATGGATCAACTGTGTGTCCTGAGCCAATTGCCCATATGAACATTTGAACCTTATGTTACTTATTTTCTTTAGACAGCCCCTCACTAAACATGGGAAAGTGATGAATTATCCCACAGAGGCACTTATCTCCATTTTGTGTGATTGTGAAGAGACTGCCATTTAGATTCTCTTGTGTATTTGTCTTGAATAATACCTGTCTTTGCATGGTATAGTTTTATTACACAGGTGCTCTGAAACGTCTTGCCTAATTTGTATTCCTACAACAGCTGGCCTGAATATAGATCAACAACCTGAAACACCCCATTCCCCATTCAGTTCTGTAAACTAGCAGTATTCTAGGAAAGGTTTAAAATAATATATTTTGGGACATAAGAGAGCTTTGAATTCTGTTCTTGCAGAAAGTGGGGAATATGAACATTATAAGTCTATTTTTGAAGCAGTAATCATAGCTAATGATGCAAATCATAACTCAGTTTCACCAAAATGGTCGGGGCAATCCTAATATGTATCTCTCCTCAGAGAGTGAAGTACCATTGAGTACAATGATCTATAAGCTTAGCTGTATTCTCTGCATGGGAGGCATATCACATTTCCAATATATTTCAGGTGGGATTTTGATGTTCATTGTCCCCAATGACCTGTTGATTTTAGCTTTCAAAAAAAGAGACATTGGGTCTAAACAAATAGTTTAGGTACATGCTCTGTCGTGGGACACCTTCTCCTCCTTTGACCTTGGTGTTCCTTCTGTTGTTTATCACCCTTCTCTCTCTCACTTTCTGTCCTTACTTTTAATGAGTTTTCACAGAGCCACCACCACCAGCTTGGCTAATAGGCTTAGCTTTGGCCTGCAGTGGATCTGTGGAGACCCACTAAAGCAGCAGGTGACAGTCAGGGACACTAGATGCCTATGTAGACAACTAAAGTGCTCTCTCGAAGTCCTTGACCAGATCATTTCAACATCTTTTCACTAATTTGCAGAAACCAGATGTTCCAACATTTAATTCTGACTGTCTGTAAATTTCTGGTTTTTCTAGCCTAGAAATATGCAAAGTAACACAAGTTCTTTAAACTGTGTAAAACCTTGGCTAAAGAGAATAGAAAAAGATGCTGAAAGGGAAATGTTTGGCTGTAAGTAGGTTGGTTACTAGTGGAGTTTCTCCAGGCTTGGTTCAGAAGAAGTGATGTCATTTAATATATTCATTCATGACCCTGGCACAGAAATCAAAAAGGTTTTAATGAAATTTGCTGATGGCATAAAGGTGAGAGGAACTATAAATACAAAGCAGCACTTGTGTATTGTGCAGAGTTAAGAGACCTTGAGGAGCAGAGCAATAGAATTGGAGTAAGATTTAATAGTACAAAATAAAAGGTCACAGAATTTGGCCTTTTCATCTTACCTATCATTACCTGACTAAAATTTAGAGGCCTACTTTAAGCAGTTCACCTGAGCTCCTTCAAATAATCCTAGAGAAATGCTTCTACAAGGACACTTATGCAAAAATAGTTATCTAAGATAGATAGATTGCACTGGCTTTTAGAGGTGCCTTTCTCACTAAATTGCTCTTGGAGGGAAACTGGATTCCCATGAATCGCAGCTTCAAGGTTATTGTGAATGCATACTGTATTCTTGTAGCTCTTCAGCTGGAAAGAGAGAAAAAAAAACACATTAACAACCATCATATCATGAGGAGCCATCAACGTAATGCAACTTCAGAGACCGTAGATATGGGCCTTGAATACATCAAGCTGAATATTTCAGGGGAATAAAAGGGAAGGGTGAATATCCCTGTACAAATTCTTTGTGGAATATCACCTAAGATCTTCCACATTAAGGTTCAAGAAATAGAAATGATTTGAAAGAGATACAAAGAATGACGAGGGACAATAATTTTACAAGACAAACTTAGAGGAATATTTTTCATATAGCGGATTGGAGGTCAGAGATATCTGAGTTTGTGCTGATCTGCACAAAATATGCACCAAAAACAACTGTCCCATGTGGCATAACACTGATAGCAAGTAGGACTAAAAGGTATAAAAGCTGTATATGTGGAAGACTGTGCTTCACAGCAAGTCTTGGTTGGCTTGGACAAAGCACGTCACCAGCTGAGGTGACTTTCTTGTTTTTAAAGTAACCGTGGCACTACTCAGTGGCAGCACATAGACAGAAATCAGTAGCAGAAGTCTTAGTCTCCATTCCACAGTAAAGTCAAAATATAATGGGTTAGATTAGTCTTGAGAAAAGTAAATGGAGCTTGTAAGAGATTTTAAAATTTATCAGACTTTTTTTTAAATTATCCAAAGTTATTTTCAAAAATTTTCTAAGTATGTATAAGTTCCAGCACTTGCAGTAGACTGAAGACGTTAATGCAAGAATCAGTCCTTGACTGGCCCTGTTTAGAGACAGAGCCACCCCCATGACACAAAATCAGCTGGAATGCTCTACTGGTGGGAGTGTGGGCACAAGTTACTTCTTTTTCAAGAAGTTAAAGGTTTTGGGTAGCCCAGCTTCCATAGGTATTCTGTCAAACTCTGTCATTTCCATAATTTTGAAGATTTCAAATTTTCTTCAAAAAATGCTATGCTTGCAGACACTTCTGATTATTCCTAAACTTTTCAGATTATTTCTGCCTAACTCGCTAGAATTTTCCAGCTTATGATTTCATTACAGTAGTAGTATTACAAATACAAGAAGTGTTACTTTGAAAGCTACCTGAGAAGGGAACAATAAAATACACAGACTGAGAAAGCCCCAGGATGGTATAAATCATTCCCTTTGCTGAGACTTAGAACCAGTGAGGACTTGGAAGGGCTCTTCTGATTTACACTCGCCAAAGATCTGACCCCTACTTATTATCAAAACACTGTGCTGTAATCTGCAAAAAATATACAAGGCAGAACATTTGTCTGGCTGACAAAAGCATGTTTCTTTAGAAAAGCTGTTTAACTCATGAGTTCAGGTAGCTTTGCATATTTCTGGTAACCCATGGATGACATCTGAAAATTAAGTCTGACCTGAACGTTGAGGGAGAAGTGCTCTTAAAATAGATTAGATTTATTGCAGAGGTGGGAAACGAAGAGCGCTGCCAACTAAAAGGAATATCTGTTTGACTCTGTCTTGTGTTAAGATGCTACCTTGAACTTGCAGATTGAGGAGAAATAATAATGTGCCTCGGAAATATACTATTTTGATGAATGCCATCTACTGGAAAAGAGCCAGCTCTATTTGCTTTCTCTCTGTTTTTTGTCAGCATCTCAACACTCAACATGAACTCTACCATGGCAAACTGTCAGAATAAGTTATTTCTAGTCTGTAATGAATGCTTCTATCACATGTTATTATTGAAAATAACAGGTCTCAAATGTGTATGGTATACAATTCATTTTCTTTTTCACCAAAGTACAGACTTTCTAAGGTTAGAATGAGCATGAACACCTCTCTAAGTGCTGCTTTAACCAAAAAAGACCGAAGATAAAATTATTATAACTAGAAAAATTCTTTCCATATGTGTACATTTGTTTTGCAACTGATATTTTTAAAGAAATTGGACAAAATTTTCTGATAAATAATAAAGATAAGTTTTACATAGGCTAAGTTATCTGAATGATAAGTCAAGTAAAGTAATGTAGCCAAGAAAAAAACCCAGGGAAATACTTAGACAATATTGAAATCTTACACAATGGAAACTTAAAAAATAATAACACTTAATGAAAATGGGAAAATGTAAAACTTTGATTTAATTAAGTATGTTTATTTGTTTAGACTAAAAAGAAAAGAAGAAAGTGAGCTAAAAATTTGTCCAAGCTTAAGAAAATAGATAGTGTATGAATTTGATTGACCCATTTTGGATTGACACAATTTCTTTTTCATTTTCCCCCAGTGTTCTGAACATTTCTTTGCTAGTGTGTTTTACCCTTTCCCCTTGAGTTTTATTCATCCTTCTCCCCTTTTATATGAGATTGAGAATTCCACTTTTTTTTTTTTCTAAAGAAAATTAATTTTAAAAGAAATACTGTTTACCAGTTTGAATGGACATTATCTCTGTTTTTTCATAACTGATTTAACAGTAATCAAAATGTAAAAGTGATCTAGTAATGACGAAGGAGCTGTTTGGGTATTTGCTTCCTAAATTTGACTTTCTAGAGAAGATAACTAGCCTAGTTGATTGAACTTCCATAGTTTATACAGAAAGACATACATTCTAATCTGTACCTCTCTAGCCACTGTTTCACAGCGACACGAATTTCTTTCTGAATATGGCTTTTCCTCTCCATGGAGAGGAATGTTGGGGTTGTTAGGTTCTCCTCAGTGCTAGTGTTTTCTTGAATATAGGTGAGGCTCTCAGAATTTTATCTGATTATGATGAAGTCATGCCACCAGCTCATGGCAACCTGAAAACCTCAGGCAAGAACTCCAGATCTCATGCAGTATCTTTCCAGACCAAGCCTGTCTCTTTGGCTTAGAGCCTCTGGTTGGACAAGGGCAAAGCAGGTGCAGCAACAAACTGTATAATGTAGATTTTTTTGCTCTTCCTATCACACTGAGTTACTTGCTAATGCAAGCACTGCCTAAGATAATCATATTATTCCACTTAAAAAGCTCCACAGTTTTAACTTACCGTTTTATAAAACTGTCATAACTGCTAAACCAACTAATCCCCAAATATGCTGGGCTTTTAATTTGTACTGATAGTGCAAAGAAAAGATGTTTCAGTCATTTATTAAAAAAGTACCCTGAAGGAGTAAAAATGTGGATTCATTTTGCAGTAGTGTCTTAAGAACTGTCTGTTGAAGAGACAGAGTGCTGCTGTATGGGAGAATCATTTAAACCAAGTGTATACAAACAAAAAGCACAATATGAATCAATTTTCAGTGGAATATCATAAAAAAAAACGGGGAAGGCAGAGATACAGAGTGTAGAGCAGTTTATTCAGCAATTGGTAACTATTCCAAGGTATATGCTGTCTCACATCCAGCCATTCAATGCATCCAACCATGTTCCCTGTTCAGTTTGCCCCATACATGAAAATCATCGCAAAATATTAACATTTAACTGTTCAAAATCTCAAACCAAGGCAGGATTTCTCAATAAAATTCCTCAAGATTGATAAAGAACTTACTGAGTCATGATACCAGAGAAACAGAAATATATCCACCAAGATTAATTCCTATTCCTTCTCTGTAGCAGATGATTGGAGATCAGAGTAGCTATAGACTAACATCGGAAATCCTGCTACAGACTAGAAATGATGGCTAAAGACTGATAAAACCACTAGCATACCAACTTTTGAAGCTGGAACATCACAGCGAATGGTTGTCTTCAGTGAGATTCAAAAATTACTTCAGCTTCTTGCTTGAAAAGTTAAGACATCAGAAAATAAATCCAGTTCGGGGAAGCTTGTCAAAGGGACAGAAGGTTTTGTCTCTCTCCAAAAATATGCCTGCAGATCTTTCCAGGTCTTGAGGGCTACTCTTTCTTCCTACAAATCTTCAGAAGTCAACAGTGAGTGAAAAGACACCAATACTTCTCATTTGCAGCTCCCCTGCCACATCATTTGTTGCTGTAGCATGCCATCCTTCTAAATTGCATTCTCTAACTCATTGTTGTTTGACTGTGATATGAAATCAGAGAAAATAGAGCACCCATCAGGGATTAAAAGGAACTATGAGGTGAAGAGTGCAAAGACTTTAAAAGGAATGGCTCCTCTGAACTTTATTCCTTTGTTTTGTACTCTTCCTCTCCACTAGTGTCCTCTGCCTTCAAGAGAAATATATACCATCTGATCTTTTTTGAGTCACTACCAATAATTCCTTGATTTACTGTATGATTCATCAAATCACTTTGGAGTCTACATAAAACCATTAGAAAGAGAGGATTCATACTGTACAAATAACTTTGGAGATTATCTATATTTAGAAAGTTATATTGCTATCTTTAGGACAGTCTTCTAAAGCTCTTAAAGAGATTCACGTTAATGGTACATTCAGGAATGATTTTTAGAGATTCACCCAGTCTCCTCGGAACTAGAAATATACACATCTCATAGAAAACTCTTCTGCCACTTGAACATGCTATACATTAATATATAACATGTAGTTTCTGTGTACTGGCATCATACATTTGATTTCTTTTCTCAAGTGGACAGAGTACTGAACTAAGCAGTCCAAATCCTAACTTACGGTGACAGTAAATCATTGACTCAGTGACATGCTAACTATTTTGTGACTTTACTTTTGCCGTGTTAATGTCATCGTTTCAATCTTTTATTTTTCAGTGCTATACTAATTTTTAAAGAACTAAATACAAGCTACAGACCACCTGACATTAGCGGAGCTAAGGGAGCTAATCCGCAGCAGAATTTGGTTATATTAATGGTTGTATCCCAAATAGGCAGCTTCGGAAACATGCTATCTGTAGTTCATATGTGCTGCAGGTTATTTATTTGGCTTGAGGAATCTATCCCCTAATACAATTTGCAAGATACGCACTTTCCTGATTACAGGGGAAGCTTCAGGCGACTACTTGTTTAATTCCAAATGTGAACATTAGATTGGGTATTTTCAAAGTCGTTTTCTCTCCATCGTGTGCCACTACTTCTACCTGCCAACATCTTATCAACATGTTTTCAATAGGAAATTCATTTCATACTTGCTGCTGGAGTTTATTCTAACAGCTGAATAGCCTGAACATCTTCAACATGATAGGTCAGAAGGTGCCACTGTGTAGAGCTGTGATAAGGGAAAAAAGAAAACCTCCAAGAAAGTCAGTTTTGACTTGTTTCTTCTGGTATGTAAAAGCCAGAATTTTCTCCTATCACTGTTTCCCAAGTGTTATAATTGGAAATGTAACATTTACCTTTATAAGGGTCTTCCCTATTTGAGTCAGAGATCCCTATTTCTGTTTAAGAGCATACTACTAATGTATTTAATTGGAGAAATATGAATAGTTGGCATTCTGCAAAGTAGTGAACTACTACAAAGTATTCTGGATTTTACAGCCTGTTAAGACCCATGCCTGTATAGAGGCCGTACTTGCAAAGAATATTCATGTTGTTGGAATGTAAAATCAAGGAGCTAATCTTGCAACCTTCACTTAAAAGTCGTACTGAAACCAATAGAAATATTTCCTAAGAGACTGATGTATTTGGTACCTTTGTATATTACAAAAAAAAACAACCCACAAACCTTAACAAAAAGACAACTAAAAACCTGAAACTGTCATCTTAATTTAGAAATAGTTAGAATACGTCCATATATCCATCCCTCTCATTACTTCGATTCTATTGGTGAAAAACTAAGCAGACAGTAATGTCAGGCAAAGTTATACTTCAATAGGAAGGTAAGTTGTACTATTATTCATTGAAGAGCATTATGTTTTTTAGAATATTTTAAGGAATCCCTCCTGGTTTTCAACATTTTCTTTAGCATATGGAGATTTCAATGGGATAAATTATTTGATCAATGGTGTTCCCAAACTCTTATAGCACTTATTGAATCTTTTTAGATTATCATTCCTCTTATGATAATGTTTACTTTGGTATTTATTTTGTGTCCGTTTTGTCCAAGATCACATTTTTTTAGTGCTTATATATAGGAGCAGGTTCATTACAATAACTACTTCTAACCTTGAAGATAAACTGAACAGATACAATGCTAAGGTTTTGTTATTGTTATCAAAGTAAAGGATTTTCCTATATTTGTTGAGTGAAAATGAAAACAGTTCACTTAGGTGGGCAAAAAGTTTATGGCTTATACTAAAAATTTCCACTGACCCCAATGAAATTTTTCAGTTATTATTAACGTTCTTTACAATAGCAAAACTTTGATGGTCAGACTAAAATAATGTCAACTTTTGAAATGTTGAAAAAACAGGCCTTCAAAAAGTGAACATATTTTACAATGCTGAACTCTTCTTTAGGAATCTCAAATTTGGTGGAAAAGTCATTTGATTTACATACACCGCCACATTATTTCTCTTCCTCCTTTGACTTCACAACTTAATGAGAGAAAACCTCTTCAAGAAGGATCTTTTCTAACTTCCTTTTAAATTCCTGTGATTTGAAACAAATGTTTTTCCAATTTATCACTGGAAATAATATGGAAAACAGTCTAAAGAGAGTAGGAAAAGAATGTTAACTTTGATTACCTGCAGAACTCCAAAGGCCTGCATTTTTCTGAAAATATATTTTTTTAGTATTTCTGAAACAGCACCAGTTTGGAGTTCCAGTTGGTAGAAATTTTTCAAATTTTTTGTTTAGGCTTTGCTCCAACAGAAATTTTCAAAAAACCTCATTTTTCTATGAACTGGGAACTCAAAAGTTTTTGTTCAACTCTGTTCTTCAGAGGACTGAGAGAAGTTGATTTCAGCCTTATGCAAAAGAAGGTTGAACCAGGACCTGCCATGGAGGAGAATTTCTGCATCACTGCATTCTGTGCATAGCCAGGACTAGTAAACTTAAGAAGATGACATTTCCTGGAGAGAAACTGAAGGGACATGTGGGTGAAATGAAGGACAACTTCAGGATCAGGTAGGAAGTAGATGATCAATTGCCCAGCTATCTCAAGACAGAGATGCTCCTAAATATCTTTAGAGAATCACAATGTCCCTCAAATGACGGAGAAAACCAAGGGAGGATGCTTGTTAATGGCATTCCTAGCTTCGTATGGAAACTGGACTTGCTAAATAAGCTGCTTTTGATCTCAGTTCAAATTCCAATGTGAATACAGTCCAGTTTTTAAGTCTTTGGGAAACAAGAAGCTTCGTTAAAGCTTTCGAGAGGCTTATTGCTGCGAGTCTCTCCCTGCTGAAAGTCTGTAGCCAAGGGGCAAGTTTGCAAGAGGAGATTGACTTCTCTAGCTAGCTTAAAAACAGAGGTAAAATGTCCCTAAGGCAAGGTGTTTTTTAGGAAGAAAGGCATCAGCTAATTAAACTTAATTGGGTTAGCCAGGGTAGTCTGATTAGCATAATTAATTTAGGCCTGTAAGTAGGCCTGAGGGGTGTGTGTTTTTGTTAGGGAGCCTGCGAGGGAGGTATTTGGGACTCCGAAGTGAGAAGAGTAGTTAATTCTCTAGGTCGAGGGAGAGGCACTGTGGATGAGTGGGAAAGGAAATGTGCAGAAACGTGGAGGATTTAGCATAGCTGAAGGCTGTGTGCTCTTTCGAAACTGGTAATGGTTAAGGAAAAAAAACAGATAGGTTAGTTACAAGGTTTCAGCCCACCTGGAAGGGATGGGGAAGAAGCCTAGCTGGTCCATTAGTTTTGTGCCTGACAATGTTGTGAAATAAGTAGAAATATGGAGTCCAGTATATAGTGGATAGATTTTTAAAAAAGACTGTACAGGAGAATGTTAGAATCCTCCAATTTGGCACAGTTGAAATTGTTTGGGCTCAACTGCAAGAAAAGCTGTTGCTGCTGCAGAAAGTGAATGAGATACTGGTTTAACCTGTTTCCTGGGATCCTTGTGTATTGTAACCTTACCTCATGAATAAGAATTCTGAAGAAATAAAAATGTGAAAACATAAGGGATTTTTCTCAAATGACAGAAGAAAACCAAAAATGATGATCGCTTAATGGCACTTCTGGTTTTACAAAGTAAGTGAACTTGCATCTATGCGTATCCTGCCTCTGATCGCAGCACTGCTTCAATGCAGTAGATTGAAGAGTTGAGTATTCCTGTATTAAATTATCTTGCCATAGTTTTATTTGGCCTAAAGAGTGGCTTACCTGAACTGTATTCAGATTTCAAGGCTTAGTTTAAAAGTTTTATATATGTATTTATTTTAGCTAAGCATTTCATTTTCAACATCAGTGTGAGTGATGCAGCCACTGTTGTACTCTGTTCTTATCTAATAAATGTTATGAGGGCCAGGCAGATAACGGCTTCCAATTGGGCTGAGAAAGTAAAGTATCCCTATTGTTAAACTTACTCCACAGCTGATTGGTAAGAAAAGTAGTTGGGAAACCCCAGGAGGAAAAAAATTGTTCTGCAGTGTGCTTTGCCTACGTATTCCTGTGGGCTCCCTTTATTACTCTCAGACCTACACTTTGAATCACTGCTGTTTCTACTACAAGGTAAAAGTAAAAAATAGGAGTTTTACCCTGAAAAACCTTGTAGTAAGTCTGTCTACACATTTGCAAGTATAAATTACTGTTAAAAAACACACACGAGGATTTTTTTCGTTATTTATCTGAATGTCCACAAATATAGGAAGCTAATGAAAAGCATTTGGCGTGCAATTTTGTGGGCAGGGATACTCCTGAGACCTTATGAATCATGACTGAATACAATAAGGTTTTGTCTGCCATAAGGAAAGATAGTGATGAAACGTAAAAAAGAAATAAACAATTATCCAAATGAATTATGCAAATTGAAATATTGAATTTTTTTTAAAATTATAATTTCTTTTTTCTTAAACTTAACTTTATTTTGGCTGACATGTCATATCCATCCAAACTATCAAGCATTCCTCAAAGAGAAATTTCATGTCCTAAATAATAATGGATGTTTTAGTTGATGGTTCAGAGAAGGATCTCAAAATGTGTGAAGGCAACTATAAATTTAGCTGGTTATATTGTAAGATCCTGTTATGCAATAGCCTTTGGGAAACTTTGGGGTTTCATTCTCACTTGAAATATTATTAAAACAATTTTACAATGCATTATTTTTTTCTAGTGGTAGCTAGACCTGGATGAGAGAAAAAAAGCATGAAAATTAAATTCAAAGCAAGCTGATGCACCAGAACCAAGGCAAATAAATAAATTCTCAAGTTTTCCTTTTTTAATCTTTAAAAAGATTTATGTTTAGGTCAATTCCTGTCCAGTTCTGCTTCAGAGCCATTCAGATGAGATTTTACAAAAGGAAGGAAGGAGAAACATTGCTAAATTGCTTTGAGAAAGGTTAGCCGCTCAACATGAATAAACTATGGATTGCTACACCACAAATATATATGACATGTTGAAAAATGTTTTAATGAAGTAGCAAAGGTCTGCTAGAGAGTGAGTTAAAAAGAAAAGTGTAGCGGTGTAGTAGGCTTTGAAAAGACAGATGGATTCTTTTCTTCTTTTATATTTAGAGAAGAATTGAAACTGTAGTGTTTCATGTCTTTGTTTTAAGCTGGGTGGCAACTCTGTATTGTTCAAAACACATACTCCAAATTTCAGGTTTGGCACCTGCATTATGTGAGGTATAATTGCAGTTACTCTATGCAATTAGAATTTAAATTTGTGCTGCTGAAGCAGGATAGTGTTTGGGTTTTTTGTTTTTTTTTCCTGGGAGGTAGTGTTAAGCAGCCTGTTTTGTGCTCCGAAAATTTGCCATGACAGTGCTTCATAATAGAACCAATTATCAGGAATGCTGTTACACATAGCCTTCCAGACCCCAATTTAAACAGAAGCAAGTGACGATTCCTTCTGTGAAATAGTGTCCATAAATCAACCATATGTGAAGACCTACACGCTTGTGGAGGATAAAACAAGAAATACGAAATTCTGTTAAATAAATATGTGTTTTGAAGGTGTTCTGATTAACTTTCATACTAAAGGGAAGCAGCATATATTAACAGGAGTTTCCAAAACTGCTTTTCATGTATGTTTAATAAGTATCAGAAGTATTTAATTCTTTCCCATTTCACTTTTAAAAAGCAATGATCCTGCCTCCAAATGCTTTAAAGTAGATGCTGTTACCTTTAGCACAACAGAGCAAACTACAGCTGATACTGCTGCGTTTAACACCCTTGTTTTCTATAAAATGACATGACTGTTAACCTTTATTTTTAATGGGCACCTTCAATTAAAACACAAACCTCTATGACTAACCCCCCTTTTTGACACAGAATTAATCAATCTTCTATTTCCCGAGGTTTCACCTTGTTAAACTGATCCAAAAAGGAAAACAGTTCATCCTCAGACAAGCTTAGGAACTTTCAGGTGTAATGCTTAGGACAGCTTTTTAGCTATGAAGCATTTACAAAACCCGTGCCCTTTACCATTAAGCTGTATGGCTTTGAACACAAAAATCCAAACACTGGCTTAAATGCCAAATTTAGTTTTTCAATTATTGGTTGTGTTTCGAAGGTATACGCTGAAACACAGAAACTTCAGACAGTTTTGTGTCTCATTACTCCTGCTCCGTTATTTTCTTTCTTTACACGTTATTACGTAGGTGGTTTTATACTGTATTATAATTATATGCCACTTGATTTTTTCTCAAGGGGCAATCTATGCAATAAACAATTGAAAATAGCAAAATTTTAGAAAACTAATAGAAAATAACCAAGTAACTACAACAACAAAACACAATTTGGACAGTTTTAATGTTTTGCTGCGTGAAATTTCAAAATATTGTAATATTGTATTTAAATAAAAATGCAATTTTATTCAAAGTAGAAACCTTATTGAGGTTTTTGCTATGTTTTTAAGTTTCCTGACTGGTTTGCTTGCTGGAAATAGATGGGCATTGAGAGTCTGAAAATGCAGGAAAGTATCTTGTCTGAAAACTTTATTTTTCTAATTTTTCTTGGCCAAAACCCCTAAATACTTTAATGAAAATTAATAGTTTCCTGAAGAGAACGTAAAATCTTAAATAAAGTAGATTTACTTAGGGAAATTCCAAAATTATTTATTTTTAATTCACTCTGCTTTTGGTTTGATGCATGACCAGCTACTAGGTCAAAATTACTTTAAAAGTTCTATGGAAAAGTGAGGACATCCCTGTCTTCAGCACTGTGCTTTCAGTTCAGGGAATGCAATGAAAGGAATAAAGTCTTGGTCTTCTGAACCCAAATCTTTTATCACCCAGGGAACCATATTCCCCTGCTGAAGCACCAGCAAGTGTAACTCAGCAGCATGCGATGCTCAGCACGATGCAACAAAATTCCAGATCATGCAAACAGACTTGCAAGGTTTTCTTCAGGTATATTTGAAAGCAAAGGAACTATGAAATCAGCAGTGGTTGAATGTGTGAAAAATAAGGAAATTGATTGTTTTAACATCGCATTTTTCACTATGTTATGAGGCAATTTTGCAGCCAGGAACTTTGTTCTGCTTCAGAATTCCTTCTTCCATTTAGCCAACAAACTAGCTGAGATTATGAGATGGGATCTTGGGCAATGCAAATAAATTCTTCAGTTTGCCAGAAGAAAAATAACCATATAAATTTTATTTTGGGTCTACCTTAAAGGAAAAAAATGTAATAAAAGTTAAAAAAAATTAATCAGATCTTTCATTGACTTCAAATATTTATACCATTTCAAAATCTCCCCTTTAAAAAAAAAAAAAAATATCATAGAACTCTTTTTTCCCCTGAGTTGCAGTCAAAGCTCTCAGTTCAGCCAGATCAGTCTTCTTCCCCCACAGCTCATCTTTTGGCACATGGGGAAGACTTGCTCCTGCACCTTTAGGATTTCCTTGTTGTAGGATGTCCAGCCTTCGTGGACTCCTTTGCCCTTCTGGACTGCTTCCCAAGGGACATTGTCAATTAGTCTCTTGGACAGGCCAAAGTCTGCCTTCTGGAAGTCCAAGGTAGCAGTTCTGCTGATCCCCTTCCTTACTTTTTCAGAAAATCAGAAACTCTATCATTTTGTGATAACTGTGCCCAAGGTGGCCTCCAACCATCACATTCCCCACAAGTCCTTCTCTGTTTACAAATAACAGGTTCAGTGGGTCACATATCCTCATTGTCTCCCTCATCAGCTGTGCCAAGAACTTATCTTCTACACACTCCAGGAACCTCGGAGGTTGTTTCCTCTCAGCTGTGTTGTATTTCCACCAGACATCTGGTAAGTTGAAGTCCTACATGAGAACAAGGACTAGCGATTGTGAGACTTCTCCCAGCTGCTTGCAGAATATTTTGCCTGTCTCTTCGTCCTGGTTGGGTGGTCTCTAACAGACATCCACCATAACATCTGCCTTGTTGGCCTTCCCATAGATTCTCACCCACCATGTAATACCATGGGGTATTTGGAAATAAAGGGCCATGAATAATGAGTATTTTCACCTTTTCTAGGTTTAGTTGGCTTTTAGTTCTTTTGCTCTTTGTAACAGAATAATTCACCAAAATATTTATCAAAAATATATGCGTATTGCTTCTTTTACACTAAATCTACCTTCTGTGCATGTGGTGGTAAATTGACTCCAAATGCTTGCTGCAGCCTAGTAAGACACTGCAATGACAGAAACAATGTGCATTTGTTTCCTTGGTGCTGGCAAATTAAAGCCTTATTATTTAAATTAAAGACTCATTATTTATGGGCTTTAAATATGATATATGGAATAAGTATTAACTAGGTCTAGCTTTTCAAAACACATTAAGCATTTTGGTGGTTTAAAGCTGAGTCAGAAAGCTCTGCATGTGCTCTGCACACTGCCTCTGGGAGTGTTCTGATTTATACTTTATAAATCTCAGTTTGTGCAACTGGATAGTTTTGAATCTATACAGAAACAGTAATTTTCCTTTTTTTTTCTGTTGTTCACCTACTTAAAAGGAGTCGTTGCTGCTGTCTAACACTGCCTAAGTGCAGAAATGTCTCAGTATTTTAAAGTAACTCTTACCAACTTAGAAAGGGATATAATCATGAGATCTAAACTCTCAAGATTTCTGGAAGCTCAGATTCACATATTGTTGATTCAATAAATTTTTCTTCTCTTTGTGGTTTTGTATTGTCAATGAGAAATACTGAGAATGAAGACTTTGCTTTCTATTATCATTTCCTTGTTGAGGGGCCACAGAGAGAAGGAATAAAATTTGTGAGTTTTTTCAGTTAAGTAGAAATAAATTTTCTTTTACCCATATTTAGGTAACATGCTTCTGTGTGCAGGCATCCCACTTAGCTTTTACTCTCTTTTACCTCAGATGTAGTTTCCTTTTAGGAGTGCCATAGGTGTATAATAATTTTTAAAATGTTCTAAAATATTTGGATAGAAAAGTATTTGTACAACAAAAGACTGATCTGAAGCTCATTTAAATAAGAGGGTCAGATATGGTCTGATGTTTACAGTTAGTTCCAAGGAATGGTTTGCATTAGGAATGGTTATTCCTAATGTTGAATGGCCAAGGTCAGCTGACTTTGTTAGATGGTTGGAGGGTTGGAAGCAGAAGAGCGTAGAGGGGTCACACTTACAGCGAGGAGCGGACAGGACAGAGGACCCAATACTGCCCAGCAGGGTGTCCCATCCCACCTGCATCATGCTCATTATAAAAGCTGAGGGACCAAAGGGTTGGCCTCTTTCTTCAATGGCTGGCATCTGAGGACTCTGTCCTTCCCAATCCATGTGTTACAGAATCCAGACTCAGAATCCTGCTCCTGTCTGTTGCTGAATCCAGCCCAGGACTTTCCCAGTGCCTGTCGGTGATGCGATTGTCATCGTGGGAGCTTGATGTGGTTTTGTATGTGTTTCATATATTTCATTATTTTCTTATTAATATTATTATATTTTCTTTTTATAATTTTATTATTAACATTTCATTAGTGTAGTTTCTTTTTCAATCCATAAGTGTCTCTCTCTCATTCTTCTCTCGTTCCTTGTGAGAGAAGTTAAAGAGAGCATCTGTCCTTCATTTTAGTAGCCAGCCCAGCCCAGCCCAGGACACAGGACATCTTCAAAGGCTCTAACTGTGCAGAAGCCGAGATGGTGATCGTTCTCCGGTGCGTACTGGAAAGGATGTTCTTTCCTTCTTCTCCCTTGATCACACGTTCCATGAAGGTTACAAGAGGTATGTAGTACTCTGAATTCCTTCAGCACCTTCCCTAGTGAGAGAATTTCTTTTCACATTACCTCCTGGACTTTTTCCAGATGTGCTGCTAGTTCTTTTATCGATACCTGCTGCTAACGCCTCTGTTGTCCTAGTTGGTCTCTGAGTGGCCTCCTGACTCTTCTTTTTTATTACTGTTTGAACCACTGTTTATATTTTTGTGCCTTCAAAATTTTATGCTAGGGCCAAAAACTGTGGTCAGTGTGGCAGAAAGCCTTTGCCCTTACTGCCCTGAAGAGCAGCAAGTAACTCCGAGGTATTTCATGGGTTAGCTTTTAAAGCAAGGTCAAAAAGGAGTAGAGAAAAACCACTTTAGCTGAAGACTGGAAGGATATTTGGTGGAAATGACCTCTGTGCTTGCCCTTCTTGCCCTGTGGGGCTTGCTCTTGCCCTGTGCCTCCATTCTGAACGCCCCTGGGCTAGGTCACTGGGTTAGATAGCTCTTGGTATCAACCCCTAAGCCATTTTCCTGTGTTTTACACTTTAAACTTTGAACACTTTAAAGTGTTTTACACTTTAAACCAGCGAATTTTACAAAAAAACGAGGGAGGTATGTAGCACGGACCTCCTTTCCGTTACTTTATCAGAATAATTGTGTTGATTTCAGCCATAGAGTCTTCCGTGGAGGAATTTTCTGCTTTCTCTCGCCCTGTTGCTGGCACTTCTCCAAAGTGTTTGATTAGAGGTTACGTCGTCAGTCAGCGCCTAACGGAATGAAATACTACTTTGCAGGGTGTTTTCTTGGGTCCTCCCTTCATCAGTTCGTATTGTACGCGATTCTTTTGATATCGGGGGTACTTAAAGCCGGCGAGTAGTTTCCCTGCAGGTTTGCAGGATTTTACTCTTCTATATTATTTTCGCTTCTCAATCCCAATTATAATTTCAAGCCACCTGTATTTGAAGATAATCATGTAGCAATCATATGCATTTATAGGAAGGGTACAAACTGTTGATTACACCTTCCCATTATATTTTCACTCCCTTGTTTTTTTGTTGTCAAGCAAGCGTGTGTACCGCACACAGGGATGCTTTCATTCAAAGCTTTTTTTTTTTGTCTGATGATTGAAAGAAGCATCTAATATCTTGAAAACTCGGTTTTCTTTTCCCCATAGTTTTTCTGCCTACACAACAAAACCAAATCCTGTAGCTGCTGGGGCATTGTGCTGAGGAGACCATGACAACTTCTTTTGTATTTACACCAGCAACTTTGATCAAATCAAAACACCCAGAGATATTAGACTTGTTTGAGCAGCCCCACATTGCATTTTCTAGGCAAGTTTCCTTCAAAAAACTCATAAAAATAGAAATTCATAAGAGAAAGAACATTACACTAGTGATGCTGAACAGGAAAGAATCGCTTGGCCAGCAGTCCAAACATTGGAATGGGTATTTTTACAATATCTTATATGAAACTCATCAATTTACATTGAATGCGGCTGGAAAAGTGCAACTGCAGCAAAGACAAGAAAGTCAACACATTACAGTAATGCAGTTCAGAGCTCACTGTCAGCTTCTCAGCTAGACCTTGGATCCTATATGGGCTGCTCATTGTATGGATTACTCATTCTGAGATACTGGGTCTACTTAATAATTATATATGAAGTGAAATTTGGGGCTAAATCTCCAAAGGACATTTAGCTATAGGTGTGATTTTTCACACGCAACCAACAGTGTGCTCTTTGACAACTGATAGGAAACTAAAGTCATTTATGCAACATCCTTTTCAGAAAGAGAATTTGTGATGTGAAGTACTTCAGAGTCCCAAATATCTAAATGCAGGTAGTTTCTCAGAATATTATACAAATATATATGTTGTGTTACAGTACTGCAAAGGAATAATTACTTATGCTGAATTGGTAGGAGTGTGTCCCGTTCTTCAAACACAGGCAGCCCTCTAATTTCAATAGTTCAAAAATACATCAGAAAGAATATAATTTTATTATTTGTGTCATAACGACACTTTTTCTTTGATCTAAAGACTAAACGGAAATAGTACAACGAGGAGAGTAGTCAATAAATTCAGAAAAATATTATTCTCTAAAGACATGATTTCTGAAACCTATAATAACATATTGTGCCAATGTTAGGGTCCATACTGAACAGCTTCAGGGCATCCACAACTTCTCTGGGCAACCTGTTCTAGTGCCTCACCACCCTCACAGGACAGAATTTCTTCCTATCTCATCTAAATCTTCCCTCTTTCAGTTTAAAACTGTTACCCCTCATCTTATCACTCTACTCCCTGATAAATAGTCCCTCCCTCCCTTTCCTATATGAACCCCTTCAGCTACTGGAAGGGGCTATAAGGTCTCCCTGGAGCCTTCTCTTAGAGCAGCCCCAGCTCTCTCAGCCTGTCTTCACAGCTCCACCCCTCTGATCATCTCCTTGGCCCTCCTCTGAACCTGCTCCCACAGGTCCATGTCCTTCTTGTGCTAAGGACTCCTAAACTGGACACAGTACTCCAGGTGGGGTCCCAAGAGAGTGGAGTAGAGGAGCAGAATCACTTTTTTCAACCTTCTGGCCACACTTCTTCTGTGTAGCCTGGGATACAGTTTGCTTTCTAGGCTGCAGGCACACATTGCTAGCTCAAGTTGATCTTGTCATCCACCAGCACACCCAAGTCCTTCTTGGCAGCGCCATGCTGAATCCCTTCATCTCCCAGGCTGTATTGGTATTGGGGATTGCCCCAGTCCACGTGCAGGACCTTCCACTTGGCCTAGTTGAACTCCATCAGGTTTGCACAGGCCCACCTCTTGAGCCTGTCCAGGTCCCTTTGGATGGCATCCCTTCCCTCCAGCTGTTAACTGTACCACACTGCGTGGCATTTTCTGCACGCTTGCTGAGTGTCCATGCAGTTCCTTTGTCCATGTCACCAACAAAGATGTTAAACAGCACTGGTCCCAGGACCAACACCTGAGTAAAGCCACTCTTCATGGGTCACCACTTGGACATTGAGCCATTGATCTCAGTTCTTTCAGTGCAACCATCCAGCCAACTCCTTATCCTCCAAGCAGGCCATCCATCAAATCTATGTCCAATACATGAGCATCTCATAAGCAGTAAAAAGCTGGACTTGAACCTTTTCTGAGCTTCTGAGTATTCCCAATTTCTGTAGCAGTCAAAGGGAACAGAGAATGTTATCAATATGAGCTAATTGAGATGCAGATTTGTAAGACATTCAAGGAACAAGCAGCTCATGCTGTAAAGTCTTATAGTGAAGACAGATATTTAAAAGCACTGATTAATGAGAAATTAATAATTGCTTTAAGGAAAAACATGAAATATTTAACACCATCAAGGACTGAGCATGGATCATAGTCAATGTATTTAGCGTAAACAAAACAATCAAATTGTAAAAGTAAATAAAAGCATTCTCTCAGGCAAAGCTGTAAAGGTAACTGAATGAATAGAGCATGAGAAGTAGGCAATTGATTTTTCAAATAATATTTTGCACCATTTCAAATCCGTATTCTCTTAGTACTACAGTACTGCAGTTATTGCATCTTTTTACTCTTTTATTTTATTCCTCCAAGAGCTTCATACAAATGCAGGGATAGAATTGACCAAAATACTTTTCTTTAAATAATTATAATATTTACTAGAATTAGATAGAAAATAATGCTTTTCTTCTGTGGGAAATTCTGATATTTAAAAGCGTACATTCGTTCTTTATTCTAATGAAAAGAATTTTTTTGCAGAAAAAAAACATCAAAAGGAATCAAAAGATATTTCCACATTTTAATATTCCAAAATACTTAAATGTGGAAATATAAAAGTTAACTTTTAGAAAACATCAATGTAGATCTTTTCGTGATAGTAAAAAATAAATTATAAAAGCCATTTTATTGTGGTATTGAACAGAGTTTTCTTGTTGCTCCTTTTTTGGTTTTTTATTTTTAAGATGAATGTAGTGAAGTGTAGAACCAGATGTTCCACTGTCATTTAAATGCATAAAGATCAAACTTCTGGTTTTATAGCAAAATTTTCTCTTTTAATGGAAATTCTACAAACATAGGAAGAACCCTAGTCCTATCATTATGACATGAGGTTGTGGTAGACATATCAATGATGTCTACTGAAAAATACATGTTTTTGTTGCTTTTGCACCCTTGGCTAAGAAACTGTAGAAGATATATTATAGATTTCCAGGTCATGGATATATTTGGTCAGCAAATCTTAAATTTTGTTTCAAAAGTGATATATATGTGGGTTTATAAAATGTATGGAAATATACAACATAGACATTGAGCTTACAAACACTACAATACTACAAATGTATTTCCAAATCCAATGAAAAATTAAGTCTGATATTCAACATGATTCATGATCATGAAGATTTAAAAAGGAAAGAATTCCTTGAAATCTTTATTAAAAAGTTGTTTTGAAGAGAAGTTTGGCAATCTCAAGATGATATTTGTAAGTAAATGCACACATCAGCATTCTGTAAAAGCTGAGAAGAGGAAAACTAAAAATAAATTAAAATTACGACCACTGTGAGTGAAAATGTAGCAACCAGATTGTGAGCTAACATTACAGCCATATATGAAAAGGCTTAAATGTTCAGAATTTATCTCCAGCTATCGTAAATTAGGCTATACCAGAGCTGTACCGAGTGTGAAAAATACATGTTTTCTACACCCTGCCTTTCATTCTGAAGATTCTGCAATCTAGCTGAGTCCCAGATAAGCAATACGAGTGTATTAAACCTGAATGCTCAGTCCTCAAGTTGTGCTCACTTATCTTTTTTTTATTATTATTTTTTTTTTAATATCTGAATTCTAAGCGAGGTGGCTTGCTGTGGCTGATGGAAGGAATGTGTAATAAAAAGTGTTGAACTTAAAGTAAGAAGACATTTGCACAAGCAGCAGAAGGAGAAAAAGAGGAAAGCTGCTGAGATGACAAGAAGCTGTTCCATGTGCATTTGGATTCGGAGTAATCAGCTCCATTTTGCCCACTGGTGAATGGTATTAGAAGAAGAAGCGATAAAGAGAGTGTTGGGCATAAATCGAAACAAACTGACTTATCTCTATTATCTGAATTGTCCTATAAGGAGTGGAAAAACAAGATATGACCATAAATCATGCCCGAGTCATAACAGAATATATCATTTAAAATGTGAAGGGAACTAAAAATAGCGTACACGGGCACTAGAATGTGCCACGCTGCCTGAAAGGGACAAGTCTAGACTCCAGTCTTGTGAAGAAAAATTCATCATATGGAGAGCAGATAAAAGAAATGAGATCTATAAGTAATTACAAGATGAGGAATGATCTTTCTGCTTGCACAGAACTGAAGCACAACTGTTTATTGACAGATGTGATGCGGCATATTTCTTGTGGTGCTTTTTGTTGATTATGTAGGCTTTTTA
>JAOTQQ010000032.1:59637805-59651117 GCA_026546715.1 Gallinago undulata
GTATCTCACCGTGAGCTGGTCTGCAGAACTGGCAGATGAGGTCAAGTGGACAGAAGATAGGTAAGATAGAAAAAAAGATACTGTTTATAACTAATAAAATTGATGGATATCTGTCAGTAGGTCTAAACATGCAATGAAAATCTAGTTCTCTCAATGAGTTTATGAATTTGAAGCTCCAGTTTTGGTTCCAATGCTGGTAAATTCTGTACTTTTATTAGCAGCTCTAGTTTCTTCCACGGGGACTTGACACTGGCTGTTATGATCACGGGGTACAAATTAGAGAGTGGTACATGGGGGATAAATTCTTCCAGCTAATGAAGCATTTTAGATTGTTTCCATACAATCTTCTCTTCCTATGTTGTTTATCAAAATCTGAGAGTTGATACCTGTTATTCTCCCTGATAGCTGGCATTGCCTTTGAAAAGTACTTTTCAATAAAAAATAATCCTTAATCATTTTTAGTGTGTGTTGAAAGTTTGGTGAAATAATTGCAGCTACTAGGATTTAAGTAACACAATGAAACATTTATATTTTAAGTTAAGCATGCAGTTTAATTGGGTTTTTCCTTCCATTTAGGATTAAGTAGACGAGCTAAGAGCATAAACGCACTGGTATCAATTACATCTAAAACCATACATAAATGGATGTTGAATATAAAGATCAAAATACTTATTAGGCAAGATGATGCTCTCCAGTGATTCATTGCACTTCTGGAATCTATGGACAGCTTTCTATCAACTTTAAAGAAACCTCAGTCAGGCCCTTGTCCTGGCTTGTATCGGAAACAGTGTGGTCAGCAGGACTAGGGCAGTGGTCATCCCCCTGTATTCAGGGCTGTTGAGGCCCCACATCAAATGCTGTGTTCAGTTTTGGGCTCCTCACTACAAGAAAGTAGTAGTTTGAGGTGTTGGAGCATGTCCAGAGAAGGACAACGAAGCTGGTGAAGGGTCTGGAGATCTAGTCTTATGAGGAGAGGCTGGGGGTGTTCAGCCTGGAGAAAAGGAGGCTGAAGTGAGACCTTGTCGGTCACTAGAACTCCCTGAAAGGAGGGTGTAGCCAGGTGGGGGTTGGTCTCTTCTCCCATGTAACAAGTGATAGGATGAGATGAAATGGCCTTAAGCTGCTCCAGGGGAGGTTTCAATTAAATATTAGGAAAAATTTCTTCACTGAAAGGGTTGTCAAGCATCGGAACAGGCTGCCCAGGGAAGTGATTGAGTCACCGTCTCTGGAGGTATTTAAAAGACCTATAGATGTGGTGCTCATGGTTGAGTGATGGTCTTGGCAGTGTTAGGTTAACAGTTGGACTTGATGATCTTAAAGGTCTTTTCCAGTCTACTCAATTCTATGATTCTATATGAAGAGCCCAGTATTCATCATTTTCTAATTCCTGAGAAAACCATGTTCACCAGGTATTCCACTGATTCCTTTTGATTAGGGTGTTAACCTAGGAAGTAGAACCTGGCTTCTTAATCACTCCTTCATCCTGAAAGGTTTTGGTTCATCATTCAATAAGACTGAGAGCCACAGCATTTGTCTGCATGTATGACAGGGAAAGTCTCCAGTTTCTTTATCTGAACTGGAGGCCTACATCCTGAAAATGGACATGGAGGGACTCCTTCTCCTCTCTTTCCCCTCCTTCTTCTCCTTCCTCTCCTTCTTCTCCTTCTCCTTCTCCTTCTCCTTCTCCTTCTCCTTCTCCTTCTCCTTCTCCTTCTTCTTCTTCCTCTCTTTTTGTCTCTCTCACTCTTCTCTGAGCTTACAGAAAGCCTAGACATCTCCTGTAGGCAGCCCCATCTGGTGTTCTGGTGCTACATATCTGACCTGCTGTCATGACTAATGTAAAAATTTGTAGTCTTGCTTTAGTTCATTTGAAGGCACTTCTCATTTTAGTGACTATCAAGTTTTACTGCTCCTGGAGGTTGATGTAAATACTGGATTAACCTCTTTTAACATCTGTTTCTTATGCCAATACATAATGAATAAAAATAACGTCGTCTGCCACAGGGTTTCTTTTTGCCTTCTCATCTTCATTTGCACTATCAAATACCGTCTGTCACCATTTTAATTTAGCCATGCTTACATCTATTTTGCATTTATGTAATGACAAATAAATATGTAGGCCACTGTGAACTGTTGTGTATTCATAATGAACTAAACTTTGGTGCCTGTATCACTCACTTTAATTTGGTCCACTTTTTTCCAGGCCCAACACCGGTTTCAAAGTTCATAGTGCAAAAAGAAATTACCCTGGGGAAAATTTCTTCCAGTTTGTGAGATAATAGCTCAGTAATTATCATAACTCGTTAACCTGTTTTGAAAGCATTTGGCCTCCTATTGCTCACTTGGTGTAAGTAGCTATAAAGTCTTTTTCCAGTAGCAATATTTTGAGCTAATAATTTTCTGGGTTCAGGAGAGGACTGTGTCCAAGCTTTCATAACAATTAGTGTCACATCCCAAGCTTATGCGTATACATGTATTGGGAGTTTGGCATTGTTAATGGCTGCATTTCTTTCATGACACTCGTAATTAATGAGTACAAACTAAATTTGTGAAAGAATGAAAGTTGAAACTACAGCTAAATGAGTTCTAATAGGCCTAAGCAGAACAACATGAAAAAAATGTACAATCTAATTAAGAATTACAGTTGCTTGGCTTCTTCTAGGTGATTGCTTCTTCTCTAGGCAGAAGTATGCAAAGCTTTTGTAAAATTATATTTGCCACTTAACTTTTCAGGACTTTAGTAATTTTTCCCAAATCTCTGTTAGAGCTGGAAGTTATCCATAAGACTGACAGCCCTGAATTGCTCAGGCAGATGGATTAGATGATTGTTGTAGGTCTCTCCCAGCTGAAACAGTCTATTCTATTTGTAAGAATTTCCATTTCTTTTGCCAAAATGTTGCTGCACCAAAGTGGTTCAGAAAATCTTTGTGCAAGATGAGAAGGAATTTAGTTTTCCTAGTTGAAACATAGCAAGATTCATAATAAGATTCAACAAATGCTGTCTTTTAGTTCCTTAAAAGCAAATAAACCTCTTTCATGGTGGAAGAGTATCTGAAACAGACTTTATGACACTTGTTTTATTTGTTCAAATAGCTTTCTGTTTTATGATACAATGCTTTATGATATTCTCCAATGGAGAAATGCTCTCCGGTATTGCTTGACTAGAATGATGGTAGAATATAATGTGAAATGCAAAGAGATAATATATAATACGTGATATTACATTAGATGTGCACCAGTGTGTGCATCACAGTGTTTTAGTCTTTTCAACTAATAAAACGAAGTACACTACGAGTACATTACTTTCTGCAGCTCTTTATTTCATTCTCTAGAAGTCAAAGGAGTTAATTCTAAATGCACAGTGAATGAAACCAAGGTATCTGCTCAAACAGTCACTGAAGTTAATTCTTGTCATTACAGACTGTCCACTAACCCAGTAATAAAATTTGAGTCTTAAGACCCAGGAGAATTGCCACCGACCCGTAACTGGGGAAGTTATTTACAACGATGTGTACCAGTAAGTAGTTACATCTATACTGCAAATGTGTAAGTAACTGTTTTGTGGAAATGTAGTATTGACAGCTTCCAGTGGTATTTTGGTGCGTCCACAAGAGCCTGAGTCTCTTCTGGTTACATGATATTTGTAATGATCCATTTAATTATAGCTTCTAAAACCTTGAAGTTTTTGGAAAAGTGAAATACTGTGAATCAGCTGAGTGTCAGTAGGTCAGGCTTGCAGGATTTATGCTAGGATCGCTTTCCTGGTCTGTAGGTTTCTGGGATTTGACTGAAATTTTACCAGGTTATTTGAAGCTCTTGATCGCCCACATTGCCTATTGCTTGCAAAATTCTGCAGCCTAATGTGCAGTAGGCTTGTCAGATAAAGAGTAACTGATACCATATTTCTTCCTACTCTATAATTTACTGATATATGTATTTTATACTGTACAGCTATATCTTTGTTGTAGCACAGACTGTTTCCATTGCACAGTTTAAAGACTGTCTTGTTCGTGTGGTCTAAAAGCATTCAGATTCCTTTGAAAGTTCAAACACTCGATAGGAGCATTTAGTGGGTTTTGGGTTTTTTTTGGAATTTGAGGTTATTTGACTTCAAACTGTGTATCAAGTATTGCTAAGGTTCACCTTCCTGAAAACCCTTGTTAGCTTTTCTAATAGCATATGGTTATACAACTGCCTGGAGTTGACACCATAAATCTGATTGTGTTTCACATGTGTCCAGTGATCAACATTTGACACTCAAGGGCAAGGGACTTAACAGCATCCTGGGTGTAAGGAATCTTTCATGTAAGAGTTGAGTTCTTATCATTGAGCCTATCTGATGAACAATTTGCTTGCTGCACCTTCATGTTACTTTCCTGGTATGGCAAAGTAAGAGGACAGCTCAAGGAGACAGGTAGTAGCTATTGGCGATGTCCTGCATTTAGCCAAGGGCATAATAAATCCTGCTCTTGGCAGAAGATAAGGAAGGGCAGAGAAAATAATCTCCCAAAGTCAGAGATATTTTTTTTTAATTTTTAAGTTTGGAAATATGTAACTTGAATACAGCATAAAATGTTTAACCTGTTCTCAGAATGAAATGCAAATAGACGTGCTTGCAGAAAAGAAGAGGATTCGTGGGAGCGATATAGGAAGAGATGTTGAGAGCTATGATAAGGAATTTCTGTGGTTTAGGACAAATGTTGGAAGAAGTGTGAAAGGGAAAGGATTTAACTCCTGAGAAGAAACTAGGAGAACTGCTAATGAATGTGGGATGGTCTGAGTAAGATCCAGAATTATTCAGATATACTTCCTTCCCTGATGTTCACCATCCAGAGGGACCTGGACAGGCTTGAGAGGTGGGCCTGTGCAAACCTCATGAAGTTCAATCAGGCCAAGTGCAAAGTCCTGCACCTGGGATATGGAAATCCCAGGCACAAATACAGGTTGGGTGGAGAATGCATTGATAGCAGCCCTAAGGAGAAGGACTTGGGGTGTTGGTGGATAAGAAGCTCAACATGAGCTGGCAACATGTCATACTTCAAACCGGGACACAATATGTGCCTGCAGCTCAGAAAGGCAACCCCATCCTGGGCTGCATCAAAAGCTGTGGTGCCAGCAGGGCGAAAGAGGGGATTCTGCCCCTCTGCTCTGCTCTGGTGAGACCCTACTTGGACTACTGCATTCAACTTTGCAGTCCTCAGCACAAAAAGGGCATGAAACTGTTGGAATGTGTCCAGAGGAGGGCCACAGAGATGCTCAGAGGTCTGGAGCAACTCTGCTGTGAGGACAGGCCAAGAGAGTTGGGGTTGTTCAGCCTGGAGAAGAGAAAGGCTCCGAGGAGACCTTAAAGCCCCTTCCAGTCCCTAAAGCAGGGGCTATAGGACAGATGGTAGGGGCTCAATCAGGGAGTGTAGCAATAGGATGAGGGGTAATGGTCTTAAACTGAAAGAGGGGAGATTTAGATGAGATCTCAGGAAGAAATTCTTTCCTGTGAGGGTGGTGAGACACTGGAAGAGGTTGCCCAGAGAAGCTGTGGATGCTCCATCCCTGGAGGAGTTCAAAGACAGGTGGGATGGGGCTTTGAGCAACCTAGTCAGGTGGGAGGTGTCCCTGCCCATGGCAGGGGGGTTGGAACTTGTTGATCTTGAAGGTCCCTTCCAACCCAAACCATTCTATGATTCTATGTTATATCTTGTCTCTGAATGAGCTAATAGAGATAACTGCAGGGACATCACAACAGCAGTCTCATGTGGGTATATCAGGACCTACCCTACAAGAAGCCATTCTCTTTCAATTAAATACACACACCAACCCCCAAAACAGAACAAAAGGCATCTGAAATATAACATGAAATTAGGATTATCTGATTATAACTGGCCTCATTTCCAAACGTGAAGTTCAGCAAAACTCAGACTTACGAAAAGTAGTAAATGAGGTATTGTGGCCTGCGGCTGCATGTCTGTGATCAGTTACTGAAAAGCTATCACTTTTCCTTAATACTAAATTGCTTTAATACTTGAAGTTAAAGCACACATTACAAGATAAGTAACAATTTTCGTGGAATCTGACTGGGTTAGAAGGGTTGGTGTTTGGTTGGGACTAATTCACATCGGCAATTTCTGCCAGCAGAGGAAGCTTAATTGAACTTGGCTGGACCTAAAGGATCTATAGAGAAGTGATAAGAGCTGGTGATAAAATGAGACCAAAAAAAGGAGAAATAAAGAACTCAGAGTTTGGAAAGGACCTCAGGAATACATCACACCCAAGATTAATGCAAGACCTTGCTTATTACAATTAGTTTTGTGCACTTCCAAAATTTCAGCACAATTCAAAGTTTCTCACTTTTTATACATTTCTTTGATCCTTATCCTTTCTTCAAGACTGTCTGTAAAGGGATGCCTGGAAAATAATACCTTCCTTCTGTTTTTCAGTCTCCGGTTTTCAACACAAGGGACTTTGGAGATATTTATAATTTCTCAGTGGATTTTTTTGCCACTATTTTTTCCCCTGGACCTCATATAGATTTTCAGCACCTGCAACAACCTTTGACAACAAGTCTCCCAGGCTTTCTGTACCATGAATTATTAATTATTATTGTTATTTTTGTTATTGTTATTATTGCTATCTTCTACCTTTATCTAATTCCTTATAGTTCTGTCATTGTAAAAGCAGTAGATGCAGGAATACTTATCCAGTCAGCTCATGGCATTCAGATAACGTTTACTGTATGTTTAGATGTCTATATTCTGTCACTCTATACCATAATTAATGTCTTTTCCAGACTGGAATCCTGGTCCACTTAGTAATTTCTTCTACAGAAGCTGAACAATACCTTTGAGCTTTCTTCTCTGAATCTTTTACATATCTACTGTCACTTCAAATGCCTTTGCCAATTGTATCTGAGGCATTTTAATCCATGCACTAATGCTGACAAACCTTTAATCAAAGAAAGTTTTTTTTCTTGCTCAGCCAGTGCTGACATAATGATTCTTTGAAATATTGAAGGACTCTTCCTTCATGAGACCACATGGCATCATTTGGGGAATTTATTCTCTAAGATCATCAGAGACTTTATATGAATTGAAATCCAACACCATCAGTTTTGGAAAGAAAAATGCTTTCACCTGCTCCAGATCCTTTCCACTCCCCCTATTGTAGTCCCACTTAAAGCACTAAGTCATACTATGACTTAAATTAGATATATTCCATTGAATTAAATAAATTGTACTAGACCCTAAATTACAAATTGGACAAAGATCTGAATTTGTATTCATAATACACATCCCTAATCTGGTATTTTAAAAGATACAGTATAAATGTTGTAATGTTAATATATTTACATTTGGCTTTGGGAGCTATGTAAATCAGTCAGTGCTTGAGTAAGTAAGTGTTGCACTGTTTTCTTCTGAGTTCTTCTGTGTGGAAGTCCTTAATCTCAAAATAATGACTACATCATGTAAACTCCTGATTCATAACAGTGATATAATGTATGTGCTATTCTGAAAATATCCAATATGAATGAATTAATGAATATTAAAAATGTAGCCAATCACTGAAGGAGGAAAAGTTTACCTTTTGTAGAAAATAACTTTTAACAGAGGAAAATATAATATGTGGAAAAGATAACGCTGGAGTACAGCAGAAAAGTTTTATTAAAGCCATTAAAGTTCCATCTCTTGCTGCAGTGAAAAGAATCAAAAACACAACCTCCTTTGGTCTAGGAAAAAAAAAAAAAAGAAAAAAAGACCGAAAACCATGCTTGGATCTATGGAATAGAGGGTTGATGGACAGGTAAAAGAGGAGTTGGAAGCTAAAAGAAAAGAATATATTAAGTATCAAGAGACTGCAGGGGAGAGTGTGAAGGACATATTGAAAAGGAAATGTTCCTCTGCCAATGCTTTGCGACTGTAACAAAAATAAATATCTGACTTTTAAGAATGAAGAGCTCACATAAAAAATTTGTTTTCCTTATATGCTTGAAAGATGCAATTATGTATTTCTGTTTCCTGCATTATCTTAGGGTTGCCTGCCTGCCCAAGAAGGAAGGAGCCATTGTATCACCCAGAAAGGCACATAACGAGTCATATAATCTTTTGGTAGAAATTATCATATGCCTGAATGAGAAGGAGAAGGAAGGAATGAACAGGTTCAATTTAAAATTGTGGGATTTTTTTACTGTATTCTCCCTGGAAGGTTGCTGTTCTGTTCTTGTATGTGGCTCGCTGAGGACCTCATTTCTCTCTATATCCTCACTACTTAGCAACATTTTTTTACGATCTGTGTCTTACGTACCAGGTATTCTTACAAGATGAGCAGTTTTAAATGATTTAACATCTACAAAATAAAGCATATCAAACTTATTAAGCCCACGAAGGCAAGCATGTGTAGCCATACGTTTTTTTTTAAGTGGCGAAAATTAGCTGATTGTTTGACATGCTTATCTGAGGTACCAGTGTAACCCATCTTAGGGTCCTCATTCTGGAGTAAAGCAAAGGGTACTAAAGGGGGGGAAATTTAAGATTTGCACTGGTTTGAGAAAGAAGGGATCTACCTTTTCCCCATACCTTATTTCTAATTTCAGCAGCGTGGCTCCTTTCCTCAGCGTGGGTTCATCAATGCTCTCCACTGTATCGCCAAGGATATGTTGAAACAAACCTGAAAGCATGTTCCTTTTTCGGTCAGCCAAGTGTGATTCTGGAGCCAGAACAGTCCCTTGTAGCCCCTGGTGGTGTGCCAGAACGGATCTGAATAAACTGGGGAGATTTAGCTCATGGTATTGTAAGGCAAGGAGGAAAATCCACAGAGGGCACAATACTGGTGAGAGGGACTGAAAGAAGTAACTTATCTCTGAATGGAGGGGAGAAAGGATTGAGACAAAGGAGAAAGTTATATAGCTAAAATTAAACATGATGACAGAAAGCAAATCTCTAGCCATTATCAAACAGGTTAATCCTCTTTCCTGATGGTGTTTAGGGTTACGGAGGGAACTCTCTGCCTTAGGAGCAAAATTATGAATGCATTGTGTGGGAGGACCTTGATGAGATTCTTCCAAGTTTTTCCTATTCAATCCCGAGCAGACCTGAGAGAGGACTACTGTTTCATTTGCAGGCATGCATTTTAGGTACGTAATTTATACTGAATTTAATTTTTTTCCCTTTCTTCTTTCCCTTCTTCCCCTCCACCCTGAAAGCTAAAAGCAAGAGAAATTGAAAATATGTTTTGACCTTAAGCGTTTTCAAAACTACTACAATTATTGAGTTCCACTAGTTGAAGTCTGTGGCATGATTTCTTTTGAAAAGGAAGTCACGTTTCTAGAAACTTTCTCAGAAATGACAAATTAAGACCTTTTTTTTGATAGACCAAACTGGAGCAATAAGTGAGAACAAAAAGAAAATCCCAAGAATGACAGATATAAGGAAAAATAAAAAAGTGGAAATTTGTGCTTATTGTGATAAAGGCTGTTGTTATGCCAAGTTGCAGTAGATGGTGCTGATGGGCTGGAAGGCATAAATCCATTCGTTAGGGTCATACTCTGCTGAGGTTGTTTATGGAAACTTGTATAAATAAGGCACTATTTGGTGTAAGTAACAGTAAACTCTGTTTACTATTCACACGTTATCATTAGTAAATTTGGTATTCATTGGATTTTAACTGATTCACCTGGTATTAATGAGGATGTCATATACTACCCAACCTTCCCTAAGAGGTAATTTTTTTCACAGGGGAAGAAGCCAGTGGGAAAATGATTGTTATTACCTACAGTAACAAGTGGAAACAGGAGAAGAGCCTTTTATACATGGACGAAGCAGGCTTCGAAGCAGGTAAGTTTGATGAGAAAACTGAGAAGCATGTTGATAGTAGCATTAACTCTGCTGGTGCTCTGTGTCTGCTTATTGCTGTCCTTTGGAGTACGCAGCTGATTTGGTCTGACAGAAAGTGATCTCTCCTCCGTTTGCTGTGCCATAAAAATGCTGAAAACATAACTGCTGAGCTAGTCAGTGGGTAATAGCATTACTGGATATCTGTTATAGGCCCATCATGTTAATTACATCATCTATCCTCAGATGATGAAGAGGGAAAAGAAAAAAAACCTCCCTGAAATCTAGATCATTTGGCTGGAGACTTATATTTACAGCTCAGTGAAACTACATCCAATCTGAAGGCAGAAATTGCTTCATGAAACACGCAACACAAAGAAATCAATTAGTAACATGTGCAGGAGTAATTATGGGTACACATATAGAATTTCTGCTGGCAGATACTAAATCATTCACTTCCCAGATAAAATATATGAATATAAGGAATTACTGCATAAGTATGAAAAATCAGGTTTCAAAAGATATTAATGTTTGTCATAGCTTTTTTTCTTTTAGGTCATGAGGTTATTCCAAATAGGAAATTTAAAGAGCAGAAACTAACCAGCTGAGTGACTGAACTAAATTTGCTAGACTGAATTTCCATATTAAATAAAAAATTCAATATTTTCTCTTACTAAGACCCATTTTAAGTAACAGCTAAGACCCAGATTTTGTGAGTGACTTTTTTCTTATCTCCTATTTATCGAACCCCCTGACTAATTAACCAGAAGTGTTTGAAACCCTCTTAAATCGTCAAAAGAGTGCTCTAAACATGGAGATAAAGCATATTATAGGACCAGGCCTTCATCTGTGCAACTTTTTGCACTTTGGATAAGGTGCTTATTCTTCATGAACTCTGACAAGTAATTGCCCAGGTTTTGCCTTGACTCTTTTCCACATTGCTCATCAGTCAGATTTTGATCAAAAAGTGAACGAGCTTTTATTTCGCCTCACTTACTGTCTTACTTGAGCTTTTTTGGAGATGCACTGGACTAGGACTCTGGAGATCTATCTGTCTTTCACATCCTGGGAGTCTTCTGTTCTCTAACTCTCCCAACCCCCCTGCATTTTGCCTTTGCTGTTACAGAGTTGACAGTCGTTCTGTAAGGAATTTGAAATCTATGCATGAAAGGCACTAAATAAATCTGCGATGATAGTAAAACGGAATACACAATTAGACCCACTAGTCTAATTGCTCGTGCCTCATTAAGGCACCTGTATGCCTTAAGTCCATGCACATTTGCAGAACACTACCTTAACTACTGAGGACTACAAGGCTGAAAGTGAGCTGTATATTACACGGAGTAATACTTCCTCTACACTTTCCTTCTGAGAGCGATAAAAGCTATTAACTTTGTGTGTGACTGCCATTTAAATTTTGCATTCCTTTTTTTCCCCCCCTCGGTGATCAACAGTAAATTAAACCACTTCTCTGCTTGTTGTTACAGATGAAGAGAGAATTAAAAGCGGTGCGTAAGGGAGCTTTTTATTCCTTAAGACCCCACAAAAGCTAATTTGGGTGGAGTGAACCTTCTAAAAGAAAAGTGACAGAACATTTAAGATGTATTCCTCCTCAACTCTATTTATAGTTTCTTAATCTGTTTTTAGGAGAAAGCTATTACATTTGTACACATGTGAGAGTAATTGGATTCAGAAATACTTAGATTTTGCTCTCCCTTCTCTCTACTCGGTTAGCTGCATTATATTTAAATTAATTAAATACAGTGGCAGCTGCTGAGCCTGTCTGTGATATTGTGTCTTTGTCAGCAGTTTACTTATGGCTTTCCTGTTTAATTAAGTGGGAAACAGTGAGTGGCTGATGCTCTGCTATGCGTGGTATGTAGGACAAACCGTACCTGCTCCTGTCTAGAAGATCTGCTTAATGCACCCGATGGAAGCACACATCCATGTACCACGTGTGTTTGCGTGTGGGCAATGTGAAGAGTTAATTCTTTGCCAAGGTATTTGCAGCTCTTCTCACTTTTTGAACACTCTAACTCCTTATCTTGCATTTTCTCCAGTTTATTTACCGAATTTTTCGTCCGCTTGCTCTGGTTTCAGAATCTCCTGAGCAAGCAGACTGAAAATTCAGTAAACAAGCTGAAGAAAACTTGAGATAAGGGGCTGAAATATCCAGGAGAAACAAGAGCTGCACAGCTCAGAAGGCAGAACTAAACTTTCAACATCATGGATTTTACGCAGCGTGCAAAACATTTCTCCTTATACTGTAAACAAGTTTTACCACTCAGCACTTATTTTCTTAACCCGCATATTAACAAAATGATAATGCTAAAATGTCGGTGTCCACAAAAAATTGACCTCCTCACTGGACATCACTCATCATCTGCTACGTATGTATGCATCTTCACTTTATATACTTTATTCTCTACCTTTAAGCTTACCATTGTAAGGTACAATATTTTTTCTATTTCCGTTGCATCTCAGGGCCCACAGCTCAGTTTATTTTTGTCCTGAAAATCAAGCCAAAGTGACAGCTTAGTGCATTGATATTTTGTGATTCGGTCCCCAATTTCAGTTGTCTTCTCCCTCCTCTACAGGAAGGGAAGCAAAAGGGAGAAAAAAAAACCCTCCCTTTTCTCCCAACATCTTTCCTCATCCTCACAAAAAATAAGGCTGAGGCAAGTGATAGCTCCAACGTCTCCTCTGGGAGATGGGACTGGAGATGGGACTGGATATGGGCAGATTGTGTGAGACAGACCTTTCCCCTGTGAGATCCTGCCGTTTTTTGGCAGCCTCCTGACGTTCTGCCTCTTCATTGCCCACCCTTACTCTGGATCTCAGCTGGACCATACCCCCACTGCCTCTATTTTCTCATTCCCTTCCTCGTCCTGCCCTCAGCCAGCTCTCCGGAACCTTACCTCGAGTAACAAAATATTCTGGGTTGTGAAAAAAGATGGTGTGAGAGGGAGTATAAATAGCTTTTCCTTCGAATCTTTACATAACTCACTTGCATAAGTGCCTGGGGGGGAGGTAAGAGGTGTAAACATGCACCCCGTGGGTGATGTTCCAGCCGGAGCGATGACAAGGACATTTAGACAGCCTGCTTGAGAGACTGGATCAACAAGTCTCCTTCAATGTAAGTACAGCTTTTGAACCATCCTACACATTTTCCTTTTCCTCCAGATCACCCTCTATATTTAAATAATTAACGGTGACTGCTCTGCCCTGTGTTTTTTTCCCCTGGTCTTGCCTGACCACCCTGTCCTTCATCCATCAAAATGGGCGCGTGCTGCAGTCCTTGAGTTGACCTTCTAGAGAGTTCTTATGGTTAAATAAAATCACAGAATCACAGAATGATATGTGGTTGAAAGGGACCTCTGGAGATCATCTAGTCCAACCCCCTCCCAGAGCAGGTCCACCTAGAGCAGGTTGCACAGGAACGTGTCCAGGTGGGTTTGAATGTCTCCAGAGAAGGAGACTCCACCACCTCTCTG
>JAOTQQ010000032.1:59651217-59663629 GCA_026546715.1 Gallinago undulata
GAATGTCTCCAGAGAAGGAGACTCCACCACCTCTCCGGGCAGCCTCTTCCAGGGCTCTGCCACCCTCAAAGTGAAGAAGTTCCTCCTCATGTTTAGGTGGAACGTCTTACATTCAAGTTTGTGCCCATTTCTTCTTGTCCTGGTGGATGTCTTTGAATATAATATGCTATTCACATTCCTGCACAACTTTTAGCCCTAATGTTGAAATTGTGGACCTCAATGTCCCAGGGTATTGTGTACGTCAAAAATTAAAAAAGGATTACACAGATTTAGGGAGATTGGGTACACAGGTAGCTAATAAACAAAACAGTAGAGTTACAGCTTCTGCTTTAGAAAGTCCTCAAACCTTGAACGATTGCAAAAGCCACAGTATTCCCAGGGGCAGTGCACTCCAAGATTTCCTTTTTTAATTTGATAGATTAGTAGAAAATTTTGCAGTATTTTGTATGATGAAATATTTACTTACACCTGTCCAATTGTCATTATCTTGGTCTTACAAAGAAAGCACAAAACTTAATTTTTAAAGGTGACATTTTAACATGAGGTTTAGTAACTTTAGGCCGCATTTCAAGCATTTTACGTTGCTATAAAAACCACCAGCAACATTTATTTTGTTTAAGTATACAAACTTAGTTTAATAAAATTAAAACAGAACGGGCACGCGTGGATGCATGTATATGTATTTTGGGCTGTAAAGGCTACATAAATGGATACATCATGCATAAAAAATGATACTTCTTTTCCCATTACTCGTTATAAGGCAGTGCTGTCTAATGGGAATAAACTAGGTTAGGAAACTGCTGCTTCAGCAATTTACCTTCACAGCTGAATCCAGCTGCAACAATAAGATAAATCATACACAAACATTTTCAGATAACAAAATTACAGGAAAATTAGACTTTTCTCCTTTAAAATTGTATATCAGATTTGTAAAATCTTTCTTCTACTTCGCAGCGTTCTGTAGTGACTCCTTTTGGTACAAGTAATTGCAACCTAAGTGCCTTGCTAGCAAAAATTGCACATAGAGGGCATTTCTCCTGTGGAAAATGAGTTAGCAGTTTGACCTTGTTTTATTTATCTAAGTCTTTTTAGAAAATCTTTTCAGTATGGTCACCTAATTAAACCCAGGGATCATGACACCTGTATGATTACTTGTATTTTCAAAACACTAGCAGGAAAATTTAAACTCAACTTATTATTTTAATAATTTGTTTAAAAATGGAGTATAGAAATGTGCATACTAGGGAAACTTATATGAAATAATGTTTTAAAATATTTTGAAGATGAGGTAATAATTCAAGGAAACTTTCAAACCACTGACACTCTATAATATAGTGTTAAAAAGTCTTCACATTCCTACTGAGGAGGTTATAAATTTTTAGTATATGTACCTTTGAGACAAAATGCTAAGGTGCTTTTGAGACACAGACACTTACGTAATTGAAGGATAATTTATGGGAAAATTAGATGACTACATACGTCACCGCTACCTCCACAATCTTAATTATTCACTTAGACAAGGAAAGTCATGAAACAGAGCTCTCTTTCCCACCCTTAAATCTCCTATGGCTCAGATAATAATAATTCAAATAAACTTTGTCCCTCTCACTCTCCAAAACAGGGTCACCATCACGCATACTGGGAAAATTCCCCCTTTCTAGGAATGGTTCTCAGTCCACTGAGCCATTCCTTGGCATTTTTTGGAAGACTGCTCTTTGTCTGTAGAAGCAATAAGGACAGCCAGTCCCACCACATGATTTTTCAGATGGTCTATTTAAACGTGGATGATTCTTCCCATTCAGTGATGTAGGTATTTAGATGGAGATTTAGATCACCAAAGTTTCCATTCCTGAAAACTGGTGTATAACATTAACCATGGGAACTTTTGGACCCTCTGCTAAATGTTAAAGATGTGTTTATCCTTTAACAATTCAATTCTCTGTAAGAGGGCACAGCAATATTAGTACCTGCTCTTCTACTTAATTCACTCAGGCCTGAGTCACCCTGTACATGGAGCTTCTGCACGCTGAAAACAGCCAGTGTCAGCAAAAAAACCAATATATCAGAAATTCTATAAAACTTCACAAGTCTTAACAGCTTAACAGACCACTAAAGAACAGAGGTGTGAAGTTTACTGAAGTCCAATTGATTAAAGTCACATGCCAATCCTAGCTGAAAAGCAAAGAAAAGAGGGTTTTTTTTTTTATATAAATATTTGGAAAGGTCTTTCAAACACAGTTGGTGAGTGCAGCTCCCTTGAAGATATCCCTGTCTTTGTCATATCGGGATAGATCTCTAAGTAATTGAAGATAGCACAGATCCATAAATTTCAAAAGTACATCTGAGCTTACAGGAGCCGAGATTCTTACCCTGTGAATTTTAGAGCACAGCAGGGGCTTATTTCATATCCATAAAATATCTTGCTGCAGAGTTAAAATTATTGCCTAACAATAACTTTTTTTTTTTTTTTTTTTTTTTTTTTTGACAAGAGTGGTATCAATCGTTTGGCTGGAGATACAGCAAATTTGTGTGGAATACATTTAGCAGAACCTCAGGGAGCACTGGCTGGTTGGGGAAGGTATCTCGATTTAAGTAGAGCAACGGACCTTTCCAAAGATATGAAACAGCCCAAGTCCAGATAAAATTAATAGCAGCCAGGGACTGGGATGCAGTGCAGGGACATTTTTCAAAACTCCCAGGCAACTAGGAAAACCCTCTGCTTGAAATGTGAGGATTTCTTTAATTTCAACCATTATCAAATCAGAAGATGCATTTATAGATTTACACCGAGAGCTGTGATTTAGTTTGTTTTTGTGGGTTTTCTTTATGGAGGTTGAAAGAGCAAAAGAACTCTCATGGATCCCCACTTAGTTCTTGCACAAAAAGAAAAACATGGTGACTGCTCCTCCAAACTTAAAGAAGGTGAACCTCAGAGTTTTCAGCTGCAAATGGCAACTCAGAGACTAATCTGCCATTTTTATTTTCTTACCAAAAGTTCCTTGTTTTGTGTCTCTTTTTTAGGAGTTAAGTGGTGCTGTAAATACCATCGGTGAGCGTTAGACTTATCTGTGATTAATTCTGTTCACGCCAAGGAAATGTGTTTCTTTACCTGAGGGTGTGTTTTTAAACATTTGTGTTATTATGCACGGTGCAAACTGACAAGAATAGTGCAAGTCCTGGGAAAGAAAACAACAACAAAGACTTGAGTTTATTCTGTAAAGAGCTTTATCCTTCTCTCATTTAACAATTTGAAGACTACAAGTGTCATGTATTGTTTGATTTTGGTTTTAAAGACATAGTTGGGTGGAAAACTGAACTAACTTCGGAAATGCAGAGAATGAGGAAAATGTGATGTTCGTATATGTCTAAACTGTATAGCACATCCCTCTAATGGAAAATAAATGGGTCCAAACAAGCCAGTTTAGTAAATGGATGCAAGTGCTATACACAGATTTCAGTTCAGGTTGTAGAGGGAATATGTTTCATTAAGGTACAGCTGTAGACCTAATCAATCTGTCAGAATTTAATGACAACTCAGTGTCTTAAATTCTATATAATGGAGTCAGAGACCTTTCTGTTTTTGTTTTAGTACTGTCTCCAGGATTCTTGTTTTCCTGGCTACACAATAATAAGAATAATGATGATGATGATGATAAAAATTATTATTATTTGATGAGGCTACAACTGGAATTAGGAGCTATATTCAAGTTCCCCCAGGCAGAGATAATAGATCTTCCAGTTCCTGGCAGCCTGGCAAGGCCATTTGGTGTTCGCTGGACCCCCTGGGTAAGGATGCAGGAGCCAGGGGCCTCCCTTTGCTGATGGAGGGTGATTTTGGGCACAGGCTGAAGCTGATGCTTCGAGACCGTGGTAACTCCCAGAGGGTGCAGGGAGCACCCAGCGAGGCTTTGGTGTCTCTGGGGCAAGCAGTGCTGCAGAGCAGGTTGTCCCCATCATTTTCCTGGACAATCTACGACCTGTCAGGTTCCCAGGGAGAACAGAACGTGGGTGGTCTGGATCCTGCCACGGTATCGTTAGCAAAGGAATTGTTCTGAAGGAATGAGTTACATAGAGTGAGAGCTACCTTGTTTGTCTAAAATTTAAAAATCTATGATTTGAACAAATTGTCATTTTATCTTCCAAAGAACACATTACCTCTGCTGTGCGAAATACCGTTATGATCTGCACTGTCAGATTTTATTATTATTGTGACAGATACTGTAGCATATAAATTTTAAACTAATGAAAAAAATGTCATCTATCTTTTGGAGCTAAGTGTTCAAAGTGCATCAGCTATTCGATTTGATAGATCATTCTTCTGAGAGTTTGAGAAGAACTGCATATTAAAAATACAGAGAATGGGAGAAACCCTCACTTTCATCCAGCTCCACATTTCATAAACTAATTCCGGAGAACTCATGAGAGGTCTGCTTCCAAAAAAATGTTTCTTGATGGAAAGCACTTGGGGAAAAAAAGTAAATAAAATATTTCTCTATTAAGATAAATTAGATTTGAATACAAAATAAAAGAGAGTATTAAAACTCACTAATGCTGATTTTCTACTTCTTATGGTCTCTTGGAAATAGCAAAAAAGGGAAGCTGAAGTTTATTGCTTTCATATTGTTCCTTATGTGAATGGTATCAACATTTATGATTTTCTAATAAAAGAATGCACCCTTGGGTTTTATAGTCTAATGCAGTTGATAATATTCCATCAAAATGTTTTAATGTAGACAACTTTTTTGAGGGGGGGAGGAAGTTCTGTAGATTCCAGATACAGTGAAATTTTGGATGTTTTTTGGATGTTTTCTCCCCGAACAGAAAAATCAAGGTTTTGAAAGCTGAAACCCCAAGATAATGTCAGTTTGAAGACACATGAACACAAAGGCAAATGTGGCAAACACGAATCTAAGGATGAAATTTCCTAGGTTCTTTTATTAGCATATTCATTAGCACAGAGTTTTTCTTATGTTTCAAGTGTTTAATTTCAACTGTCAAATCATTGCTTTAAAAGTCAAATATTATAATTGCAGGCAAAAGTACCACACTTCTGTTCACTCGTTTGTGTGAATTGTTACTCTCATCTTCCATCTTCTTGTTTGATATGTCCTTTTGGAAACCTGTTGGCAAACTATGAAGGGTATAAAACAGGATCTAAGGAATTAATTCTTAAAGACGCTGATGCTCAAAGTGAAATGGCTTAAGGTATAATTTGAACAAAAGGTATATAAGTTTTCATTATGACCAGTTTTCAAGGACTGAGGGACGTATACCTAAGTTTACATACATAGACCAGTGTCTTCCTCACTTTCTGAGAGCCAAAATTTGTGAAATCCAGCATTTCATTTGGCTAACAGGTATTTTCCATTGAAAGAAGATGACTGCTTCTTGGGAAAAGGAGGGAAAGAGAAACTTTTGAACAGCAGTAAAATATCCACACTTAGAATAACCTGGAAGGGTCATCCTGTCAGTGGAAGTTTGGTTATTTTTTAATTTCATTTCTATTGTCTCAACAGATGAAAGGGCTTTTCTTCCCGTCTTTTGGTGGTGTGGGTTTGATGCCTCGAGAGCCAACGTGCAAAGGAGAGGATCTGTAAGTTTTGGGACTTATTCAGGCAATGCAGATGGGAAAAGCAAAATCGTTACATCAATTCTCAGCTTCCTTCCAAATAAAGGCCTCATAATGCTTTAGCAGCTCTTACTGAAAAATAAGTCAACTTTATAGAGGAGAAGCTGCATAAAGAAGAAGAATGAAGCAGAAGCCTTTTCACTCTAAGAGGGAACACGTTCTAATGTGAAGGAACTTGTCAGCCTGAAAAATCCATGAAATTTTAAAAATCATCCCTATAGTCTGATTAAATATGGAAATGTTCTTTAGACAAAGTGAACATTTCACAGTTCTGAGCTTGTTAAGTTTTTCTTTATTCCCTGCAGATTCAAACTGTTCCGGGGGATGTAACTAAGTCACATGTGGCTTGCCATTGATCTTTAACGAAAATTAGAAAAATAATTAAAATTAAGGAAAAAGGTCAGTGAAATTTATTTTACTTTTTCTACACTTAAATCTTCTGTTATTTAAAATAAATTGTATTATTTTTGTGCTACAATAACTTCTTGTTTTGGGGTGACAATAAATAACAACTGAGATGTTATTTACTTTGATTCCGTAATAGAGTTTAGTTCAATTTCTGGTATGAAAAAGCCTCAGAGGAACACAGCAGGAACTCTAATATCAGATATTAAAACTGTTTTATTTTTTTGGGTAGCAATAACAGAAGTTATTTACTTGATTCCAGCCTCATGGCATAAGTAAATAGTACTTAACCCTTGCATTATATTGGAAGAAAGAACATCTAATTTTTCTAGGACTAAATTAGCAGGGTAACGCGATAAGTATTTTACATTTGTTTCTTTCAAAGAATTAATGGAGCTATTCTAGAGTAGATTTAAGACGAGATACAGTATGTTTTCTAACAGGGAAATGAGAAAAAGATGGAGCCTTCTGCACTTACTCAAGGTTGCATCAAACTTCTGTACTTTTGTGACTTCATCCACTGTTCACCAAATATTTTTGTCCATCAAAGAGCAACCAGAGAATGTTTTTTTCTTTTTTGAAACATAAGTACTTGGTTCTTATGAATGCATCGGATTAAAAATCTTCGGTACAATATGTTTGATTTCTCCATAAATAGTTTTACTGTATAAAGTCAAAGCTGCTTATTATATTTGGTCGTATTCATTTTGATGTGCTCTGTTTTTTTCTGTCTCATGCTGCAGGTCACACTATGGGATTAGTAGTACAGCCGTTATGCTACTGACTGGTAACACAAGCTGTTTCTTTTTTTGAAGATTGCTACTTCTGTATTTTTATTTCTCAGGTTTCCGTCTTGTCTTGACTTTCCAAAATACATGCAAACTCCTTATCAGTAGAGTTTCAAAACTTGTATCAAGGAGTAAGTTAATTCTATAGATAGATTCTTACTAGTTCAGGAAAATCACCTGAAAAACAGGAACAAAAGAGTCTTTTAATTGTAACCTTAGCAGAAAAAGGGACAGTAACTCAAATGACCAAGACAAATTATTCAGGATTTCAGAGATCATTATCAAAACTTACTTTACTTCAAAGTCAAGCTGGATGTACGAGACAAGTGTGACTTCTGGATGGACTTTTTAGAAGATCTTTGAGAGCAAGATGTTTTGGTAGGCCTGACCTTCAGCTGGAAGACACGTATGTACATGAGCACCCACCCTATCCTGTGTTTACAAGATGCTGCTGTTTCTGTGTACAGAACTGGCATCCCCATTTATTTATTTTTTTTCATGAACCAGAGCATTGAAATTCAGATAGTAAAGTTGTCTTTATGCGAAACAAGTGAAACAAATACTAAAAGAAACTGCAGCTGATCCTATCTTGATGTGCGGGAACAGCCTAGAGTCAGTATGATTATGCATGTGCTTAAAGATGAGCCTTCCTATTCATCCTGGCAGGATGGAGAGACCAACATTGTGCCGAGGCTTAATGTTGCTGCTAAAATGCCAGTTAAACAGATTATTACGATCTACAGAAGCAGCTTAAATTCTCTCGCTAGATAAGAAAACACAGCGGCGCTGATATTTTCTCTGGCCTTAGAAGTGATGAATCAGGAGAGTAAGGAAAAACAGCTCTTTCTGCTTTCAGGTTTGCTCTGAAGTGTGAGTTGGAAGTTTTTCATGGGTTTTAAAATGTATTTTATTTGAAGCTGTGAAAAAGGTATTTGATGTTATTTTACGTTGTTTGGTAACTTTCCTACTCCTGAACATTTTTATTTTACTTTGAAATTTGCTACAATTTGACATGGGTATAATATATTAAACACAATGGTAAGTAAGTACAGAGTCTTATTAGAAATGTTTTTTTCAGTGACTACTTATAGCGCTGTATTCTATTGTATTCTTACAAATGAGAAATATCTTCTCAATATACATCATTATAAGCCCTACAGTTACTTTAAAAGAAAAGCAAAGCCAAACAGAGAGAAGTCATTTTGTGGGCTATCCAATTTGACTCGTGCATGGTACTATACATGAAATGCACTGACCAATGTTCATTTTGCCTAAATTTACACATAAAAACGAAAATAAAAATTGCTGAAGGTTTATTTCTACTCTTTCTTTTAAGACAGGAGGTAGTCAGAAAGGAGAAGGGACCCTTCGTGCAGGAAGGGAATTGCAACTGGGAAGGGGCAGTTTATTGAGTTAACTGGTCATTGTTTCCCTGAACAACCTCATTCAAACACTCGGTGAGGGCAGGATGGTCTTTTGTAGAAATTTTTGGTAGAGAGTGGGTGCTTTCTAACAATTTTCTTTTCCGATGTTCACTTGGAATACTTTGCCTCTCGTTTCTTTTTTCTCCTCTGTCACTTTCTCGTTTGAGATGCCTTGCCCCAAACTCTCATATGGAATGATCCCTTAACAGTCCTAATACAAACTAATATTAGTGATGTGAAATAGTTTACAATTAGAAAAAAAAAAAATCAACCAACAAATTACGAATATATATGAAGCAAATGGCTTGCGTAAGAAACAAAAGAAAGGATGTGTGTGGTCTTCAAATCAGATGGCTGCCTTTTTCCACCTGAAGATGGATGATTAGTTGGCTAGAGGGTGGCAGGGATGAGCTGTGACACTCACAGATCCCAGCCTTATGCATTTTGTTTGTGGATGCTGAGCAGGTGGCTGCAGCGGGGTGGGAAGGATCATGGCAGGCAAAATCCTAACCGATTCATTAAAATCGTGTTTTTATTAATATCTTAAATGCATATACACTGGCAAATAATGAATACGCCCTGCCAGCAGCTCCAACTGAATGATGGCAAAATCTATGCGATAAATAATTCAGCTCTTGCCTCTTCTATTCTACAGAAAACTTTAAAGCGCTCTGCAAAATGTTTTTCTTAAGAAAAAACAACAGCAAACTTTTTGGGGTGAGGAAATTTTATCTCTCCAGCTGTAATGATACGTGTCTTCTTCAGCAGTGTGAAAAGGAAAACTGCTTTGACTGTATTTTTTCAGGATAGTTTAGTTGGTCAGATAATAAGAAGCAAAGTCGATCACATCGCTATGTTGGAGAGCTCTTTTACTGTTCTACTCTCAGTAATACTTCTGCAGAACTAAGATATATATATATAAATATGTCATTAAACATATAATCTGAGGTGCTAAGATGTAACATATGTATTACCAACATGAATGTTCCTTGTTATTGTTCACTTTTAAAAACGGGAGATCATCATGCCGCAGCTATGAGCTAAACACATCCTTTCCACTCACAGGGCTTTGAGTTTCCAACCAAAACAATAGTGTTAATGGAGGGTAGAGCATTTAATTTCAAATTTAGAGGCTTTTGTTGGCTTGTGTCATAACCATAATGTTATTTAAGCCCAGGAAGTTTATACTTAATTATAGATATGGCAGTATTTTTGACAGTTCAGTCTCTTTAATGGATTATCTTTTCTCATTTAAATATAAGTAGTAGGAATAATAATAACAAAAACAAATCTACAAATTTAACAAGCTTCTTTTTATGTGCTTAATAGCTATCTCTGAAGAAGAATATACACCATGTTGAGCTTTTAAAAATTGACAATATTTATTAAGCCACAAAAGAGCTTATGTAGGTTTGCGATTATGGACAGGAAAGAATATTAAAAAAGGCAAAGTTAGCAAAAAAAAAAGCTTTAAAGTAAGCAGAAATTACATGTCAGTCAGAGACATTAAAGCTGGCTGTTTTTAAACTCCAACTGCTAAGCCCTGGGCATGAAACAAGAAAATGATGAGGTAGGCTGAATGAAATGCACACAAATGCTAATGTTTAGAACCTTACCTAAAGTTAAAAATACAAATGCTTGCTTTAAGGAAAAGGTTTCAAATAAAATAAGAGACTCCATCGTATGAGTCTGTATTAATATAAATATGCTGAAACCCACACATGCGGAATATGTTCAGGATAGACTTTCCTTTTCTGTTGAGAAATCTTCCTACTGTATGCTTTAAAGAAGACTGAAGTTTCCTGTTTTCTGTTACAGGAATGCAGAATTAAGCTTTTTGTTTTGTTGAATAAAAACATAGGGTTGGCTTGGGGGAGGAAGGAACCTGGCACTGTTCAGGTGGAGTAAGATTGTCATCACTGAATACAATACAGTGTCAATTGATGTATTTTCTGCTTTTTCTGAGTGCTTGCTGTGGTAAATCACAGGCTTTTCTGAACAGCTCTCAGCATACACTGAGAATGTTTCTTAGAATAATTATCAGATGGCGCATAATTAGTTATTCCATTTAGGAAACCCATCTCAATTTCCTTATCAATGGCATTAGATATATTTGCATGTACCTGTCCTTATAAATACACACTGGAATGAGTGCCTCTGTTTGTGTGGGTACACTATTGGACTGTAATAACTCTGAAAAAAATTCAGACTAATTATTTTTATTGTGTTCATCTGCAAGATGAAGTAACACTGATAAAAATTAGAAAATATGTGTCTTTGATAAAAATAATAATAACTTGCTAACATGACTATTTCTCTTTTCTGCCCCACGGTCCTGTTATGTACTTAGACTTCAGGAAACAGAAGCACAAAGAAAGCAATAAAAGGGTAAGATTTCCAAGAACTCACCATGTACTCCTCGTTGAAGATAGGAAGAAATACAGAAGAAATACATCTTTCCCAATACATATGTTTTCCCTTGTCTGATTCCTCTGCCCCCCAGACCTTTTCCCACCCTGACCTAACCCCCCTGTTGGTTCAGTTGAGCTGCAGCCTCCAGTTGAGCTGGTCTTTGGTTCTTCCAAAGGCAGGGTTTTGGGGTCCACCACTTAGAGCAACACAGCTTTAAAGAGGAGAGATGATGGGACTGTCAAACTCCATCAATCTGAAATGGAAAATCTACCATCTCTTGGTGATTTAACGCTCTCCCTTTTGTCTGCTTTTGCGTTTCCAGCTCACCCTAAATGATTGTCAACTGATTTATGTAAAGTTAATGAGAATGACAGAGATTCATAACCACCCTGTCATGCCATTGCACCTGCTGCTGCTCGGCTTTGTTACTGCTCCCATTTTGTTTCTGTTCTCCTGTGGTATTTCTCATTTATGGCAAGGTCTTTCTTTTTTTTTCCATGGATCTGGCCAGAAGAGGCAGGCTGAAGATCTGCACAGGGTCTTTGTATCCTTCCCTCACGAACAGGGAGATGAAAAGAGTAGGTTTTGCAACCCACGCAGTGCCATTTTCAGTTTCCGACCAGATGTGTTGAAATTACATATATTCAGGCTAAAAGCCTTGGCAATCAACCCCATATTTCTTCTAAGGCACAACTAGGAGACTCATCTGTGCTGGGACAGTTTGTTACTCAAGATGGCCTTGAACAAATGTGACTTAGTTGTAAGGATCTGCATGCATGTTTGTGTGTGTGTGTGTGTGTGACCATGCAGCTGCCTTCAGAAAGCAAAATACAGCAGAATATGAAAACAGGATGATAGGATGATGAGGATGGTAGACTTTCCAGAGGGCTTTCCCTACGTCATCACGAGGAAACTCTTTTTCACCATAACAACTGGCCAAATTATGAACTCTTTAGCTCATTATTTTACTCAGAACTAACATGAATAAAGATAAACTGATTTTGACCTACTAGTAAGACAATAAACTGTGTGACTATTCCAGATGAAATGCAGCCGAGCATAAAGCCTTGACGTAATGGCAACTGCTCATCTGTCTTTGAAGTGAGCGAGAGCCGTGCCTCCTGCTTGACTGAAACGTCGCAGGCAAATGTAGAACTACAAACAGAGCCGTTCCAAGGAAGTTGGAATAACAGAATAAGCTTTGTTCTTCTATAACCTGAAAAGAAATACCATTATAAGGTAATCAATATCTTTTTGATAAAAGAGAGAGAGAAAGAGAACAAATGCAGCCCCTAATGTTGTTGTCTACGTCAAAGAGAAGTACTTTTATCTTCATGAAAGGAGCAGAAAAACAAAAGTGAACATTCCAAGGTTCCGGCAATCCTCGTCCTTTCAGGATCTGATGCGAACGATGCGATTCAAAGGCCACCAGAAGTAGAAGGTCTAAGCTCTCCTCACAGCACTTCTACACCCGGAATTCGCGCTGACTAATCCACCCGAGCGGCGTGTCTGTGCTGGGCTGCCATCTCCTCCTCTGCAACACCACTGGTCCTCTGCCAGGAGAAACCCAGAGCATCCATGCACCCACCATTAGGCACCAATATAGGTCAGGTGAGGACGTGCTGGAGACAAGTTCCAAAGAGAAAGATCTGGGGGTCCTGGTAGACAGCAAAATGGCAATGAGCAAGCAGTGTGCTCTGGTGGCCAGGAAGGCCAATGGAATCCTGGGCTGCATAGGGAAGAGTGTGGCCAGT
>JAOTQQ010000032.1:59663729-59685794 GCA_026546715.1 Gallinago undulata
GGTGAGGGTGACAGAGCCCTGGAACAGGCTGCCCAGGGAGGTTGTGGAGTCCTCTTCTTTGGAGATTTTCAAGACCCACCTGGATGCCGTCCTGAGTAACATGCTCTAGTTCTGGGCAGTCCTGCTTCAGGGATGATCTCTAGAGTCTCCTTCCAACTCTAATAATTCAGTGAAATTCAGTGAAAAAGCCAACCGCCTTTTTAAGAGGCACCGTGTGCCCTAAAAAGAAAAAATGACTTTCTAGGCTTCGTCACAAGCCAACATCGGGGGGGATTTCAGATTTCCTCAAATCACGAGCTCAGATATCACACAGAAAGTACAAGTAAATGTTTTTAAAATGACAAGCCCAGCACCCAGGCGCTTTGCTTGTTCTGTGCTCCGAGCCCTTGTTCCCAGCAGCAAAAAAAAAAAAAAATAAAAATATCCAGTGCAGGGGTGCAGCGTGTAATAGGTTCATGGAAGGTACAAATATCACCGTATGGTCCTCGTGTCACTGGAAATGGCCTCCTGCAACTATCAACTTGGATTCAGACAGAAAGATTCACCCTCGCAGGCTTCCCGAAGGTCACCTATCACCTCATGAATTTTCATCAGAAAAATACATTTCACTCCATGCAGGTGAAAACTATCGTCTTAAAAACATGCACTGAATATCCTTACCTGGAATTTGTAAATATTTATCAAGCAAAGGAATGGAGATGAAGCCGTGCGCTCTATTGCATCAGTCACAATCACAATTAACAGCTCTAACTCAAACATCAAATATTGTAGCTACTTTGCGTGGGCTGCATATTCCTTGTGGAGAAGCCTATGCAAATAAACCAGGAAATTTAGAAGAAAATAAATTAAAAAAAGGGGAAAAAAAAAGGAAAAAATAACACCAAAATGCTCCTGTCTATTCATATAGAGGTAACAGACAAAATTATTAGTTGGACATAACCAAAAAGGCTACTTTTGCACTGGTGAACAAAATAGCCTGTTTTTTTTGACCACAGTGTCAAAATCCTGTTGCCACAGCATTCTCATTAAGATTTCTTAATCACCAAAAACCTGTGCTTATGCACCACACTGGATTTTTTGGGTGCTGTCTGATGCGTATCTCCATTCCTTAGCAATATTTAATTTGGTGTTAGAGAATTAGTATGAAAGGCTAAATATGTTGGATGTTAGCTGTTGAAAATGTTGCTTAATGGCTGTCAGTGGTGTACTTTATTGTAACCTTCCATTCAAATCCACTTTATTTTAGGGAATGATAAATCCCTATTTTCAAAAAATGTCCCAAAGGCACTAGGGAACTTAGATCTGACTAACTGCAGGGTGCCTGCATTATTTTTTATTCAGAAATGGATTTTTCTTGAATTATTTATTATTGTATTTGGAAACTCAACTTACTAAGTGTCCCACTGTGCTAGGTACCTGACAAGCTTTATATAGAAATCACAGTCCTCAAATCAGTCACTTATAATCCAAAAAATAAATGATATAATTGAAGGCTTAAGCAAACAAAGGAAAAGGAAAACAATAATAATTAAAAAAAAAAAAACCCAAACACACAACCAAACCTTGTCTGGGCATTGTATGGTGGAAAAAAACTGTATAGCAACTAAATCACTGAATCTGAACAAAGCACAGAGCTTAGGAGACAAATAAGTAGCAATCCATGTTTTTCAAGAGAAAAAAAATTCCTGTGTTCTATAAAACTATCTCTTTCTAATTACTTCAGAGAAAACTACAATTAGCTGCTGGAATACACAGAATTGGAACAAAGAACGGATATTTTCTGAAAGTGGAGAGGAACCCTCTTTTAACATAAACTTCCTTGTTTTTCTCCTTTACTACTTCTTTTTATAGGCTTGTTCTCCCTGAAAAAAAAATTTACATTCTTTTGGAACACATTCACTTGAGTGTCAGCAGCAAGACACAGTGAAACAAAATTATCTGTTTGTCTGCCTTTCTCTTCATCTACCATGAAAAAGACAAAACCACGTTCAAGAAGCAGGAAAAGGGAGGATATTTTATCACCTTAATGCACTATAATACTCTCAGTCATTATGGTAGTTGCTTATTTGTGTAATTTTTTTATTCTCTTTCACTTGAATAGGAAGACAGGTTGTAATATGTCTTTCTTTGGAAAGATGTCCCTTTTCAGATAAATGTTTTCGGTCACCACTGTTAATCTATTTTCTTGCCCCTCTCTTAGCATCATCTGCAATTTCTCTCTCACTCTCATTCACACTGGCTGGAAATTTGAATTGCATTGCCTTTGCCTTTCAGTAATTCTTTTGAAAATTATCTTCTACTTAGCAGAGCTAGTGATTTTCTCCTTTACTATGGTTCACAAAAATCTATTTTTCAAAATATAAAGATTCCAAATTTGGTGAATGACATGAGATTGCCTTCTTTTATTTTTTCCCATCTGTTGCATGCTATCCCTTTGCTTTAGGAAACAGGGGATGCTCAGTGGAGTTTAAAGAGTCAATATCTTATACAGTTATTTTAAAAAGGCATCTTTTACAGATTTTACATGACCACTATCATGACACAAAATTGTAGTAAGGCAACGCTGTAGTGGGAGTCACCTGCAGTGTAGGTGAGCAATTTTTACAATAAATGCAACAGATCAGGATATTTCCTCCAGGATGGATGAACAATGATAAAATTCATTGGGGTCAGGTAGTCCCAATGTGTATTGCATATTCTTCCTAAAATCTACAAGGACTAAAACTAGTGGGTATGTAAAACCTGCTTCGCAGTGGCTTCTCAGTTTAATTTTGGAAATATTTTTGCAAATAAGTCCATAGCTTTTTGTTAAAAAGGTGGTTTTTTTGCATGTATATATATACTTGCTTCCAATTAGTGCTTATAAGATCGCCTTTACTTAGGACCTATGCTGGCACCATAAATGCATGTATTTTTTTTTTGCAAATACACACAACGTATAAAAAAAAGAAGTGTCTTATTAAAACAGTAGGTTCATCAAAACAATTAGGTGTATAGCTCAAACCTATTGAATTTTGACAGCATCTCAAGGGTGATTTGATTAATTTTTCAAATCGAGCGGAGCTGAATTATCAAAGCTTTAATGAACGCAGGGTATTCCTTTCACAGTAACAAATGCTTCCCCCTCCACCCACCCCGCTCCTCAAATGAACAGTTTTGCTTAAGAAAACAAGAAGTTGGTGAGTCGTAAGCGCAACTGTGTTCTCTCAGCGGTAATGAAAATGTGCAGACAGAGAATCAGCTCAGACTGTGAGTTAACGCAGCCTCCTCAGCCTGCCAGGAGGACTGTAAATCCTACACAGAAGATTTGCGACCAAATGAAATGGATTTTGGCTATGCTCGTGCCCTAGATGGGGACCGTGACGATACCCATGAACTTTCCATTATTCCATAGAAAAATGCACAGAAAGTTGGAGACTCAGCACCCTGCAAACTCGGTGGCATTTCGCTGCCTCGCTTTTGCCGGAGAGAAAAAAATAGTTATTTTGTACTGATTTTTGTCAACGTGCAAATCGGGGTTTTTTTTGTTTGTTTGTTTTTTTTTTAGTGGTAGTAATACACCATCCTCTCCAGTTTTGACGGTGGAAATACAGACAACTGGAAAGCATCCCATATATCCACACCCTTGGTTTGCTCAATCTCTCTCAAAATCATCACTGGACAAGTGTGGTATTAAAAATATGCCATTTTGCTATCATAGGTAAATGACAGTGGCTGTTATTGGTAAGAACGCAATAAAAAACACATTATGGTTGAAACTACATTACAAAAATGAAGAAGATACAGGATTCTGTTTATAGGTACTATTCTTTCCCCTTTCTTTGGCTTTTTGAGAAAAATCACCACTTTGATTAAAGAGGTTTCATTAATGCCATGCTCCTAGTCACAAATACTGCCATTTAAACTAAACTTCAGTTCACAAACCTATTTTGGTCCATATGGAATTGGCTTAATTAAGACAAACTACTATTCTGGATTGAGCTAATTAATAGCTGAGGAATGGATTCAGTGGCAAAGTTTTTAGTTGTCTCTTAAAAATACGGTCTCTGGGAGGGAGACAGCTGCTCACCATTGACAAGCAAGACATTCAACCTGAAAATGAACCTGAACAGTTCCAGCTCAGCTCTGCCGCTGCCTGTACTGGAAATCTTCCTGTCACCAAGTATTCTTAGTGCTTCTTCCTCCACCTAATTAGCTCCCGGATCGTTAAACAAACTCGCAGAAGAACTGGCGTGCTCTTTGCTGAGTGAATTCATGATCGAGTAGGAAAGGGTGAGGAGCAGAGTGGGCTCAAAGCATCACCCTGCTGTCTCCCGTGGAACCACTGCACCAGCACCCACCTCCAGAGACGACAGAGGTGAGGTGGGTTCTGCTTCCTCTATGAGGGAGGGAAAAAGGTAGCAAATAAAGTAAATGGGAACTCCACTACTTCCCTTCTTTTACTCCTCTTCATGTTACAAAACCCATCTGGTCTCCTGACTATTACTTGATCGTTGCTTCTCACATTTTCCTTCTAATTTACTGGTTCTGTCCTTTATTATATTGCATGTATGATGATAAAAACAAGATATGAAGTTCCTTCTATATTTATGTACTTCCAGTAGCACATCCAAGTGAACTCAGGTCCCTGAACCAGAGGTAGCTTTACAGAAGCTGTCGAACCTTGAATTTGCTTCCTTTAGTCAAAATTAACAGACCTGAATTAGCTACGTAGTCCTCTAGATTGTGACTTCTAAAATCATTCTGAATCATCACCATTTCAAACATGAGAGTTGTGCCTAAGCTTGCAGCTTCTCATTGTCTCAATACCCTGTTCTCCACCGGGAAAATTGGCTTCTCTCTGGTGGGAGCTCAGTTCTCAGTGGATTAAGCCTACAGCCAGCAGCTGTCATGGTATAAATTGCCTGTAATATATTACACATATATATGTTGCCTATATAGATGGTGAGCACTTAGAAACAAATGAATCAATCCTTAAAACTCACTACAGCATGTGAATGCTTCTGTATCAAACAATTCTGCTCTGAATGACATGTGAAGGCTTCATTAGAGCAGCCCTATCATATTAATGACTCTTCTGAGGTTCATGAATTATCTGGCAATGATCTTTTCTACTACTAAACATAAATTTCATTAATACCTTATCATTGCTGTTAATATGGAGAAGGCCTTGCTAATGCAATACAGGTTCTCCTTTCTTCCTTTTTTTTCTACCATGCTGTTTATCCCTTCCTTTGAATTATACAGCACAAAAATTTGCTAATTATTTTTCTCACCGCAGTATATTTCTGTGGTGGCACCTTTCAGCTTTATTGCAGGCTTCCTAGTAAAAGCAATGCTTCTGAAAATGCTATTCTTGTAAGTTAATAAAGAAATTATTACCTTAATCTTATGTAGTTTCTTCTGTGAAATCAAGACTGAAGAAAAATGTTTGAAGAGGTGACAGCTTTTGTATTTTGTGTATTTCCTCGGTCAGAGCTCCCGCTGCTGCATTGCTCTGTATGTAAACGGATTCCTTGAAAAATAGTGGTGTTGTTTTTCCTAGTATCTTATTTCACTCGGAATAAATCATGCCTCTGCTTTCAGTTTTACCAAGATTAAAAGTACATCTAAATTAATGTCAACTTTAGATACCTATTATAATGTCAGTAGCTTGCAATCTATTATATTGGTGTCAAATATATCTAGTAAAGTAGGAAGATGAGTCTAGGAATAGGGATTTTTGTGATCTGACTTTTTTTTTTTTCTTCTTCTTTGCTGTAACTTCCTGCATGACAACAAACAAGCTTCTGCTGGTCCACATTCTCTGAAATATGTAAGTGCCAAATTCCCACTGAAATCAGCTAGTTATATATAGCGAAACACATTTAAAACAGGTAGGAACCTGAACGTTGTTTGTAAGACAGGTTAGTCAGAGAGGAGATATCTTGAGATATCTCAACCTATGTGTCCTTGGACCAATGAAGGCCAGCAGCTTCCTCGGCTGCAGAGGTAGGACCTCCTCTCCCTAGTGTCCAATGAAAGGACAGGAAGAAATCGGCACAAAGGAAAATACAGGAATTTTCACTTAAACATCAGAGAAACACTTTTACTGTGAGGGTGGTCAGACAGGTTGCCCAGGAAGGCTGAGAATTCTTAATTCTTGGAGATAATTTCAAACGCAGCTGGACACAGTCATGATCAACCTGCTCTAGCTGACCCTGCCCTAAGCTGGAAGCTGGACTAGTCAACCTCCAGAGATGCCTTCCCACCTTGGCCGTTCCGTGATTTTGTGGTAAAAAAATCTTCCCATAGAGGAGAAAGGGAAGAACAAAAAAATTCTGTAAGAGCACACCTCATAAGCAGAATTAATTTAAATATAAGATACGCACTTCTCCGAGTATGTAATTGAACTGTTCGACACGATTTGGTACCTGGAAAAAAGGGTCTGAGACCTTGACAGTTCCTCATCGTTCTTATTCTTGCTCATTCTCATTTCATCTTGTTCTCAAAAACATCATCATGCATCATTCTGAAGAAGTTATGTATTTTGTAGAAAAGTTTCTGTCGAATTAATAAACTGGACTTAGATACAAACTAGAAACAGTGGAACAAATAATTACATATATCTCTCTGAGAAAAGGCTGACAGTAACATGAAGGTGGTCCAGGGCTCTTTAGATTTTTCCTAAAGTGTTAGATCACATCTGGCTGATCACAACCCATTCTGTTAGACTTAGCAAATTAAAAATTATCTCCTTTGAAGTGAGAGAGGGTTGATGTCGCAGAGTGAATATAATGATTGATTTAACTTTAGAACAGGTATTAGGCAGGACTGTATATCATTATCAGCTCCTTTTACCTATTATCTGGAGAAAAAGGAAAAAAAAAAAATTCTCTCAAAATGCAAGAGTTATTGGTAGAAAATAAGACAATACATATGCTCAGAGACAAAAAAAAAATCAGCACAGCATTGCTTATGATGTAGAGCAACTGTGTCATTTCAGAGACTACAAAAATTTAGAGGGAGTAGGAAGGAATCAGTCCATTTTTGGTGAGTGATAGCAAAAAGAATGATGACACTTAAGTCTACTGAAATGATAAAATTATTATTATGTAAATAGGAAGATGAGTTGAAATGTACAGGTCCCTTAAAGCAAGGGGGTAGTATGTTTTTAAGGGATTTTAAATAGATTTCAGGGAGCCTATATAGCCCTGGAATTACAACTGCCACTTACAGGGAGCTCAGTCACATTTCGAGAAGCAAAGGTATTAGCATCAAGTGGGAAATGAAGCAGCTGCAGATATTGGTCCTCAGCATCTTACTTTATGCTTTTGAGACAGGAATGTCAGAGGAAACAGGACATTAAAGAGTTTTTTGCCAAACTGAAATGTTACAGATGATTGCTGTGAGTCAGCCGTGGCTTTTTTATGACCGAAAAGAATAGTGGAATGTTTTTCCAGGGATATAAGACATTCTTTGTGTTGATGTTTTCTACCACCAAGATGATCAGGCAAAGAAAATCCAGCCTTGTGAGACCGGTATGGACAAGATACAACAACCATAGTTGGTTTTACAGCAAATAACGAGGTCGATCTGGTTGTAAGGACGTGGCAAGAAGTACAGGCTTGTGAACATGCTTTGATAATATAAATGAAGTATAAACATTCAATAGAAAAATAAAAACTGGGCCTGCACAAGGTGTTTTGCCCGCTTCTCTCATCTTCATACAAGGTTTTTTAACCTGGTGAGGGCTGGCCTATAGTGAGGCCATTAAACATTTTTGTATGGCAGATTAGTTTTTATTGTTTTACAGGCTTTTCGGATTAAAAGAAAAAAAACCAAACCAAATTAAAAGCTCACTCCCCAAGCCCACCTGAGCAATGCTGATTCTAAATTATTCAGCTTGGGAAATTTCAGTTTTAGCAGTTAAAGAAGGCTGGTTTTGGGAAGGTGGAAGGAAGTTTGTTTACTTCTTAAGTTAGGAAAAAAAAACCAAACAGTTCTGCTTTTTTTTTTTTCTTCTTCTCAAGAAAAGCATGTTGCTTTGCCTGCTGTAAGCAATTCACATGTTCTGTTAAATTAGAATTTATAAAACTCCCACACTCTTGACTGGGGCAAGGCACAATCCCGCAGTGAGCAGTGTGCCTTGCATTACGCCCAGGAAAAATCTTGCCAAACTACACTGAATTATCAATATATTGGTGCACTGCCATTTCACTTTGCGTAATAACCTGGACCAGGGGTGCTAAAAGATGTCCAGCAGGGTCCCAGAGCTCCTGGCATCAAACTAAAGCTGCTGTGAACCCTCCAGAAAATGGAAGAAATCCCAGTTTCTAAGCTTCACCACCCTTCTAGTAAGTGGTCCACACAAATGGAGTAAAGGAGGTGCTAGATAGGGACACAGTAGTATTTCATATTCCTAAGAGTTACTGCAGTCATTACCTCCTTCAGTTACTCCGGCCAGAATTCCCTCACTTCTGAATGCTTTAAATTTTTAATCTATGCTCTGTATTTCTAAGTTAGAAGGTGAAAAGCATGAAAAGTTCCAACCTTTTAATTAAAAAACCCCAACAACCTACTGCTTTTCTTCATCACTCACCATTTATGACAAAATTAAGAATTATTTATGGTAATATCATAAATGATATGCCAGGAAAGATTTGTCTTGGACAAACTCACATGGGCTCAAAGCCATAAAGAAGACGACCCTGGGAACTCCAGCTGTGATGGGGTCATTGTCTTGTTGAAGAGAAAAAAATGAAATGTCACTTTTTAAATGTTGTTATGTCATAATTAAGAATAGCAGGAGCAGCTGGATTTAACTCCGATGGGTTTTACTGTTAATGGGCTTCACCCATTAGAAGTCATAGTGTGAAGAATTCTGCTAGCATTGCTTATGGTCCAGATTTTCACAGGTATTTGTGAGATCTCACTGTGAGATTCTGAGATGCCTCTAACCCGTGACATTTGGTGCCTCAAGTACTTTTGCAAATCCAGTCTCGTTTGCTTTGGCTTTTCTTCCAGAATCATCATATGGGCCTCAAATGTCTCCTCCAAGTGTCTCCTCCTCCTCCTTTGCCCTTGCTTTAGCTGAGCCATTGGCAGAGGTGAGCAAAAACCACAGCCTTGCAGAGCTTTTAATTGTATTTCAAGAAGAAGTATCTGTCATCGTTGCACTCCCATCTCCTAGGAGTGAATAACTTTCTAGATTTTTTTTTTTACCTGAAAGTGGATTCTTTTTCCTTTGTTCACTTCTTAGTTAGTCTGTTTCTTCTAGATTTTGTTTATATTAATAAATTGTACCCGACTCCTTTTTGCCCTACTTAGGCATAGTTGGTAACGTTCCTTTGTTTTTAATGTTAGACATAGATTTTTCTTTTCTCATCTTATTACTTATCATTTATATTTAATGCTGCACACAGAATTATCTTTTAGACTCTTTTTACCTTTTGATTTCTTATATTTAATGACACACCCGATTGTTTGATATCCTTTTTTTCCCTAGGAACCTGTCACTGCTCTCTATTTAGCTGCTTTGAACTAGCTTTCATCTTTTAGTATTTAAATCATCTAAGTTCCTCATGCACCTTACTGTATTGTTCCTCGTTATTTACTCCTTCTGACTATAATGCCACTCTCTTCAAACTAATGCTATTTTTTTTTTTCCCCCCTCTTTGTTTCCTGCTCTTTGTTTTTAATTTTCCAAGTCAGATTTACGCTTATTACATGACTCCCACACCTTAGGTATTGTCATTAACCTCAGACGTGAGGCTTTATCAAAAGGGGCTTTTCAGAGAGCTTGTCTGAAGCGTCTCACCCGCAGTAGCTCGTTTGCCAGCGGCGGCTGAGGAGGGTTATGGAATGACAGAAGGCTCCTCTCCCTGGAAGCTAAGTGCCCAACCCTCCGAGTCCTTTGTTTGAATGTAGGTCTCCAACATGGCAGTCTACAATAGGAGCACTTGACAAAAGGATTGATTTTACATCCAGCACTGGAAGAACGCATATAATTTCCATGTATTACATCGTGTATATGCTAGATAATTTGAAACTTTTTTTTTTTTCCCCTAGCTACGTTCAATAGCTTGTTTGAAGCCTCTGCTGTCTATATTGAGTGTGATTTCTATTATAAAAAATGGCATTAACTTTGGAGTTAAACTCTCCACACTGGCAATCATTGATACAGGATTTTGCCAGACATTACGAATTGTTTGCCCACCAACCAAATTCCAAATCTGAAGTGCAATGAAGTCTATGGAGAGAGCCTTCCTGGAAATAGATGAGTTTACCCTGTAGATATTTCAAAAAAACCCACTTTGCTTAATCTGCATTCACATTTAAAAATACTTTAAATCCTTATGATTCACAAGGAAAAGACTCAGTACATAAGGAAACAATGCAATCCCGTCAAGAAAGCCAGTGCTACATTTTCATCCTGAATACTTTGGGTAACGCTGTTCATTCCATTTCAAGAAAAGTATTTCATCATCAATGAATAAAAGTGGACTACGGGATAAAACTTCATTTTAGCAGAATGGGGAAAAACCTGGAACTTCTATGTTAGGAAAGAGGTAAGTAATAGTTGATATGGTAAAAGCATAAACAAAACTCCAAGAAGCAAAACCAGGTGATAAGGAACACACGTTCTCCACGCCCTATCTTTCAAAAACAAGAGACATTTGTTTAAATTAGAAGGCAGTAAATTAAAATTGGACTCACTGTTACCACATCTCAGTAGCCAGAAAAATCCTGTGGGAAAAAAAAAAATCTCATAACCTGGAACTTAAGGCTATATCAAACAGCAGAGACCAAGTCAGGACTTTTGGGAAACAATGGTCAGAAGACATTTATTCTACCTCACCTTTCTCTAATGAACCTGTTTCCTGCTATCACCTGAGACTGTGTGTGCCACTGAGAGCTTGAATGACGTCTTCCGTTGATGCTCACTACAAGTTGTGTTAATAGGAAATAAATTAAATCTATTACAACTACTCTCTTCACAGCTGACTTTAATTCAAGAAAGCTTTGAATCAAGACATAATAAAACTTTTAGCCCTGAGGCTTCACAATCGTGTTAGGCTGATCAAAGGGGGAAGTTTTGTGCTATGTTTAATCTGATCTAATTGAGGGCTGCTGCTAACACAGGTGGTTTTGCTCTCCTTCCTCTCACCCCTCCTCATATGATCCTGCCCTTCTAAATTCTTTGTGTCTGCTGGGCTCACCTTTCTGATCTAGCTTATTCTGCAGATACTTACGTGTTATACCTGGTACTAAGCAGGCACTGGGAAAAATATGAGTAGATCATGATGCCCCAGGTTGGAGTTGGATTATGTTTAATGGAAGATGTGCACTTTGGCCAATTTTTCTTCTTATACCTATATCCATGTTCCCCTTCCAGTTTCTGACAGCTGGAGTGGTCATATAACCCAGCAGATTTTTTTTTATTTTTATTTTTTTTTATGTATGATTCATGCCATAGCTCAAAATAAGTAAAGCAAATGCAAGGGAATAGCAAAGAAGCCCTAGTGAGTGGTGAGCAGGTGAAAGTAATTATGGATAGAATTACCCTTTCTAATGGTCACCTCGTTTAGGTCAATTTAAGATGGCTGTGGAGCTTTCAAATAAAATGCCAAATGCAGGTTACTCTAATGAGTATATTTCACACAATCCTTCAAAACACAGTGAAACAGGTCATATAGAAACCATAGTCTTGTGCTGAAAAAAAAAAAAATCTTTCTGTCCTAGAGAGTTCAATACCAGCTCTGTTTCTGATATGAGAGCCTTAGATGACTTGAGGCTATATCCAGGATAAACAACATAGTGAATTGTACCCAGAAATAAAAATGTAACTGCTGCAGGGCAGACAGCAAGCATTAAATGTGTTCCTCACAATGACTCGGCTGACTCCAAAGATGAATTACCCCAGTTAGCATTAGATTAAGTTGCCCTTGCCAGGTGTTTGTCTAACATAGGAGGGTAACCTGTTTGGGTATCGCTTGGGCTGTGCGGATGCGGGTCCCTGTTTGAGCTCAACCTCGGAGAAGAATGCTCAAGCTACTCATGGCAACAAGACAGGGAGAGAGAGAGAGAGGGAGAGAGAAAAAAAGCATATCTGCCATTCCGAGGTCTAAATATGTCTAGCAGAACCCTGTGACAGTCAGATGTATTGACAGAGGTCAGTTAAATTTTCTCGGTAGAAAATACATCACCAACAGAGTTGTGCAGACTGTGTCTTTGCTTATTAGGATCATTTCTGTCCTATAGGTACTGAATAGAAGTCCATTTTCTGAAAAAAAAAAACCACCCCCCCAAACATTCCTGCCTTGCTAGAGTGAAATGGCTCTTCTTTTTATACACTTTCAGCCAAGACACTAAAATTACTTTGAATATTGATGACACCGCTAACTTAAATGTTGCTAAATTCTTATTCTACTGTTAAAAAGAAACAAGCCAAAACAATAAAAAAACCTAAACCAACTAACAAAACAAAAAAATAGGAGAGGAGGCACAAAACTGCAAAAGAATTTGTTAATGGAGATCTTGGATAGGAAGAATAAAATGTGAGTCTCCATCATTCTCAAAATTTAAAGGAGTAAATCTACTGAGGGATCATCCTAACTAATACCATAGAGAAACCACCAAAGCCAAAAGCTTTTTTAGCAATATTTACTGACAAACAAATCATTTTAATGAACTTTTTCCTTACCCAATGTTATCAGAAATTTCCCAGATTGCGTTGAAACTGAAATGTCTAATAAATAAGTATCTATAAGGGTTAAAAGAGTAGGAAATTGCTTAAGCAATTGCTTACTGGGCAAGGTAGAGTAGCATTGGAACAGGAATTGTTGTGAGTGTTAGTTTCAAGAGATTTTTTTTTTTTCTGCTCTATTGGCCTCATCATCACTTGTTTAGAGGTGTTTGAAATCTCCACTTCTGAACAGCTACACCATCCATATTATGTTAATAAAACAGTGGCCATTTTAATAGTCACCTTATCTTTCTCCCTCTCTTCTCTGCATATGTGTGTGTGTGTGTATTGAATGTTCCTATAAAAACACACACAAACCTATGCATCCATGTGTTACATACCTTCATATCCACATAATAGGCATAAATCTATTTAAATTATTCATTTTTATGGTATAGACATAACAAATATACAAGCATAAAATGGATTTTTAATTGTAAACCACCAGTGTGCGTAACTCAGTAAGTTTTCATGAATTAAAGTTTACTAAAACCCCCTTTAAATAGAGTTTTTAATCAAAAAGTTCTTTCCCAGATACTAGACAGATGAGTTGCTTAATAATTCAGTGGACCCATAATAAATAGGTTCAAATCCCACACTGTGGTAAAGTTTCATTAATTTGTTTCTGCTTATATTGAGCTCCAGTACCTGAAGTTCTTGTAACATAATGGCACACTGACAGGGAAGGGACGGTGCAGGAAGAAAAGGAAATTACATGATTATTTTTAGGAAGTTTCATCATTCCCAGTGGAGCCGAAGCACATTATAATTGTACTCAAATGCACATAACAATGTAATTCATTTTTCAGAGCATTAATAACCTGAAAGTATCAATAAGCCTCACAGTAACAGGTTAAAATTCATTGCACTTCTTATCATCAAATGAAAATTGCATCAACTTTCAGCAGATATACCGTTTCTTTGATGCTTCATGCCTATTACATTGTTCATATTGTGTTACATACAGTAACTTAACACAATATGACTCTTCAAACTGGGTATGGCTCACATTTGAAATACTGACTTGGGGAATAATATGGGGTGACATGGATGGAATGAAGGATTTGATTCTGTTTGATTTTGAACTCCTTTACATTTTTTGCTATGAGTCAAATCCTAAAGATAAAATTGTATTTGCTCATCATCAGTGGCTTGAAAGTTTAAAGGAAATTTGTGCATGCATAAACTATTCGTTTAATGTGAAGGAAAGGATTAATTACACTTTGCATTTCTCAATTCAGCTGAAAATTGGTGCTATTAATGATGCTGACAGGCGGGGGCCAGGAACTTTAGTCTATAAAACATTTTCATACTGTAGGCATTCTCTCCCTTGAGAGTTTCTTTAGAAATCTTTTATATGAGCTGATAAAGCACCAGATGTCTGAGGTGTTCAAATATCACACTGAGAAGAGCCTCACAGTGCCCTGACAGACATTTTGAATTGTAAAGTCTTGTATCGATATCTCTTACGTCCATCTTAATTCTACAAGATTTTATTTCACGTTATGAAGGAGTAGAGTCTAACTTTGATATTTGTATGTTTACAGCTGTGATCAAATTGTTTTCTTGTATGATCAAATTGACACACAGAACAGAAGAAAAACTCAGAAACAAAATAAACCCAATTTGAAATCTATATTTGAACTTAAAGATACCATCTCTTAAATGTTCTTGCTTTATTATGTCGCCTCAGATATTAACTACATTATAACTTCACTTAAAATTGAGTCCACATTACATTGTTTTTGTTTTATTTCTATATACTTTTTTTCCTGAATATAGATATCGAATAATTTTTTTTATAAAGCTCTATTGCCTGTAAACTTGGGGGGAGAGATGGGGTGTAAACAGAGGATAATCAACATACCTAGTGATTCCCTTTGGCTGGGTCTCAGAAGAATTTTCTTAGTGTCTCAATATTAAACATCGATATTTTTTTTCTCTATTTTTTCTTTTCTTTCTAGTAAATTGAAGTTCAATGTGTAGTGTCTGACAATGGACTTCTATCTTCTCTGTTCCATGGCCTATAACTGTGCTTCAGGTGGATCGACTGTTGCTAGCAGGTGTTTTGAGGATGCTTTTTTCAATGTGTTATTTCAAATGTCTTTTTTTTTTTTTCTTTTTCGGTAGGGTTTGATAGTAAATTCCGAGCACTCAGAAAAATTTGCAAAACATGCAATCATGGCAAAGAATGCATCTCTTAAATGTTATATACATGGCCAAATTGTATAAACAGACTTACTGACAGCATCAGAATCAGAAATGTTAAATGTCATCTTTGAGAATTCAGCGAGTAGATGGGTCATTTATAGAGTTAGTTTTTACAAGTCTCACAATTAAGTACTAGGCATGAGATTAGAGAAATACTTCAGTAAATCCTTTAGCACCTTGAGGAAAATTGTAGGCAGCAAAAGTTCATAAGCAAGAAATCATATTAAATTAACCTGCTATCAAAGAAAATTCAACAATTTGCTACAGAAGGTAGGGTTAATGCAGTGGACATAATAGGCACTTCTTAATTCCTCTGACTTCAGTAAAGTTCTAACCTATTAAATCAAGGGTGAACTTGAAATATTTTTCAAGAAATCACAAGGAATGTGGTATGTTTAACAGTGAGTAGAATGAGAGCTTGAAATGAAAAAGGAAAAAAAGAATAATAATTAATATCATTAACTGTGGTTAGGACTGATCTCTGACTAGAATTTTTTACTGTGGACAATAGTGTTACTAAGGATGACAAAACCCAATGCTCTTCAAATCTCATTTAACCTCTTCAGGAACACAGCAGAAGAAGATAACAAAAGTAGAGCAGAGTAAATTATGTAAAATGGAGTACCTTTCATTTTGAGGAACATAACTTTGAATATTGTCATCCAGAACATTATAAAGAACATTTTTTATTTGTTTCTACCACACTGCAGGAAACAGATTCTGCTCTCTGTTGTACCAGATTTGAGCAGGGAGAGATGTGAAGCAGCATTTTCACTCCAGGTGGTTTCTGTCTAAATATCTTGTCTGATCAAAAGGAAGGAGAGATTTATAATATGGTCATTGATTAGAGAACTTCAAGTACTGAGTCAGGAAAAAAAAATATATTAAAAGAATTAAATGTACATCAGCTTGGCCAAATAAAAGTTAGAAGGGACTATAATGACAGGTCTATGGATATTTGAGGGAGCAGTGCCAAGCAGGGACATATAATATCAAGAGGGAGAAGGTTTCTTGAAAATTACTGTTCAAATCAATAAAATAATAAAATAATTACCTCATATATGTTTGTCAAACTAAAGCCAAGTGTGGAGAAAATATTGTAAATGTAATATGGAGATGTATTCTGTGCTGGCAGAGACTTGGACTAGTGACACAGTATATTTTTCCCAATTTTAGATTTTATGATCTGTGATCCTTTATAGCCTAAGAGAGATTGGGCTAAATATCTTCCTCCTGAGACTATTTGAAAGATTAAAGCGGGGGAACTGGGAATTCCTCAGTCTGAAAAAGTTACTGCTATCGGTATAACTTCTCACAGTGAAAAGACTAAATAATAATTAGTTATGATTCTGGGTCATAAAGTTTATTTCACATGTACACTTAAAGATGTATATTATTATTCCTAGATATTTCACTTCTTGTGTTTATAATCTTTATAATCAGAAAGATACTCCCAAACTGGAAGCTGGAAAGCATCTTAACAACTTCTGTGACTGCCAAATGCCAAATAATTTTTCGATACTTGGGCTCTATGCTTCTGTTTTAGTTAAAAAAAAAGCTTTGGGGTTATAGGAGTTGAATGTTAAACTTTTTCCTATTACCATTTATTTTTCTGAATAGGAGAATTCAAGAGGTCAACCTTATGTCTGTATATACCCATTCATTCATCGTTTTGCCAGATTTCTTATGAAGAACAGGTTATGTTATTATCTTGCAGGTATCCTTACCAGAGAACTTTATCAGAGACAAGCTGCAACCCTAAAACAGTGGTAACAGTATCACAAGGCCAGTCAACAACAAAGTCAAAAAATAGTGAGTGTTCTTAGCTTAATTATTTCAGATACCTCTATATTCTTCTACCTCCTAACAAAAAGGCACAGAATTTTCAATCTATAAAGCAATAAATTGCTTCAGGAATCTTTTCAAAGAATTTGGCCATCAAATTCCAGCGGTCCACATCAAATTTCAGAGTTCCACAGCAGAAGAAAACTGGCGTGAATAAGAGCACTCCATTGCTCAGAAGACTAATGAAGGTGAGTTTCAACGCCTCTGGCTTCATCAGTCATGCACTTTTTAGCTGTGGCCAGAGAGGCTGACACCAGCCTAACGAACTGATGGTCTTCAGACGTGAGCTTGCATGTTGGTGTCCATCTGCTGACTTAGCAGTACTCAGCAGAGGTCATCTGCAGTACTGCCAGGGTCGTTAACTGCTCAGATTCATTTCTGTAATTGGTAGCAGTCACATTGTTAACACAGCTCAGCCAATACCCAAAGAAGACCGAATCATGCAATTGGTTGGATGGCTTTTGTGGTCTTTTGTCAGCTAGAAAAACATCACACGTGACAGCAACAGTTCACGATGCTCCCTGGAGTGACTTTCAGTGTCACTCACTGCACATCCCCTTCACCCTCTAAAAGTCAGGAATCTGGTTCAAATCAGTCTATCCAGGCTTCCCCTTGAATCATCAGAGTTGCTTCCCAGAAATCATTCATCAACAATATGGAGTTATGTTGAGTCCATATTGAGTCCATGAAAAAAATGAGTTGCCCCTTGGGAAATGCTTCTCTTTTTCTCCAAGAAACCCCAGATAAGTTAGAGCTGAGGCTGCTCACCCAACCTTCTAGAGGCCTGTGTTGCTTGAGATACGACTGGAAGGTCAAGAGCAACAGCATCAATATGGAACTGAACGAATAATACAATTTGTTAGGCTCTGATGACTCCTGGGTTAGCAAGTATCTATCTGCAGCGCTCATCACTGTGAATTTGTCAGGTCTTATGGAATGATGTGGCTGTGCACCTTTTACAGGTTAAGGATCCCATTATTTCTGATAGAGTGCTATATATCAGGCACACTTTGCAGTTTGCATAGGAATCACTATGAAGTTGTACAATAAACTGCTATAAGAGTGAATGTGACCCCCTTTGGCTTTATTTTCCTACCCCAAATCAAATCTGTCTATTTGATACTTTTACACTGCTAAAATGTGTGAACAGAATATATTAACTAAAGATAGTAAAAGAGTGATGGACAGATCTGTGTAAGAATATTTTAATCTTGCTTCCTTGTATCTGACTTTATAAAAGAGACAAGTCATTGTGTCAAGTTCATGATTATTATTAAGCCAAACACTTGATTTTTCATTTAAGTGTACAAACACTGGGTTTATTTTGCTGCACGATGCTGTGATACAATCTTTGTGCATTGGTTAAGGTCTTAGAGGCTGTACGAGTACCAGCATGAGAACAGAAAGCATTTACACTGCTGCTAAGGTATGTCTGACTAACTGGTAAAGGAAGAAAGAAAGATATTCCTGTACCCTTAGCACAGTCCCATTATTTCAGCTTTCATGACCAAGATGACATAGTCCATGTGATCAAAGGGAATTTCTGGAACAAATCTTGTTTCTGTAAGGAAATAAATTAAAAGTGTTAGTGAAGAAGTAAGAATAATTACCAGAACTCAGGAAAACCAGGCTTGATCTGATGGTATGATATATAAAGCTGAGGAGGAGACCACAGCCCAGTATAGACATTGAAATAAAAAAAATGCAGTTACAGCATCACTTCTTAGGAAAGCACGGGTCATTCTTCTCCGAAATAGCCCTGGTAGAAGAAGAGAGATATCTGCATTTTCAGCATAGCTACAGAAACAGAAGAATTTCCTGCATCCAACTACACCGTCATTTTTCTGCCCGTCCTAGCCTCAGACTATAGGGAAGATTCCAATGTGCTCTACTATGATCAGGGTCTAAATACAACAAAATTGACCTATAATCATGTTAAATGTGGAGTGTGAAAGAGCCTAATACGTAACGTGGAGAAAGACTAATTTGGAAATTTCCATGGCTACAGGAAAAGACCAGGCTCAGAGCAAACCCTAAACTCTGCAGAAGAATACAGAGTCGTATGCTGCAAAAAGCCAAGTACCATATTGAGCATGTACAGTGTAATGAGAGGAATTAGGTCAGGAGAAGGGGGGCAGGTAATTAATTTTTTATCTCAGTGCAGAATTGGTGAGACTGTATTTGAGTGCTTTGCACTGTTTTGGGCTCCATAATACAAAAAAAGATTTTGCTGAATTGGAAAGAATCCAAAAAAAGGATAACAAAAATGATAAAAAAAAAGTTTATTAAGAAAAGAGAATTTGCAAAGCCTGGGGAAAGTAGGACTAAGGCACAACATGAAAGCTAATTCTAAATACCTGCAGGGGATTAACGAAAAAAGTGACTGGGGGTGGAGTAGGGAGTGAAAATGTATTTCAGCAATCAGCTCAGGTACAAGAAAAATAATTACCTCAAATTAACTTCATGAAAAGTAAGGAAAAGAAGCTGTCTGTGCACAGCTTGCAGTCAGTCTCACACGAGTCAGCTTGTTGGCCTTCCAAGTAGGGGAACTGGGGGTGTGTATTACATAAAAGGATGTGTTCAAAATTCAGTTATTTGTCAATGGCAAGGAATTGTGAGTAAGGGCATAGTTTTCTTCTGTTTCTGGAACTCTGACTAATAGCTAAAAAAATCTATTGCTTTCCTTCCTTCCTTCCTTCCTCCTTTCTTTGACCAGGAAGGCGAAGGGTTAATTCTAACCTGCCTTCATCCCAAGTGTTCTTAAAGTTTCTGAACAGTATTTCAGTATCAAAGTAGTCAATATATAACTACTGAGTCTTCCACTATTTTTTTTAAAAAAGAGAAAGATCAATTCAGGTAGAAACATAACGAGGCTAATTGGCTAATTTATTGAGTTATCATGTGCCATGTATATTATATGCATATGGGCAAAGACCTGTTAGGGACAGAAAACTAGAAAACAGAGAAAGGAGACAATTTTTAGCTAGATCCTGAATACATACTGAATGCACCCAAATGCAAAATTGTGAGGAGTAAAAATGTTATTCCCCCCCTCCCATACATTGAAATTATAATTACATTCTCTGCAGTGGAAATGTGTAAGACTGCTCAACAGATGTCAAAGCAAGCTGAGTCTTCACGAAGCTCTAAGAATTCCTGAAATTCCCTACTCTTTGTAGAAAAAAGTCTAAAACTAGAAAACAATTTTAGTAGCTGTACTTGATATCGTACACATTAACAAAATACCACAAAAGAGGAAGTTTTCCTATACTAAGAAAAAGGCAATTTTTTAAAAATCTGGGATCCTTGGTTTGGGGTTTTTGTTTGTTTGCCTGTTTTTCACTTTGCATTCATTTTAAAATGAATTTTGATTTTTTTTTCTTTCTGTTTATCAGTAAAGAGCTGTGATGAATCATCTCTTCTAGGCTGAGCACCTGAAATCACAATAAATAACTTTTAATTTGTCAGAAAGATATACCAATTGAAACACAAAAACACAGAATTAAAAGACATTGTTCCATATGAAATCAGAAAGTGCAAATTACCCTCCCGTGAGTAAGAGAAGTTTAGAAGCTTGGCTCCTGATCTCCCAAGCAGTGGAAGAATTTTAGCTGTGTGATTTCTCTGGACTATAATGGGAACTGTGTGGCTTAATTCCCAGGCACTGCTTCAAAAATTTGAGGGCTAATTATCGATTTCAGTCTTCTGCTTTACATGTTTAATTATATACAGCAGCTATATGAGTACATTGCAGATCTGACAAATGGTGGGAGCAATACACTTTTAGTTGCTGGAAATTTGCTGTTGGCACTAAGCAGATAATATTTATAACAATAAAATGAAATATACATTCCAGTTTTAAATTTAGCCATGTTTATTAAGGATGAAAGAATTTCTGTGAAATTCTGTGAAAAGGATGAAAGAACTCCCTGCTCTGGAGTGTACATTTAAATTTCACATCACGTCACCTCAAGCTAATTGTTAAACTGGGTCAGAGAATTCTGATTCATTATGTTAACTCTTCATTGAGAATTTGGTACCTTCCTTTGTCACATAACTAACCTCAGTTCAGGAATGGATGTACCAGTTAATTTGACTAGTTCTAATTAAGTGACGACCGTTTTGCAGTAAGGTTATTTTGTGGCTGATACGGACTTTTCCTGGACCTCGCTATCTTGTCTTCCCTTTCCTTAATGAAAGGGAAAAAGTGAAATCTTGTACCTTTTAAAAACCTGTTTCTGAGGAAGAACAATCAGATGTAATTTCTTAGCTTTCGTAGCACTTGCAGAAAATTGGCTGTGTGAAATGAGTCCCGTGGCTTTAAGCCAGCCAACACATCTGGATAAATCTTTTGTGCGGCAGCGTAAGAGTGCCACAGCACAGATACAAATCTCTGTTCACGGAGAAAAGCCCACAGAATTGCATGCTCTGTGCTGCAGTTGTTCTCTTACTTTCATTTATCATTTCAAGCTGTGTTATTTTGATGGCTTTTCAGTTGCAGGACTACCAGTGCTGATGCAGAGATAATGAAATACTGAAAGCATCAAACAACAGGGATGTCTGTAACTGGTAATGGGCATCCTTCCTCGGTTTATTAACTCCAGCTGTGCTGTTTGACAGTTTTTGTGAAGAGGTACAGCACAATGTGAGAATACTGAACAGAGAATGAAGAAGCTAGTGTCAAGAAGTAAACTGCATCACACAGAATCCCTACAAATAGACTTGCAGAATGTGGAAATCATCCTCGTCTTTTCAAAACTACATTCTCAAACTTCAGCAGGACATCAAGTGACCAATATAGAGACCTTCAGTGCAAGCCTCAAAGTACAGGACTTTTATCACAGTGCAGTTATTTTCTGATATGAAATGTGTTGCCAACACCTTGCATATAATTAGTGAAGAAGATACATGAAAATATCTAGTCTTTGCTAATAATAAGATTTCACAGAATTACAGAATCTTCATGGTTGGAAAGGACCTCTGAGATCACCGAGTCCAACCATACACATAAAAAAAACCCCTACAGTCTTGGCCACTAGAGCCTGCCACCAGAGCATGCCCTAAAGCGCACGTCTACACCTTTCTTAAATACCTCCAGGGATGGTGACACAACCACCTCCCCGGGCAGGGTGTTCCAGTGATTTGGTGGGACTTAGGATTTGATATGTAAATGATAGCACAACTTCTGAGGAACTCAACAAAATAGAATCATAGAATCATAGAATGGTTTGGGTTGGAAGGGACCTTAAAGATCATCCAGTTCCAACCCCCCTGCCCTGGGC
>JAOTQQ010000032.1:59697097-59714862 GCA_026546715.1 Gallinago undulata
AAAATGGCTGGTGAGCGGGAAAGATTTTCATGTAGTGCTTTGCCTTTAAGTGTTTTTAATTTTGTAGCCTTGTGTACTCATAAGAAGACAAATAAGTGTATCTGTTCCTCTGCTTCTGAACTATCAGTGTCCGTTCATCAGTTCATTCTTGCAGACCCTTCAAGGCCTAGCTTTGCACAGTAAACTAAGGGGAATGCAGGATGGATTTAGTACCAATAAAAGAAAAAGTAGGTGGTCTGACAGGCAACCACCACCTCGGAGGAATATACAAGCAAGAAAATTTTGCTGTGGCTTGGTACATGGACTTCAGATTCAAAATACAAAGGGTAAACAAAGCCAGCCCAGCAGGTTCCTTACTCTCAGCTGAGCCCAACACAGACATCCAGTGGCAGCAGACACCAACTGAGACCATGCCCAAGTACCTTCAGCAGCATTGCAAAGACCAGGTGGTGGGCTATAGCTCAGAGATGGGAGCAGAACTGGAACAGCAGTTCAGAGATGGAGAAGTCCCTGTGGGAAAATCTGAAGGATATTAGCAATGTCAGGATTATTTTTTCTGGCTAGAGAAAGATTTTTCCATAGAAGTCTTATGCACATAGTTACTGGAGACCTTCAAATAACAGCACTGCATCTGCAGAACAAACACTTTATGGTGGCTGTTAGAACGAGTCTCTTTCAGACAGTTGCACCACATTGGAGCTGCTCACCACCCACTTCCTAACGCCACTCAGATTTATAGGTGACTACCAGGCTATTTGTCTCACCATAGGAAATGTCAACAGGCTGGTGCTTAGCAAAAAAAAAAAAAAAAACAACCAAAAAATTCTTCACATGGGAATATCAGCTTGGAATAGCTATGACACAAAAAGCAAGAGGAAAAAAAAATATAGAGAAGTTGTCAGACAGTAAGATTTTTAAACGCTAGTGCTAAATACATACTTCATAATCACTGCACGTAAAATGTGAAATGTGAGCAAAGATTTGTCTCATGTTGCTTTCTTGAGAGTGCAGAGCACAGTGGTCAGTCACCTCTGCTTTAAATTCAGAGGACTACAATTTTCCCTGGGGTCTGGGTGGGCATGTGTGTGCAGAAGAGAGTAAACAGTGGGAAAAAACAAAATGCACCGATGAAAAGAAGAGAATTAAGACATCTGAGATAAATTTCATCACACCCTGACTTTGAAAGTTCCACTTTTCAGATTCTTGACAGGAATCCCTTATTCTAACAGAAGCATTTACTGTTCAATTACTTTAAAAAACCCCAGGCCAGCACGCGAAGGGTCAGATTCTCTAGTGAATGTTTTTTCAGTTGAAATTATCAGCCTTATTTCCAAAATGGGTGAGTTTTGTTCTGGAAGTAATTGTCACATGTAAAGATTTGCATATCTGTTCCCCCATCTTCAACTTCTGGGCAGGGGAATGGCATCTTGTCAAAAAGGAAACCACGTGCTGCTTCTATATCCTTACCAGCTAACCCAAACATCTCTCCTAACATGAGACATGTTTATTATATTCTAAAGAACTAAAGAATATTTTTAATATGACCTTTTTCTCCCCAGACTCAATAGAGATACTTTGGATCCACAACGTTGTCACAGTGCTGCCTCCAACATTTATTTAAGTTCAATCAACACTCATGGTTTACCATAAAATAATAAAATTATTGCCACATACTGGCTGAAAATCATTACCAGATATACGCACGCTCTTGCAAACTGTTGTAATTCGGAGTTAAAATACACTAAGTTAAGCTTCTTTCATTAACTGTTTATGATATGGATCAGCTAAGGAACAGCAACTGATTAAACCACATTAAGTCAGTGCTGTGTCTGAGCCCTGAAAAAAAATCTCATTGAATCTATTGCTGTAGTTCACTGAGCGCTAAATTTGAAGAACTCCTCAGAGGGTTTTAAGCAGTAGCTGAAACGAGGTGCAATTGTCAATAAGACCTCATCAGAACAGTATGGGATTCTATTTCTATTTGTTAAAAGAGAAAACAAGTTGCAGAACAGCAGAGGAATGACAAGCCAGGAGCAAAGCTCAAAATCATTGATTTCCCATGGTTAAGCATAAGTGTAGTAGGTTTAGTATCACATTCAATGTGATTAAGTGGAAAAAACATGAGTCAAAAAGTGTTGCAAAAGATCTGTTAATTACCTAATCCAGAATTTTGATGTATCTGATGGAGGAAAGCTTCTCATCCTAACTCAGATTCTGTTCAAAAGAAATTTTGAGTCCATCTAGTTATTCTGGTTTTCTGATTTTAACGTGACCTGTTTGTAATCATAATGTAGAACAGAGAAAAACTGACAACTTCTTGGTATAAAGCAGAGTCAAATGCAGTTCAAATATTTACTGTTTACAGGCAAAACATTAATGCAAATTAAATCATGTTGTTCCTAGGATCAAGATAAATCCCCCAAAGGTTCTAATTGCTACAATTAAATTAAATGCTATTATTAAATATTTTATAATAAACAGAAAGCATTTCCAGTAAGAAGCAGGTGAATTTAAGCATTGTTTTTCCAGTACATATTATTGTTTGCATCGGCACATGGAACATCTGTGTTCCATTAGCATTATTTACCAGGCAGAGACAAATATGGCTTCTTTTTTCTTTTTTTTCTCCTCCTTCTCCCCAGTTTGGAGGTCATTTTTTCCAAAGGTGCTGGAGGTCAAAGGGCAGCGAAGGCTTCTCGGTACCTTGCCAGTGCTCTTGCCTCCTATAATATTTATTTTCTAGCTATCACTACATTTGGCTAAGAGCTAAATTTATAGCTCGGAAAGGCTATAAAGGGCTGATCTGTCAAAACAGGCGTGGAAGGGCCCTTCTTGTGCCAGCTTTGCTCTCCCAACGCCAGTTCTTCACCCTCTCCCTTTGGAGTGTTGTGTGAAACTCCATCTGCCTGCGTGCGAGGAGTTTGCTGGAGGAAGACCTCAGACACCCTGCGTGAATCCGACACGTAGCCCTGGGGTCAGGGGCCACGTTGCAAGGATTTCTACGATTCCATGGTTCTATGGTTCTGTGATTCTGCAAGGTGCACAGCTTGTCATACGGAATAAAGCTTTCTGCTTGCTAATGCCTAGCAAAGTACTCCTGGAAAACGCAGGTAAAATAGCTAGACCAGTATGAAAACTGTCTCCGCTGTTAAAAATTAACTTATCGCTCCTTTCAGGCTGTTATTTATCAAAGAAAAAAGAAAAGAATTTGTGAGTAGTAGCCTTTGAATCAACAATAAGAGAAAATACTCCGTACTCATGAAATGCAATTCTTCTGCCAGCTCAGCAGACTGTGTAAAACTTCAAATTAAATTGTTTGGAGGTTCGTTTCACAATCTTAAATAGTCTTATTGAGCTAATATCAAGAAGGCTTTGGATAGAAGGGAGGAATATAACCTTGTTTTAAAAAAAACCCCACACTTGTTTTATTCATATATTCTGACTCCAGAGTTCAAAAATACCCCAACTTTAATAGGTGTTGGGGAAGAGTGATGCATAAACACTTTGAAAAACTGGAATTTCAACCTAATTGTATGTCAGTGTTTCTCCCACTTAATTTAATCTTCCCCTCCTGGCTGTAAGTGAACAAGTAAGCTGGTGACCAAGTAACACTCGATATGCCCTTACGCTCAGTTGTCACAATATGCTAAAATTCTAGCACCCTGGTTCCCATTAGCAGAAGAGAGTAGGATCTCTGGACTATCACGTGCCAAGGGTTGTTTCTTTAGAGTTGCCTTAAGCAAAGCTCTCTCCAGGCACTCAGCCTGGCTGCTTGAAAACTTAACCCAGCAAAACCTTGGGCTGACCACCTACCCATAGCATGAATATGTACTCTATAGGTATACAGGTGTTCTATAGGTATATATCGCGTACCCTATCTGGAGCTCAGCCATGAGCACAACCTCCCAAAGACTGCAGAAGCTACTTCCCAGGCTTTTTTTTTTCTCCCCTCATGGTGAACCAGTTTTGCCTCTGGCAGAATGCAGACCTCCTTCAGATGTCTTCAGGCTTGTGGGATGGATACGCCTAACAACTCTGTACCAAAAAATAGAATTGTGTCTATTCCTCCGAAAGTGAAGGTTTAGGTCTGTTTTAATCAAAACACTCTGGCTGTCATATCAGTAAAATACAGCAAAAATCTGGATAAACCACATTTTGTCTTTCAGAACGAGAGTTTATTTCAGGGAGCAAGCAAAGTCTTCCCAAGGGAAGGTAAAAGGGGAGCCAAGGGAGACAGCAAGGCAAGGGCAGTCTTGCTGTCCCAACCGTGACAATTGCGTCCTCAACTGTTGGGACAGTTGAGTCCCAATCTTGAAGAGCAGAACAGGTCTGGTGGCAGTAACCTGGGCCACCCAAAAGTCCACTGATCACCAGATGAGCCTGTAGTGCCGAATCAGAAAGCCAAACCATCAAGACAAGGTCCTGATGCTCTTGGTTGGACAAAGCATGACTATAGTGTACCCCAACAAGGGCCATGGGCCAGGACCTGAGCTCAAATGAATCTATGAGCACAAAGGGAAGAGGGTGTGTGTGTGGGGACCCCAAATGGGGCTGAAAAAGGTGATATTGGAGCAGTCAGGGCCCCAACCTTTCCCTCCTGGAGAGCTCTGCAATTATTGCATCAATGTGTCAGTCCCATAGGCATCACTTCAATAGGTAGAGTGAACAGCAAGCTTTCGCATGGAGTCTAGTTTCCACAGGTTTATCACTTTTAAGCAAATCTCATTCACAAATCCATGGAGACATTCTAGTTCTGCCCAGTCACACTCAGGAATGCCTGAATGTATAACCAGATCTGACCTCATGTCTGGATTTCGTTTTCAGCAGTGCATTTCGGAGGAGTTTAAAACACATTGATCTTCCAGTTTTAGTATTTCAATTACATAAATGCAGTGTCTGGAAAGCTGATAAGAACTGAAATAGATCTATTTGAGTTCGTGGAGCCGTGCCAATCCATGCATGCAATTTTAGCATTTTGCAGCGGATGCTGCTGAGCACTTTAACTTGTCTGACAGTTTGAGAACTGTTTCAGAGCAGCGTGTTAAATGGGGCATGTAAAATATACTATCTGGATAATCAACGGGACTGACTTTTCATATTGCAAACTTATACTTTTGCAGGATTGTTCATCCTTTAGAGACCTAGAGTACTGTCGGTAAACCAGATTTGAAGGAAATTAAAACAAAATTTACTCAAAATTTTCTCTTCTTTCTCGCATTACTTATTTACTTCATTCTCAGTGTAGCTCACTATCACTGTATGTTGTCTGTGTATTAATCTCACTTAAAACTCTGATTGTGATTGTTTTCTTCAAACCCCATCATGATGTCACCAGCATATCAGAGGAATTAATTTTATTTTTTTTTCCCAGTACTTGTTTCTTTGTACTTTTCTATCCTTCGTGGCAAGATTGTCATCTCATTTGCTTTCAGTATAAAGGAAGGCTTAATATATCCATCAGTACCTAGGAGACTGACAGTTCTATGAAAACATTTATGCATCATTTCAAAGAGTGATTGTGAGTCCTAGTAAACTGTTATGACGATGGCTCTGGTTGAAAAGGATTGAAGAATAATAGGTACATACAGAGGTAACACTGTTTTAAAAACTACTATGAAACACTGTTGCTGCAGTCAGCAAGGGAAACAAGTGCCATATTGCCTTTGGAAGTTTATCTTTCATTTTTTTCACTGAATTTCACTGAACTTTTAAAGTTGGAAGGGACCATAGAGATCATCCAGTCCCACTCCCCTGCTGAATCAGGATTGCCTAGAGCATGTTAGAGCATGTTACTCAGGACGGCATGCAGGTGGGTCTTGAAAATCTCCAAAAAAGGGGACTCCACAGACTCCCTGGCCAGCCTGTACCAGGGCTCTGGCACCCTCAACTTTTTTGATATGAAAACTTTACTTTGGGCCATCTGTCCGTATAAAGTCAGAAAGTTCTCTGAATAAAATGGTATCAGACTAAAGGATAAGGGCCTCTGTCATTCCTCAAGAGATTTTACTTGCAGCATTTTGTCCTCACGGAGTGCAATGGAAAAGAAAGGACTCTGGTGACTATCTTACACTGGCCCTGATTAACGTAATCTGCATGAACTGGAAACGGTCCCTAAAGTTGGAATTCTTACACTAAATGCAATTCTCTGAGCATGCAAAATGCATGTTTAGTCAGAGGAATCCCATCCTATATCCTATAAGTAGCTTAAGATAGTTAGACCTGCCTAAGGAGCCCTACCTAAAAGATTATTATGACCATGTGGGTACGACTAGAGCAAGGGAAAATACACAGTTTTTCCTTCCTCCTTACTGATGGTAAGTTCCCTGAAGGCTTTTAAACAGGAGCTGTGAACTGAACTGAACTGAAATTCTTACCCTACAGTAAGCTTATTTTTTTTTTCCCAAAACTTCACAAACATTTGGCATTAACTACTCAAACTTACTACACTGGCACGAGCAAAGTTCGCACCTATTTCAGAAGGAATGTTGTCTGAGTACATGATGATGACAGGGATTGAGTAGAGAAGCCTGTATTTAAAGATACAGAGAACTGCAGAAATATTAAAGTTTAGTTATAGGTGTAATATTTATATAAGCAATAACAAGTTACAATAAACCAGTTAATTCCAAAATCGAGAGAATGACCAGTATTTTGACCCTTTTCTGTTCTGTTCCTGTAAATAATAGAAGTCATAGAGTTTTCTCAGGACATAAAAATATGAACCCGACTCTCGGATTTATTAAACTTATGTATAAATTCAACAGTTAAAAGAGTATTTAAGGCCTAACTTTTCTGGCTGGTGTACAGTATATCAAAAGTTCTTTGCTAAAAATAAGAGGGAACATAGTTTGGAAACTCTTACGCCTAAGGTTTAGAAGAAAAGATGATCTGCCTTTCATCCAGCCTTCACTAGCATGTTTCTCATAGGTATTATTGTCAAGATTATAAATGCAATTCTTGATTTCAAACCAATTTGCCAGCAGGAAGCCTCCTCAGGAACGACACGAAGCAACACCTGCTGGGCCAATTGGCTCAGTAAGGTAATAAGCCAGTCAAAAAAATAAAATAAAAAAAGAGATCAACTGAAACTATTCACCGTTTCTTGCATCTGCTATTTTGAGGATCTCAGTTTCCAACTAGGAGGGGTGGAAACTTCAAAACTATTTGAAGGAAGAAACAAGCTACTTGCTTCTGTTGTTTCCACATTTTTAACTGTAAGTTAGAAAAAGAATATTAAACACAAAAACAGATTAGTCTGGATGAATGGTAAATCTTGGTGGTTTTTTTTTTTGTTTTTTTTTTTAAGCTTTTCTAAAGTCAGTATGAGCCCTGCAATAGACTCTGCTCAATGAGTATTTGGATTTTGTCACATTGTGTCCAGCGCCTCCTGGAGTTATATCTAGATTACGATATAATTTCAGACCACTCACTCAGGTGTCTAATCACCTTCTATAAACAAGAAAACATGAGCTACCCAGTTTTATGAACTTTTTCTTAAACAACACTCTGGGGAAAAAAATATAGTATTTTAGACTTCTGGATACTTCTGGACTGAAAGTCAATTTAGTAAATAGGGTGCTTTGCTGTGGACTGTGTTAGTTTTGGCCTACCTAGAAGCATGAATTTCCATTTAGCTGGACAAAGATATCTATAATCTGAAATGTGGAATACTCTGGAAAACATATATATGAGATAAGAGCTGTAATTTTCAGGTTTGTTTTTTTTTGTAGTTGTTTCTTATGCTAACCTTCAATGTTTATAGCTTAATGTCTTTATGTTCCAGGAAAAGAAATCCTACTTAGTGATTGAAAGTTCTCTATAGCACAGATGATCTTCTGGAAGGATAAGCTTTAGGAAATGGAATTCCCTGTTTTTACATCACACTTAAAGAGCTTATATAATTTTGCCAACTTTATCTAAGTGATTGTTAACAAAGTATATCGCCACTTTAAACCTTGGAATATTTTAAGACATTCCAGAGTGTTAAAAACCCTTTGCTGTCATAGCAAGTCCCACCTTTATGACCAGCAAGCCATAGCCAATGTCTTAAGGACATTATTGCTTTTATACTGAATTTTTATCACCACCTTCAAGCTACCTGTTCATGTCAGAGCTTTTTGTTTCTCTCTAAATGATTAGCCAGACACCTCTGAAGTAAGCTTTTACTCTTTGCTGTTATTTTTCATAGGTTCATAGAGCTTAAGGCCAGAAGGATCTGGCCTGACCCCACCACATACCCCAGGTTATTGATCTGCTCAGCTGCTCCATAGTAAGGCCAGTGACTTGTACTTCTCTGAAACACTCTTTCCAGCAGGTGTCCTTCTGTAATTTAAAGACCGTGAACATCCATACCTACTCTTGATATTCTGCTCCAATAGCAAATCACTTAGAGATCCCTTAAATCACTGTCTCTTAAAGACAGAAGCCTTGTTTTCAGTTGCAATTCATCAGACTTCAGTTTACAGCCATAGGTTATTGATAGGCTTTTCTTAATGCGGAGATTAACAAATTAACTAACAAGTTGGTATTTTTTCCTTGGTAAAGTACTTTTATCAAATAAGCTCTCAATTTACTTTTGATGGATTCTTTCTTTCCATCTCTCTATTATCTTCTGTAACACTTCTCTACCTGATTTTCTCCCCCTGCCTCATACCGTTTAAAATATGTGCAGAGCAGAAATTAATGCACTAATCCAATATCAGTTTCTCTAGCAGATATTGAAGAGATAGAAGCTCTTAATAAGCACTATTTCTTTTTTCACATCCATGGTCTATATTAGTTCTTTTGCTACTACATTTATATGAGAGAGTAGAAGGTATTTCTTTATATTAATATTCTTTAAAGTCCAGGGTCCCATTTGGTAATTTGGTAATTCTATGGCCCTAGATGAAGAACTTTGTATTATTTGTGTTAACACACATCTTATTTTAATACATTCAGTTTTCTAGTCTAGCTAGTCCTCATTAATTCCAACCACACCCTGAAGATTCATCTGTTTATACACAGACATCCTTGTATTCAAGGGAGGGATTTTTTTAGTGTTTTTAGGGAGTGATTGTCTGAAATCAGGTCAGTCAGTCACACACAAGAAATGGCTAATTATTTTTACAGAATGTAAATGCAGCTTATCTATGACTAACTCAGATGAACGAATGTAGACATGGTAGACATCTAGGTGCTGTAGAACACACCCTTTATTCTATCAGTCTTTGTGCAGGAATGACTTTATGCTTGTGGCCATAACTTTCATTAAAAACACTGGGTACTACAAGGGTATGTGGAGAAAGATACCACTTGGTCTTAAATGGTGTCTAGTCAAGGACCTTTGCAACGCCAAAAGGGGTAATGGGAAAAGGAGGAAGCCACGAGTAAGAAGATACAAAGCTACAAACCTGACCAACAAATGATAAGGAAGGCAGAAAGGAGAACCAAACCCGTTCAGTCACATTAATGGGTAAGGGTATGTGGAACATGGGAACGCGATGTCAATGAGACTATCTGATCCGAATTTGGGGCCAGCAGCTGGAGTCAGACTTGAGGTGTAGGCACACATGGCCTGTGGTGTTAGCTACTGGATCCAGTGGGGTCTCTCTGCCACCCACTGGAGTGAGTAGGGGTCTTGGTCCCAGCCCCTGGGGCAGGAATGGTGTCTCCCCCGAAACCCACCTGCGGTTTGGTGCTGTTTGCTTGGGAGGTAAGGGGGGGGGCGAGTGAGCAGCTAGCGAGAGAGTGGTAGTGACCACCAAATTGGACCAGCTGGTGAGTGCCCACCCTGGGGGCTGGGCTTGGCTCCAGTGGCCGGGCAGGAGGGTCCTGGGCTGGAGCTGCAGGAATTGGTGTCTGCTCCTAACGTCCCTTAACAAATACCGTGAGGCTGTATTCAAACAGGATTTCTAATGTTTTCTGTGGAACCCCCTGAAGAACAATTCTGTTCTACAGTGAGGTCTTGCTCTCAATTTCTTTCTGAGATGCCATTTTGCCATCTTTGTTTGACAGATTTAGTTTGCTTTCTATAGATATGTTTTTCCACTCCTGCTTTCCACATTTCCTGTTCAAACCAGGAAAGGGCTTATTCAGGGGAAAAGAAAGCAATAAAATGAGAGATGTATATGTGCCACAAGACATAGAGGAAAAATAATCTGTTTTACTATTTGGTGGTTTGATTTTTTTTTTTTTTTTGGTGTACAATATAGCTATTCTAAAAGGAAGACGGGGTGGCATATGGAAAAAGTGGGAGACCCGGTGTACACACTCCCTGGGCATACTGGTGAGCTCTGTGGAACACCAGCAGGATGCTGGTGACACTGTATAGGTGCCTTCTGTAGGAAAGTTCACATGGGAGGGGTGGCATAAACCTCATTTACCCTTCAAGCAAGTGGATTACTTTATGAGAAACATTTCCTTTCCAGATAACTCTGCTGCATCAGAGCAGATTCACATAACATGCTAGCATAGAGTGAAGATCTGATGTTAAGAGGTGCTGCTTAAGGCCAGAAAAAAAGGGAAATGGTGTTTCTGGGAGGTGTCTGCTCTGTGGTTCCCAAACTTTTTTAATTATCTTGGGAGAAGTTGTCTAGTTTGTTGGGTTCAACTTCTTGGAACAAGAAGCAATGGAGCTTATGCCACCCCCAGCCTATCCAAGGCTGCCTCAAAGACTGTTTTTGACCATGCCAGGAAACTGTTAACCCTTTAGACACTCAACCTATGCGTGACAAAGCTTATTTTCTCAAAAATGAGTCCATCTCACTGACCGAGAATCATTCCTTCTCACGGCTCTCGAAGTGAAAAAGTTTACTCTTTCCATATGCATCAGCCTGACAGTACAGATGAGAATGATACTTTTCCAGAGCCCTGCAACCAAGATTCAAGATTCATTCTAAAATGAATCTTAGATGTAACACCCCCACCCTGCCAAAAAAAAAATTAAAAAAAGAAAGAAAGAAAAAAGAAAAGATAGCTGCCTTTACCATTGTAAAAGCAGCTGAAAAGGCAGAGAAAAGACATTTTAATTTAGCTGGGTTGCATCACGGTTGCTTTTCTTATATCAGTACGTCAGTAATTTGACAGAGAAATAAAATAAAATTAATTCTGAATTTGTATTGATTAAGATCCTCCACTTTATGTATGTAAACATAAATATGCATAAAGCTTGCACATACAAATAAGATTGTAGCAACCATTTCTTTTATGACCACAACAACAAACTAAACACAACTTTCTAAGCTCAGATAAAGTTGAAAGCGGCAATAAAAAGTGCTTGGTAAGAAAAAAGAAGAAAAGAAAACCCTGAGTATTTAAACCCTGTGTCGCTTGCATAGTTTACACATTAGGAGAAAATTGCTCGTCATTTGTTTGAGTTCAAAGTTATGCTTCTGACATTTAAATATGTGGTGCGAATCTGTAAACCAATACCCTTATTCTAAGAGTTCAGGAAAGCTTTCAGAGCTAATTGAAGTGTCTGTGTCATTTCTCTGTGTGTTTTTCAGTATCAAGGACTGTAACATGGCAAAGGAAACGCTTTTGTTGTACAAAGAAATTTTTAAGTGCTTTTAATTAACATTCGTTTCCAGGTTGAGTGCTTAAAGACACTTTTGTTAAGCATTCCTGAAGATTCTTCAGTAACAGTCAAGTGACAAGTGGCTCTCACAAATGTAGAAGAAGCTTTTGGTGAAGGCAAACAAAAAAAATCCTTCGGTAGCTGACAAAATTCCTTGTTTTGTCTGCTATTTACCATATCCATTCTTTTCTTTCTTCTTTATGGTCATCATAAATAGGAGTTCTATGGTTTACACAAGCACAAAACATACCCTGGAACATGGAAGCAAGCCTGATGGGGAGATTAATGTGGTATTAGCAGAAGTATTAAGAAAAAACCAAGCAAACAGGCACATCTAGGTGGTGCCAGATGCTATCCTGCTTGTGCATACATTGGGCATTTTGTAATTCCCAATTAAACTCATGTAAAGAAGATCAAAATTACTCTCCTGGGCCAGCCTAAATATCTATATGGGTTACATTTGGACTGTTAAATATGTCCATGACTCAAAGTGATCCCTACCCTGCAGACCAAGCAGCTTAGGGATAGTCGCACTGGGAAAAGCATAGTGCATCCAGATGGTCTAGCATTGGATCGGGTCTTCTCTGGGTCATGTGTGCTGGATCTGTGGCCAAAATATTGAGAATAATGTCATTATCCTTATATAATTATAATGGAATAGTATGTATAGTTAATGCAATCAGCTAATTTATATCATGATGTTATAAATATTGGCTCCATGACATAGGGTGTGGCATGTGAGGATGTAGATTGCTTGAGAGCAAAGACTGAGCTGAAAGAGGAGTAGGAATTCTTGGGAAGGGAGGAAGGAAAAAAGGGTATGATCCTGCCTGTTAGAGGCAATTCCAGGCTTAGTTACTCCAAAATCCACACCTATTCTTCTTTTGGAAAGGATAATCAATTTCTTTGTTCCGAAAGCGCTCAGGAATTAATTGAGAATGATCAGAAGATCAGTATACAGTAGTGAAACAGAGAATTTCATGATTTCATAGTTATATGACTGTTTTGCTGTACCCGAACAGTCACCAATAATGGAAAATTAGGGGAGAGTATTAACCCAAAATAAACACACAATGACATGTTGTCTCCATGAGTATTCAACAGTCTGTGGTTTAGACACAATAAAATAACCCTTGATAGATTTCCATAAATTTGTCCTGTCTCTTTTTGTCTCACACACACTTTATACCCTGTATTGAGACTATCATGAGTTTAAATAAGTATTAATGCTGTGTCTTATACCTTCTCAGTGTCTCTAGCAGTATGTGGCAAGGAACTTTGATAAATACTTTTAGAAATTCAAATAATAAACTATTAGCTGCTTTTTTGATTGTTTACATGCCAACTGCAGTTTATATTAATACGAATCATCAGGTAAGAATATGAAGTTGGAAGAGAAATAAGAAAAGAGAGGTTCAGACTGAATGCAAGGAGATCCATTTTCTCCCCAAGGAGAAATTTCTGCTGTGGAAGAGGTTGTACAGTCTCTATCCTTGGGGGTTCTCAAGACCCAACAGAATCAAGCCCTGAGCAACCTGATCTGACCTCAGAACTGGTCCTGCCCTGAGCAGGGTTTGGACTAGAGACATCCTGAGGTCCCCTCCAAACCAAATTGTCCTGTGATCCTATGGTTTAGTTGTTTATTTTTTTTCAAATACCTGTTAGCTGCTGGCTGTTGTTAATACATATGTATTATAACGCCACAGACCTCCATGTCGGTATAAATGCTCAGAGACACCACTGCCAACCTCATTCCATTAAACATGACTGCAGGTTAAGTTTGGTGTCAAATACTTGTCAAGGTTTATAGTTCAATGTGACAGACCTTTACATGGTCATTTCAACAAAATGTTAAATGTATGTAAATCCATGACAAGGCATCAGCAGAAAAACACATTAATTTTACTCTTGAGAGTTAGCCATGAATCATTAAGGAAAACATTTAGACTGGGCAATTGCAAAGTCTTGACACCTTCTGCTATTCTGGTAACTGAAAAAATATAGTTTTTGATAAATATTATCCAACAAGAAGATAAAAAGGTAAATGAAATCTTCACCTTTTCTGAAAATTGGAAACACTGACTTCTGCTCAGCTGTGCCTAGTAGGGTCCAGAATCCTCACATTTTCCATGTTTATAAATTTTATATTTCAGCCAAGATTGAAAAACAGCCTGTTTAAATAAATAAAAATTTATGGATATTGTGTTTTACATCTCATCTATCTTTTCTCTTTCCTGATGTTTCGCCAATGCATCAGTAGACAGCAAATTTATCCATTTACATCTTCAGTCTCTTTCAGACTCATCCAGGGAAAGTCTTTCCCACCCAAACAGCCTCATGCAATATCTCTAGCAGGTTTTCTAGCAGCTCTCTTGATCATGGGGTCACCTTTATTTCAGATAGGGTCTACCTCAATGCCTTACTTATTTCATTTTTGTTACCTAATAAGGAGAAAATCATAATGATGATTTTCTAAGGAACTGTGCAATATTTATCAGGGGAAATCTTTCAGAACAAGTTAGACATATAGTTCCCAAAAACAATTTAGTTATTGTTGATGACAGAAGATGAACTAAAATTTGCCTTGCTGATTTTCTAGCCCTGTGTTTACTTAGCAACACTCCCCTAAATTCTACCACTATATACTTGGACAGATACATGACATTGCATGTGCTTTTTTGGGATGTATAAAGTAATGTATTGTTAATATGGATATTACTTCCATGTTTGATCCTACTCCTCCAATGCAAAATCTGTTGTGCAGGAAAAGGAGAGAAGTAAAAAGCAGGAAAAGAAGAAATAAAACAGATCCTTCCTTCAAATAACACAAAATCACACATTATAATAAACTTCCTTAATGATAATTGCATTGTTATAACCATCCTGGCAGAATAAAAATGATAGCAGAATATTTTAGATGCTGTTTTCTGGACCACTGATGAAAAACCACATAGACTTCAGGCCAACATTTCATGTTTCATTAAGTGTTGCCTAGTTTTTGCATTATTGGATTTACAATTCAGGTTATTTTTTGCCTTCGTGATTTTGTAAAATTTGAAACCTTGAGCACTGAAATGAGAAAAGGCTGAATGCAATCAGAAAACTATAATCAATATCTAAAATCAATATTCAAATTACTTAAACTGCTTTAAATAGTCAAAATGATTTAAAGCCCACGCAACAAGAGTAATACTACTGAGCTTTCCAGTGCTGGATTGATATTATTGAGTGTTGTATTTGAAAAGAAACACAGCTAAACAAAATGAAGGCACTAAAGGGGTACCTAAGGCAATATGGAACCCAGCAGCAAAAAGGTGTTTTGACAACAAACATAAAAACAGGGTAATGTCTTTTAGCTGCTTTTCCCCACTGAGAGGTTGTATCTGTTTCCTTCTATTTGATAGAGTTTGATAGACTTTTCACTAAATTACTTAATCACATATTGAACCTACTTACACTTTTGGTCTTCACAGCAGTTGATAGTGATGAGATCCACAATTTAATTTTACTCTGTGTGGAAATGGGCTTTCTTTTTGCCTGACAATTTCAGTGGATGTTCCCATTTCCTAGACTCCAAAAGAGAGTGAATAATTGCTCCCTAATCAATTTCTTCATACTCTTCACAATGCTGTGCAGCTCTCCCACGTATGTTCCCCACTGTCTGTTTTTCAGGCTGAGGAGTCCTAGTCTTTCCACCTATGAACACTGTTACTTTGAATTAGTGTATGAAAATATGCTCATTCCCAATATGCACAGCAAACATAAAAAGCAGAATATTTTCAAACTTTCGTAGGATACATAATTCAAAGGGTTAATTTTTTTGTCTTGCATAAACAGCATTGCCAATGATTTCTCTTTCACAGAAAATAACATACTTCGAATTTCATTTAGTCAAATTTAACTGCAGCCAGTTGGTAATTTTTAGTCAGAATATAATTTTCTTGAAACATAAACTCCTCTTTAATGTAATTTTCATGAAACCACCCTTCAGGATGTGTGGAGCCTTCAGGTCAGTAAAACTCAGATTTCAAAGGACCTAATTCACTAAGGAAAAAATGTCTGTTTGTTTTCCTGTTTGAAAGCATACACACGAGTAGACACCAAACCTACAGCTTCCTTAGATAACATCATTAATTTATGTAGGCTTGGAAACTGCAGTTTGGACCTGATTGAAATTTATGGTGTTCAGCAAAGTGTTTATTCTGATTGGTCCTTGAGTAGAAAAGTTTAGGACTGATATCAGATTGTCTGATCATTATTGTATCAAAATGATGAAACATATTGAAAAACGGTCACTTTCAGATACTGAATTTCAGATACTGAAATTAAAACTCCAGTTATCTACCACAGGTAAAACTTTCTAGAGCACAGAAAAATGTTGAATTGGCACTTTCTGAAGGTATTTGCTTATTTATTCTTGTTTCTGACTTTTGAGTCGTCACTGTTTCTTTTGTAAGTGGAAATAATGACAACACCCAAACAGCTTTGAGAGACTATTCTCTGGTTCAGTGAACTGAAAATTACACAACCTCTCTTGAGGTTCTGTTTAAATTTTTGAAGTGGTTATACAAAGTCTTCAAAGATATTTTCATTAAAATAAATAAGACAAGAAAATAAATTGGGGACAAACCTAGCTTACCTCACCCATTTAGGTTGTCCTATGGATGTTAATGCCACTACTTAACATGAAAAGGATGGGAAAATAAATACTTTTTTTTTTTTTTTTAACAGGGTCATATTTAAATCTGCTGCTCTGCAGTAATTTTTGTAACAGTCTTTATTTTCTGTGGATCATTATTAGATTTCATAGTATTTTTCCATGTGGAGCAGATGACCTAGAATGGAAGTTTCCAATGAGGTTTCAGAAAAGGAAGGGTTGGAGGGACTATGGGCTTCCAAGTGTTTATGACTATTTCCTCAGCAATTCTTCAATGCTTTCTTGTAGTTTTGATGTTTTGGCAAATCTCCAAGTGGACGTGAAACTACAGGTGTAAAGAATGAAAGGTAAATCCCCTATTTCATGCTGACTCTTCCTCCTTGCAAAGAGAGGAGGAAAAACAAAAAACAAGCTGAATGCTCTTTCCACCTGAACCACAAGGACAGGGAATGAGCTCAATTCACTGTATATACATTTTTCTGGGTTTCTAAAGAGATAATGCGACACGGATTTTTCTTATAATGCCATTTCAGTGGATGAAAAATTAACTTCCCAGATTTTCAAGAGTTTTCAGAGTAAGAAATGCTACCTCAGAATTCAAGAAGCTTACCAATAATATCTTCTCTGGCAATTCTAGAAATATGAAACTAATTTCCAAAGATTCATGAAAGAATTCATACAAAAGGACATAGATGACTTCTCTACTTTATGTTACTACCTGTGGGGTTTTTTATATAGAAGAGAAATATGAATCTAAATATCTCTTAATGCCCTAACATTCTTTTAACATAAAAACTAAAAAATGTTAAACTCCCCAATATAAAGAAGTTAATGGTGACCTCATATGTAGGGGGATAAAAATTTAATAGAACTTTGATTATTCTCTACAAATACACTATGATGAAACAGAGCATGTGATTCTAATCTGAAAATATGAATACCAATGCTTCTGGCTCTAAAAAAAGTGATAAATATTTTAATTATATAACATGAATTTTTTACTAAATATAGTGTTGAATATAACACTCAGTAATTTGCAGTATTTTTTGATTAGCATGTAAAATTCATCTGGGAAAAATTATCAGAGGTATTTTTTTTGTTACATGAGTAAATTGCCGTTAAAAGAATATGTTTTAATCTTATCTAAATAGATTTATTTATTACAACCTAAAGCTTTATGTATCAAAAGTACTCACCATTTATCAGAAACGGTACATCAGTGTGATATATGAAATAAATGCAACATGTTTAGATTATTATTAATTAAAATTAAAATGTGTATTCAAATCAGTGCTGCCTCCTTCAGAGCTGTCAAAGACTATGGCTCTATATATGGTTTCACTAAAGACCTGTGAACTACTTCCAGCTTCACTGGTTTTATACATAGCCTATGGATCCATCCTGATGCAGTACAATAAATATGAGGAAAATAAGAATAAGAAAGATACAGCCTGTTTTCTACAGTCGTACACACTTTCACAGAATCACAGAATCACAGAATCTTAGTGGTTGGAAGGGACCTTTGAGATCATCGAGTCCAAACACATTAAA
>JAOTQQ010000032.1:59714962-59755616 GCA_026546715.1 Gallinago undulata
ACGGCCATCCAGCCAGTTTTTAATCCAGCGGAGGGTACACTTGTCTACACCATGATTTTCCAGTTTCTCCAGGAGAAACCTTCTACTCAAATGAAAAAATACCATCTTCAGTCTTACTCTGACGCCACGCCATGAATGGCAGGAATTCTAAACAGAGTTTTATTATTGCTCATTAGTAAAAATTTTGATCAAAATAGTAATAGGCTATAACGGTTTATAAAGTTGGTAAATGCCGAAACTATTTCTGTTTTCTGTCTGAAATTTCCGCTTAGGCATATCATTCCTTTGGCAATAGGCTAAGGATGTTTACTACCTGTTTATGGGGTAACACCTATATTTGCTAAGTAAACTCTGAAGTAAAATTCCAGAATGCTTTTCAGTTTATGGTATAATTAATATAGAGACAAAACATTAACTCTAAAGTCATTTTTGCATATTTATTGTTGCAGTTTTATATCTTCTCATCCTTCATTCTGCTGAGCTACTAGAAATCTTTTCAGACTGGCTGTTGCCTTGTGACGTTATAGAATCATAGAATGGTTTAGGGTTGGAAGGGACCTTAAAGACCATAGAATTCCAACCCCCCTGCCCTGGGCAGGGACACCTCCCACCAGACCAGGTTGCTCAAAGCCCCATCCAGCCTGACTTTTGAACCCCTCCAGGGATGGGGCATCCATAGCTTCTCTGGGCAACCTGTTCTAGTGCCTCACCACCCTCACAGCAAAGAATTTCTTCCTGAGATCTCATCTAAATCTCCCCTCGCTCAGTTTAAAACCGTTACCCCTCATCCGATTGCTACACTGTTGGTCAGAAGTTTTATCTCTTTTCTACCATGTCCCTTGGTGAAAAGTTGATCTCACCATGAGCAGCTCCCATTACTATTAGATTATATTGCATATTTGAGGTGAAATATTTTGACATAATGAAGAGATGGCTCTGAAGATGACACAATCATATCTGTAGTGAGAACATGAACAATAAACACAGAGGTTGGTTATCGAATTGGCCCATCAGAGTTCAGGGTTTGTAACGTTAACCTACAATCAGCAAACCTAAGGAAGTGTTGGTGATCAGTAGATTTCTTTACCTGAAATAATAAAGCAATGACAGCGGAAAATCTTCTGCTGGAAATCAAGGTCATTCTTTGATTCCTTGAAGTCTGAAAAAGATAAATAGACATGACCATGAAATTTTATTTTTACATGCCATGGGATGTAGACAAATGCAATTAATTAAACTGTCTGTCTTGCACATAAGGCAAAATATGTAACAAAATATTCCTATATAATTGTTATGTTGCCATTGATTATGTTGATGACCATGTATGACAGTTGAGCCACTGTCACATCTAATTTGTGTACACACGCCTGCCTGGACAGTAACCTTATCTTCCCCTGCAGACCCTGTTTGTTCAGTGTTTGTGTTTTGCCAGTTTTAGAATATAAACCATCTGGGACAGTCTCTATCCTTGTGTTCTTTTTTTTTTTTTTCTGTATCCAGTACAGAAGGATTCTAATCCCTGACAGAAAACATCAAGCAATATGCAATGGATAGAATTTTTGTTGTGTTTCTGCCTTATTCCATCTGGTTTATTCATTTTCTACTACTTTTGTTGATGTATTTATTTATTTAAAAGTCTCTGGAGTTGGTATTTATCTAATTTCTTTCTTTACTACAATGTGTTGATTGTATATGTGTGTGTATATGTGTGTATATGATTGCATATGTGTGTATTTATGATGACTAGGATCATTTTGTCTGACTTTTAAATTAAGACAGGCCCTTGAATATTGCCCAGTTACACCACACTGAGATTAAAAAATTGTGTTCAACTTCAGGATAGGTGATATACAAATATACAGCAACTTCAAGTGATAGAAAATTTAGTACTTCTCTTAGTAAATTTTTCCAGGGATAAAATACTGTCTGTTTTAAAGAATTCTGCCATGTTTCCTATGTGACTGTTTTCAGTTTTTATACTGAGTGTATTAATCTCCGTTAACAGTTATTATTGTTTCCCACATGGAAATGCTTATGCACCATAATGAAATGAATTCTCAGCCTTCTCTTTAATAAACCAAAATAAAAACACTGAGATATTTTGTTCTTCTGCTCTATTTTTTTCCGTGTTTTCTTTATTTTGGGGAAATTTGTGTTATCATCTTGTTGTTTCTCCCATGTATTTTGGTGCACTGTACTGCTACACTATATTAAGCTCTGAATTCCATTCATTTACATGTTTATTTCCAGTTTAATTTCTTTCTATATTTTTCAAGTATATTTCTGAGTTTTTTTCTGTAGTTTTATTTTTCTACATTTGCACATTAAGTCAGGATTTAGCATTCAGAAATGTCTTGAGTAAAGCTATATCTCTTACTTAAATGACCCATTTGGTGGGATGTCTGCCTAATTCCTTTGTGGCTTGGCCCCTAAAGATCATTTGGTTTTGAACATTTTCTTCAGCATTTTATGTCTTTGTCCTCAGGGCCAATAGACCTCAGAGAAAACTTCCCATTAACTGCACTTAATTGATCAATTTTATCTTCTTTTTACAAACATCCCCCCCGCCAATTGTCTTTCTTATGATTGTTATTGTAGGTTGACAACAATGTTGTTATTGTGAAAATACTAATATAGTTTCTGTTCTAAATGTGCTACCTTCTTGCCCCAGTGCAGTCAATTAAAATTAGGCAGATTTGATTTTGTCTCTATGGCTTCATGTTAATTTAATCCACAGTCCTCACTAAAATCCCTTAAATATCTGCAATATTTATTGTTCGGGGATTTTTTCTTTTCTCTGGACATATCCAAGCAAGAAAGAATATTATTTACACAATATTTTTAATAATGTACTCAGTAAACTGGATATTTCAGTAATATTTCAAAAGCCCTTAAGTGGAGTAGGCAAGAACAGAAGACAAAATAGGAAGGAAAAAAAATAAATATCTTTGAAGTGAGAGGGCTGGGTGAAACAACAGACATGAGGCCCTCATCATTTAGACTAAAAGGCTACTTTATTTTCCTGTACCAACATAATTGGCCTTAGAATGTGTTTATTTTATGGTTCTTCTAACTGACAGGGTTATGAAACAAGGATTTAACCTAAATGAGAGCACAGACCTAAGCAAAATGTGTTTGAACTTTTCCTCATTGAAAACAATGACAAACATCTTAAAGTAAGATCAACAGCAATTAACAGTCCACAGAAACAATATGACGATATTCTCTTAAATTCTTGTAGTTTTATTTTGACCCAAAAGTCAAGTATAATTCTTTTAAAAACAAAAAAAAAGTATTTTGTAACCTTTGCGAACTGAAAAATAATAATAATTTTCAAAGTTTATAGTGGAAAGGCTATTTAAATAAAAAGTAAAAGTTTGATTTTTAAATAAAACCCAATAAAATGTCAAATTAGTTATATAAGGAAACATAATAATGTTTTATTTTTAATTATTTAGAAACTTTGAGAATACATAGTCTGTTGAAGTTAATAAAAAATGCATCATGATTTTGAGACAATTCATATATGGCTTTTTGAGAAGAAGAATAATTTGTCAAAGTATTTCTCAGGTAACAGATTATGCTCTTTCATTTTTTGTGCACAAATAGTTAGATAGCCCTGTATTGAATTTATGCAGCAAACCAGTCAGATCTGAATTCCTACAAGTGAAAAAAGAAGAGAAAGGGGAGCAAAGAAAAAGGAATTTAAAAATGCCAGATAAAAAAAAAAAAAAGAAAAGAAAATGGAAACTCAGACAGCTTACGGGGGGAAAAGTGGAAGGAACTGAAATAACTGAAAAGTCAAAATAAGGAGTATATTTTTTTTAATTTCCAAACAATGGAGCCCAGAGAAAGTTGACTCAGCTCTACTGCATTAATGCACACAAAATGCCTAACTGGAAACAATCTAATTACATACTCTTCTTTAGAAGAAAAACGTATTCTAAGATACTTTCAGTGATGCAAACGACCCTGAACACCTGCCTATAACAACTGTATTGTTGCAATTATAATATATCTAGGACTATTTTCATTTTTCTAAAAGTTTTTTCTGAGAACTGCATTCTGACAAGGATTCACATTTTGAATCAAAATATTATGAAATGGTCGGTAAATGAAAATATTTAAGATGGATGACATAGCTAAGTTTATTCCATTTTGTGTGCTGGGATCAAGATATTTGAAATAAGACTTTATTCCCAGACCCATGTCTTTTGCAAGCAGAGCTGAATATCAGTGTAAAGAATCAGAAATGTCTGTGATATCGTCACAGAGTAATTTGTATCTTTGAATTGTTTACCTTCATTTCTTCCAATCAACTGTAATTACAGAATTGAAAGCAAAGTGAAATACCAACTCCTTTCAGGTATTTTAGGAATTAAATAGAATATATTGTAAATTAGACTACAGGCAAGTCACATTCCAATAGCAGCAGTGAAACTTTTGATGAAGATTTTCATTTAAGAAGGTCATAAAAATCAGAATAGTATTAGTCTTTTCAGACTAACTACTTCACTGGCAGTTTGCATGCCTTGGATTCAAATACTTCAAAGCTTATTTTAGAATCTAATTTTGAGTTTGAGGTTTCTGAGTGCAGCTGAGTCCCATCATCTCGGCCATGACATTTCTGTGAGACAAAAAAAGTGGTATCAGTTAAGCTTCCCCAATTAAAACAAAAATAGATTAAACTTTTTTCAAGATGGATTTGTAAGGAATGGTCCTGGACTATGACTGCCTGCTTTCGAAACAGTTGTTCCATAAATATCCATCCAGTTACGAATGTTTAGGTCAGCAAATGGAAGACTTAATTGATTATATTAGGTAGTTCTGGCAATTTTAGTCAATACTGCAACCTTTGTTAGTGGAAAACAGGCTGGAAAATATGTAAGAATAGTTTCTGCAAATTTAGGCCTCCTAAGCTTTTTTTGACTACAAAATATCAATTTTTCTAGTGGTACAAAGCATTATCTACATCATATTACATATTTATGCTCTATGTGATAGACAAGATAAGTTTTCTTCCCTGAAGAGCAGGTAAGTGGCAGGAAAAAAATCAACAAAGAGCAAATGACAAAAAAGTTCAGGGGAGAAACAGCCAGGGAGTTCCTGATGATTGCAGAAATGAGACGAAATATGCTGAACAGGTATTCTGTGAATAACTTATATAGCCTAACAGCTAATATAAAGGATAAAAAACCATGGAATGTTACTGTAGTGTCAGGTTTTATTCATGAAATCAATCACAAGGAATCAACCGATAAAATTGTTAATTACAGAAGATGGAATGAGCTAAGTGTAATAGACATTATAAAATGTATATAGCCTTCACTATTGATTGGTTGAAGTTTAGACTCAAGATCTTCAAATACTGAAATGATAGAAAAATCATTATTCACTCAATTTGTATTTACCTTAGATAAGCACATGCAATTTTTTCCAGTCTCATTCCCATTTCTGGTAAAAATCTTTAAACCAGGAAGTTCTTTTCCTAATTACAAAACAAAACAGAGACTAAAATGACTACGACTTTATACAGACACTCTCATAACAGCTACCACGGTACACTCATGTATACACCCATGGTACTGTATTTCACACAGGTGCACCTGCACAGTCAAGCACTAGTCAATTAGCATCATGAAGTTAACTTTAGTTGGGTGAATTTTAAGCAGTGAGGTGAGATAAGGAGTGTGATTAACACAGGATAATCATACAACCCAGCACAGTCTCATGCTTTCAATCCTCCTCAAGTGTTACTTCTTGATTATTAAATAGCTTGCTTACTTGTGCCTTATTCTCTCCTAATAGTTCTACTCTGAAAAAATAAAAAGGTATGTTGAATTGTTGGAAAAAGACGAGGTTAGTCTGAAATACTGAACAGTAGTGCAGAACTGTGTGCTTCATCCAAGTTAATCCATCCCCTAGCAATAATCGAGCAGCCAATCAGAATTCTCCCTTAATCCAAATAGTTTTATAATGCACTTTAAATCAGCAAAGTCCAGGTGCCTTACACTATTTAAATGAAAAGTAAAAAGGAAATTTCATCGTAAGATTATTAAGTATTTATAGCAGTGGCTAGGGGGTATCACCTAGCAACAACATGGCCCACGGAGTAAATTTAATAAATTGCGGCTCATCCTTTCTGTCATCAATGATCAAATAATCAAAGACAGGAAAAGCACAAGGAGTGATGACATTGCGAGAATCTAATGATGAAGTACAGGAGCAGTTAGGAGACAAAGAGCATGTTTAGATAAAGGAATATAGTCTGCACAATAATTAGGAGAAGGCAAAGCTGGACTTCAGCCGCAGTGAGATGAATGGAAAAAAAAAAAAAAGATTGAAGTGAGGGGAAGGGGGGGGAAAACTGGAGGCAGAAGATAAACGATTAAACATGGCAGAGATAGGGATTCAGGAAAAGTAAATAAAATAAGATGCTGTCAAGGCATCTTTCCATCTTTCCTGGGCAGGCTTCTAAAAAAGAAGGGCAGAGATATTAAAATTTTATCAGATAGTTTAAGAGATTATGGTAGTTGTACCTTAAAACATAAAAGCTACTTTGCAGGGCCTCATGCAATTCAGCAGGATGCTGTTGGGTCAGAATTGATATCAGCAAGGCACTGAGGATAAGTTTGAAGTTATCACACTGTAGAAAGGAGAAAAGTTCAGCCCCAAGATTTACAATAAGTAAAAAAAATATAAAAACCTTGCACCAGGGTTTGTAGCAGATAAAAAATGCATTAGAAATGTATGTAATTACAGCTAAGCACTTGTCATCATTTTGGAAAGGTGGTATTTACTCAGGCTTACGCTGCTCAAGAGACATCTCTGCTTTTTTTCCTTCCTTGTCTGCTAAATTCCACATGCAGGTTCACTAAAACTGGGGCAGGAGGGGAGGCTTCCTGTATGAGGAATTCCTGTACTTCATATTCCACACGAAAGATACCTACAGGATCTCAATTGATCAAATAATGGTAAAAGCACATCTTCATAATCACTGGAAACTGTATATACTTCCTAGCTCCTCAAAGCTCTGAATTTCCTCTTTGGTACATTCAGCACAAACCTGTGGAATGACAGACAGTAACTGGCTAATAATAACTTGTATTATTGGTTGCTGACAAAAAAACTCCTGTATTCTTAAGCTTGTCCTAACACACTTTCTGCAACAGATAGTGCTCCATGTTGGTGTCAGTGCCATTGTGGGAGCCAGCTGGACAGAGGTCGCTCGAGAGCCCTGTGGCTCCCTGTAGTCAAGGAAAAAGTGGATGTAAAAAATAAAAAAAAAAAAAAAAGAAAGCATCCCTGGGTAGAAAGGAAGTGAGAAAAGAAGTGCCATCTTGCCTTTAGTCATGCTTTCCTCCCCATGGGTATATGATGTAATTATTTAAAACATTGTCAGTTTATTTTAAGTAATTTATCAGTCAGAAACAGTAAATGGTACTTGCAAGCTTCAATAGTTTTCACATATTCACCCAAAATAATGATATTTAAGACTGTTAGAAGAAAATATGTATCATATATTATTCAGGGAATAGTTTATTCAAGTTATAACTTAGAATGAAAATAACAGCTGTTCTTCATGAACTACATTCCTCCTTAACAGAGAGACTTACTCTAAATTAGTTCTTCGGAATAATAAGAACTGTAAACAATCATTTTGCGTAGGATAAAAGAGCATTAAAATATTATTTAACACTTAGGACTTGAGTCAGTTGGTCATATATGGATGTCTAATGCCATGTGACGGTATGGAAATTCTCTGGTCCCCAGACCCAACCTTAGAAGTGTCTAAGTTTCCTACAGGCATTGTAATATCTGTCACCCCATGCAGATACCTTGTTTACCCCAGAGTATCTCAAAAAATGTGTGGGTAAATGAGTGAAGTCTCAGTTTCAGCAGATTCAAAATTAATTTTTAATCCCCAAGCCTTTTTTAGAAGCTAATTTACCATACAGAAATGGAACATAGTATTACTTAGAGCCAGAAGTTATCTTTAATCATTAAAAATAAAGACTCATATTGCCCTGCACAGTAGCAAACTTCTTCTCTGCAGGAGGGCACTTCAATGAAATAATTAGGTAACTAAAAGAATTCTATGTATCTATAGTGATAACTGAGAAGCCTGAATGTGAAGTAATGATTCAGTCTCCCCCATTACCCTCTTAGCTGCTGCGTAGACACATTAGAAACCTCAGTCTTTGATTGTAAAGATCTGTTGGTTTTATTGCTCTTCTCCTGTGCAGACCCAGAACTGCTTTAGTCTGTTTACCTCATCTCACTTTCATAAAAATGCAGAATAAAAACTTTTTTTCTGCAAAAATAGCCCATTGGAAGAAAAAGCCAGTGCTTACAACGATCACAAAATGCTTCCAAAGCAACATGTGGTTGGAGGGCCATATCATTTACAGAAGATGAGATTTAGATGATCAAGAAGTTAGAAAAGGAATTCAATTCCCTTTTCATCTGGAGTGGAATAAACCCCATCATTCTGATTTCTGTGAGAATTTCTGGTAGAGTCTAGAATGGGAATGCAGAGAGGAAAAGCACTGATAACCTCTGAAGCTGGATACAGGGAGTTGGTCTCGTTTCATGGGCCAAAGTCTAGGTACCAATAAACCAAAAGGAAAAGCAAATCAAGTCTCAGAATAACCCTGATTGTACAAGATGAGAGCAGGCAGAAAGTAATTAAGTTTGCAACGCTGTATGACCAGGAGGGCACTTTGCCATCTTCTGTTATCTGTTGAAGAGAAAGCTGTCAGTACAAAATGGGATATTTGTTCAAATATGCAGCGGTAGTAACCTTGGAAGTGTTACATAAATGCTATATGAATAGGGCATGTCAGACAGCTCAGACACAGCTTCAGTTTCTGAAACCTGTTCTTGAACCAATCCTACTAATTCAGTGAGCAATTTTGAGATTTTATAAAAGGCAGTAATAGATACTTCTCTGCCTCTTCTCTCCCCTCCCCCTTCCCCTGCTATTAGTAGAGTGAAATATTTGTACCAAGTATAAGAAAATCAAAGACAGAAGCATGGAACATTATATGGAAAATACAAACCTAGTTGCTGATACTAATCCGAAACAACTGTGTTGCTTCTTTCACGCCAATGTTTGAACGTCTAACAGTAATTTATAGGACCTAAAGCTAATGGGACAGAGGTATTGTATAAGAAATCTCTGGGTCTTGAGTAAGGTTTTCTGAGAAAACCAAAATGCACCATGTGATTCATAAAACTTAAGAAGCTGACATGGAGGAAAAAGACAGCATAAAGTATGCATAATTTGCATCAATGTCCACTTTATATAAATTCAAAAGGAGTCTATGCTGTTTATTTTAAGAGAATATCCACTAAGTTGCATTAAAAAACGCTTTCATTTAAGCTCTTGATTAATATAAGATTCCGATACCATACTTGATAAAACTAACCCAGGAAAAGAGAAGCTCATTAATGTCTCATTAAATGCCAGTAGTATCTTTCTTTTTTAAAATGGCTCTTTTGAAAACACCTCCCCTCAACCACCAAGTACAATAACTACAATTAATTCAGTCGAATTTCAAGGTCACAACTGATTTTTCTCTGCTTTTCAACTGATTTTTCTTTGATTTTGAATATTCTCTCTGGTACCCTGTCATAGTCCTTCTTGTTCTTCATTATTCCTTATTTGTAATAGGGCAGTTTAAAGAAGTTACTATATTTTTAGAAGCCCTACGTTGAGATATTCTCAGAGCACTTTTATCAGATCAGACCCTGTTAACAGAAAACGGGCAGAAAAATGTCTTTTTTATGATTTCTGATGGTCCTCATGGTGAATAAGATCCCAAACATCAGAAAGTATATACAGGGGGGGAGTTTTAGGGGCCTAAGAACCCTCAGTGTCAGAAGCCAGGGCCACTGCAGTGTTCAGGTGTGTCTGAGGTCAGCTGGCACATGAAGGATAAGAGTCAATTCTGAATTCAGATATCTAATCCTCCTGGGGTACCATCACACATGAGTAAGTTATTAGATGGATCAGGACTAGACAGTAATAGAGAATCAGTACCCCAAACAAATGCAGCTGCTACACAGATTTCCTGGAAGAAAAACTGAAAAAAAAAATTACTGAAAGAAAAAATAAAAGTTCATCCATACTTCAGAGTTTCGGATTATGTTGAACCTAAATTTTGCGTATACAAGGGCAGTGAAGAGCATGGAAGAATTTAGAATTTACTGTCCTATGAAGTCCTGACAATAGGTTCTGCTAGAGATAGCACACAGAAAGGAGTGAGCTGATCTGTAAGTCCTACTAAAATATCCCTGGTAGTGTATTGCAATGGTGTTATTGTGTTCACAGTTAAAATGATCTCCAGATTTGGAATTGTCTTTTTGTCGGGGACTTATATTTTATTGGTATTGGATATTTTGAGTAGCTGCCTCCTGTTACAGATCATGGGGTGGTGGATGGTACATGAAAGCCTGTGAATTTGATGTCACAGACAAAAGTCAAAACTAAAGTCCCTTGTGACTGAGAATTGAACTCAGATGATCTAGAAGAATCGTAACAGGCAAACATTCCTAAACTCTAATTTCGGGCAACTTCTGAATCCTTCCTGGGAACCCAAATACATAGAAAAAAGAGAAAGAGAAAAACTAAAAGTAAGTACAACAAGGAGGTCACATCCTTAAAACAGTTTATTCCCCTGTGTTTTCAAAGGCAGTAGTTTTTCCATCACTGGAAGAACAAGGAACTTTCAAACACTTCCGTCTTCCTTCTTTACACATGCTACTGTAATAAACATTTTCTAATGAGCAATAACATCTTACAAATGGCAATAAAATATAATGAAGGTGTCACGATTTACGGCAAAATTCCAGAGGCAGTGCGGATATCTGTATGAGAATCTAATGTCAGGATTTTGATGTGGAGCAGACTATTAAAAGAAGTTTTAGTATATCAGAAAAAGTGGGAATGTTTGACCCCAGGTAATTAGAATGGTATGCCAAAACCCCAACTACTAATGAGACAGTATTTCCTGCCAAATTAACTGTGTCTCCCTTTCTAACCATTTCAGCTTCTGAAGAAGTAAGGAGTGTTTGGTTGATTAGTCTATAGAAGAAACTTATGTCAAGTCTCAAATTGAAGTGTGCTTTGTATTTGAAACTCTGTTTCCCAGAATGAAGAGATAGTGGGGGAAGAATGGATAGACATTCTTTCTTTGGCAGATATCAGAATTCATGATCTCAGATAATAAATAGAATTTTACTCAGAACTCATAAGGCAGTTTAAGCCGATCAGCTTTCCAAAGAGTATCTTAGAGTCGTGGAATCATAGAATGGTTTGGGTTGGAAGGGACATTTAAAGGTCATCTGATCCAACCCCCTGCAATGAGCAGGGACGTCTTCAACTGGATCAGGGTGCTCAGAGCCCCATCCAACCTGGCCTTGAATGTTTCCTGGGATGGGGCATCACTTTTCTGGGCAACCTCTTCCAGTGTTCCACCACTTTCATTGTAAAAAATTTCTTCCTTGTATCTAGTCTGAATCCACCCTCTTTCAGTTTAAAACAAAAAAGAATGGGTTACTCAGGTTTCTACTGTGGGTCCATTACCAAAGCAACTACTGTCTATTTTCTGTGTAAAGGAAAATTATGGGTCTGATAAAATGAAAGGCAACTACAATTTTAATTCAGAAATTCAGAGCAAGTATTCATATACAGTAAAGACTATAGAAAACTCTATTTGTTTTCAGCTCCAGGACTTAGAAATTAAGTAGAAAGAATATTATTTGTCATTTCATATTCCACAGTATAGATGTATCAAGTGAAACTGTCAAATGTTTTTTTTTTAAAAGTACATATAGAATAGTCCACATCAGAAGGCCAAGGCTTGGAAATTCTTTACATCAGCAGTATGACAACTTTGTTTGAAAGTCTGTGTTTTCAGATCTAATTGATGGACTTTTCAACTGAAATTTAAAGGTTGAAGGGTAAGAATCTAGGAGAAGAAAGATGAAGTCTGAAAAAATTGTTTTCTTTCTTGAGTAAGGAATATCTATCTATTACTCTTTAAAGCAAAAGCAGGAATAGATGTTATGCTTTTTCAGACAATAATGTTCCCGGGAGATGGTTGTTTGCTGGGAGAATCTGAGAGTCCTTAAACAGATATTGTATCTAAGAATTTATGTAACAATACAAGAATAGCTGCAAGAAAGTATTGTTGCAACTATTGAAATAGCTGGATTTTAGTGTGGGATGAACTTTAGGAACTTTAGAAAAAAACTATTTCTGTAAGCATCAAATCTGTCACAAAACAGAACAACCTGCCACTCCAGCCCTCATCAAGTATCATTTCTTCTTAAAAAGATGGTAATACAATCAGCTAGGGAATTTGAGAAGAGTTAAACACAGGTGGTTTTTTTTTTCTCATAGTTACAGTGCTGAAGTTTCTTTTGTACGAATTTACCATGTGGAACTTTCCCCTCATATCTAAATTTACTTTAAATTCTCCATTTTGGAACAAAAATTATGTTTACCAGTGAAATGATGATGTGTGTACCACACCATGGAACAATGATTACTTTCAACTGAATGTAAGGTGTAGTTAAAATCATAGAATATTTAGAACTATTGTCCCAGGAGCAGCAAAATATTTTTACCTTGTCAAGAGAAATTCAATGAAAAGATCAGGGCTTGTTATACACTAGTCCTATTATGACTACTGTAAAGTGGGTTTTTTTGGCTTCCAAACTGCTAGTTCCTTCTCAGCCTTAAATAGCAGAACAAGAACTCTCCTGCCTGCATTGTAGAGAAACACCCAAGAACTCATTCTATAAATGAGAGCACATTCTCTCATCCTCTCTTCTAAAAAAAAATTCTCTGGTTTTAAAATAAAATTCTCACCCTATATTCACTATAGTTATAGCAAAAATGTGTGCACATTAACTTATGTCCTTATTCTCAATTAATTATTCTTTGCACTATTCATTGAGCATTTCTAGCATATTTGTTTAGCAGTAATTGACATTTTGAAATAAAGACATTTCACCAACTTTTACTAATATTATTACATGAATATCCAGGTACAAATTTACCATAATTTAAAAATTCACACTTGCCACTCTTTGTTTCCATTATGTCTTCCTTCTCTTGTGCCTCTTGAGTGTCTGCTAAAAACTATAAGTTGGAAGGCACTTGAGTAATAAGTATAATATTAAGCAAAACTATATGATGCATATAATGATACAAATTATTCAGCAATGGCATGAATAAATATATTCTCAAATGTTATTGCTTGCTATGATTATTCAATTACATATCAATTATTGAAATTTTATATTTCTATGTGTCAGATTAGTGGATCTGCTGTATATAATGCTGGGAATGCTCAGTAGTATTGCTCTTGTTTTCTTCCAGTGATCCCTGGGGTTTGTCCCTGAATAATGCAGAAAATATGCAAATCACAGGGACCAAAAATATTCTGTCATTATCTACAATTAGTGAAAAAAATTGAAAGCATTATAGCTAACATTTTTTTTTTTCAGTATGCATCTGGCGTTGAACTTTCATTAAAGGAAGGGATAAAATCCTAAGGAAAGCTAATAAAAATAAATACAAGCAAATGCCAAAGTATTATCATATAAGTCCAACTGAAAGCAAGTATTTTTCTGTGTAATAAAAACAATAGTAATTAATCTTGTTTGCTGATTCAGATAGTTTAGATTGTCTCAAATACAACAGCAATGTCCTTTTGCTACATTTTCTGATAATTCATTACCAGTAAGGTACACCATGATCAATCACTCTAAGTGCACTGCTGTAGGTACTGTTATTCTGCCACGCTATCTGCATGTACTGTGACTTTCTGACGTGTTCTGTCTCAGACATAATCGGGAGGTGAAGAAAATTAGTCACATGATAGCAGGATTTATACCTCCAAATTAGACTGTCAAATGCATTTTGGATGTTGTATGTCTGCCTGTACAAAGGTAATGAAAACAGACCATGGAGGGATATCAGATATGAAAACTTTCTCTGTTCAATTCTCAGAAGGAACTTTCCTAAACCTCTGAACTACACTTCTCCATAGTAGCATTAAGGTCAAATTTCAACTGTTCTTTTTAGTTTACTAGATCAAATGTAATTGGTATTTTCATAATATAGATCTCTGGGTTTAAATTATTTTGTGTATGTTTGGAAGTATTTTGTAGAAACATCTTATCCTATACCTCCTCCCAATCCTATCAACAACAAACAGTCAAGGAATCAAATAAGAAAACAAACCAATCCACAAACTTAAATATTAGATTTTATGCCTAACAAGACGGAGTGTTACATTAAAGTACAAGGAATTATGGGCTGGAATGTCAATGTGCTAACAGCTGAAATAAATATGGATGCACATAAGTAGCAAATAGCAGCATCCCATGAATTTCACATCAGATGCCCTTTGAAGTGGAGTAGATTTGCAGAAAGTACCTTCCAGAGGCTCGTGTCCTTCCATTACAGGGTGATTTTAGAAATAGGCAGGCATAGAAATTACTCAAGTCCTGCCTCGCTGCCTCAAAGTCCCAGACAGCATTCCTGCAGCCATGTTTCTCAACATAATGACTGGTAGAGGGCTACCAGCCTCATCCACTGAATCAGTGGATGCTCAGGATGTTTTTGGGTGAGAAAAAATGAGCATGTTAGATCTTGGCAGAGACACAGTCTAAAGTATGCTCTTTGCTTGTTCAATAAATAAGTGTCTGCTCAGATATTACATGCAACTTCATATTCCAGTTCCTGTTAAGCTTTGTCTCTGTAACAAGGCCATGACAAAATGAGACACTAGAAAATTAGACTTTCCTTTCATAGCTCCAAGATAAAATCTGTTTAGCTATGCCATCTTTTCATATGAAGTATACAGACAATATATATATGTCTCTAATCAGAACCAACGTTTATTAAACAAGAGAGTCCCAACTGTTTGGGAAAAGCTCAGGAAGTCTCAAAATCCAGTTTAAACGGACCCTCTAATTTTATAACCGGAGAGAAAAAGAAACATAACTTATAAAAATGGAAACCCCTTGTAATATGGTCTTGTAATCGTGGCACAAAGAAGCAGTAGAAAGCCCAGGGCATGAGGGTTATATGACGATGTATCAAGTCCAAGTCAGAAAGAAAAGAAGCCCAGGTGGTCTGAGCAGACCTGCCTAAAAACCAGGCAATAAATCCTAGTAAAGTGCAACAAGCTCTCTAAATGCCGTAGTATGAATGATGCCCTAATTCCTGTGTTGGATTAGCTGCCATAGCCATCACAGGGAAGTTCTGCTGCAGCCCCCTACCCCAGCTTACTTTGAGGAGTGTCTGATATTTTTTTATCTTTTCATCCCATTCACACGTTTTCTCTCCCACAATGATTACTTGGGCTTTCAGGATAAAGTGAATTTTATCCTGTAAGAAATAATGTATTGTATTGTATTGATGAAAAGACCCCATTCTGCTCACAGTTGATTCTTTTCTCCTTTTGTCTCTCTATTGTGTGCATATATATTTAAATTACTCTTTAATTGATGTGGTCCTGGTGTCTTTCATTGAAAAAATGTCTATAGTTCTGTGAAAAAGAATGGATCCTGAGAACTTGTGGATGTAAAATGAGGTTCAGGCTGTGCATTTTAAAGCAACCTATTTTCATAAATGAAGAAACTATTAGCCTCTTTGTGAAATTTAACAATGTGTATCTGATCTATAGGATTGTCATTAATTATATTTCAACAAGCAAAAAGGCCATGAATTTGCAGTATGAAATACTTCCCCAGCACTTGCAGTTTCTGAACTATCCAGACAATTTGCTGGTATGTCAAATATATTTGAAATGTAGGCTTATCTGGAACCATTACCTTCTGGCTTCCTTATTCCTTATCAAACTCATTTTGTACTTTAAAAGACATATTTTTATTATATGTGACCTTAACAGTAATTCCAAGGAGAAGGTGCCCCACAATAATAATAATAAAAAAGTAATTTATTCTAGACATTAATTTTCAGGACACATAGATTGAAATTAGGGACACTTTATGGTATTTGTGAAAGCTATTGATTATGACCAACTTAATAGTAGAATAATGTTAATTTTCTACCTATCATGCTCTGAATGTATTCCATTACCAGTTACTCTCTTTTCTCAGTGCAAATTTATAAGCTGTGGCATTATGATGAGTTCTGGAATCACAAATTCAAGATAAATCTTTTTAGCACATTATATGGAATATCTAATTCTTATAGCATGTAGGAAATGCTTTCTTTTTACTACTGCATAATCCATTATTGCTAAGGGAATCATTCTGAGACACTAGCATTAATATATGGCTAAGACATTTCCTGATGTAGTAGAGCATTTTGCTTTATAGAAAGAAATTCTCTCCAGACCAATAGCACAGGAAAAGTAAATCTGTACTTTCTTTAAATTAGTGTTATGCTTTATTTGGCCATAGTTAAACCAAAACTCGACAAAAAGAAACCTCAAACCTGCACAAAGACCTGTTACTAATACCGTGTTGCCAAATTCCATTATAAATGCTGTGGATCACAGAAATCTGTTCTTGAACAAGCATTTTTTTGTATTTCCATGAAAGACTGAGATAATGGCATTGAGAAAACAAGTATGAGCTATACAGATGATAAAAGCCCATGAAGTTTTCCAAACACTTGAGAAGACAGAATGATCTGTCACGTAACATGTAAAGATTTACTGCTGAGTAGTACTATAAAAGTACTATACCATGTAATACTGTGATAACAGTGGGAATAGGATGCTTTGTTTTGACCAGCACACTACAAGAGCATTAAGACAAACTAGAGAGAAGACAAAACACAGCAATAGGAGTGATGAAAGTTTTATAGAAGTGGCCTAGCTATGAAAATGGTAAGAACAGGGTTTCCTGAAAAGGAGAATTTCTGATACTTCTGTCATGGGGAACACCAGGACAGTGCGACACCACTAAGCTCAATTTATGTGTGAGCTACAACTCGATTACAGAACACTGGTTTTTGTTAACGGTTTCCTATAATTCTTTGTTTGTAGCTATGGATTTTTGTAATGGTTACTTTACATTATGCCTGCACATAAACTCATAGCATTTATTTCCTCTCTGAGCACAAATTTAATGTCCATAATAAAGGCCAATAAAATTCAGGTGAAAAATTCCATACATATTACCAAGCATCTAATTACTGTAACATTTTGTCAGTTGCTCACTCATGCACACTTTTCTAATCTAACCATTTATCATGCTGACAATATCCAGGTTAGAAGACTGAAAGACTAAAACCACCACCACCACCACCAATCTGAGGATATTAGCAGGGATTTTACAAAGAAATCTTTTTGAAAATATGCTAAAGATACAAGCTCACAAAAAAAAACATCAAAAAAACACCTCAACAAACTTCTCAATAGTATTTTTACATTTTCAAATGTAAAAAATCAAACTGTTTGGGGTACTTAAGATATGTCATGCTTTATGTATCATTTTTCAGTGCATCTCATGATCTCTTTCAAGCATAACATCATTCATTCTCCATAACCCACTCTTTCACTAGTCACACATGAAATAATCCCTATCCTTTTATTAACTTAAGCAGAAAGTAACTTAACAGAAAGATTCGTGACAACTGTTTTGCTTGAATGATTGAAACATTTAGTGAGGTCTCTCAGCTAAGGCATGTAATATTTCTCAGTTGTTTTTTTTTTCTCAAAATTTGATAACCTCAAGATTGTATGGAGAACAAAAACTGGTACTAATTTTAGAAAATATTTCTTTCACTTCTTTTTATCATCACAGCCCTTTCCTCTTTAATGAAAACCCACCTTCATTCATTATTTTTTCAGTTGGGCACCAGTTAGCTTACCCACGGTGGTTTTGCCCATCAAGTAAAATTTCTCATATAAATGAAGAAATAAGAAAAGAGGGATAAAAGATAAGAAAAACTAAAAATTAATTTTTCTCATACATTCCCTTTTTCGGTTACAAGATACACATGTAATTACTGTCAGCTGGTGTGTAATTACATCAGCAGGCACAGTCCCCAATCTATCTGAGGCTGAGTTGTGAGCAAGCTCTGTCAGAGGAAGCTCTTTCCTCTCTTCCACAAGGAGGAACCAGGACTTACAGAAGCAGCTACTGCTGCTTATTTTGTCTGTGATTTGGAGTAAAGCACCACCCTTGTGCACAGCAGGAGAAGACCAAATTTCTCAAGATTAAAAAAAAAATTGACTATTAGAAATTTGTATCATGATGGTCAGCTGCTGTTTCTCATGTTAAGTAGACCTTCTTGAGATGATAAAAACCAAATGAGGGTCTTTTTCTATTTAAGGCAATTAGGTTTTCAGGATTTATAGACTCGTGGTAAGAACCTGCATATCACTTGCACCGTGTAAGGCTTCAGATCAAGCTTCTGTCTGTGGAAAAGAAATGAGTACAGCCGATCTGTGCACATAACTTGAAGCTCAGCACCAACCTGGCAACCCTCTGCCTGTGGAGTCCAATTTTGGCTGAGGCAGCAGTGCTTGGCCCCGGCTGGAGTGACAGCCCCCTCAGTATTGCAGCCTGTGATCCCTAATCCAGGCCTAGGCCAAGCCCAGGGTCCGGCCTAGGCCCAGGCCCCAGTCTAGGCCCAGGCCCAGGCCCAAGCCCAAGCCCAGGCCCTGACCTGAAGGCTGATGTCCCAGCCTGGCCATCCAGGGTTGTGCCCAACTGTGGTTCTCCCACTGGGCCTCATCCTGACCCCCTCCTGACACACCAGCCTGGGCTTGGCCCATACCCATCCCAGGGATGCCCTGGCTGGGTTGGTGTGACCGGCCTGGCTAGTGAGGTCCCAGGGATCCCCAGAGGGTTCCAGCTTCCAGCCCCGGGAAGTCAGTGGCCCCCGCTGCCCTGTGATGTGTAGAGAAGGTGTTAATTGTCACAGTGTATGTAAACTCTATTCTGGTGTGTTAGATGTAAAATGGAGTTATTACACTTCACGTGTTTGTCAGACATGCAAATTTGAGATCTGTTCTTGGGTTTCCATTTTTTCCCTCTCTTCAAGGTCTCCAGTGACATTATGTGGCAGCAGGTTCTCCTTTCTCTTAACATTTCTTTATCATCTCCCTCTCAGTCTGTGTAGATTTGGACCTGAGACAGTAGGTTGACTAAGGAATCTCTTGATCGAAAACACATACGAATTACTTCCCTCTAGCTTTTTTTTTGTGTTGTGAAAAGGGATGATACAGGAATTCGTTAAAACCCTGTGGTCTGAGGTGAAGGAATTCCAGCAGGATGCAATTGTTGGGGTGATTTTTTAGAAACTGTTTGGTTTTGATATCAAGGAATCAGTTAAAAAAATAACTATCTCATGCAAAACAGAGACTCTCAAATAATTCAAGGAGTTTGGGAAAGTATTTTTTTTTGATGATTTCAACTGAAGAGTAGCCAGTGTCCTAAATATTCCTGAAGCTGCAGGTTATAACCTCTAAATTCTCTAGCCCTACCATGCAAGTAAAGATAGCTCATTTGGATTCCCAATACATACATGTACTCACATATATGAGTGTATGTATACATGTATGTGTGAGTGCTTTTATCTATGAATATATATATGCATATAACATACATTTTTTCATAAATACACATATTATGCATATATATGTATAATTATATATATGTAACCTATGTTTTATGGTAAGTGATGCCAGTCTAGTTAAAACCTGAAATATGGATGACAATTCATGTTTGACTTGGATCAGAAAATGATCCAAATGATTCTCAAGGATGTGACTGCAAGTAATTTTGGGGGTCTGGCTTTTCAAAAAAACATTTATTTATTTAATTAATTAATTTAATATGCTTTCGCCATCTCTTTTTTTCTGGGCTTGGTAAGAGAAGACATCTATGCATTCTGTAATGTCTTTTTCTCTGTCGTGCTTTCATTTGGTATCTTAAACATGTCTCTCTCATGCTTTTATTTGAAATGTTAAGTTTGTCAGGTACAAGCTTGTAAGATATTTTAGAGGGACAAAGAAATAGACACATCTTATAGAATTCCAAAGAGGACAGGACTGCTTATTTTTAACTTTCAAAGTTGCAGAAAATATTATAAATATGAGACAAGAGAATATAATTAACAGTTTTATGGGTAACAGTCTCACAGTTTTGGTAGTGAGACTGTCAAGTTAATGTCAAGGGGCATTTAAGTCCCTTTAAATGTCCAATTTGACAGAAATAAACTAAATAAAATTCCTCTAACTAGTAGTTAGTTTAGATGTTTCTTTAGCCTAATTGAATAAATTTAATTTAATTTTCAAGGACTTTTCGCTTCTCTCCCAAATTATAATTTTAAAAGCAGCTGCTATTGTGGAACAGCCTGGAAAGAGACGAGACATATTTCAGTTTATCAGGAAAGTAGTACAAGCAGAGTATTTAAATATAAAGCCTTATAGCCCTACTGGAACTAATTGGCCATAATGTTTCTTAGCTGTATTTGAAATTTAACAAATTGGTAAATTAGAGCTGCGAAGAGCCATACCCTAGAGATTTAAACTCCAGCATGAGCTCCCTGTTCTTTATCCATTAGGTTAATAGCTCACTTGCCTCACTCATTTCTGATGCTTGTGTTTATCTTTCTGTTTCTGTGAAGAACTGGAGAGAAGAAATGTTCCTGTTTGCTAGCAAAATTAGAAACTCTTCTGCATCCAATCTGTGACAGTCGGTTGAATTTGACACAGAAGCAGTAGTGATGCACCCTGAAAGCTGGGCTGGTGACAAGAAATAAGGGTAAAATATGATTCAAGCTTAGAGATGAAGAATTAGGAACTTTCTTCAGTTTTACTGTGATATTTTAGGTTTTAATTTGCCATATACTTAAAAAATGTCTTTAAAATGATTCATCTTACTTCCTTTGTTTGCTTTCAGGAGCATAACTTGTTGACAGAGAGACATGTATTACCTAAAGAATTCCAGTCATTCTGGTTATAGATTTTAGGTCAAAAAAGTTCTCAAGAATAACATGATTAACTTCTAATAGGCAAGTGAACCGTTGCCCTTACTGAAAGAGCCTGATTTAATTGTAAGACTTTAACGACTTTTACTGCTAATATTGTAAGGGGGGTTTCTCCTTAAGTGGAAGTAATCTTACATGTCTGAAATCTCTGCCATAGATTTTTATGTCTTAAACCTAAGCAGCAATGGTTTCTGTCAAAGTGACAACCATTATTTTTCTTAATTACAGCAAAATTGTTATGAAACGCTATTAAGGAGCAGCCCTGCGCTGATAGGGGTAAAAGTATCTGTCCTAATTTTCACCATTAGATAAAAGATTTTATAATGCTTTTATATTATAATGTTTCATCATTAACATTTCATTTTACAGAATTCAGAGAATGTGACTGCAGGATTCTGAAAACCTGGCTTTCTTTGTTTTCATCTGGATGTTGATATATCCTAAGTATACCCAACATAAATCAGATGTTTCTTCCCTTTGGCTGATCATCTATAAAAGGTTTGTATGATAATCTCTGGTTTTGTGTTTGGTTTGGGTTGTTTTGGGTTTTTGTTTGTTTGTTTGTTTGTTTTTTTCCCCAGAAAAAAAGCAGAATTCCAACAAATAATCTTGGGTTTTAGCCCTTTTTAGTCTCAGCTGTGGTTTGTAGTTTTCTTTAGACTTCTCCTAACTCCATGTCTCTGTGTCCTCTTCTGGTGAGGTTTAAGGGAACTCAGTTGCTCCTACTCTAGAAACCCACTAAACTGAACAAGGGAAACTTGAAAAAGCAAAATCATGTTGTCAAAATCATTTAGAAGAACTGCAAGAACTGACTTGGAGCGCTCACAGTGAAGCTGGCAGCTTATGTAGAAAAGCAATAAAGTAAATCAATTCACTTGACAGACATATCAAAGAAAACTGCAACAGTTTTTCTACAAGGATGGTAATTGGACAATACACAACCATATCTTAAGTTCTACTGATCAAAAACAATCTGTCAAATAAAAGAGTCAGAGTTAACAGCACAAAGCAATATTCTGACCACTCATACAACTAATGATTAACAGCTGAAACAGCACCACAGACAAATTAACGATCGATAACTGTAACTAATTTCCCAGTTGCATAGACTTACTGCAGAATACTACCCCACTATTAGTGAAGTATGCTAAGTGGAGTTACGCTCAGGACAGTAGAATCCTGAATATACTGTATTATGCTGTATTGATGGAGGACAGAGGGGAATTGGAGTATCTGTACCAATATCCTTCTGTAGGTTAAATGATTTCTCAGTGCTTTGCTGCATTACGGTTTCATCATTAACTAAAGTGGAAGGCGAATTTAACTACACATTTCAGTGAGAAGTTCCAGAGCCTTTTGAAGCAGGTTGTAAGGCTTCTCTGAGGCTGTGTGGCTTCAAAAGTTGAATCCTAGCAGAAAATGCTTTAGTAGCAACACCTAATAAGCAAAAAGATTTTGTATGCATTGAATAAAAAAACCCTGAAAATATTTTCATTGAGTATATTGTAAGTATGTCATATTTAAAACACAAGATGGTATAATCTGGATCTCTGATTTAAAATATACCAATGTTCATGCAGATGAGTTTAATTCTCTATTTTCATACTCAAAATATTAAATGAAGTGCTACTGCTTTGATATTTTTTTCCTACAAACACTGGCTTTGAGCTTAATTTAAGTAAAGTCCCAAAATCTGAATTCATTTCATTTTAACACATCCATTGAAACTTTTAAAGAGAGAATGCTGTCACAACTAACCCATTACACAAGTAAATTTAGAAGCAAACAGTATCATGGATACTGCGTTGGTTTAAAGATCTTGTCTCAAAGCTGAACCACTTCAGCTTTGGAGGGAGAACAAGTAACATATTTACCTAGAATCAAGATTGCAACTACATTTCATAGAATCCTAGAATGGTTTGGGTTGGGAGGGACCTCAAGATCATCGAGTTCCAAGCCCCCTGCCATGGACAGGGACACCTCCCACCAGACCAGGTTGCTCAAAGGTTGCTCAAAGCCCCATCCAGCCTGGCCTTGAACACCTCCACAGCTTCTCTGGGTAACCTGTTCCAGTGTCTCACCACCCTCACAGGAAAGAATTTCTTCCTAATAACTCATCTAAATCTCCCCTCTTTCAATTTAAACCAATTACACGTCAGCTTATCACTACACTTCCCATCAGAGAGTCCCTCTCCAGCTCTCCTGTAAGCTCCCTTCAGATACTGGAAAGCCGAAGAAACAAGAAATTGTAGTACAAGGCTCATAAATGAAACCAGTACAAATCTGCACCTTAATGTCATTATTTAGCTCTGAAGAAACCACCATCAAAAAGCAGAGCTACGGTTTAGTGATGGTTTTTGTCAGTGTTAGGTTGATGGCTGGACTAGGTGATCTGAAAGGCCCCCTCCAACCTTGGCAATACTATGATTTGATGAAAGTTGAATGAATGTGAAGCAAGGAATACATGATGAAAACAATTTCAACATGCATGTGAAATGTAAAAGTTTTAAACCCAGATGAACTCTACCGCTTATTCTACACTCTCAACTGTTAGAAACCATATTTATTGATTAAAGGAGACAAACAATACGATTAAAGGCACACATGTACTGTCTACTGTAACGTATGGAGAGCATGGACTCAGGTCAGGGCTGCAACCAGAATTGTTCATTACAACCAACACTCAGCTTATATTGTCTTTCAGATCACTAAGTCCATCAGTGTTACCTTCTTGCCTAATCAACACCTTCTTGCAACCCCAACTGCCAGATTCTTCTCTAATCAGTAGGGTCATTAGGCACTCTTCACGGGTTGTCTTTTGTTAGTATTCCTGCTTATTCTATTCCTCCTTCTGGTCTTTGCTTCTTCCACAATCTGTTAACCTACAGTCTACACTAGAAAAGCAGACTGCATAGACTGGGACTTGAGGAAATGTAACAACTGGGACTTGATGTATCAAAGGTCAACAAGAATTGTAAAAATATTGAAAAATATTCCTTATAAATTAATATATAAATTAATAATATAATATACATATAATTCAGGCTTAAAACCTGAAAGTATTTGGTTTGCCAAGAAAATAACATGACTTTGGCATTTCAGGCATCAATTTATCACCGTATACAAGGTCTCAACTGTTTCCTTGAGATATCTGAGGATGTCTGAGAGATCCACACAGCACTGACAGATATGTCACAGGACCTGTGGTAGAGGATGCCCTCTGAAATAACACTTTGTCATGGATTGCAGTCCATAGGGAATACATATGCTTCTTTAAGGTATGTAGATGGCTATATCTAGGCAACTGAATTGTGACCATATAGGAAAAGAAATTGAAAAAATAGGTTATTCAAAATCACTTGCAACGGTACAGTGAGGTCCAATAGCTAGAAAAAATAGGAACAGGGCACGGAATGTTCTGAGATACCTTTAGAGCTAGCCAAGGGGGTGTGGGTTATTTTTTTTCATAAGAAATATCTTAATAGGGCAGACTTTGTAAAAGATATTATTTTAGTTCAAAATCAGCAGTTGGATTTGAAACAGTGCTATGAATCCAGAACAGACACTGTCAGATTATATGGCAGTAGTCCTTTTTGAATACAAAATCTAACGAATAGTCCAGTAAGGATCATGATCCGTGAGGCCTGTATTTTTAGTTCTTCTTTAAAATCAAGTATTTGTTAAATGAACTGGCTCCATACTAATGGATAGCATGTATTTGATATAAAAGGTAGACTATCTTGCCCCAAACTAGAGGAGAAACTCTGAGCAGCTTAGAAAATAAAATTATGATGTTATAAAACCAAACACTGACTCTGATTTAAAATGAAGAATATACATTATCAATTCTCCTATAAGATATGATTTTTTTATAAAAGCACCTTTATCGTCTAAATGTTATATATTCATCATATTATCTTGAGTGAAATTTTCTATTAAATCAGAATGTTGAATATGGTATCTATATTAAAAAATATTAAGAAGAATTATTGACTGTGTCTAACAGGATTTTTAATGAAAATATTATGTTCCTGAGAAATTGTTTGGTCATTTTCAGACTTAATATTGCAAAGGTTACGGCTAAAACCTGCAGCACAAAAACTCTCTCTACGTGGTTCATTGCCAATCCTAGAGCCTCAGGCTTCACATATTTCTGCCAGTAGAAGACAGAAGAGAGCTTGATATTAATCTGAAAATATTAGGTGTGAGTTTTAAGGATATCTAGGAATGAGAAAAAATAGTGATAAGGCTATTGCAATGGGTAGTCTTGTCAAAATAATTAACAAGGCAAATCATCATCTATGAAACTTGGCAGTTTTCAGGGCACTAACATACATTCTTGGCACATCATGTTTGCATATTCTCCTTCTGTTTGTTAAGAAATTTCTGTCTAAATAATATGGCAACTTGTCAGGAGATAACATTGGAATGAATTAAAATGAAAGTGAGAACTAAAGAGTATGTTTGGTAAATTAAGAATGAAGTTAAAACTGATTGCAAATCTCATGGGAGAGTTGTCGCTGGTTATTCATCACTGAGCAGAGAACAGCTAGATAATAGTTTTATAATGTTTGGCAATTTTATGGGTGACCATTCTCTCCTAGTTCAGAAAAATGTAAAGATAAACTTTCCCTACTTGCTGATGTACAAAAACATCACATCAGGAAACACTGAAATGAGTTAAATTCAACAGGATTTTTGAATCAAGCTGACTTGACATCAAAGTGAGTTGAAATCAAAATGTGTTATCATCAATGAGCCAAAATTGGGTCATACAAATGGAATGAAAATGCTGAAGCAAACTGATGAAACTTGGCAAGTTTCATCGATATAAACATTCTCTGCTAAGATCTATGCTAAATCTGACAATAACTCTTTGAACAGTTGGGTTTCCATTGTGAAAAGACAACCATCCCATATAAGCAGAAATAGGAATGACAGCAAACCATTTTGATTGCAGTAGAAGCACAAAAAGAGTGGTATATATTTTGATTGATGTTTACTAGCAAATTAGTGTACTTTCATTAACATATGATTTGGAGCATACAGGACAGCATTTATGTATACCAGAAAAGTGCAAAAACTGCATGTGTTCAGGCTGCTAAAAAGCAGGAGCATTTTTATCCAGGTGTTGCTCAAGTATGTTCTTTAAGCTTTTCTCAGATTAAGTATAACCCCATGGCTGAAAGTCCATATTTACTACCTTATTCTCTTGGCTGCCTACGGAATGGAAATAGACTTAATGAAATAATGAATTCTTGAGTTCATATTTTCCTGGCTGGAGAGGCGGGAGATACCACTAGTAGATGATGAAACAAGAGTGAAACAAATGAACTTTCTCAGCAGCTCATATACTTGTGGATTTTCCCCATTAACGTAGAGATTGTCTGCACAATAAGAAGCCAATTTGAGGTCCTCTAATTCGGTATAGACACTGGTTTGAGACAAGTCAGAATCAAATTCCAGCTGTGACAAAGATATTTCATCACTACCTAAAGAACACAATAATTCGTACAGAATGGTTCTTTATTGTGCTCTGTGCAGCTTCCAATTCTATTTTAGATCTTGTAAATTCCTATCCATCCAGTCTGTATCTCAGCTGGGATAGGGTATAGAAATCTCCTACGCTTCTTCTCGACAATCCATCACTAATTGGTTCCTGCTTTATTATGGTATATACATACAAAAGAATCGCTGTTGGAAATCCAGATCTATGCTTCTGATAGGCCAGATTCAGCATTTATGCTAAAGCTGATTTGATCTTCTTTGATAATGAAAACTGACAGTTTCCAGGGTAAGACACTAGTAGTGTATTTGCTTCCTACGAACAGGAAAACAAAAAAAGAAGCTCTGCAGACTGAGCAATCCACTTCTGTATGTTTTCTACTTGTGAGAGCTCCATGTTGTAGCTAAAACCGAAGTAATAACGTAACAAGCATCTCAATACCTGCAATTAGTACCTACAATTACAAGCAGGATCCTGCATAACTTCATGTATACATATGCAAGGTCCTCGTCTTTGGCGGATTAGCCATCAGTGATAGTTTTACAGAACCCAGACAATGGATTTTGCTGCAAGTTTAATATTGCAGCTTTAAAATATAGAAACTTGCTGAAACACTTCACTGGAATACAGCTTAGAATTGCTATCAAAGCTGCAGTGTCTGCCAAGAACTAATTAAAAAGGAGCTATCTTGAATAAACTGGATTTTAAAAGTTGTAGACATGGCAGTCAAGTTAATTATCTCATCTACTTGTGATTTTAAAGGTACAGTAATAGCTTATGTAGAATATTATTATTGAAAAATGTTGATAAGTTAACTGTAGAGTGCATATTGTATCAAGACAGGCCAGAATGAGACCCACTGCGTTGAAAACACAGTGCATGGGGAAAAACTCATAGAAATTTATATTTATATCTAGTCTATCCCAGTGCCATACAACTATTATGGCTGCCTCTGTATTCAGCATTGTGTATGGACCATCCCCTCTCTGCCCCCTTATTCTTTCAGATAATATGGAAAATATCAGGGTGGATGTGGGGAGATGTGGAATATACAGAACAAGAAGCCTGTATCTGAATCCAGTCTCAGGTATGGTGACCTGTCTGCACCCCATAAAGGGGAATTCAGCAGTTATCTCTTTCTCCACCTTAGGGTTTTGCACAGTGCAGTATGTAAGAAATTCTGCATTGCCCTGAAAAAGCGTTATAGAAAAAGTCTCCCCAATTTTGTCTATTATTCACTTGTTCTTGCATCTGCAATTTTAAGGTGCTTCTTTGTTCTTCATCACCAGGCTCTGTAGCAGTTGTTGTTGCCAAAAGAATAGTTTTTCTAAGTACCTTGTGGAAAACTGTCCTCCTGGCTCAACTGGAAAATAAGAATACTCCAAAATGTATAGAAATTTTGCTGCTTCACTCTGCGGGTGTGCTCCCTTTGTGCAACACTACTCAATAACGTAGACACAGTGGCAGTTTCCTAAACACTTATTCCTGTGTGTGATTAATTTTCCCCTTGAAAGCACAAATAGAGAGGAAGAAAGAGTATGTGACTGTAGTGTCATTTTGCAGTTATTAAACGACTTAGCAAAAATCAGTAGCAGAATGTAAATCTTCAAGAAGCCATGAAAAACAGATGTGCCTTTGAACTCCAGCCTACATCGTGTGCATTGCCAAATCACTCTACAGATATCATACCTATTCATTGAATACTAAAGCTTTATAGCAATAGTAGAGATCATTTTCTCCTTCTAAAAGTTATTGCTTATTGATTTCAGTAAGATGAGAAATATATCATAGGAGAAACAGAAATATCTATCTCTCCTTCTTCGTATCATAAAACTTCAGCAATTTTAATAACATAAATTCTATTAAAATTCAGTTCTACTTGTGAAATGTATGCATTATTTCAATTTTTAGAGCATATAATTCTTACGGTTTTGTAGTAAGCGCTTCTTTTAATGTTCCTTGAACAGTCAAGATAATTAATTTTTTTCTCTTGGGTCTTTGTGAGTTTTGCATAGTGCTACTGAAGTCAAAACAATGTAAAATTAAGGGGAGGTCAGAATCAAAGTGTAATGGTCAGATATAAATCGGCAAATAGCAAACCCAGTATGAGGGTGGTGTGAACTTTCACACTTGCCTTAGACACTGAGATGGTCAAAAGCATCCTTTCTCAAAAATACGACTGTGTACAGCAGCCAAGGGAGTGGGCACAACACGAATACACAAGGGATTAGGAGCAAACAAGAAAACACACAAATCAGTGTCCATCCTTGTGTTTTAAACTGATTTAAAAAAAAGTCTGATCCCTTAAAAAAAATCAAAACAAAAAAAAACCAAAAACTCTAAGCATGGTTTCTCTTCCTTCTGCACTGACATTTTATGAGAGGCACACTGCAGTAGAAAACGCAGCCTTTTCAGCAAAAGCCAGAACACTGTCAGCCACAGATATAAAACATAAAATTTGCTTTGACATCAGCTAATGAGCTTCTGGCAAAATTGTGTCTTCTCCTTGTGGTTGTCTTTGCAAATCATTCACCTCAAAAAGAGCAATGTGCATTATATCTAGATTCTGACCGGATTCTATGGATTAATAATGCAATTTTAAATTTGTTGTGTTCTGTTTCCTGTCTGTAGCTAAGTGGCTGAGAATTAAATTATACTTAAATTATACAGTGCCATAGATGTCACTGGAAGTTCGATTCTTCATGAGGACCAAAGTTTGTTCCTACAAATGCAAGTAGTTTTACTTAATCTTATCAGAAGATTGTTAAAATTTTCAAAGAATGGAAATATTAACCCCACCTTATATTTTCATTTTTAACTGTCAAACCTGATCTAGGCCAAATACTTTATCAAACCACTGTTTTCATGAACCGAAGTAATGACTGACTGAAATGTCCATCTGGCCCAAATAAGATATTGTGCCCAAATGCTTAGCACTGAAAGAAAAAAAAAAAAAAAAGAAGTAAATCTGAAGGAGACATGATGCTTCCTAAGTTTTCCTGTTAGTGCTGAGAAGTGTGTGGTTGCAATAGACTGTGCCCCCGCTCTTGACAACTAATACTTATATCTAGCTAATGTTTTGGGGTTTTTTTTGTGCATTTGCAGTAACTGTGCTCTTTTTTACTCACCTCAAGATTGTTAGTAGGTTTCGCCTAAGAAAAATATCTTACCAATAGCAGTAACTTTGACCTAAATGAGACCTGTAGTTCTGGCTTTCTTTTTCAGGGATTGAGCAAAAGCCTGAGGAAAGACTTCTTGCAGGGAGCTGATAAACAAAAGTGTTATTGAAACAAGTAGTATCTTCACATGAAGACCTCAAAAGCTGCAAGAACTTAAAGGAATGGAGCAGTATGCTTTATATGGTGATAAATTCTGGCTTGCTTGTGTTTATAGTACCAGATTCCATCACAAAGTGAGTGATTATTTTAATCAGAAATGATTAAATGTTCTAGTTCCAGTAAAATCAATCTGTCTATCTATCTATCTGTATCAAAACAAGGCGTGCTCCACATTTTGGACAGAATGTATTATACTACCATTGTTTTCCAAGTTAGTTCTCTAAAGTCATAAACATGACCTTAGAGTCAACATGGGATGCAAGAATGGGTCTGTCTTTAAAAAATGGGTAACCTTGAATCATAAAGTAAATATGCACATAACTATGGTTAGGTACACTATTATTCCTTCATGAAATAAGATTTATAGGCTAAAAAGGACCAATTATTTTTTTTTTTAGAAAATATAGGTATTTTTGTTGCTTCTGGATGTAGTCTTCATTTAAGTCAATTCTACTCCACCTTTGTGAAATTTGATTCCAAATTGGTTGGTGAGAAAAAAAAGAGTCTCCATGAATGAGTTTGCTGGGTAATAAGCCATGGAAAAATACAGCTCAGAATCAAACCATCTGCAGAAGCTGGTTATACAGACATAAATTTGGTCATGAAATTCTGGTCCCCATTACCTGGGGAGGTATATTGCAGTGAAAGTAACAGATATTTAGCTATTTACCAGATACTTCTTTGGCCATAAAAGAAAACAATCCTTTTTCTTCCCCTGAGGAAAATAGTCTTAAAAATATACGGAGTGACATAAATGTGTGCAGTGATATTTTTAAAATATGTAGTCTGTTGTTAAGGATACAGATGCTGAACAAAGTATTACCTAATCCCTAATGCTTCTCTTCCACAATTAGTAGTTAGTGTTTGATTTTTTTGTCACCTGAAGGGTTCATGCTGTATTTGGTGAATGGGTTTAGGATATAAATAATCTTTTCCTCAGACATTTTAGCAAGCTGACTGGAATAAACTATCAAAAGTGTCTCTGAGATGTAAAAGCTTAAGTTATAGTATCAAAACATGCTCAAGTAATATAGAATGTAGCACCTCCATGTGGGAATAGGTATCCAGGTGCTCAAGATGCTGAAAGCCCCCTAAGTTGCTATCAATACCCTTAGATGCTTAAATCCTTTTTTTTTCACTTCTGGTCCTCTACTCTCCTCAGGTTAAGGTCATAGCCATAGCTTTAGCTCACATAGGCATGAATGTTTTGCCCTAACTCTTAACAACTGGAATGAAGTCTTATCTAATCTTTTTCAGAGTTTGGGGTTTCCTTTCAAAGCAGAGGCTCAGAAGCTTTCAGCCTTTCCTCAGTGGGCCACAATCAAGATTTCAGTTGAGTGCACAAGATAAAATCCCTGGTAAGCATCTAGAACTTTTTTTTGATTCTTTACTTTTTATAGTATTGAGTATGAAATATATTCTCTGCTTATTGGAAGCCTCATCTGAACCACCCCAGGGCTCGGGCATGTTGGATTTTCCTGTGTGTTTCTTTGTCAAATGCTTATGCTGTGTCACTGAGCTTGTGTATTATTTGTGACCCTGACTTATTATGATGATGCTCTAGCCAGCAAGCCTCACGCTTTTCAAAATATAAACTCTTCTGAAAGGTCACTGATATTTATATTTAAGTGGAAACTCAGAGTGATATTAAAGTGTTTGGAGTTCTCAGAATTGTATGAATGATTTTACTGTTCCTGCAAGTGCATGACAAAAATGCTGACAGGGAACCCTCAGGCCACCTGCTAGGCATAACAGCATTCACTCTGTGCCATATTAAGGGCTGAATGGCAAGGTTGACACAGAGTTGCTCAGTAAAATAGATCTTTCACATCCTGCAAGAAATGAAACCCTAGCTTTTCAGGACAAGCATCTATAACCACCCAAGAGAGCACTGCAATATTTCTATTTTTTAAATGGGATTTCAGTCTTCTAACTCCTTCTAGCCCCCAGCTGGGAATAAGAAGAATAAGGAGAACTGAGGAGTGAAATCCAAGAATTCAAGCAGCATTGAGATATTTGGGGTTTTTTACTCTTCATTTATAGTCATGCTACATGCCATAGATATGACATTTTGACATTATCTAAGCTCTGCATTTGAATGAAGCAGCAGCTGCTTGCTGGATTACAAGATTTCTATTACAAAGAGCTGTTGCTTCATACTAGAAAAAAAAATATCTGCAAGCACCCTTTGATTTTAATTTATTTTAAATTGTGAACAGAAAAAAAGAAACAAGTCTGACTCTGCCCTCTGATTTCTCAGCCTGAGCATCAGGTCATTATTCTTTTGCCCTTGCAGAGACACTGTTTTCATGAAGCTTAGGTTGCAGACTGCATTTAGAGTTGACCTTTCTATTGAAGAGAACAGTGAGTAATTCAGAACCTAGCAGAATTACACTAAGTAATATATGTAGATCCATGAAGTAATGCTGATGTAATCGCTGATGTAATGTCAAACTCTGAATGAAATTTTTAATATTTCCTTTGAAAACCGTGGCTACTACCCAAAGCCATTCAGAGGAAAGGGAAACTGTACATGTGAAAAAACTGCTTATTGACACTATTACAAGTGGGAGACCATATAGCACAACGCTATATAGACAGAGAAGGCAGCTGCAGGAAACAAAGCTCTGAATCTTTAGGACTCCTTTCTCCAGGGAAGGTATTTGGCTAAATACTATTTTCTTCTGTCATATTGTAATTTGACAAATTGGCAGAAGAGTATGAATCATTTTGCTACTTTTATCTTCATTTTCTGTTTAACCTAATCAAGTTTTGGAGTGTCAGCACATCAAATCCGAAATAAAATTTACAGCTGGGATAGAAGACGATACACCACATGGTGGTGTCTGATGGACAATTAGAAAGCAAAACAATCATGAGGAATAGAAAATATATATACATACAGGGTCCACCTTTGTTGAAAAAGGAACCTTTAACATTACTTGTCAACAGTGTCCTTACCTTCAGCAGATAGCCTGAAGATCAAGCATGTAAATTCTCATGGAAGAAAAATATTTTCAATAGATAAAAGACACAAAATGATAATGAAAAATGTTCTGTTTTCTCTAATGTACTCTAAATCAAACACTCTATCATATGATATGTTTTACGTTAATTAGTTTAATCCATTTTTAATTAAGCTGATGTTTCTATGCCAACAAATGGTTTTTAAATTGTGGAAATCTTGGTGATGTGGAATGAGAGTAAAAAATTAATTGCCTAAAACATTATTTTGTTGTAATTCTTTTAACTAATACGTGAAGTGCCACATTTGTAGCTCGAGCTCAGCTAATGGCCACAGCTCCAGTCCTGTGAGAGAATCATTTAGCTCAACTGTCTTATACATCAAAATTGATTGTACCGCAGTAACAACTTTTCTGAAATCCCATCTTTAAATAGGGATATGCTAGAAATGAGATATTTACTACCAACAGGTACCGCATATAGGTCTACAACACAGCAGACTACTTTTTTCCTACTCAAGTTAATTATCCCCAGATTGTTTCACAGATGAGGATCAAGTGTTACGTCAGCAGTTATAAGCATAGTTGCAGTGCAACGGAGAAGATGGTCTTGGAGGAAAATAAAGACATCTTAAATACATTATAGGGGTTTTCTTACATTCAGACTGAGTTATAAAACATGGTATATGAACTGTGCAAACAATATGTAAGTAACATGCCCAACATGGAATAGATTTAAGAGTATAAAAGTAGTTTATCTGTGAAATAAAGGACCTGTATGATTTCTTTGGGGAAAAATACCTACTTCCAGGCAGGTAGAGACTGCAGTAATACTGGCTGCCACGGCAACTCTCCATCCTGATGGCAAGTGATATGTCTTCTTTCTCCCCTGTTTTCCCCTCTCTCTTTCCCATCTTCTACTTTTTTCCTGTTCTCTTTTTTTTTTTTTTTTTTGGTGTATGTTTGTGTTCACTGCTTCTATTCCTTATTGTTTCTGCTAAAAAATAAGGCTGATATTGTTTATCTGACTTCCAAGCACTGTGAAAATCTCGTTATGTTTGGAAACTATCCACGAGAACACAAGTTTCAGATAATGCTATTGACATTAAGCAGTTATTAAAAGAAATACGTAAAAGAGCCTTGACAGAGCTGGAGCCAGAGGATCCATTCTGCCAGGCCTGCGTCTCGGATCTCTAGACTCTTCCATCCCCACACTTTACTCTTCCTGATCCCTTGAGTCTTGAAATATATTCCAGGATAGCACAGTTCAGCAGCACAGGGGAGAAGGCACCATGAGTAGACTAAATCCTCTTCAAAGATTTGAGAGCAATGGGTAACAATTCTCTAAAGCTGATGATTGTACAGAAACCAGGTTTCTTACTTCTTCGTTCACTGGCCTAATCTCTGAGCTGATGCATAAAAAGACAATGGCACAACAACCAACAGTATTCAAAGAAAAAGAGAGGCTCTTCTCATTTTACAAAAGGAAAAAGTTACACATCTATCGTAAGAAAAGGATCTTAGACTAGTAATCCAAGTCTGACAATACCCTCTTCTTACAGCTCAGAATTAAGTTTACAGACCATGAAATGTATAGGGTTTCAGGTCCATTCTACTTTCTCGTTTTCTAGTGCCCAGTTCAAGATAGAATCTATTGTGAATCCCTACTGTGCTGTTTAAAACTTCCATGTAATACTTTGGGCCCTTCAGCACACAGGATGTTCTTCATGATTTCTAACACCACCATGTCAACACCTTTGTGGATCTACTGCTGGAATTCCAAAATTTTTTAATGCCGATACAGTCAACACATCTAAATCTGGCCTCATGAGTACAGAATAAGCACACTGAAAGTAACAGCTTTTCTATTTTCTGAATTAATTTATTGAAGCCTCTGAAATTATATACCACATTAAATCTTTAAGTTATAAAGACTCAGGCCAGTTTTGGCCACTTTTTTGTGTGTGTGTCAAATTTTAATGAGCACTTCTCTTGATGCCTATGTCATACTCTGTTTCTGGCTGCTTCAATTAAGGAGATGATCATTACCGTGTTTAAAGTCTAACTTCCCTAACAAATCAGACTAAAATTAATATGACACTGAATATGCCTCCTTTGCCACTGATTTAAAAGATGCAGCAATAATTATGCCAGATTGTTAGAACTCAACTGTTTAAGGACAGAACATTGCTGCTTACACGGTATGTGTCACAAATTGTCTTAATTTTTCACTAGATTCTTCCCATCAAACTACATTTGCCGAAAAGGATATAAAAACAGTCTGTTCAAAAACAAATTAAAGAACTAAGGAATTCAAAATACTGACCCTTTCTATCAAGTAAACGCAAAATATAAAATGATGAAAGGTTCCAAGAATATTCTGTGGGATGACAACTAATCCATATTGTTGTCGTGGCAACCAGAATGAATGCAAACTTATTTTTATACTAGAAATTGAAAACATTGCTGTCAGTTATAAAACTAATTATTTTAAATTACTAATATCTATTGGAAAGTTGGAAATTTCCAAACATAAGTGCAACCTACTAGATTTATACAAAAATTTAGAATCAGAAGAAATAGTAAATATTAATTCTTTGTATCCATAACAAGAATTGAAATTATAAGCAACTTATTTTTCATTAAACAAAAGTATTCTGAGCTATCATTTTTGCCAGTTTAGAAAATATCACACAAAAAGCAGATGCCCAGAATTTGAACTAGCACTGCAGGAATTAAAAGAATAATTTTGTGGGTTTTTTGCAAATGAGGCTATCCAGGAGCTCTTTATTGATCTGTGTAGGCCACCTGATGTTTTTGCCTGACAGCCTCTTTGTTGGGATCCTCCTGAGTTTGGAGAAGGTGATCCTTGAATATTAACCAGCTTTCTTGGGCACCTGTTCCTTCCAGGGTTTTATCCCACAGTAGTCTACCAAACAGATCCCCGAAAAGGCTAAAGTCTGCACTCTGAAGTCCAGGGCAGTGAGCCTACTTTGCACCCTCCTCACCGCCCTAAGGATCTTGAACTTCACTATCTCATAGTTACTGCAGCCAAGGATTCCCTTGATCTTTATGTTCCCTACCAGCCTTCCTTGTTGGAGAGAACAAATTCCAGCATGGCACCTCTCCTGGTTGGCTCTTCTATCTTGCAGGAACCTCCTAGATTGCTTATGCCCTGCTTGTCCCTCCAACAGATATTAAGGTGGTTGAAGTCCCTCATGATGACCAAGGCTTGTCAACATGAGGCTACTCCTACCTGTCTGCAGAGGTCCTCATCTACTTGGTCTTCCTGGGCAGATGGCCTATAGCAGACCCCCACTATAACTTCACCTGTCCCTGCCTTTCCTTTAATCCTGACAGATAAGCTCTCGGTGGGCTCCTCATCCATCCCCAGGTGGAGCTCCATGCACTCCAGCTGGTCATTAACACAGAGGGTGACACCTGCTCCTCATCAACCCTGCCTGTCCTTCCTGAAGAGCCTGCATCCTTCCATTCCAACAGTCCACAGGAGCCATCCCACCACATCTCTGTGATTGAGGCGGTAAGTAATTGAGGCAATAAGCAATTAACTCTAATTATTGTCATGAAGATAAACAAGCATGACCTTGATCTGATATGGCTAGGGAATTAGTGGGATACATCAGAATGTACAATCATTGAGTAGTGAATTTTCATGGTAAATCTACTCTTTAGCGTGGGTATTTTATTAGAAGAATATATTGGTCAGTAATGAGACCCATGAGCTCGTAAGAAATAACAGCCATTCCAGGTGTCTTCTGAGTGCATTCAACAATCAACCAGGGTTTTAATCAGAAAAAGATGTGCAAAAGCCATTTCTGTATAGATGTTAGCTTTAGGTGTTGCAAAAATTGATGTGTAGTGTGTAACACAAACAATTAATTTAGTGTTCTGTTTTTTTTTTCTTTCACATTCTGAGATATTTAAAGATAAAATATAATCTAATAATAAGGGTTGGAGAGGGAAGATTAATGTAAGGACTTCATTAAGTGGCACTAAGATTGCTAATTCAATCTGCTACTTCTGCTTAGGAATGTAAGATTGGGATTTATTTCTATCTGAAAGAAGCAGAATTTTAAAAATAGCATAAGATCCATTACAAAGAAGAAGAAAAATTATAATAGTCTAGTACAGTGTGTTAATTAATACTGGGCTAACCCTGGGTGACTGGAAATGTCAACTACAATTGGCCACGTCAAGCCACAAAACGTGTGCAGTCCAGTGATCAAAAAGATGATAATTTGAGGAAAGCAGAAAGGAAGCACCTCACGCTAATGCACATGAGACTTAAAAGAAATGGAAACAGCAGTTGTTGTGCTGGCCTGAGACAGCCACTGATACTGGCACCAAGCACTAGCTCCTGGCAGTGCCAAACTAGTTTAATCCAGGGTTTTCTGCAAAATATGATTGTGAAGGTAATGCATATTTTTCAATGTGTAATTTTAATAGTGTCGTCTTGGCTCCTCTTTGTCTGTTTTTCTATGCGTACAATGGAAATACATATTAAATTTTTTCCCTTCACTCCCTTTTGTGGGGAAGATTGGTGTCTGAAATTCAGCTGCAGCAAGTTCATTTTCTGCAAATAACACTATCACGTGTACCATTCTTTAGCAGAAAAAAAAATGCTATTCAAAGTTCTCTGCAGGTTTAAGAAACATTTTATTTATGCTGTAACATTACTGTTTCCACCATCTTCAGAGTACAATATAAAGAAGGAAGCTGCTGAAAGCCAAAATGTTATCTTATAAATAAAGCATTTATCTCCCCCATCTTTTGAATACCATTTACTTGCTGAAAATGGAGTGTGCAGCAAATAAATAATATTACCTAGGAATGTGCTAGATGACAGACTGTTTTCCTTAAATTTTTAAGTTCTTCACAAATAACATGGTTCTACTGTGTCTCTCCAGGATTGGCAAAGTCCTTGTACATTAAACGTGACTTTGAAGAGTTTGTGTTTTGGTCAGAAATGTAATTCTGACTCCAAGAGCACATCAGCTGCTGTATAAGAATTAACAAAAGCCAAAACTCAAAGACAGCGATAAGAAAACATAAATGATTGTTTTCAGGCACTGCTTAAAGCACTGACTGAAATGTAATTATAAATCCTCTGGAATAATATTGGAGAGATTATTTAGTAAAAGTTTTGCAGAAAAGCCATGTAGTTTTGTGTAATTTGTTGTGAAGATTTTCTTTTTTCCTGTGCTGTGGCATACTCCTGTGTACAGTTACATAGCACTTGAACCAGCTTGATAACAAACTCTCAGAATCTCTTAGCCCAAATTAAGACAGAGATGAAAGTTTTCCATTAAGACAGATAGAAACACAGACAGACACGTAGAATCTCTTGGACTTTATGAGTCACCCAACGAATCATCTTCAGAATGAAATTTGCATTTAGTTTATTTGTTTCATTTGCTTTCTAGGTAGCCTATTCTATGGTTAATCATGGCAGGATCTGTAAATCTTCCAGGGAAATACTGAGCCAAATGACTAATATCACTCACCAGTTGCTTGTTTTCTCATCTTAGCTTCTGGAGTACTATACATAGTGGGCTGATTTGGTTTTAGCATATTTTTGTTACTATCAGTATTTTAATAAGTATGCTAGAGGGGGGCAGATGAGAGGCAAGCTCCTCACCCTTGGAATAGAAATCAGTGAGATCTGTGCTGGTGTCCCAGTTTCTTGTCTCTCTTCTGCTGTGTTTTCTAGGAACGTGTTTTAGGAGTGTTTGGCAATTTTTCTGATGTGTTTGGATGTGTAAATTAGACATTTTACTGATACCTAAATCTTTTCTTCTTGAGTTCATCTATAGTGCTCTGCCAGATGATCAACAAGCTTCTTGTATTCCTTTTACATCTATGCTCTGTAAATGTTTTGTGCAGATATTTAATTTTCTCGGGTTTATGAAAACAGTTTATGTTAGACTGAATACAGGCTATAGTTAACTGCACAACTCTTTATTATTAAATGGCAATTCATTAGGTTTTACATTATTTTCAGAACTTGTTGAAGTATTCATTCAGCTGGAACAACAGGAATAGTAGTGCAAGACAATGACCAGTTTTCTGCCCCACCTCACTCTTGTCCTACAGAGGTCAGAAATGTGTCCTTTGTTTCTCTCGATTTCTGCCCTTGGACATTGCTGGACGTGCATTGCTACTGCACTTGATTTGCACTGCTGCAGTGGAATTACATTTTTCCACCCTGCAGCTTAGAGATTTGGACAATTACATTCGTTGTTCCTCCAAAAAGTCATCTTTGGATGGATATGGAGTGATCCTTGCTGGATCACAAAATGGGTGTGTAGAAGCAGGTAAGAGTACATGGCTAGAGCTGGCCTCATCTGATGTGTAAACTGAGAACTTAAATGGCCATAAACAAGTACTCTGTACTCTAGGAAAATTAATTATCTTTCTCTACTAGGAAGTAAGATGACCAAAAAAAAAAAAAAAAAGAAGCTTGGATTTTCAAATTGGCCTCTGGAATGAACATGAATCTAGTGCCTGAATAAACTAACTTAATTCTCATGCAAGTGCAAGTTAGATGACTGCAACAACATTTATCTTGTGCTGTTTCTGAGAGTCTCAACTTCTCAATGTTGTAGGCTTAAAGTTACAACATAATTGCCTATTTTTGCGATATGATTTTAATGGTAATTTTGCCTGCACTTCAGGCTCACCACCACTATGTACGCACTACGTGAAATAATTTTGAGACCAGTAGGAAGTATGTTCTCATTCATTACCAATCCTCTGTACCTTCAAGTCAGTTTAAAATCAACATGTTTTAATTTTTTTTTCTCATTTTAGTTCAAATTGCTTTTCCATGCTGCATTAAGTGACCAGATTTTATATCACAGAACATGTTAGTTTGAATTGTAGATACTATACTAACATATTTAAATGACAGCTACTTAATGTTATGGTGATATTTTACACCAAGTAAAGTGTGTTTAAATTCATTAGATTTAGAGGAAGTGTGAATCAGGCAACAATGGATAATCACTTTATTCCTGTGGCAGCTATTGCTTCAGGCAGATGGGATTATTTAATGAGTCACTGATGAAATGCAGTAACAGAGGATCTTAGCACTGTACCTGCAGCGTTTAAGAAAACTCATGGTATAAGAAGTGAAGAAACTTGAAAGAAATACTATTCCAGCATGATCATAACAAAGGCACATTTTCTGTGGCTTTTATCTTTAATCTTTTTTTTTCTTCTTATTTACACAAAAAAACCCACTAAATAAAACCTCTGGTCTGAATAGTCAGAAGTTATTAGTCATGATCTCCTACAACTTGGTTTTGTTTCAGCTAAGGACACTTGCCAATCATCGACCTTTCAGACCATCAGAGTGTGGAGCTGCCCAAGCACAGGTAACTAATGTAACTTGTGATATTCCAGATCCATCAGACCTCCGTTTGTCTGGGTGGTGTGGAAGGAAGGTGTGGTTATCCTGTAGGTTTTGTGTCCTACCTATTAGCCTCATTTCAGATACCCTAGAGCATCTCAGATAACCTATGTTTAGGCAGTTGAATTCATAGGATCATAGAATTACAGAATTGCCGAGGTTGGAAGGGACCTTTCAGATCACCGAGTCCAACCATCAACCTAACTCTGACGAAAACCATGACTAAACTATATCTATAAGCATGTCTACCCGACTTTTAAATACCTCCAGGGATGGTGACTCCACCACTTCCCTGGGCAGCCTGTTTCAATGTTTAATAACCCTTCCAGAATAAAATTTTTTCCTAATATCCAATCTGAACCTCCCCTTGTGCAACTTGAGGTCGTTTCCTCTTGTCCTATTGTCTGTTCCTTTGGA
>JAOTQQ010000032.1:59755732-59803783 GCA_026546715.1 Gallinago undulata
AGCACTACATCAACCCGTCTTTTGAACACCTCCAGGGATGGTGCCTCAACCACCTCCCTGGGCAGCCCATTCCAATGCCTGACAACCCTTTCAGTGATCACAGTACCTGAGCGAACTCAGCTCTGTCTATATTAGGACTTTGCATGTATATCATATTAGTCATAAAAAAAGACTTACAGAGAAGTATAATCTTGAGTGAAACTCCAGATCTTCTTAGCAACAGATTTCTGTACATCCTTGCTCTGCAGAAGGTGTCTGGTGCATCCCAGGGTGCAGCAAAGAAAGTAAGAACAGTTTCATGATTTCAGCAGCAGCAGAGGATGCAAACATCCTTTGAGAATGTACTGAAAAAAAGGACAGACAGGGGTTAATAGATATCAATTCTTAGCCAAGATATACACATTAAAAAAAGAAAAAAAAGAGAACACAGAGAAAATTTATATTGCTTATATGAACCAAAGTTTGAGAATTTGTTGACAGAGTGCAGAAAACCTTTGTGAGATCACAGTGAGTTTTTTTTAGGCCTAAGCAAAAAGGCCAACAGGGTTTTTCGAATAAATGTATATGATTTTTCAGAAATTCTCAGTCCTGGCATTTCACTGCTCGCCAGTATATTCTGAATTTAGAAAATCAGGCTGCTTCTGTGCTTTCAGTTTTGTCACTGCCTTCTACCACAGCAACTCACTGGGGATTTCGATAAGGAAAACACTTGCTGGCTTACTTTTACATATATACTTTCATATCTAAATATATACTTACATTTTTGCTTAAGTTTTTTGTTTTTTTTTTTATCTGAAATAAATCAAGAAGATATACAAAAGTATAGCTTTGGGGTTTTGCTTGCATTTTGTGTCTCCTTCTAGAGGACAGGATGCAGCAAGTCTTTCTGCAATGTCATGTTGCCAACAAGCTTCATAACATGGAAGGACCACAGTTTGGTTCAGTCTGAAAACAGCTATTCGTGATTTGAGAAGCTGAGTTAAAATATTCAAATATAAAGCTATTTACTTAACTCTTATGACTGTTCATAAAGACCAAATTACTTGCCTGTTGGTTTAGTAGGACATTAATAGCCACACAAGCAGTGTCTGATGTGTTCACGTTGGGTTTCTATGTAGTTCCAGAGGCAAAAGTTGGGATTGATGAATGATGTAAATGAACCACTCTTGGGCCTTGGCACTGAAGTATCTTATAATTGTATCATAGTGAGATAATGAACGGATTCTGACTTTTTTTTTTTTAAATTTAGAGAGTCTTGGAGATACGAATAGTTGAAAACAGAGAATACCAATTAGCTTCTCCATTTCCCTCTGCTCTTCTGCCCTCTCCTCCCCAGTCCCCTTTCCATTATAGACCTATTTCAGTATGACAGTTAATATATTTTTGTGATAATAGGGGTCTTTGAATAAGAAACAAAACCCATCGCATGCAGGACATTCACTGTGAGCATGCTATACACAGAGGTGGAACTCAAAAGACAAATTCATTCCAGATCTCAGTGTTTTGAAATTTTTCATTTTAAATTTCTAAAGCAGCAATTGCATGATGATGTTTGATGTACTTCAACTAATATTTCATATATAGTACATCTGATATTTATCGAAAGTGCTGGAAAAAAACACTCTAACCATCATAATTTAAATATCGTCCTATTCCTACTCTCTTCAGGATCCTTTAAAACAGGCCTAGAAGGGTCTATTAAATTGCATTTAAACCCAGTACACTTTGCAGGTGTCCAGTATAATGAACACTTTAAATGGCTATGCTCTAAGGTTAATTTGTTCTGTAAAATTGCCCAGACCCCTCTAGAGTATTCATTAGTAGAATAAAACAGAGACCTAATCCAGATAGATGCTAAAGGATTATCATTATTGCTGTAAGGATGACTTTGATAAAATTCTAATTGGTATTGCCGCATGGGGACTGAACAAACGAAGCAGATTATGATAAATACTGGGTTTCAGACCTCTCTAACTAAATTCTGAGACTGGAGGAAAATAAAGTGATCAAATTCATCTGAAAACAGATAGCTACCTCAATTTACTCCAGAATTTCTTTGAGTGGCATGAAAGATAAAATTATACTCAACTGCAGATAATTACACCAAATGTCAGCACAATACAATTAGAGCTAAAAGACCATTGCAGCACTCATTTTGCTTTTAACAGCATCTTCATTCCAAACTGTCTTTTGTCTCATTAGCACAGGACTGACAGTTTTAAATCTGTAGCTATACAGATTCATCCATAATAATATCAAACACGCTCATTATATTTTTTTTTTCTCTCTGCATTACATCAAAAGGAGAAATTTTCTGCTGGGCCACTTACACACAAGAGAGAATTTATATTATCTAAATAAAATTAAAATAAACTGTCTTATTTTGTATTTAGATCTATAACTGGTAAAATTCCTGTGTCATGAACCCCTAATTCCTATGCTACTAAAACACATTGTGAGTAAGATAGTCATTGTATAGGTCCATCAAATAGAAATTTCAATTATTTGGTTGTCATTATGGATTTTGCCCTTAGCAAAATATAAATTGGCATGCTTTTATGTGAGTAAGTATTAAATTATCATCTATATTTGATCTAGTTTGAACTACACCACTCTTGAAAGAATAATTCCACTCAACATGAGTTATGGTAGCAGAACATAATCTTCATTTTTATTACTATAGGTCAGTTGTTGCTGTAAAATAATCCCTTCTTTCTATGCTGTCTCCACCTGTATAATAACAATATTAGTTATTACTAATATTGTTTATGATACCTTAAGTATCATAACTATTTCAAATACACACATTATTGTAGTCTGCATAAAGTTAGATGTCATATGTAGACGTATCTGTTGTTCTACCTTTTTAAATAATGATAAAAATTATGAAGTAAGTTTATAAACACAGTATCTGTGTTTATATCTGCAGCCACCTTTCTGTGTAAATGGGACATAAATTTCAATTCACATGTAAAGAAATTTGAGACAGCCCTTTCCTACTAAACTGGGGTTTTTCCTGTGTAGGATTTAAATTTGAAACCATTTGAAATACATGAAATTGTCAATGGATTGTACAAATAATATTTGGGAAGTTACCATATGAATTATGGCTAATTTAAAGGCAAATAAAGAGCCTAAAATTAAGCAAAAAGAATAAAAGGTCTGGTTTTATATTATTTCTGAAAATTGTTGAGGCAGGTTGGTGAAAAATCTCTTTAAGTACGTAATTTCAGCAGTCTTCAGGCAAATAGCATATCTATATTCTTTCATTACACTATTTACTTAGAATCTCTAAAGGCTGTAGCTGAGCACAGGCTGAATAAAAAGACGCCGTATAATTCAGAAAGGCCAAGATAATGTGATTTTGCTCTGGATCTGATTTGTTTCTATAAACAAGTTCTCAGCTTCAATTCTTTTAAAATAAGCTTTCCTCTGACTCAGTTTTACTGCTGATAGTTACCTGTTCATTTGCACTGTATTGGAAAATCACGAAAGAAGATAATACGATCTACTCCAGAGTTTTTTCCTCATGAGCATTTCCTAATGAAGTTGTAAGGTTTTATCACCTATACTATATGTCACCAGCAGGCAGGACCGAAACCTCAACCGCTTCCACCACAGGCTCCTGTAACGTATATATTTATAAGAAAGAGTAGTAGTACGCATTTTTAGTCAAAGATGAAATATTGAGGAGTCAGGACTATACGTCTCACTCCTTTTTACGCTATCACTTTGTTAAATATAGACTTATGCAACACGAGTGATGTTTTTATCATAAGCTATATTGATCAGGAAAGCTACTACAATTGTAATTTCTCTCTGTGTGTGTCACGGGTATTTCAAATGGCTCTATTACAGCTGTCTGTTTGAGTGTGTGCAATTAAAACATTATGGCACCAGTTACAAACAGGACTGATAACGTTCTGTATCATCTATTCTTAGGTCAAAAACCAAGTAATGAACTAAACCTCCACATATTTTCTGAAATAAAAGTTTTATGGAGAGTGGTAATATTTTAATTTTGTATAGCAGAAATTTGTCCATTTTTCCAACTCTATCAATTGCTTAAATAATAAAAAAGATCCTTCTCTGCTCACCCCTCGCCCCATTATGTCTTTAGACTACCATTACATACATCACTATTAATTTCTCTAAATCTGTGCATATGGTGTGTCACAAACCTGTAGTTATCCACTTTTGAGGAACGTGGAGGTGTCATGAATTTGCCATTTTCTGCTGTCAATTCTGGAGCAGAGATATTCATTTTTCCCATTCCTGTCAGCCCTCTTCCACTGCAGCTTCTCACTCCTGATGCTTCTCTGTCCTCCCTCTTTCCGAAATGCGTTTTCTGTCTTGGCAGATGTTTCAACCGGAGAGACAGGCAACTGGCAGAAAACAACTCCTGTTGTAACGTCTCCTCTCTTTGTGACTTTGGGGGATGCTGATACGGGTTTACGTGATTTCTGTTTGAGGCTGCCACCCCTCTTCACACTTTGCTGTGTATCTGATCCCTTTCGCCAAGTCCCAGAGACCTTAAGAATAGGCATGGCCATATCGTTCCTGCAAAGCGGGAGCTATCACACTGCTACTTAAGTATCTCTGTCACAAATCCAGTCCAACATTCTTCTAAAAATATTCTAAATATTCTTCTAAAATCTGTTCCTAATTGTTCTACTCTGTTCCAGAACGAACCGCACACGTTGTGCATTCTGTACATTGTCTTAGAATACGTGCAACCAGCAGTGCTGATTCTTGAGAGTTTGGGACATTAGAGCTGGTAGTGATAGACATCTAGGTAATATAAAAAATCATCAAAACATTAAAGAAAATTAGATTTTAAAATAGCAACAATCTTGGTATTTGTAACATCACATACTGGTGGATTCGGCAGAATGCCTATCTGGTAAGTCCCCATTGAGGAACAAAGGAGAAAGAATTTCCAGCATTCTTGATTAAATAGGAATTTGTTCAACTTATCTGGAAGCTTTGCAAATTATTTTAGATGATATTTAACTGAATAATTGAAATGGCCCTAAATGTATTGGCAAAAATTAGAAGCTAAACAACATTGCTACTGAAATACAGATAAGTGAAAAACAATATATAGTTTGATTTCATCAGTTGTTTCAATGAGCTCAGTCAGTGTGTTGGTGATTCAAATTAATTCTTTTTGAACAGTCATGCAAATTTTTCTGTTGCAAAAAAATTTCAGTGGAAGAAATACATGACTTAGTGGAAATAAGACTGCTGAAATGTATTTCTCCGGCTGATCGCTGTCAGCTGAGGCTGATACAAAGAGTGAGAGACAGAGAAGAAGTATGAAGGACTTTCGATTAAAACAAAAACCAGATCTCTGCAATTTTGTAATTTATTTTCTTTCCTGGAAAAAAACATTCTTAAGACCCTATGGATAAGAAGTTTTGAATGCTCTGGTGATCGTGCTGTTACCAACCATGGAAGTACATCTCAATTTGCTGTTATAGCGCCTCAGACTTCTCTGCTGTTAAGTACTATTGATGCCTCTTCTTCCGCATCCTTGCAATTTCACCCATGCTACAGGAATGTAGTCTGGAAAATTGCTAGCTCCTGTCTTATCACATGATCAGGTACAGAGTGTGTACCTTTCCACTTTCTATTCACAAGTTGTCATACATATACATAAACTACATAAAATACATCTTTTTAGTTCCCTTATCCTTCCACATCTGTTTTCTGTCCCACCCATCTACCTTCACGCCTTTATTGTCTTCTGTTGCCTCCTATAATCTAAGTGATAATAAAATTTTTATGTAATGTACTAAATAATGTTTTTATCTAATTTAGGTTTAACACGAAAGATGTGATTAGGTCTGGGTAGTGTAACTTTTTTTTTCTTTTTTTTTTCTTTTGTCTGACAGATAGCTAATAGTAACTACAAATTTTTCTTCCCAAAAGAGGCTTTTAAATTACAACCCATTTAAGTCCATATCTGACTTACTGGACATTTAAAGTCTGTGGTTTTAAGACTAGTTATTTTGCACTCAGAAACACTAGGAGCAAAGAAAATATAGAGAAAAAGAGAATAGAAAAGCATTGGAAAGAAAATGTATCTTAAGAAATGATAACTATTTCTTTCGCATTCAGCACCTTTCCGAATGTTTGTCAGCTCAGTTCTGTACATCTTGCTGACCATAGGTGTCCATGAAGTATCACTGCATCTTCCCCAAACAATAAACTTCCAATAAGGTTCAGTATGAGGGGCAATATAATCCCAAAGTCCTGAAATGGTCTCAGAGAGATACTGGTAATCTTCCTATTGCCTGACAGAACATTTATGATTTTAGTTTTATTTATTTGCCAGGTAAATTATTTTACAGATTGCTATTAAATCTAAAAATAGGTGGTCAGATCAAGAAAACACCCTTTCCTGTCTCTTAGCAAATTCATTTATCTCTAATAAACATAACATTTTCTATCACGTTATTTCAACAAGACAGACTTTTTTTATCTTTTCTTTCTTTTTGATTCTGACACCATACAAATAAGCCATCATACACTAATAGTGGTGCCTAAGAGTACCATCATACAAATTTTGGATAAAAAAAACATATGTACACTAGGACATGCTTGATATCCATCAGGTAACCGCAATTATACTTGCTCCATCAGCATGCCTCGTTAGTGAACTTTTTGCTCAGCACATTAGTACATTATACTGTTGCAAACCCATTTGCACTGGCTGAGTGTTTACTACAGGATGGAGTTCAAATAATTGCTTTTAGTATAGACCGCAGAAGCAATCTGTGAACTTCAAGTCCAAAATATTTTCCTTTCTGCTATGCTTTGGTGACAACGTATTTCAGTTGGGAGTTTCAGCCTGGGAGTTCTTTCAAACAAACCGCTAATCTATTCAGTTTAAATTTTTTAAAAGGGACAACTTTTAAGATTAAATAATTTCTGGAAATACCTGGAAAAATATATTCAAGGCCAGGTGCAGCCCAAGAGTGCTTTAGAAGACATATGTGGTCTTCGACACGTCAGCTGCAAGTCACTTGTGTGTGTTCACAGTCCTCCTCTCCAATCTTCTGTTATCTTCCCACCTTGGCAAAATCTAGACTTGGATAGAAACGAGGACACTGCCGTGACAGGTCATACCCTTCAGAGCACTTGAAAAGGAATGAGTGAAGAGAGGGGAAGAACAGAAAATATTAAACTATTAGCACTCAATATAGTCTAAAAATGTCTAATATGAAAACTATTTTCAAACTCCGTATTTTTTTTTCATTGCGTTTATTCATCTGAGGATTACCAGTGCAACACGGGTGCTCTTAAAATTATTTACTACTAAACGGCTAATGTGTCCAGATGTTAATTACTCTACTTGAGATTAAACAAAAAAAACAAACAAACAAAAAAAAAGACCGTTAGCCACTGAAAACATTTGATTGGCAATTACTCCTGACCTCATGAGGGCTATTGGTGTGAACCAACGTATGATTCACCAGTGAAATAGGTTATGAACTAAAGTCAGACTAGAAATCTTGAATATAACTGCTGCCTTCGGAGAAGTAATAAGCTGCGTACGAAATCCAGGCATCCAACACGAATGGAAGGATCTCTGCAAGGTCAAAGCCTGCTCAACATCAACCTTACAAGCTAATTTTCAAAATACACAGTTAACAACTTTAATCTTTCCCCCACCCTCTTTCTTACATACATCAGAAGTATTGTTCCAGATAAATACATTCAGCCGGTTTTCAAAGAACATTAGTTTCTGGGGCAAATGGGAAATCAGAATTTGAGTTTGATCTCAGGGTCTCTTTGCGTTGACTTGTGTCTCAGTTTATCTTCCTCAGTCTAAGTCTCAGTTTAGTGACATTTGGAATGTGTTGCAAATATGCAGTGTAGTTTGCAGTCTGTTACACCATTGTGTAATGTGCCATAAAGAAACAAGAATGTACTATTAATGATTTAGTATGCATTCCAACATGATAAAACACAGAAAATATCCATGTCTTTTTTCATTGAAACAAAAGGTTTCCCTGATTTTTCTCCAGTCTTTTGTTTTTCGGTTCAGGAAAGATATTTTTGATCTACACGGTATAACTGTCGGTTATGTGTATTCAACCCAAATTAAAAGGGATGAAGTTTGAAGAGTTTTTCCCATTTTTTTCTAAAAGAATGAAATTATATATTTTCAATAATTAATGATAAGGGGGGGCTGGAGCTCGATGATCTTTAAGGTCCCTCCCAACCCAAACCAGTCTATGATTCTATGACTCTAATGTGGACAAGTTAACCTGGAACTAGTTGCAATAATGTACTTAATAAAAACCTACAAAATGCCACCCTCTCAGTCAAAGGTCTGATAAATCTCAACGTTTTTACTGTGTTAATAAGGAATAATTTCCTCTTCCCTTCAATATTCTCACCAAGGCCCATCACACATTCAAGTCTCAGCTCACCAAGTCTAGGAAAAATTCTTTGGTACTGAAAGGAAGATGGAAGCTTTTAGTCCTCATTTACAATAGCATAAGAGGTATTTCCAAAACAATGATCTTAATCTGATAATTTTAACACAATTCCAATATTAAATATGGAAGCACTACACCATTTCTCTTATCTGCAAATCCTTTAGCTGTTATCTACCGAACAGGAGAAGCTGATTTGTTTGTAGAATGGTCTAAAAAACCCTCCCAAACTTATCCCTCTTCTACACTTCCTCCTTACACCACCGCCTGAGACAACATGTGCACTATTGTCTAAAACAACTTCCAAGAACTCACTTTTTTCTCATGCAACAAGTGCCAGAAGGAGATAAATATCAAGCAGTTTGGGGTGCAAGGTTAGCCAAAGACTAAAGGAAAGAGAGGTGGTTGTTTGGGTTTTTTAAAGTCCAAAACCAAAATATGTTGATTGGAAAAAGATTTTAAATCAGTTTCCTTTTACAAACTGATAGGAAATATCAGAAGATCTAATGGCTAGACCAATTAAGTCTCTAGATTTAGTCTGGAGAAGAGAAGGCTGAGGGGGGATCTGATCAATGCTTATAAATACTTACAGGATGGGTGTCAGGAGGATGGGGCTGATCTTTTTTCAGTGGTGTCCAGGGACAGGACAAGAGGAAATGGGCACAAACTTGAGCATAGGAAGTTCCATCTCAACATGAGGAGGAATTTCTTTAGTTTGAGGTGACAGAGCCCTGGCAGAGGCTGCCCAGAGAGGTGGTGGAGTCTCCTTCTCTGGAGACATTCCAAACCTGCCTGGACACGTTCCTGTGCAACCTGATCTGGGTGGACCTGCTTTGGCAGGGGGGTTGGACTAGATGATCTCCAGAGGTCCCTTCCAAACCCAAATCATTCTGTAATTCTGTGATTAGAGTATTTGGGTGCTTCAGGAAGTAGATTCATTGCTTTCTCCCAGCCACCATCATAATCAAACTTTTTTCACAGTTCCTTTGAGTGGAAATTCTTATTCACAACACTTTAAGAGAAATAAAATTAGGCAGGATTAAGTGATATCAAACATACCATACTGAATAGGGAGTAGAAACCCTCTTACACTGGAAGGGAAATGAAGTATCTGGGTGGACGAACCTCTCTTTCCCTTGAGTTCATTCAATGGCTCTTTTCGTGGCTCTTGCCCTTATACAGTTTTAGTTCAAATAAATAATCTTGTGGTGAATATAATGTTGCCTATATATTACCCAGAAGGTAATTATTATACAGGTTGAAATTTTTTGGAGGTGAAATAGTTAACAGCAGTGGCACTTAAAAGATTATAATAAATAAGAAATTAAGTTAAACTAAAAAAGCATAATTTTTAAAACATCATTCTGTGTCAAATAATCTCAGATAATAAATGCAGCAAAGGGGAAATTTTATTAGAATAATTTACTACTCATCCAGACTAATTCATGGAATATAATAACTTATTCACCTTTTGTTCTTACACGAGTTCTAATGCAAACTTGACTTATGTTTCTTCTTCTGTTATTCTTCCTAATACTGTAAGTGACATTTCAGAATGAAAACTGCAGAAAGAAATAATCATAAAATATATAAATATACACACAGGTATTAACACAATGTGGTTGCAATATAGATAAATATTACTTAAATTATACATAGGATTAACCTTATGTATTCTAAGAATTACATGCATAACAATTGCATACATTTTCCACTGAAGCAAGTGAAATACGTTAGAGATACAAAGGTGTGACTATAGAAATCAGTAATTAATTTGATCCAGAAAATTGCTACCTCAGTTTTGGACCATCATTTTTCTAGTGTAAGCAGATTGGCTGTGCCTTCACCTGTGTTCTTCTCTACTATATTGAACATCAATAAGTGAAATCAGTATTATAAATTAATCTTCATATTTGTATTTATTCGTTTTGGAAAAGTCTTACTTATATAGGCTTATGAAGTTATCTTTAGTTCATAATGTAGTTAATAGGTGATCAATAAAAGCTTCAATTTATTGTTCAGCTGCATTCCTGTTGCGCAAATCGCTCATCAGAATAACAAATGGTAGTCTCAATGATAAGGCAGTACTGATGATAATTTATGCTTTTATATCTATTCCCATATTTCATGGTTTTCCATGTTCATGTAATTAAAAAAAATATCAATTTCATTTTGTATCTAAAAAAAATTTTAAAATTTATCTGAAACAGGAACACACTACTATGTCCAAGCTACTAATTAGGACTGAAAATTACAGCAGATTCACTTCTCAGAGTTTGAAATTTTAAAGAGGAATATGATCTGGACAGATTTTATTATTCAGGCAACCTGAAGGAAAAAAGTTAAACTCTGTCCATATTTTTTATGCTTTAATGAGCTTTAATGAGACTCAGTCTCTACTTTCCTATAGGCACCTACTGCACATACAGATTTATGAAAAATATTAGAGACTTCAGTAATGAGAGTTTGTGCTAATGAAAAAGACTGTTCTAATTTATACACTGATACAGTTAGAGCTCAAATAAAATACACGCTTTATAATCAGTTGGTTATTTCAGCAAAAATTGCTTTATACACTGTTTGCAAATATAGCATTGAAGCAAATTAATGTATTAGATAAAACAGTTCTGTGGAAAACTGCATGGATACAAATATAGAAACTGGATAGGAAATTATCTGTTAATGGCCTGAAACTATGGAAATAAGAGCTAGAAGTAAAGCTGATTGGAGGATGGTGAACATTTGGTTGAAAAATTGTTTTTTACCAACAGTTCCTGATGAAGTCAATTGGGCATTGCAGGGAGGGCACTTTGGAGGTTTTATATAGAGTTTTATATAGAATTTGTGGAAGGCACGAAGCCAGCTGTGTCTCCTCATACACCAAGGCAAGAAGGGTGAAAACGCACAATGACCATGACTAACTAAAAGGCTGGTCTGAATTAAGACAAAATATTGTGCTAAAAAGCACAATATTTCCAGAGAAATAAAATCAACAGTATGAGTTGGAGAACAAAAGGCCTGAAAAGGACCAAAAGTCAGCTATGAAACAAGATTTCACACTGTGGGGGTGCCTGTACATCCTCCCCTCTTGGTAAGATGGGCTGGATAATAAGATGATGCAATGGGAAAGCAAGTTCTCCTGCAGTGAACCTTCTAGAAATTCCGCTGTTCTATTGCTCTGAAAGCAGAAGACCTATAGCTGAAGGTCCCCATAGCAGGAAAAATACCCAATGAACGAGTTGCGAGGAAATAAACAAAAGAATTTAGGGTGTTGTTTGTTTGGTTAAGCCCGTGAAAAAAAAAAGCTTTGAATTTCTACCCTTCCCTGTCTTTCCAACAGTGGCAGTAAAGCTGGAGTAACAGACTCTGGCCTCTCAGGTGGTATTTTATGTCTTTTTCCTTCTCCAGCTCTTCACATTTTCCTCTTTAGAGCAGCCATCAGGTGGTGTTCCCATGGGATGAATGCCATTAAGGGTAGAGCATATTCAAGGCAATCACTTCTCACCTGGTGTCACTCGCTCCTTTTTGCAGGCTTCCTATGATTATACTGTACCCTGATTTGCATTGGATTAGTGGAATTTCCCTGTCTCTTTAATGGAAGGGAACATATGGCACTTAGCTTTAAAAGTGCGCTACCAAACATAATGAATGTTGGATTGACATTGTTACACCCATAGGCTTTGTTGATAAAAACAAATATTTATACACTATGACATTCTTTCTGCAAATTGCTACCCCCTACTCAATGTATGATTCATGAGAGAAAGTATCAGATCGAATAGACTTGGCAAATGGGTAGGAACAGAGATAAACAAGCAGGGAGCAGGACAAAATTCCGCATTACAGAATACAGCACCGAATTGCCCGTTGCTAGAAACAGACCATGAACTTCTTACTGGTTTTAGAAGCTTCAGGACTGAGGCTTGTCAGCCTTGCTCTGTTTGAACTTTTCTTGACCTGCCCGTAGCTTTTTTTTTAAACTTGAGTTTTCTGTGCAAGTAATTTCTCTAATTGACAAGGTGTCCACAGCTGATTTGTTTTATTTCTCGCTCTATGGTCCAGCCATGGGTTTATATAGATAAAACAGTTATTCTGTTTAGAATGAGATGTTTATGACCCTAAATAGTGATGCAGGATAGAGAAATACAGAGCTGGTATGAAAGCAGAGGCCCTGAGAAGCAGAGACACGGCATGAGATATAGAAGAGCACAGACCTGGAATGGTAAGTCCCAAGGAAACACACGGCAAGAATTCCAGGGGGTTTCAGTTAACCCCATGACAAAGCTCAGACTTCCCACCTTCCCTGTCCTCCACTACATCTCAAGATCTCCTAGCCTGTGAAATTCCTGCCATTTTCTTCACTGCGTCTCCTTTCTTATATTTTAGAGGTGGGACACACTTATTAGTCTCTATGGCAAATGAATGAAGCTTCTTAAACTACTCAAGTACGCATTTTCTAAGCTGCCACCATGCTAAGTATAACTATCTTAGAACTTGATAAATTCTAAGTTGTGCCTTGACCCTGCTTTATTTTGAAATTCAGGAAAGAGACAGTTTATCATAGACTGGAATCTATTCTTGATGCAGTATAAATACTGAAATCACTGTCTGTACACTGCCTGGCATAAGGAAATAACTTAGAAATTTCAGAAATAATTTGATTCCCGTACTTTTATTTCTTACTAAAATGTAAAGTTCTAAAAATTTAGCAATTTAGGTATAAATATATATATATGTGAGGTACATATAGATAATATATGTACATTGGTTTGCCAGGTATGTAAATACATATGTATGTACAGTTATGGAACCATAAATATATGTACGTAGGTATGACTACCCAGAATTTCCTAAAGGTTGATCTTTGTAATGCGAGTTTTGGTCAAAAAATTATTCAACAGATTTTTGTACTCTGTACTGAGAAGTCCTGAGAAATTAGAGCTTATCTCCTACAAATAATAAAGAGTGATTTTTTTTGGTTATCTGTGTATTAGAACTGCAGAAGGAAGGGACAGTCCCACATAAGAATTTCTCCCCAGGGAGAAACTAGGCAACTGGCTCTGCAGCTATGCTTTATGTAATATATAGCGATCACTGAATTATTTCAGGGATTTCTGTTATTTTGTGTAATATTAGCCACTTATGTAATGCCAAGTATGCAATTTTTATGGATAGCTGTACGAATATGTGGCAATATATTGCTCTGTTACCAGGAAGGTTTCTTTTCCTGCCTTTTGGAAACTGAAGCACATTTCCACTATTTCTCCTTATTATCTGCCTTTTTTTTTTTTTTTTTTTTTTCGGTGACCATTTCATAAGGCAGTTGGACAACTTCATATGGTAATACTGATGTTGTGCCTGGTACTGAATATAAATCACGTGTGCGCCGGCTCCTGGCACCTCACATCACACTGACACTTCTGTTTGTCTTCAGCTGTGTTTCGAAACACCTGTAAACTTCCAGTTGAGCTAACACAATCTCTCACATCACAGATATTCTTCATCTCAAATGTCTGTTAAATAGAATATCAGTAGGTGTCAATCAGCGAGTCTTTGGTGCTCTTCCTGCAAGGTAATGACACTAAAGACCTTACTGCTTCACCCCGCAGGCTTTCAATCTCTGTTCATTACTTTGACACTGATTTCCAGTAGCCCATACGATGTAGGCTGTACGTCTAAACTCAGACTTCATATTATTTGAAGTCATGTTGAGTAATCTACAGCTTATTCTCAGACATTATTATATTAAACCTATCATATCCTGCAAAACCAGTTCTGACTTGCAGGCAGCCACCTTTTTTGGCTGTCACATCTTCCAGTACAGCTAACTTATGGGAATGTTAATAATAGAATTATAAAAAAAATGTAGAACTGGAGGCTACTTTAAAGGTTCTGTAGTTTTCAAACTGTTCTAAAAAATCCATAGGCTATTTCTTAGGAGTCTGCAGATCAATAAAAATTTAACTACCTGAAATTTTCTGAAATTGTACCAGTTGTTCTACAGTTCTGCTTTTCAATCACATCTCAAACTGTTATGAATATCTCCTTAATTTTTTTTAAAAAAAGACCCTTCATGTGTCTCCAGCGTTAAAGAAGATGTTGTCTGAAAAGTTACTTAGTTATTTTTGGTTTAAAAAGCAGAAATCTGCTGGGACAAACAAGGCAAAGGGGCAATCCAATAGAAAAGCTCAATTGCAATAGTGATAAGAAAAGCAGTTCGTTATTGTTTTGTCACACACTTGCCACAGCTTTGAATCAAGGCCATTATCTTGTTCCTGTTTTGAGGTACAGTTACTGAGTAGGTGAGAATCAAAGAGTCCATAGTCATGGTTTTCTACATCTTCAGCGGTTTACTCTTTTACTTTGTTGGCACTAATGACGTCATGGCAGTAGACATAATTCATGGTTTTCCAATATATAATTATATATTTGCTATTATTGTAACAGGGTTGTCAACTTTGAGTCATGTCGGGTAGTTTGGTACCAAAAAACTGGGCTTGTGCATCTTGTGACTAACAGTGGGCAGTGGCTCGAGAAAGGAACAGTGAAGAAAAAAATTTCACTTTTACTGTCTTTTAGCAATGAAAGCTTCGCTGTAAGTACTGTTCACTAAAAAAACAACTCAGAAATAATCTCTTAACTTCTATTATCATTAAAAGCAGAAGTATTAATGGTATGAGAACCCTAAAAGAAAACTGGCTCATATAGAAGAAATTATGTTTAAATAGGCTTTACTTAGGCAGCGTCAACTGATGAACAATAATTTCAAAGCTGTCTGATAAAGTATTTGCTAATGGAAAAATGAAACTATTTGATCTTTGACACCACCTTGAAAGAAGCCACCTTCATTTCAAAGACAATAGGGAGAATTCCTTCAAGCACAAATTGAATGAACTGGGGGAAAAAATGACAACAGGAAAGAAAATTTTCTCTTCAGCTGCTCCTGTGAATACAGAAGTGCTCAAATAATTTCTTTGTATGAGCCCCCAAATTATGAATATTAGACAAGATCACAAAGTCACAGGAGACCAGTAACTACCTTGCAGCAGCAAAAAAGGAAATTCCTACGGTGGATGAAAAGTACTATTCAAGCAAGTTAATTTAATAGCTCTTGCAGATAATACCAATACACAACATTTTCAAGACATGGGCAAGAATATGCTGCTTTCAGTTACTGCTAAAATAATCTTTACACTACTTTGCAGCTAGCTGAGACTATAGAGGTTTTGCTGTCAATAATTATCTTTATTATTTTCCATAAGAATTAGAATGTGAAGCATTGGAAGCTATGTTTGTTTTGTCACCCTTGTCCTGCTTGAGCACGGGCAGACATAGATTTATATGCATATCCAATGTGGATAATAGTTTTGTGCTGGAAAATGATATGGACTGAGGCCAGCACACCAGAATTTCACAGATGGTTCATGTTGAGTGACGACAAGTCTTGCCGTGCTGGTCTTGCTGAATTAAAAAAATGGTCACTAGTATTTCCTAGGAGCCTTGTAGTAGTCTCAAAAAAACCCACCCATTGGCAGCAAGAAAATGCCAGGCTGTCTAAAAAGAGTTTTGAGTACTGCTACGAAAAGAATTGGCCTCACTAAAGATTTACCGATGAAATTACACGTATTTTCAACTTTCTGTAACTATTTGGATTGTGAACACGATGGTTTGCCTTGTGTTCTGATATGAGGTAGCTATCAAAAATACTTGCCGTCCTTTCCAAAGTGTTCAGAAATCCAAGTCCTTTTTCCTGAACGTTCATCTGAACCACCATATGAGCATGAAAGTGAAACCCTGCTCAACAGGTATGCTTACATCTCTGGTCTTCTCTTGTGACTTAATGACCTTGATCTGGTAAAGAAAGAAGAAAGTATACTGGTTTCTAATACAGCTGGTTTTATCCAGAATCTTCAAACCCCGGTTGAAAACAATAACAGCTTTGAAACTGCACTCAACAGTGATGTAAAAAGCTGAAAATATATCACTGTCACTTTCATTAGTGTAATGCATGAAAGAATGACTGGAAATTTAAACCATTTGCCACATCTTGGAATTTTCGTTATGATTTAGCAGCCAGGGGAGAAGTTCAAGGGTGTTACGATGGGGAACAGAACTCGAATTTATGTAGGAATCTTGTGCTTTATTATGATAAAAATATAGAAAAGCACTCTTGCCATACGTTAGCAGATAAGACCAGAGCAGCTTTCGTGGCAATATCACTCTGTAATCATAGGAGTTCACCATTCCAGCCTTAGTGGTAGTGGAAGTGAAATATTGATACAGCCTAAAGGGATGCTGGTGGAAATGGACATTGATGCTTTTGAACCTTCGCTCACTTTGAATTTCAAGCCTCTCATTAGAACTGGTGTATAGACCTGTAGACATGCAGAATCACGAGTTTCTTCCTGTCCTATCAAACATTTTATCAATAGAACTAAACTTTTTTGACCCATGGGAAAACCTTTTCGGTCATATATAGGAAAAAAAACCTTGTTGCCATTTAGGCATGGTGTTCCCTGGGTACTTTCTGGGTTCATGGAACATATTCTTTTTAAAGGATCTGAGGGCTGCTATCTGTTTTTTGGTTTGGTTTTTTTTTGTTGTTGTTTGCTGCAGGTTTTTTTTCTCAGCCTTTTCAAGACCAAATTAAGCCGTTTTTGGGGGGTCTTTTTTTGCTTCATGGGGAAAATTTTCAAAGCTTCTAAACATTTTTTTTTTTACCATACTCTGGATTCCAATTTTGCCTGCATCTTTCTTATAGTTCAGTGGCCAAAAAAAAAGCATTCCAACTGAAACCTCACCGGTGCCAAGTAGAGCAGAATAATTACCATCTGTGTCTTACATTTTACACCTCTGTCAAATCCCACGAAAATGACTTTTGCCCTGAGTCACTATACAGGTGACTCAGACTCTAATAGCAATTTTCCACATCTTTCCACAGTCTTTTTACAGTACAGCTGCCAAGCAAAATATTTCATCTTTTCTATCTTTGTATGTGATTTTTCTCCCGAAGCGTGCTAATATTTTCGCATTTATCCTTATTTTGCTTCATTTTATTGATTTCTTGAATTTCTAAAGAGCATTTCAAATTCTATTTCTTTTGCTTAATATGAGAGAAAGATAAAGACAGGCCATTAAACACAGGCTTTTTAATTGGATTCGGCCTTCTTAAAAGACACGTTAAAGTTATTAAAGAAAATAGTGCAAGCTTACGCTGTGAAAACAACAAGATTGATGTTAAGCACTCTGTATTACTAACCTTCTGTAAGGATTCCTATGGAAATCCCTAACGATTTATAAGCACATTGGCATTCCCTTTGGCTCAGAGGCTTGCTGAGTGCCCTCAAAGCATAACCTATTTTCATAATCCCCGCTTCACACACTCTTTGAGGATTTCCAAACTCTTGCAAGATTGTAGAATCCATTGCATTTCTTCCATCTTTTGTCGAGACACTGCGTTGGCAATCACGGTGAATACAAGCTTTCTCGCTGGTCTTTTTTAGCTCTGACCTGTAACACGGAAAGTCTTTTGTTTCAGGAGAGCTTTTTCTTCACGTCGACAGGCTCCTATTTACTCTCCATCCCGGCCTGATGCCGGACACGCTGAGTCAGGGACACATTTTCACCAAAATTCTCTCTCTTCCACACTCTCTTCTCTTGGCCTTTGCCCCAAGTTTCCTTGGTGACTTCATGTCTCAGTGAATCCATTACTAGCTCAAGTCTTGCAAGATCTACCCATATATCATTCTCTAGTTATCCACAAAATGTTTTCTACATTGTCTTTCCTTCTGAAGTGGTTAAACATGCCTCTGTTTTATACTTATTTTGGGGGTTGGGTTCCAGTTTAACTTCTGTCCCACGCTTTTGCCGCTATTGTTTTCTGTGTGAGCTAATTGAAAATAAGAAGAAAGATGGTGCTGCAGAGTCAACCATTCTCGAAAGTTTTGCTTTATCTTTCAAAGATTTAGTTCCACAGAGCTCCATTATTTTACCCCACTCTTTCACGCCTAATGAAGAACCTAAAGTAAATAATCTCCTTCATTCCTGGCCATACGCAGTATAGCATATAGTCACTACTCTGGGATATTGTACTTGTCAATGCTTTTTTTTTATTCAGTATATTACTTATAAGCTGATATTAGATCCCTAAATAAGTTATTATTGAAAATATTGACACTGGATAATCACTTTGTGTATATATATAAAAACATATTTTTATATATATATATAGCTGGACACAAAATATTGTAACTCTGTCACCTGTTTTTCATGAATAAAGCTTACTTCTTGGAATACATACAGGCACTGAATGTTTCAAATAATAGTTTGATGATACAGCATTAATATAACACTGAATGTAACCTATTTGAGTTAATAATTAGATTTTGTTTTGATGTGATGTTTTCCTTTAGTTTAGTGTAGTCCTGTAAGTAATAGTTCACGGTTTGGGGTATACTCTGGAGATTTTATTTTGCAGTGGTTTATAAATGGATACGGAATCACACACGTTTGAACAAGCAACCTTTGAGAACTGACATGGACAATAGCAGGATTCATGCTTCATAGTAACCCTACGTGCTTCTTCATATCTTCCTTGCTGGGATTCCATAACTTTTTCTTAAGTGCCAAGTTTCAAGGTAAGTGGACATAGGGATTCAGTTCTTGAAATGGAGGAGGAATTTTCTTTTATTCTACAAGCGTAAAAAGTTTTTTTACAGTAAAATTGGAAATCTTGTTGAGAAGTAAAAGACTGCTACTCACAGACTGCCACGGCAGCTGTCACCATAATCCCCTGATAGGCCACATAGTTCTTGAGTTAAACCAAGGTCTTGAGTTAAGCCAAAAATATCTTGATTTGTGTAGCTGGGTGCCAATTTCTTGACTATATCTTGACTTTTACTCTCGGCAGATGGAATGAATAGAAGGCTCCAAATTGTTATGAGAAAATTATACTTTCCCTTTCTGTTCTCTTGGATTTAAATGGCCAAATCTGGCACACTTCCTGCTCAATATTTTCTTCATGATGCTTTTTCCTTTGGCCTTCAAAGGACGTCTCCCACTTCTACATTAAAACTATATTGTTACACACATTGTGAATATCTAAGTCTTTCAGATAAGCAAAGATTTCCTTGAAGGCTGAAGTTGCAGTTAAAAAATTGCTATTCTCCACTCTAAGTGAAATGGCTGCTTTATGTCTTCTTTGTCTGAGCTTACCTTACTATTTACACAGTCGGATGACAACCAACATAAATGGTGAAGATCTTCTGAAAATCATCTCTCCCTTGGCATTCAAAAAGAAAACAAACAGTGAGTAACATAAAACTTGCTTTATTTTTTCCTTTCTTATGTAAATTACACCACCTTTGGGATTGTAGTAATAAAGCTTCTTTTTTTTCTGATAATATATGTTTTATTCTGTCTCACCTCATACCTCTACCTAACTAGCAGATAGACTGGAGTCTGTGCTGATCAAAGGTAAGAGATGAAAACTTGGTAAAAGTTTGAATCAAAAAAAGATTTTCATGATATTAGGTTAAAGACTTTCACATACCAAATTATGAAACCAAAGCAGAAGCAGACAGTATTTTTATTTTTATTAAATCTTCACCTTCTGGCTTCCTAAATGCAATTCAGAAATGGCTTTTTGACCTTTCCAGTTTTCAGTTCGTTTCACTGACACGTCTAAGCACAGCTGTAGCTGAAATGCTCCTTTCCCTTTTCTTCACATGCATGAATTTCATACTTGTGCGTTTTGGCTTTTGTTTCTACTGATCTTTTTTTTTTTTGTAAATCTTGATTCTGAAGAAACCTAGTACAAAGTAAATTTTACGAGACCAAGTTTCAGGTGACGTAACCACTTCAAAGTTGCCATGTTGCAGAATAAACGTTTCTTGTACTATAAGTCAGCATTTCTAGGAGAATGCAGCTTTCAAGCCCCTGATTCTCATGAATGTTCTTATCGTGTGATGCCGTGTGTCAAACCCCGCTCCAGCACTTCCACTCTGCACCAGTTTGCAAAGAGGCTCATGTCAAGAATTTAGAAGTTAAAGAAATTGAAACACCAGAAAGAGAAGAAAGAACAATGTTGTCAAGAACATAGCTCTATCGCATACGAGGACAAAAAGGAAGAATGACTTTGCAAGGATGTAAGGCTCTTAAGAAAGAAATTACTTAATAACATTATTTTATGTTAAATGTTAAGTAGCCTTTATTTTAATGAGTATTATAATCACTGCTAATGCCAATAATAATTATGACTATACATGCTAACTGGAACGTATGGAAAAAGAGGTCAATATCATAACTGTGCAGAGAAATAACTCGGAAACCTTTTAAATAAGACACAAAACTTAATTCAAGCGCATTATTCTTTCGCTGAGCCCTTTTCATAGAGGTAGATTTCAACACTTGCAGAATTAAAATTATAACACCATTAGCATGTTCTGGACAAGAAGTGCATGTTACAAGGAGACTAAGCAAATTATCTCAAATTTATCACCTTGAACTAAAATGACCTCAAATATAAATTAAGTTCCTAGTGATCTTTGGAGCACGAATTTATGAGAAAATTCCCTTGCAAAGAGTAGATTGCATATGCATGATATACTTGAATTTGAGTTCTTTGTCAAACATATACATTTGGTTAGAGTCTTGAGAGATGTAGGATGGATGCACCCGACCTGAGAGATACTTCATCAAGAAATATTCTTTGAAACAAATAGAAGATTAATAATTTACCGATTTTATTTAACATTCTATACTATCTGAATATAGTTTTGAGTAAAATTCCTTTGTGTGTGTGTATTTCATCACAGTCCCTGCTTTCACTAGAAGGCTGTAAACCAGCACAGACGTCCTTTGGGGAATTTTCCAGAGTTCTCCCTTGCAGCTAGGCCAGATGTTTTCACTGCATGGTTTTCTTATTTCATATTTCTACAGCAGCTTGTTACAGTATTTAGAGAATCTTTGTGTTAGAAGCTCCTCCCCCAAAAATTTTCTAAACTCTCTGTGTATTTTGCAACTCCTGCAATCTCCTGATACCGATGTAAATAGATGAAAGTATTAAGGGAGTTGTTATTATTAGGAAAACTGTGCTTTCTGAAGAACTGTGCTCAAAACTATAGTTGAGTGTCTTGCACAAATGCACCCTGCATATTTTTCTAATAATTTCTATTCATTAATTATGGTAATTTCTCATAAATATGCTCAAATTTTGGACTGTTTACATATATATAAATCTGTTAAAATATTGATATATTAGTTAAAATAGGATGTAGTAGTCAATAATTACAAAACAAAGTACACAGAGTAAGTACAGAAGGAAGTACACAGAAGTATCTAGATGCTTGTGTTTAATAGAAATAATGAAAATCCCAGCAGAAAAAGCATTGCAGGTTAACTCAAAGGACCACTTAGCCACAGGCATATTTAGGAGATGTCAGAAATGAAGGCTCAGGAAAGAGGAATCCAAACTTCCCATCTTTCCAGGTTCTCAGTGTTTAGGATGTATCACATTGGATACAGGAATCAGAGATTCAGCTCCAATTCAATGTTCTAACCTCCATTTCTGAGTATTTTTGAGGAAAATGTTATTTAATCTTTTCTTACTCCTAAAAGTTTTCCTAAAGTCTTCCTATTATACTAGCCCCTAATATCACCTTCAGAATCAATTAAGCATACGAGATACAGAAGTGCACCATTATTTCTGAAGAACTATGAATAAACCCAAAAGTTTTTTAAAAAAATACTTCTAACTCCTGGAGATATGTAAAATAGTTTTTATAGTACACCATGTTAATGTGTCAGAATATTACATGTTTGTAGCAGACAGAAGAAGATAAAATAGTTTGTCTCTCCAGCTTGCTTGCCAAAGTTTCACGAAAGAAAGACTGAACTTATACACTTGTGGAATATTTTTTAATTTGGTAGGATTCTACTAGACACCTATCCATGCAAGAGAACAGTTGGAATGTTGAATTTTAGAATGACTGAAATTAAATTACACAAATTCTAGCTCTCAAAATAAACTTATTTTTAATCTTGACTATCCTGTAAGATAAACCATTGAATTGGTTTAAAAAAATTACAATTTTGTGATCTTTTAATTATTGAGTAGAAAAATGTGTATCAAATTTACTTTCTGACCTCTCTGCTAGTTCATTTTTTACTTTCAATTACATTTTCATGGAACTCCACACTTCTTTCCGCCCTCCCTCTCTCCTCCCTCTCTCCCAAAGTGCAGTACACCAATTATTTAAACTAATAGGCAATTCAGTGAATGAGGGTAGATGATAATAAATAATAATCAAGGAGGATAATAAAATGATAGAACATAAAATAATTATGTTTTGTAAGTCATACTATCAAACTTGTTAATTATATAGTCCTGCATCCAAAACATGTGTTGTTATTTTTGGATAAACTTATACTTTTTTACCTATGGAACTTCTATCAATTTACTGAAAAAAAAAAAAATTGCAGTAAAAGTAGGTGCTGTTTTCACAGGAATTTCCAGCATGGTACAGCTTAATCTTCGTTAGCTGGTTGTAGCCAGTGTATATGACAAATTACAGTTCATCAGTCTGCTGCCTTATTTCTAATTTCAGGTTTTCAGAACTGTATTTTTTTAAGTACTTTGTTTTTCTCTACATACACTTACATGACCTTTTCAGGACATCCTGGACCACCGATTCCATGAAGTAAGCACGAGTTCCGTATGCTCCCTTAGATAATGCATACTGTGCGGCACATAAGACCGCTGTCCTGCTTGTCATCTTCACTTTTAGCATGCATGAATGCTCGGCTTGAATGCGTTCCAAAAACGAAATGCATTGTGTTGAAAACTGAAACAATCTGCTGAATTTTAGTACAGGAAATTGTTTTCCTATAAAAAATGACTGTCCTTTAAAAAACACACTTTTTTAGGCCAGAATTTTTCCTGGTGGGTATAGTTAATAAAAATAGTGTGTATGAAATTGTGCTTTTTCATAGAGCAATTTTCCCTGCAATTCCTCTTTATCAGCTTCTTCCTTTTGTCAAAATGCTCAGATCCATAACTTGAGCCTGGAACCAAATGCTCAGATCCATTAACTTAAGTGCAACCCTCTCATTTCTCTTAGCTGCTCCATCTACAGACACCTTGAACCCAGTAAGAAATTAGCAGCTGTGTGATTTTATAAGTTAACACTGTTACTTCTCTCTGTTGTCTCCCATATTGATATACAAGCCAATCAGAATCCTAGCAAGAAAGGCTAGATTGTTGGAGGAGTGAGATTCTTGGATGAGATGGATTTCTAAATGCTCCTCTGCATTTAAACAAATGTTTGTGTATTTTATGTTTAAGCAAATATTTAAACACCACCAATATATAAATAAATATAATTCCTAGTTGCTACCAAACACTTTCGGTGCCTATGACTAGTGGTATGCACACACACAAATCCCTATGAATTGACTGTGCCTGTTATTTCAGTATCCATCATTCAAAATATGAGAAGGATTCATAATGTAGGAGTTGCCCAAACCTTCTTAAAAGGGACCAAGGAACATCCTTGTGGCATACCCTTGTCATCTCAGTATTGGAGGTCAGTGTCTGTGACTTCTGCACCAACCAACCCTATAGGAAATACAGTTGAAATATCATAGAATCATAGAATCACAGAATGGTTTGGGTTGGAAGGGACCTTAAAGATCATCGAGTTCTAGCCCCCCTGCCACGGGCAGGGACACCTCCCACTAGAGCATGTTTTTGAGGCTTGAAATACAAACATCTCTTTTGCTCCTTTTCTTCATTTCCTAAGCCTTGGTTTATTATTCATTGAGAGATATACTCACTGTTTTAAATAAAATCCTTAAATTAGTCATTAGTGTGAAATCTGAACACATACCTTTCAGGTGAATTGAGAACTGACCAGCTGCAGAGTTAACATTCTGCCTCTGACCATTGGACATGGTGATAGCTTTATAATGATTAGCTTAAATAGCTAATTCCTAATGACTGCAAAATAGAGCGCATACAACGCATGAAAAGGAAAACACTAATCCAGTGAGTGCAAGTAGCCATTCACAGCTGCAGAAGCTGAATGGAAGGTGTCATGGAAATATATGTCTTTCACTAAACAAGGACATCCAAATCTGTTTCTTCTGTTCATGGTCTCCATTTCCCACTCAGCAGCTTAGTCAGCAGCATTCAACACATCTCAGCTATTCACCAGCCTAGCACTTCCAAGGCTTTTCTTTTGTCTTCCCTCCCCTTCCATCCCCAACTGAATTGCCTTTTAATTTAAATAAAGTGTGCACTGATCTTCAGGAACCTCTCTTTTTGATGTCTCTTATGTCTATGTATTGCAGAAGCGTTTCTAGATGTGTAACTCGGGCTGTGAGCTCTGCAAGGTGGAAAGGTGAGGGCATTCTTTTATTGATTTTAATAGGCTTTTTATTAGGCTTTGTTTAACACATTCTCCTTTTCGAACTTCAGCAAATAGAAAGTGTCCTTTAATTCTTGGAAGGACTAAATAATCTGTTCATTTAGACAGCAAACTTTTGAGATCCCAAAGCCAAATGATGTATATTGGCTATGATACATGTATAGGAATAATCAAATTAGAATTTTGGCCCTGAAACATATTGGTATTATATATTTTGTTAGGCGAACTACTGATGCTTAAAGCAAGTGCTTTTAATGATTAATTTGCTGCAAGAGCTTTAACTTTAATCATAAAGTGAATTGAAATGTCATAGCAATTATTGTTGACGTATGAAAATTATAATATCTTACCTACTTAGGAACAAATATTATGTTAGATATCAGGGAATGGCCATTACATCAAAGTTATTTCCTAAAAATAAGTACATGCCTGGACGTAGGCATGCACTAAACTCCACCACAAAAGAGAGAAATACCTGCTGAGAAAAACACCACTTGTTTAGTAGTTCTCATGCCACACCTACAGTTTCAGTGAATAGAACTCTCACCATAAAGCTTCTCTTCAACATGTTTCAGGAATTTATGGAGCTGCTACTAAAGTTTACAAAGATCTGCAAGGATAAATATTTGTTAAAAAGTGTAAAAGTAGGGTTAAAGGTATTATTGTTGATAAGAACTGGCTTTTGGTAACTGTCTTCCCTTTCACAGTCGACTTATTTAATTATTTTTAAAATGCCTAGCTAGATGTTGAAATGTTCCATTAGCTGAAAATATGCCTGATAACTTTGCAATAATTGGACATCTTGTCATTTTTTAATTACTTCCATGATGACAACTACAGGTGTGAGTGATCTGTTACTGACAGACACTGTTACCGCTGCTCGAGATGCGTTCAAGACCACAGGAGGAAATTACAACGGTCTTTGTGATTGTTGTTCACGAAAAAATAATTGTTTTTGAGGAAAGTATACTGCAGGAGGGTGGGGTCTTTTGTGTGTTTTGTATTGTTCTTTTTTGTTTCCTTTTTCCCCTGAAGAGGACAGATCTTTAATGGGTTCATATTTTATAAACTGGAGGGAAGAAAACTATGTGGATGCTCTAGTAACCCCAAAATTGGATGGGTGGGCAGCAACATTTCAGACATTCAGAAATTAGGCAATGGACACATTAAAAGTATCTATTGTGTCCAAATTTGTGATTTACTGAAAGCACTGACATTCTAGTGAACAGCTTCCACTGCATGTTCCTGCATATATGTTTGTGTTTATCTGGCTAAAACAATCACATTTTAATTCTTCGCTGTCCTTGGGATACAGGACACACAAAACTTGTGCAAAATTTCAGTTGCAATTTGCACTTTAATGAAAAGAAACATTCATGCATCATACATAATTTAAGACACTAAAGCATGAAGCATCTGTTCAATGCAGTTAGGATCATCTCATGTCCTCCACACACATATTTCTCACTTGTAGAATACAGAGATAAATTGATCTTTTTTTAAGAAAATGAGCAGGTGCTGGAGTTTATTATGGTTGTTATCAGTTTTAGAAAGGCATAATGATATTGTCTTAAGGGCTACATTTTTATAAAATACAAAAATTCCTTGCCATATTTTCAGTCCTCTGCATGATATAACCGCCACAGCATTCTATAAATAAAACATGTCCATAAATACTTTATAAGGAAGATACTTCCACATAAGCTTGTGAATACAATAAGAGTTTTCTTATTAAAAAAATCCTTGTCATTTTAGTTGATTTCATTAGAATTTTTTTGTTGTTGTTGTTGCACATAAGAGTCTGCTTGGCTATCTGGTTTCTTTTAAAAATGAAAAAAAAAAAGATTTTAAAAATGTAGCTGTAGAAAAGATAGTGAATACTGAAAATGTCTAATTCCATGCTTTCCTTCCACTTTCACAGTCATTTATGCCTGCATATATTTTTTTTATATATAGATATATATATATATATATATGTGGGCTAATATTCTTCGATTCTACAGTAAACACCACCTCCATTGGCAATCAGTATATTTCAAAACCAAAGTCTTCAGAAATGAGGAAGCATTCCATTCCTTCATCTTAAGGAGTAACTAGCTAACTATGGATTAAGGAATTGTTTTCTCATTGTTACCTAGTTAATAGCAAAACAAGGCATACAAAATCTGAACAGGTCAATCAGTAAAGGCTAGGGGAACAATCAGCCCCATTCAATACTGAAATAATTGAAAACAAGACAAAATACTGTGAGGATTAAAGAATAAAAACAGAATAAAGAACAACAAGAGGTGTCTCAAGGAGAGCAATAACTGGATCATGGATATGAGTTCTCACTGCAATGCCATCATGAAAAAGGTTTATGAGATACTTTAATATCTGAACAGGAAAATAGTAAATAAAAGCAGGAAACTAGTAACACCTATGCTGATATTAAGTAGAAACAGCTCTGTTTTGTTAATACTAGTGAAGTTGTTAACGGGATAATATATTGTGTTCCAGAATTCATAGAGAATGTGAAAAACTGGGGGATGGAACTATCCAAACACATGAATTCTGGGAAGCTTGTCTTCTTTTGAGATATTTGATCTAGTTAGTTTGTTAAAAGGAAGTTAATTACATCTCATCAAGTCTATTCATACTATGGTTCTCCATGACTGAAACAGATAAAAATGGCACAACAGATTTACCAAATAAAGTTCAACTTTATAGAACACCTAATTAGCTGCTGGAGCGACTCTTTTATGACGGGCAAAATCTTTAAATCAAAAGATTATTTGCCTTTTAAAAAACTTGTTGAAAGTATTTGAAGTGTTCGAAGTCAAATCTAAATCTCAGAAAGACCACAGAAATCACTAACTGAAATTTTACGTCTCACACGGTGCAACTAATGTTCTGGCTTTCAAAATGGTGAAAACCACCAGCCAGTTTTTGGATTCTTCCTTCTGCTATTATTATTTATTGTTTCTACTGCTGCAGAAGAGATATCAATCCTACCTAAAATCACATATGCATGATGAAATAATCATGAATTATTTGAAAAAGAATGACATAGAACAGGTAGGAATGAAAAGAGAATTAATAAACAGTTTGCATTCCTGCAACCTGTGTACTGTTCCAATCCTTCCAACCAGCTCTAGACAATTTAGCTTGCTTCTCTAGCTATAATTACCAAATTAAAGATTAAGGATATTTCAAATTGCTGCACTTACCAGTAGTGTTGACACAGAAGCCCAGAATTATAGATTTAAAAAGTGACATTGAAGCAAATGGAAGATATTTCTTTAATTATAATAAAATATGTGAGCAGGGAAGGGAACACGGTGTTTTGGTTGTTTGCCCAATATTGTAGTCACTGCATCACTGTCTAAAGCATAACCATGAGTAATATTTCAAATTCAGTTCTTCCCTGCTTGCCTGCCTCTAATTCTCAGGTAAGCATATTGCAAGCATACTCAAAAATATGCCAAAATGAAGATGCCGACATCAACCAACAGATTGTTTTTGTTACCACTTACCAGATAAGTTTATATGTAAGTGTAGATAGTCTAGATACTGCTGCACTCCCTAAAATCACATAAAAACACTACAACAAACTGTATTAAAACCCACTTCTGAATGAGTGAAAAACAGATAAATGATACTGAGCAAAGCTGAAGAGCTTCTAATATGTGAAATATTACCTAGGAAAATCTGTGTTCTGACAAAAAGGCAAATGGTCAGACTACCCCTAAGCAGAAAGAGGATGAATAGGGTGATAGGTGGCAAAGGAAGAGCCCTCAGATTCACCTTGTAGGAGGGGAAAGGAGAAGAATGATGCCAGATTGGTTCTTTTTCCTGCTATTTAAGATTTTAAAATTCAGACTCCTTTACCCGGAGTCTGAATACCTGAAAGATGCAAATTTTATTTCACTTCTTAATTAACGAACATAAAATATTAAATAAACAGAAGTAAAAATGTTCAGTTTTCTTATTTAAATTACTACTTTCATAGAATCATAGAATGTCTCGAGTTGGAAGGGACCCATCAGGATCATCGAGTCCAACTCCCTGCTCCTCGCAGAACTAGCTAAAAATAAATCATGTGACTAAGAGCATCGTCCAGACCCTCCTTGAATTCTGACAGGTTTGGTGCCATGACCACTACCCTGGGGAGCTTGGTCCCGTGACCGATCACCCTCTCGGTGAAGAACCTATTTTGGTATTCTTTACCTTGATAAAAATTCTATTCCACATTTAACCTATTAACCTATTAAGTATGACTTTGACTTGCTAATAAGAGGCCATAGGCTGCTTTGACACAGCAGTGCAGGTTTCAGGACTTGTTTGGGTCACTTTTAGCCTGAGCTGATTTTAGTTTGTTCCAGCTGTGATGGCTGTTCAGAGCTCAGGTAACAAATGCCCACTTTTCCTTTAGCTCTATGTAATTGTCAGGCGTGACACCTATTGTTAAATAATGGATACAAGAATTAAGCAGACGTTCCATGAATAGCAAACTACCTATGACCCTCACTAAAACTATGTTTCATATAATTATACCAGAGGCCTCAGACTATGAACTGAAATCACAACAAAATGTCATTGAAGGAGTGTAACCTCGGTAGTCGGGTAAAAATGCTTTCAGAAAAACAAAGGCAACAGAAAAACAGGTAAAACGTAGAAATGAGAATCTAAGTAGATTGTGTTAGGACCCATATAAAATGGTAGTCTTGCAAATTGCACTCTCACATAATATGTAAGAGTCATTCTGTGATGTTAGTGATTCATATTGCATATTTGATTTCAGATATTTGCAGCATCTGGACCTAGAAATAGTAAAATAGTACTTTTACTTTTTTTCCTTGACAAAACAAGTAAACATGTATATTTCCTCCACTAAATGTTCAAATATTTACAATAAAACATCTACTTATTTTCTGTCCTTAGAGCATAGGTACATTTGATCACTTTGGTATTTCTATGATGTTGTAACCAGGGCTTTTGCTTCAAGAAACATCCCTGAACTTCCCTTCATAATACTCTTGTAAAGTAGAGAGTAATGCTTTTAAAATATTTTCTCTATGTCAACATAGAAAAAGTCTACATTCACTGAAATAAAAATTTGTGCCTTGGCCTGAGGGTCATGTCCAAGATTCATGGACACATTGTGTTATAAAGAAAACTAATTTATGTTTAAGCTTGATGTTTGTAGTCCCTAATTCAAACTCATATTACTCTTTTTTGTAGGTGAAGTTTACACTGGCTGTACTTCATGTCCCAGCAGTGGATGAGCAGCGTAGACCCCCATTGGCTAACCATAAGCAATGATAATAATAAAAAAACGTATTATTGTTAAAAACAAAACAAAAAACTGAAGAACTCTCTTCTTGGTGGAAGGGAATAGCACAGTCCTTACCTGGCTACTTTGTTTTGTCCTCACGGTGCAAAGCATCCTGACACAAACGTGCCATCAAGTAGATGATGAGCTTCTAGTGACTGTACATCCTCATGGCCTGAGAGAAGAAAATAAACTGAATTAGAATAGACTAGAATACCAGTAGAACAGAACAGGAGCTCCTTCACTTTAGTGATCTCACGTTATACGCATCTGTGACTACATCAAAATAGCCTCAAAACTACTGACTTATATAGGAAAACCAAATCTAGAACTCAAAATACTCTGGAAGTGAAGATCACTATAAGTGAATTTCCACTTTCCACAATTTTATCTCATTTTAGAAAGTATAGCACTTAGAGCAGAGAAAAAAAGAAACACATAGATAGAAGTGTGTCCTTAAAGTTTTCATGTTGGACAAAAGACAGAGAGGCTTATGTTTTGTGAAAATATGAATTCTTCTAAAAATATTTAGTAATTACTTTAATTAAAATTACATTTCCTAAAGCAATTAGTTCATTTTTAAATAAAAACAATGCTTAAACTGTTTTGACACAATTTCATTATATATTCTTCAGTGAAATACTGAAATGTACACATAGTAAAAAAAATAGCCACTCTGGAATGCATTCATAAGGGTAATATTATGGAATATCACCGACAGAAATAAAGAAGGGCATATCTCATGAAAGTTTCCAAAAGACCTTAAATTATATCAACGAATATGGTTGAGAATAGAGATTCAATTAGTCACTATCACCCTGGTATTGAAATACTCAGAAAAATATTGCATTCGGCGTTGTACGTGTGGTCTCAGCAGAGCCATATGGAGATAGATGATCACCTCCCTGCTCTGTTATACTACCATTTTGCTTTGCAAGCTGGTGTTTAATTTGCTGCCCACACACCACTCATTTGTGTGTCAGCACCAAATGTGTTTATGCCAACTGTGTTTCAGTTTATTATTCCTTAGAGGTATCTGCTTACGTTTTCTATAGCGAGAGCTCAGGACTGAACAAATTCATGTTACAAAGATAACACGACGGAAACTGCAAACCGTGCAAGAACAAAGGAAAAAGGGTTGAAACGTACCTTCATTACGAAAATCTATCCTGAATAATTACGAGCAGGGAAAATTTTCCTGTGATGGATCCATGGCAGTTGGATCCATGCTAAGATCCATGGACCTTCGCAGATCCAATTTCATTTTGTAGGTCCCTATCTTTCTTTCAAACCATTTGAGGCAGTACCTCTGCATAGAATTGCTGTTTTTCAAAAGATTTCTAGCTCCATTTCCATGGAATCCAATGAATATTAGTTGTAATATATTTTTTGTCATACTGCTGCTAAAACCCAGATCATGGTTTACCAATCTTCGTCAAGATTTATGATTATTTGGCACAGTATTTTTTAATTGGGGTTTATGAAGATTGCTGTCCTCAGAATTGCCAGTACTTTATGCCAATGCACACTCAAACCATACTGTTCATGCTATGACATTGACAACCAATTAAAGTAATGCCATTGACCATAAACTGTCATCTGTTTCAGAAACCTGTGCAAAAGCATCTAATGTTTTATGTAAATATAAGTTGTATTCTGTTGTGTTTACTATTCTAATAGCAAAAACAGCTAGCTTTGCATATTACAGCACGTATCACAAGGGAAAAATGGAAAGAAATAATCTCCTATCTTGTTATCAGCAAAAGTTAGTTTTTAATTTTTCTTATTACCTATAGAAATTATCTGAAGAGTTACACCTTAGCAAACTATGTTAACTTAAACATGGCAAACCTAATAAAGTTAATTTTATTAAATTACATCATGGGTTGAAAGCAGAAAACCTGTGGCAGTTCATTATTAAGAACCCCCCCAGTCTGAATACAGTGATTTAATTTATCAGTTCATTACATGGAAAGAGAAAAGCTCTATGAAGTACCATGAGGAATTCTGGAAGAGGAAATGGGCACAAACTTGAGTATAAGACGTTCCACCTAAACATGAGGAGGAACTTCTTTCCTGTGAGAGTGGCAGAGCCCTGGCAGAGGCTGCCCAGAGAGGTGGTGGAGTCTCCTTCTCTGGAGACATTCAAACCCACCTGGACACGTTCCTGTGCAACCTGCTCTGGGTGGACCTGCTCTGGCAGGGGTGTTGGACTAGATGATCTCCAGAGGTCCCTTCCAACCCCATATGATTCTATGATTCTGGACCAGATCTCAGTTGCTATATAATATAGTTACAATAACACCAATGGAGCTGCGATAACATACGTTGCTTTAAAGGTACAGTTTGTTGCACGACTAAAATCTTGTCCATGATAGTATATAGGGGTAAAACTTGGTTAAAATATTTCCTTCATGATGCTAAAGACACGAGAAAAGGAAGAAAGTAAGAGTAAAAATGAAAAACTTAAAGGCACTGTGTGGCTGGTCTGCCTTGGCCAACAGTCAGAATCCCACCCAGCCGCTCACTCGCTCCTCCGAGCCCTCGGAGGAAGACAGGAGGGGTGGAGAAAATGGGAAGAACAGGAAAGAAAAATCTTAAGGGTCAAGACGAAGATGGGGAGATCACTTACCAACTACCATGGCAGGAAAAGCAGACCTGACTTTGGGCAAACTGATTCTATTTATTGTCAATTAAAATATGTAATTATGGACTTGGGGAGTGGGAAACAAAAGAGAAAGATTAAAGCTGTACCTTTCCTCTCCTCTTTCCCAGGCTCAGCATCTTCACTCCTAACTCTTCTCCTCCCCACCTTACTGTCACCACTGGCCACACTCGGTCCCTTCAGCAGGACATCGAACAGCGCGGGGAGAGGGGGTTATGGTCAATGGTTTCTCTCTGCCTCTCCTCCTTCCTCGCATCTTCCCACTGTTCCAGTGAGTCCTGTGGGAGAGGCAGTATGGAGAATGTCGATTCCAACTAAGTGGAAGGAGGCAAATGTATAAACAAAAAAAAGGGAAAATGGGAAAAAAATAAAGATAATTTCGAAATAAAACACACGAAGAAGAAAAAAGAGAAGAATGTTTTATGAAACAGAGATGTAGAGAAGGGAAGGGAACAGTGAAATGGAGACAAAGAATTATAATGAAGCAATATACCAATTACATGAGCAATTACTAACTGTAACATGGGCACATGACAGTAGAGATCTGAGGAAAAATGTACAATAACTTTAAATCAGTGATTGTTTTTGACGTGAGAATAACATCATTAAAAACATGCTTTTTTTTAAACATGAAATCTATGAAACTCCTACTGCATTCCTTAATAAGCTACACAGTTTTCCTAAGCTGGGGAAAACAAAATTAAAATCCTAAATGTGATAATTAGACAAGCACGGTGATTTTTCTGATGTAACCTACTGTAAACATTAGAAATAACATAAAATTATGCCAAAGGGGCAAATGAATAGAAAGTTAACCCTTGGTTTCTGCTTTTGCACATTCAAGCCCAATAGATGTGACAGAAAATTAAACTACACTGAAATTCTAAGCCTTAAAGGATGCAGCTGTGAAGGTGGACCTACTGTCATTGAAAATGCTTATTTTATTGATCCTCTGTTGAATCAGATTCTGATTACAACATCTGAAACTTACAGCGGTGCAGAAATACAGTCTCCTCTTTGCTTATTCATTAGGAGAACTAAATAACAACTATTACATAGGATACCATAGGACCATGTCTCAGCAAAACTCTCTTGAAACACAGACAGCCCTATACAGTTTTAAAAAATACATGTTGTTCTACTTCTGATTCACTTGGTAATGCTGGATGGTGATTTTTATTTTTAGGCTTCTGTTTTCCCACCTAACACATAGTATGACTTAAAATTATACATATATATAGCGTCCATCTAAAATGCTATTTTTTTGCTTTAACAAGAGGTTATTTCTTCAAGGCCTTACCTTTTTGTTACCCAAGTACCACAGCTAACTCTTCAGTGAGTATGAACATGCATTTTTTGGTAAATTGTCTATAGAGGAAAATTTTCTCTCTTTTTCTTTTTTTTTTTTTTAATTTTATTTTTAATTTCATTTATATTTTTATTTTCATATTCCCATGTGTTTCTGACTCATTAAGACTGTCCAGTGAAAACATCAACGGGTGCTTCTTGTAAGTTTTTTTGCAGAACAAAGGAACGTGAGTTAATACTGCTGTTGTAAATCTAAAATACTTATGTCAGCAGGATGCCAAGGATTTAGTCTTGCTCTTCAAATGTAGACCTTCACATGGCTATATTGGCAAAGTTAGAGATTCTGAGGCTGCATCCCACCATTCTTACTGAAGGTCATTGACATGTTCCCCATTATAAAATGAGATTAACATCAGTACAAGAATAAGTAGTTCTTAGAAGACAAAGTGTGAATTAAATATATTGAAGGTTTTTCAGTTTGGTTTGGGTTGTTTTGTTTTTTTTTGCTAACAAAGCAACCCTGCTCCAGAAACAGAGTAGTTATGCAACTGATGTATTAAAAAAAAAAAAAAACGAAAAAAAAAAAGCAATAGAGAACAGCACCTTACTAAGCAATTATAGCAAATGAGAAAACTGCTAAAAATACAATACCTATGCTTACTTATACAGGCATTTTGGAATGAACAAAGCCAATAACTACTTGTGAATATTTTAAAAGCCCTGATTATTAGATTATTCAATCTCATTTCTTACTTTTAGATGCTTTTTCTGTTCAGTGGTTTGTATGTTTTAGTTCTGCACTGTAGATTTAGGAGAACAATGTTTGTTATTTTTCCTGAAAAAGTGTGAAGTGGTTATTTTTGGTGCTCTCTTTATCAGTTCTATGAGGACAATCAAGGGTTTTACAGAACAGACTCCAGCAGTACAGGGATACCTTCCATTTTCAAAAGTACCCTGAAGCTGTGTTTAACTTTAAACATTTATCTAAGTCCTGCAGAAAAATGATTTGCTGAAGTGGTGTCTAGTGCCATCTGAGATGCCCTGAGACATATAAATGGGGCTGACACATCTGACAAAGAGCCTTCAGGAGACACGTGCCATTCTGCACTCATGGGTGGACATCAGACCAGATATCCCAAAGCAATTCAGAGGGATGTTGACTTCTTGTCAACAAGGAGCAAATGAATTGAATCCATTGTGTCCATACCTCCTTCTTCAATGAAATTACACTTATGGAGAGGTTGGGCTCTCAGCTCTTTCGTATTTCATTTCATATGCTTCTGGAGGAGAACGTACTTTTGAGGAATATACAGAGTGACAGAATATGAAGGTGTGAAGGAGAGTAATTTAGAAAGAGAGAGGCTAATTCTGTACGGCTGAAGTGTTTCAAAGGCTGGACGATTCAGGATTAAAGGGAATTAATTACCAGTGGACATAGGAAAAATAATCCCCAAAGCAGTTTTAAGGACTCAGTGAAAAGTGACACAGATAGGACGTTAAAATGACTCTAAACTGCTGCTATTATCATCCTGCTGGAATGGAAAAACTGAAACTAAATCCATCTCCGCAGGACAGACCGATTCAGTAACCCTGACAAAAGAGTCTCAAACTTTATTTAGTACAGTTCCCTTAGAAAAAAAATTGCCTGGGAATTTATGAGTACCCATGCCTCACAGATGTTCCTTTTCTTCAACTGCTATGTGGAGGAGGAAAGAAAGACCTTTAGGCTTGAGGAACATTTGACTATGTTCCTCTACAGCATTCTTCCTTAACTACATTAGGTAAAATCAAGAAGTTAAGAACTAAAAGCCAGTCAATGAAGAAAAAGGATACTTGGGTTTTTTTTTCTCCAATGACAGTGGCATACATTTTGCATAGGAATTGGTAGTACCCACATTCCGGCATTTACTGAAAACCATCAAAAATCCAATATAATACCACAATTTGATGGTATTCTATGTCAATGAAATATATCTAGTTACGCCATGTATTGTCCAAAGCAAATGGTAAAATATGCAGTGTTTGTTACCTGCTGCAACGGCCAAATTTAAAAAAGAAACAACAAAAGGAACTTAATATCTTACAGAGGAAATAAAAAAAAAAAATTAATAGTGTGTCGTGGTATCACCAGAGAAGCCAGAATTATTTCTTTACATTTGAAACTAATTTGCTAAATGTTTTGCCTGTTCAAACTAGTAAGGGATAAATTGTTGAAAAAAATTTCTGAGATAATGTACTTAAAATGAAACAGGATATATAAAAAAAGGACTTTTAAAACTGGTAAATCATTGCGTTTTCTTACAATGACTGTAAAGCTGTATCCTGCAGAATTTCTTTGCACATTTTCAAATTGTTTCAGGCCATAGACTGTTTAGAAATACATCAGTTTTCAAAGGAAACATTGGGTCTGAAATGAAAAAGACATAAATAACTTTAAAAGGAATCAGTGAAGCATGAGGAACCTATAGAAACATTCTTCTTATTATGCAGAAAAAATTGTGATACAAAATCAAAGTAAACAAAGTGTGTTTGTAATATTTTTGACACTTGAATAATAAAAAAAAAGTCAAATTTTACCTATTGCAATGCATTGTTTACGCATTCCTCTTTACAATTTCGTCATTCAAATGGGCTCTGAGAGTAATACACTGACCACTCCCAGCCAGGGAAGAAATTAATTAGAATGTTTCAGTAGAAAAGAAATGGTTATTCTCTAGTTCTATCCAGATCCCAACTTACATTTTCCCTTTTTTATGCTACAATTGCAAACTTTTGACCTTGCAAAGGAAGAAATACTTCTTCATTTCTTTCTGTGGAAACTGGTTTATAGAGCTATGGCAGATCAGATGTCACATTTCATCTCACAAATACTAGGACTTCATTACTACACAGAAACACATAATAAGTTTTGGGATACTTGGAAAGGAAATTACTACTTAAGAATTAAGTGTCATTAAATTGTTCCTAGTTTTAATTGTATATATTTTAATTCCCCTACATTTTCCGGAATACAGAAACATAAACTGAATTTCCTCTAACTTATGTATGTGTACCTATTACCATTTTTTCAAATGTAGCGTTGAGAGCGTGTACAAAATCTGTTTTCTGTCTCTGACCAGCCAATATTTTGTGTGGTTGATACTAGTTTGCAAACTCAGTCCCCTGTGTTCAAAAAAGGATAGGGAACTGCTGGAGAGGGTACAGCAAGGGGCTAAGAAGATGAGGAGGGGACTGGAGCATCTCTCTCATGAGGGAAGGCTGAGGGACTTGGGTCTTTTTGGTCTGGAGAAGGGTGAGGGGGGATCTGATCAACGCCTACAAATACTTCAAGGGTGGGTGTCAGGAGGATGGGGCCAGTCTTTTTTCAGTGGTGCTCAGGGACAGGACAAGAGGAAATGGGCACAAACTTTAACATAGGAAGTTCTATCTAAACACGAGGAGGAGCTTCTTTCCTTTGAGGGTGTCAGAGCCCTGGGAGAGGCTGCCCAGAGAGGTTTCTGTCTCTGGAGACATTCCAAACCCACCTGGACACGTTCCTGTGTGACCTGCTCTGAGTGACCCTGCTCTGGCAGGGGGGTTGGAACGAGATGATCTTCAGAGGTCCCTTCTAACCCCATAGCATCCTGTGTGATTCAGTATGGTTCTACTGTGAGTTCAAAAGATGGACTCTGTAAGGCTGTTCTGTTCAGGTGAGCCTGGAACATCTCTATTAGGCTGAAAACAACTTCTGTGGGCATAAATGCAGATACACTGAGAATCCCCTCAAACAAGCAAAGGAGGCAGAAGAGGAATTACTCCATGCAAGACCACCCTTCAGGGGTAGAAGTGTGGTGGTGCAGGGTAAAGAGGTGCTCACTTTGCTGCCCCTTCTAAACACTGGGGCCCTGAGAGCATCAATAAGGCTGCCTGACCCTGTCATTCCAGCTGACTGGAGCCCAATTTCAGCCCCCAGCCTGAGGTCACCAGTCCCTGCTCTGGTGATGCAGTAGGATAAATGTTTCCAGGTCCACCACAACCCCAAAGGGGCAGCTCCATAGCTCCTGGCGCCCTGGAGAAGGGTCAGGAAACAAGGCCAAGCAAGGTAGCTGCTGATGGGACACAATATTCTTCTGAAACTCCTAATCTGCTGTATCATCAACGCATGACATTGCGTAAACTAAGCCTGTGTGTACATGCAACTCATCTATAATCAGAGGCATGAAGCCTGGAAACCACAGATGGCTTCAAATATTATTACCTTAAGTGTATTTCCATAAGTCAGGGGGACCAAACTATTCTTGGATATAACATTTGCAATTCAACAGTTATAATGTGAAATTTATCAAGTAAAATTGAAGAGCTGAAATATAGCATTGTTAGAAATGGAAATATTTTCTTTAACCTGAATTCACCTGCTTGCACACATGCAGAATGAATGACATTTATGACCTGACCACACGGACTTAGGATCCCTGCTACAGTCAGCGCTTATGGTTGTAGAAAGTAGGTGTCTTTATATTGAAAGCAAAGAGAAAATGAGATAAAGTTCTTATGATTAAGGTAAAAACAACTACAGAGATGTGTATTCTTTTCCTGCCTTGTGATTTTGTTCATAACGAAGTTCTGTCTGACAATATTTGTAATGATGTGTCTTTGCCTTGAAGCAACTTGAAGCCATATTTGCAGAATATTTGGGTTCTTTCACTGCAATTTAAACTAATTGAACTTATGCTTTGCATGTATACAGCTCCACTCAAACAATGAGAGTGCTAAAAAATCAAGTTCATTCTCTTCCATGCTTGACAAGCAAAACCAATGCACTTTTTTCTTAATTTTGGTTTTCATGTCTACTTATAAACACAACAAATGGAGAGCTATTGCCACTTAATCTCACAGTCATTGTGAAAATGCATTAATACATATCTAGGAAGTGTTCTGATGTTAGAATAATAGCTTTTTAAGAGGACAATTACAAATTATTGATTTTGTATGAAGTGCAGGATTGAATAACACATGGTAAATAAGGTCTAGTTAAAAAAAGATCTTAAAAAAGCTGACAGAAAGAGATAGAGACAAATATCAGCCTGTAAGGTGTGATTCTGTGGCGAAACCCAACAGAATTGAACCCAACTGACACACAGGAGGGAAAAATTAAAGTTGCATTATGAACTTTCCCCTTTTCAAGCTGCTTAGAGCTCAACTTCCGCCTTAATATTCTTATAATATAGGACCAAGTAATTAAAATTAGTATGCAAGTATGTAGAAAGTAAATCATACTTTTTTAAAAGAGGGTTATTCAATTAAAATTATTATTTACTGACATCTTTTTTCATAGTTTATAAACCCAGCCATCTGGCAATATTAAAAGAAAAACAAAAAGTTGACTCACCCTTACAAGGCACCAATTTGAATTTCAAAATCATAGGATTGCTTCATAATTGCTTCAAGTTTGAATATTATTTCAGTTACCAGCAATCAGCTGTTTAAAAATAGTGTCCTTAAATCACAGATCTATATTTTTTTCTGGGCCATTTTCCCCTTAAAATTGACTTGACATTTAAAACATCAGCTTTTTCACAGTGTGCATCCCATCTGCAATTATGCTGCAGCCCACTCAGCCACTCAGTTCTATCCTTGCTACAGCAATAAACCTTGTAAAACAACATGTGCTTAAGGATAAAATGGATAGCATTCAAGCACACACACACACAAAAAAGGAAAAGAATGAAGGAACAAAAGCAAAAAGATAAAACATGAAGATTTGTTAAATAACTGGACCTCCTTTCAGACATGTATTACACTATATGGTGCAGTATACAGGATTTGTACAAGAAAGGCATATTATAGAGTGGAATCTCTCCCCTGCTTGAGTAATTACAGGATCAACAGTAATCAACCTCTCTCTTCTACAAGAATACTAACGCAGTGGAAGCATTCACTTAATCTTATCTTGTAGATTTAATTTGTAATATGCCCCAGCAAATTAGTGATAGTGCTTGTGTCCTTTTTCCTAAGTGGATAAAACTTTATGTTGGGGAATCATGATAAAAGGTGTGGGTTTCCCTGCTTGCAAACTTTATGATGAGAGTAGCCATTTCGAACACTCATAAATCATGGGTCACATTACATGACCTGTTTACACGTAAATGTTATACTCATTCAGTTTCTAGTTACTCCTGATTTACAATGACATACAAAGGGAATAGAAGCAAGTCACCCTGCAGATTGTTCTGTGATCTACACAACTCGTGGTACCTGGGCCAGCCTGTTTAAAGTTTGTTTAAATTCTTCTATTCTACTGAGCCGCCAGTTGTGTAACTGGGGCACAGACATAATCCCACTTTGTCTTTCTTGCTTCTGTATTGATTTGCAAAGCTCATCATGTAACTCAGGCATTCATATAAACTGAGCTGGAAAAAACCTGAAAATATAATTCCAAGTGAATTTACCTACATACAAGTCTTTTCATGAACAATGCAAACCGTGAACCTTTTTTTCAATTATTCTATGCTTTCTAAGTTTGCATTCACATTTACTGAAGAAGCTTTAATATTTTCAATTAGCGTGCAATTCATAATATCTCTGTCTTTTGCAAATGCTTATGTATTTGCAGTAATAATAATACGGTACTATCATGCTGAAGCCTTTACCTCAAAGGAATTATTTTGTGCATTTCTTCTCCAGTCAGCATATAGCAATTTTAATGAAATCTGTAGGATTTTAGGCTGAAATGTGTTTAGAATTCACCTACATGTTCAAAACCTAAAAGATAGAAACTGATAGTCAAGAAGAGGTATGTAGGAAATAAGAAACTAGATGAAACTGAAAAGAAACCATACATCAATTTTGTTTTCTATTCAAAAGTTTCAAAATTACATCTGACTTTATTAACCTTTTGACGAAAATTGCCATTACAAGCTAAAATATTGAAGAAAGAACATCCCTAAAGTGTTGCCAAATAAACATGAGTTTTCTTGCTGTAAGAAGTTCCTTGCCTAATTCAGAAGTTGGTGGCAGACAGCCAAACTTCTTTCCTAGATGTTAAGACTATACCATAAAATATCCCTAATGTAGTTTTCAGCAGTTCTGTTTATCTCCCTGGGGATAAAAGAACCTGCTGGTTTGAAGTGTCAGATTTTATACTGTGTTCCAGTGAGTTATTTTTATTTATCTTCCCTTCTATGTTTTTCTGAGGCATATACAAAAGTAATCTTCAAAGAGCTATTTGTACTATTTCAAATTTTTTCATATTTAAGCCTTGGTTTGAAGAACCACCTGCAAAAAAAAAATTATATAGCTTATGTCCTGGACATTATTCTCACACTGTATACATCCAATAGATTTTTCATCATTTTTCTTCACCTTTTGGAAGAGAAAAGAAGCCTGTCATTCTAAATCAGATTTCAAATGGTATTGTATTCTATTTGAGAACAGAACATGCTTGGATTACATTTAACTACAGCTTCCTTTCTATCTTGTGTAGATGAGAAATATCCAGGTTGTTTCCTATTTAATTGTCTGCAAAGATTTGTAGATACCGAGGTGGCCACAGGCCAAGTGTCTCCCACGCTAAGGCTCTCCCCCACCAGTGGCAGAGGAAGAGGTGCCAGCAATCAGGAGAGGAATTGTGGTGTCCTGAACGTATGCCACAAAACCTGGTGATGCACACAGCATCCAAGTGTCTTCAGTAAAATATATGACTGGCATAATGTCCTCGTGGGATCCCCAGTTGTTAGCAGTGACAGATATGTTGCACACAGATAGGCTGTTCTAACACCACGTCTGTGAAGAGCTGCTTTTTGGCAAGAGAATCCTCCAGGGATCTCTAGCCCAAACCATCCCATGTCATTTATTTCCTTTGTTGAGCATGGGAGATTGGAAAATCAGACTTTTAAGTTGAAAAAAAAACCCAAACCCAAACCAAAAACAATATACATGAAAAAGACCTTCCTGTTCCACTTAAATGAACAAAAGAATTCCTTAAAATTCATGTTTCCTTCAGAGTCTTGAAGCTGAATTTCCATGAGAAAGTCATTAAAGTAAGAATTTCCCAAATATAAATGCTCTTTTTCTGCTCAGTAGAACTTTTAGCAGCTTGTACAGCCGAGTCCTGCAAATCTCTTTAGCATATATTTAATTTGAAGAAGCAGAACTACTGAAAGCAAAAAGAATTCCTCTCAGAAGTGCTCAGAGATGTATCTAAGAATCCATAAAGGGGTTTGTAGCATGAAAACCTAGTCTTTGGCTAGATGTCAAGGTAGAAAAATCAGGGCTTATCTGATTCACCAGTGACTTTATTTAAAATCTGAATTAGCAGCATGGATATGACCCATGAATAAGTAGATTTCTTCACTCATTTATAGGCATGTATTCAAGTACATATAACAGAGCTGGAATAGAAACACCGATCTTGTATTTGCTTCTGTAAAGTTGCTTCGGGGGAAAAGAATAGGGCAAGGCAGTCTTGGGAAATATTGTTAAAGTGATAAAAGTAACAAAAGGTGGAAAAATACAGATTTTTTTCTGTAACAATTGTTAGGACCTATGATATAGTTATTATAATGTAGGATATAATATTGTGTCTTCAGATTTAACCTTCTTGTGTAGATGTATTTTTACAATTTAACTTTACTGTATCTTAACTGTTCTCACACTGTAAAAAGCAGGGTTATTCTAAGTGTTTTCTTTATCTTTTTTAGAAACAGTGTAATTAGAATGTGACCTTAATAGAAGACTTGATATCAAATATGGAATTACAAGCATATCCTTCATCTTTGAACTTTGTGAAACACATTAGCACTCACTGCAGAGGAGACTAAACAGCCAAACTATGTTTCGTAATAATAAATTGTTAAACTGCCCCTTTGCAGCTCTTCCATGTATTGGTGGTAATGATTATCAAGCTTTTCTGGGTTAATGTTATTTTCCTTTGTGAAAATGGCTTATTTCTCCTTTGGCTTTCAAGCATTCTTATATTTAAGCATTTTTCTAGTTCCGTAATTTTTGAAAACTCTCCTCTCATTTGCTATTTTAATCTATGCTATTCCCCACTGTGCCACTGTACTTCTCTCTACTCGTGCTGTGCTGTCCTCGGGCTAACACGAATAGCATTACGCACATCTCTGAGGTTAGATGAAAATCTAGACTAACACCTTTTTGTGAACATGGCTGTAACATCTCTCTTACATCTGTTTAAAATGTTCAGATACCGTAAGCTGGGATAAACTTAATGCATTACCAGTTGCTACACTACAAGAAATCGTGCATATTCTCATAGCAAAAGGTAGAGGATAGACTTACAGATGCCTGTTTGTCTGACACTTGCATTCTACAGGCAGTAAAGCATCCTCTATAAAGTAACTGAGGTCCAGATGCACAGACATTTAGGGACGAAACCCAAACTGGTGTTGAGATGCTGTGATGGAGAATGCAGCAATGGTTGTTGTTATGGGAGAAGGATTGAGAACCAGTCATTTCACACACATTCAACCCACAAAGGGGGAAAGACAGTGTTTGGTCTTAATTAAGAAGTAATGATGAACTATTTGCTTCCGTAGATTCTCTCAGATGTAACTGAGATTCACAGATTCACCTGGTTTAAATGATCCAAACACAATTCACAGCAAAACCTGCCACTGAATCACCGAAGGGAGGGGTATGGCAGGGAGTCCAAGGGCAGGTTGTGCCATGGAGCAAGAGGAGCTGGGACCAAGGGTGGCAGCAAGGTATCTGGAGTGGTGGCCTCACCTGCAAGGTGTCAGGATGTGGAACCAGGAAAATCGGGGATGGAATCAGGTCTGGAAGCAGGAACCAGGCCCATTCTCAGGCCAGTGATCATCCAGCATGATAAGTCAAAGTCACACCAGAAAGTCATGTCCAGTTCTGCATCAGGGAGGTAAAGGACCAGGTACCGTTGTCACAGCTGTGAGGTATCTCAGGGGAGGACTAAGCCAGAAAGCCTCTGACTAAAAGCAGCTACCTGGGAATAGGAGATTAAGACCCTTGATTCCAGCTCGCTTCCCAACAGCTCTTGTCAGTGAAGGAGCTGACCTTGGCCTCAGCCAGCTGGAGTCCTTAATTCACCTTAACTAAACTCACAGAACAGGACTCTGTCAGGAAGAGTTTCAACCTCTGTTTAGTCAATGAATTGTTTAGTAAATCACAGAAGATCATATTCAGTCTAGAGAGCGTCATTTGTGTAACTGAAGAAGACCTATACTTGTTTTAATTAAGAAGTGCAACCAGAAGAACTCCTGGCTGAAAGCGAATAAAATGAACTTCGGGATAAGGCATTAAAGCTGCCTGAACTCACCAGAAGAGCTGAAAGGAGAACAGGTTAAATGAGCTAACAAGCTTCTCCAAGATGATGAGTATCTGAGGGTAGTCCCCGAGGGCTAAGTCTGGAAATGTGTTCTGTGAGAGAAAGGACATTCTTTCTCATGGATGGGTGCTTCTATCAGAGTCTCCAAATAAAAATGCAGCACCAGGCACAAAACTGAAATCGTGACTGCTATCTTGTAAGAGGCAATTACCTCTTGTTGAGATAATCTTGACATAATCAGATTAAATGTGATTTTTCTTTTCTTCTCTTTGTTCATCTGTGTCTTTATTAAAATTTGTTACTCTGTCATCTGTTCTAGCTGGTATGAATAAATGTTCTTATTTGCATTTTATCTTAACCTGGATGTCATTTATTAGTCCTCACATCCCTAAGGTGAAGAACAACTTGGGACACCACAGCAAGTAAACAAGCACTCAGGTGGCCACAGTATACCTTTCACTGTAGCAAAGGCTAAGAGCGACCACCAATGCTAATTGCATGCAACAGAAAACTGCCTTCATAGGGACAAAAAGGGCTACAAGTTTTTAGCAGATTTTTTAATCACTAAGAAGGGTCTGGGGTTCAACCATGAGGAGTGTAAAGTACTTTTTTTCCTTTTTTTTTTTTTTTAAATAGGAATAGAATTATTTTATTTTCAGTAATAATTTCATTATGTTAGGGTCCTTGTCTTCCTTGCACTGAGTTTTTCATTTTGTCTTTGCTAGTCATTCACATTGTAAGAAGGGATGACAGAGAGATCTGGTGCATCTTCAAAAGCACACCCACTTCTGCACTTATAATTACTTTATTTCAATAAAAGTAATACAGAGTACTTCAGTGGAATACATGAATGCAAGAGGCAGGAAGAAACTGAGGTTTTTAAAAAACTATTTTGCTATTTTGAATCCTTTAGAACATATGAATTGTGTAATCTCAGTCTAAAAAATGTTCTAGATCCATTCAAAATAATTAGGAAAACAATACATGCAGAATGAGTTTGGATTCATATAATAAGAGGAAATAATATTTTAATTTCATGATAAATCCTTAGTTGTTTTTTTCTTCCCAAGAATAATCCCGTATGAAAAATATAAGCAAATCAAAGGGTTAATAATTTTTTTAATGTATGAATTCCTATGCAGAGACTAACCTTCAGTAATGGCACCACTGGTTTTTTTTCCAAGTTTTGTCCCTGTTTGTGACATACAGTCATCCAGTCATAAAACCAAAACAATATAATTGAGTTATATGCTCAATTACAAGTAACCACTGCAATTTCAGTAGAGCCAGTGAAATATTCACTACCAATTTGTGGTGTTTCAGACAATGCAAACAAAGAAACAGAGCCAATATACATTCTAGGCTCTGAAAAGCATTACTGTCTATCTCTGGACATGCTGTAAGTATTGTGCAAAACTAGGACTTCTTCACTTAAATTTTTACTAATATAAGTATAAAAGAATCCAGGAGTTGGACTAGATGATCTCTATGGTCCCTTCCAGCTCTAATAATTCAGTGAAATTTACCAATTTATGCCTTAAACAGCCATAATGTCCAAATTATAATGGATGCTGAGGAAGAACAAGCTTGTTCCAGGGTGAAAATAACATACTGTGGTATATTCTTCTATTGTATTGGCTAGTACACACAGAAATGTGGCTGATGTTATACTTCTTGGCATGAGTGCTTCATCGAGGCTGCAGCAGAGGCACTAAGGCACTGGGGTACAAAGCCACATACTCAGCTCTTAGTTTGTATGTGATTATTTACACTTTCTAAAGCATTCTATGGAGAACTATTTTCAAACAGTTGATGTTGTGAATCAAAGTCTTCATCGCATTAATGTTTATACTGTACACCAAAGCCAGTTTCTGGGCATATATTAGTTATTTGAATTGTTATGCCACTTTGACCACTATGTTTTCTCCCATTGGCTAAGTTCAAACTATTTGCCTTGACTAGACATCATTGACGTTGTGTGGCTAGACATTTAAATTATTGGTTTTGTTCATCAGCTTAAATGAAAAAGTAGTTTTAAGCAAGAAAATAAAAATAATGAATCTTCAGTAACTTTTTAGATGAATAATCAACAGTGGTAAAATTAATTAAAATTTAATTTGAGAATCACAATTCTAAACGCATGCAAACAACACGAAGTCTCAAGCACATACTAAAAGGTTGTTTTTAATTTGGAAGATGATAGACAAGCAGATAGCTCCTATTTAAACATTCAAAACTATCGACAACATAATGTTCTTTATCTTGTTTCCTATCTCAAAAAAATAATAAACTTCCAAATGAAAATAAACAGACAAACAATTGCCAAAAAAAGAGGAGAAAATACCTGGAAGTGTGCTGCCCTTTATTACCAGTGACATCACTGGAAAAGAGTTGGTTAATAGATCTGTCAGAATATACAAGATTTAGGAAGAATGTACACAGAGGAGCAGACAGTTGTAAGTACACAAGGTTATTCTCAGCTCGGTCTCTCTCGTAATTCTGTTCCAGGAGTGGGAAATATTCTGATGCCAGGGGCATCGGTGTGTGCCCAGAGTAACTCTGCTTCTCTCAGTGCCTCTCTGCCCAGTTCACACAGATATTACTCTAAGTCTCACAGTGTGATTCTTTTCTTACATGGAGCGTCAAACACAACATTTGTAAAACCAAAGCTACGAAGAAAGCCAAGTCGAGCTCAGAAATACGTGTTAAATGAACTCAGTAATCAAACTGCGAGACATATTTAACATATGTTGAATTCATCTTTTCTGAATTTTCTTTCCCCATTCTGAGATGAGACTTTTCTATCAGCTCTGATGCAGTTAATTTACTATAAATTTATACAAATGTATGCATAATGGTGAGGTTTTTCTTCTTTTCCATGCTATGTTTACAATTTGTATAGAAACATAGCATCATATACATGCCAGAAATAAATATAAGAAAGAGTAATCTGTCATATTATGGTGGGATGCATTCGCTCATATAACCTGATTCCTGTGAGGGTATTAATCAGCTCTTCAATCACAAATCTAGGTCTAATTTTACTTCTATACTCAGTTATAATGTGGTGATTCATGAATCTTTAATTTCTTGATTTGGAGTAATTATCTTTCGATATCCTCATAGGCCTCACAGAATTTGGGAATGTAGCAATAACCTCCTTCTCCTGATGACTGGATCTATGTACCTAACCCTAATCTACTCCGATAGTGACCCTATATGTAGGGTCACTGAGCTATTCTTTGACTGGAATATCCAGCCTAGTCTTGCAGGCTTTGTAGAACACAGCAGTAAATTGAAGTCTTTGTCCCCAAACTGTATGCAGTTTCCAACCTTTAACATATGCTTAAAAGTAACACTGTTGTAGCTGAACCCTAAAATGTAGCCCATAATAAAGCCTTTACAATGTCAAACAACAGACCTTCATTCAGCCTTTCCTGACTTTGCAATAAACTTGCTCTATCTCTTTTACTTCCAAGACTAAATCATAGAATGGGTTGGGTTGGGAAAGACCTTAAAGATCATTGAGTTCCAACCCCCCTGCCCTGGGCAGGGACACCTCCCACCAGACCAGGTTGCTCAAAGCC
>JAOTQQ010000032.1:59812014-59831387 GCA_026546715.1 Gallinago undulata
AGAAACGTGTAGACATGGCTCTTCAGGGCATGCTCTAGTGCACTTGTGGTGCTCTTGTGGTGAGGTGTTGTGTGTGGCGTTGTGGGTGTGCGGTTTAGTTGGTGGCTGCTTTTTTTCGGTGTGTTTTTTCTGGTTTTTGTGGTTTTGTTTTTTTTTTTTTTGTTTTGTTTTGCTTTGGGTTGTGAGTATGTTTTTGTGTTTGTTTGGGTGGATTTTGGGGGGATTTTTTTGGTGGTTTGGGTTTTGTTTTTTTTTAATGTGGTTAGACTCGATGATCTCAAAGGTCCCTTCCAACCACTAAGATGCTGTGATTCTGTGATTCTGTGATATGACCTTTCTAAACAGCAGATCAGATTCTTTCTATCAGCCGTGATACTTCCAGCATTGCCTTACTAAAGGCCATGTGGTAAAATCAACATACAGCTCATGGAGATCTTTGAAAGAAGTTATGTTGTCTCCCTTTCTTTCTCCCAAAAACAAGTGCTTCTCACCATTAGCTGACTTGGTTTGGAGGGATCCAAAATGTTTTGGGTTTTGGTTTTTTGGGGGGGGTTGTTATTTTTTGCTTTCTTGTTTGTTTAGGTTTGGTTTTGTTTTTTTTTTTTCTTTAATGCTAGCTTTCCTTTAATGTCTGAAAGATTAGTCTAATTTTTCAAGAAAGAGAAGCAGCAACAATAAAAAGCTACTTTATTTTTTTTTCTATAGATCTTGCTAAATATCATATGTTCTTAAATTACAGAATCATGGAATCACAGAATGATATGAGGTTGGAAGGGACCTCTGGAGATCAAGCCCTGCTCCAAGTCCACTCAGAGCAGGTCACACAGGAATGTGTCCAGAAAGGTTTGGAATGTCTCCAGAGATGGAGACTCCACCACCCCCCTGGGCAGCCTCTTCCAGGGCTCTGACACCCTCAAAGGAAAGAAGCTCCTCCTCATCTTTAGATGGAACTTCTTATGTTCCAGCTTGTGCCCATTACCTGTTGTCCTGTCCCTGGGCACCACTGAAAACAGACTGGCCCCATCCTTCTGACATCCACTCTTGAAGTATTTATAGGCATTGATCAGACCCCCCTCAGTCTTCTCAGGGATAAATTTTATTCACTTGTTTCTGATTGAAGGCTAAAAATAAAAGAATATTGCTTTTTTGGCTTACATAACCACACATTCATTTAGACTTCCTATTATTTGCATATACTGAGGTATTTTATATTCTCTGATTGAAATTAGTCATCTCTAGGATTGCTTAGACATGATCTAGTTGGACCTGTTTTGAGCAGGGACTTACACTAGATGATCTCCAGAGGTTCATTCTAACTTAAATTGTGCTATGATGCTATGATTTTGTGGTATAGAAACACCTGTCTCAGTTATATATAAGATTTAGAGTAACAACTATAGTTGTTGCATAGTTTTCCAAGCACAGAAATATATATTAATATTTTTTGCTTGTTTGTTTTCCTCTTAATGCAATTAAAATAATGGACATCGCATCATCAGACCTGAGCTAATCACTCACATTATATGAGGCAAAGAGCAACTACTAAAGGAAGACTCTGCAAAGAAGCTGGAGTGTAATGATTTGAATTGCTGAAACAATTTTAGACAGACGTTTTTACATTTGTTAATATAGAAAGAACAGTATAAAGTAACACATAAATGTAGGTAGCTTTCTTCAGAAATGTGTCACCAGTGAAGTTGTAATAACTCTGTACTGGAAAATTCCTCTTCAACAGAGATTTAAAATGTACTGAAATTGTTTAATAAGTCAGTAATAAAATAAATGTAGCCTTTCTAAGGTTAAGTCGTAGGATAGCACGTATCTGTTAAACTGATCCCTGCTGACTGCACTAACATTTTTGAACAGTTTAAATCTCCATCTAAGTGTACAGTCACACTATTATGACTTCAACAGTCAGATGTGTATTTTTTGGAAGAAATGTCTGATTTCATTCGTACAGCAAAAATTAATAAAGCACATTTTCAATAAAAATGTTTAAGAGCCACACATGCAGTTCCTGTTAAGAGTGGTGGAGTTTTACAACAGCTTTCCTGCTCACCTTGCTAAAACATACATCTTCCAGGAAAACATTAAATGAGGATAAAAATACCGTTAGAAGAGATACAGTGGGAGGGCAAATATATGCTTGCTTCTGAAAGGTTCCTGCTGCCATAGGTAGCACCAGTGTTTAACTGCAGAAAAAAAGCTGTGTAAGTACCTAGTGACCAAGTTAGTGACCACCTCAGAAGACCAGATACACAAGTAGTTTCTCTGCTTTCTTGTATGGTATTTCTATTTAAAAAAAAAAAAAAAAAGTCACTTGAAGTCTTGCAAACCCTTGCATAAATACATACTAATGCCTGATTCTCATCCCTAAAAAAGTATAAACCATCAAAACACTGAAGAATTTGAGTGTGGCCAGCAGGTCGAGGGAGGGTATTCTCCCTCTCTACCCTGCCCTGGTGAGGCCCCATCTGGAGGACTGGGTCCAGTTCTGGGCTCCCCGGTTCAAGAAGGACAGGGAACTGCTGGAGAGGGTGCAGCAGAGGGCTACAAAGATGATGAGGGGAGTGGAGGACCTCTCTGATGAGGAAAGGCTTAGGGACTTGGGTCTTTTTAGTCTGGAGAAGAGAAGACTGAGGGGGAATCTGATCAACACGTATAAATACCCTATAAAGGTCAGGTGTCAGGAGGATGGGGCCAGTCTTTTTTCAGTGGTGCCCAGGGACAGGACAAGAGGGAATGGACACAAGCTGGAACACAGGAAGTTCCATCTAAAGATGAGGAGGAGCTTCTTTCCTGGGAGGGTGTCAGAGCCCTGGAGCAGGCTGCCCAGAGAGGTGGTGGAGTCTTCATCTCTGGAGACATTCCAAACCTTCCTGGACACGTTCCTGTGTGACCTGCTCTGAGTGACCCTGCTCTGGCAGGGGGGTTGGAATTAGATGATCTCCAGAGGTCCCTTCCAACCTTATATGATTCTGTCATTCTGTGATTTGGTTAGTAATGTGGGTTTTTTATAGGTCAACTGCGTAATTTTTTATTTAAAAACCTCTTCTTGAAGCTACCGCGTTCCCTTTAACAACTCAATATTGTTTCTCCTGTTCCAAAACTGGAACGTTCAACGATATTAAGTGTCTTGTTTATTCATTGGCAGGAGATTAGTTGGAAAAGGTCAGTCGATACGAAAGAGCAGTGAGGCTATTTTCTTTTTTGACTACACCTTTAAGAGCGAAGTGAGTCTGGCTGGAAGAGAAGTCCCAATGAGTTAGGAGCTAGACGGAGACAGCCGGTGATATAAAAAGCCATATTCTGGGTGCTCCTCCATATGTACTTTCTATTTTACTTACTTTGTTTTTGCCTTTAATCTCCAAAAAAAAGAGGTTATCTAGCCTGAAAGATATTTGCTGTTCATCTGGGAGAAATCAGAACTGAACTCATTTAGAGAGTGATATGATCCTCTGAAGCTCGACAGCGTGACAGGGCAGGTGGGCACCCACTGTGTTTACACAACAAGAGCCTAAAATAGGAGGCTCTTCATTTTCTTTGAGTATGTTTCCCTTAGGGGGGATGCAGAAAAACAGGATTTATTTTTTTTTTTCCTGGTTATTTTTTTCCGAAGGTTGCTTAGACTGGGATCCGGTTGGAGGTTTTACCAGGGTAGCTGCCTCGAAATGTAACTTCAGTGATCTGTAGATTTAGAATATATTCCATCTAAGCCTTATCTCTAACGTGAATAGTTTTCAGTTGCTATACTAAAATAAAATGGCCATAAACTTCAAGAAAAATAGCTAGTCTATGCATGTTTATGCACTGTTTCAGCCCTAATAAACATAGTTAAGAGATGTACCAGGATCAGTTTAACAATGAAAAACTATTCCCAGTGGCTCCATACATTCACTTTAAAGATTTCTAATTTACTAAATATTTGCCTTCACTTTTCTGTCCAATTTCATTATGTATAGCTGGGCTTTTAATTTGCATTCCTTTCTCATCATAGTTTGCTCACGCAGAATGATAGTTTTAATTATTTTCCTTTGTCTAGTTCTCTGAAATATAGGACTTGGAATGGAAAAGATTCCAGTTATTCAAATAGTTATTGTGAAGGGTAGTAAAACCTGGAGAAAAGCCACATTTTTTTTTTTTTACTGCAGCTGACACACTACATTGATCTAGCAGGAAATCTGTCTATTCCTGAGACAGATGGGGGAGCTCTGGGACTCAGTTTAACAGGGTTTGCAGCTACTGCGGATGCTGATACCATGCGCTGACAATAGCTGCAGTCTGAAAAGCAGAGTTTACATGCCTGAAATAAATTGTTTTGATTAGAACCTTTAGGAAAGAAAGTCATAAGGCACAGTTTTATTGACTACTTGCCAAACAACACAGACCTGTGCTCTGTAAGCTTGTTTTGCTCTTGTAAGTCAAGCACCAACTGGGCTTTTATTTTCGAAGGTTATGGACTTACAGCATAATACATTATCATTTACTCTGAATTATTACACAGACAGGAAAATGGGAAACAGAATGCACATTCAGTTCTAAGTGTAGCAGATCTTAGGAAAAAAAATTTTTTTCACGAGACTATGCATTTGTCTATCTTCCATGGGTATGTAAGAAATTTGCTATTGATTAAAAATTTTCAAAACAAAAAGGCACATAAAACCCAAATATGTGGCAGTCACGAAGGAAAGCAGAATATTAACACTCCTAATTATTATCAAAAGTTTACTATTTTCTCATTGAATCTGGTTTTCAGGTGTCATTGCAGGCTTTTATTTTACTGATGGTCAGGGACCACTGTATTTGGGGCATGGTGCTATTGTGATCACCTCAGTAGAACTGGAACAATTGTTGTGCAAGGCAGAGCTAGGATTTTGTTCCCCTAAGGAAGATCTATATAATATATTATCACTAAAGGCATTATTTGTTGCGTCGTTCTTCTGGAAATTAGTATGTACAGGTACCAGTATGTCCATTTATCATTGTCTGTTCTGGTCTAATGCATTTAAATATTTAGTCTGATAGCTAAGCCAGAGCACATCAAATTTTGCATTATGTTGTACCACTCTAATGATAGAGTTCTGGCTTGTTTATTGCCACTTTGCTTTTTTACATCAGTATCTTCCTCTGAAGATGACTTTTATTTTAGATTTCTTATTTTTTAAGGCACAGTAATTTGAATAATAATAAAAAAGTGAGATCATTAACTGCATCCTCCATAACCAACAATGCAGCTTTATGAATTTCCAAGCCTGATACAACATCAAGCTGCTGCCTCATGCCCAGCTACTTTAGCATATTGATTCATATTATTATTGACTGTAAAGGCTAGATGGCTTTTAAACCTTCCTACAATGAACATTACCAGAGTTGTTTTATATTTTATTTCCCACTTAGCTGAGACAACTGCTTATTTTCATGGCAGAACCTGGGAGTAAGAAAGAATAGATTTCAGCATTTTCATATCCCTTTTCTCGGCTGTGAAACAAGTTGGTTGACAGCTACACGACAAAAGCAACAAATTGACACTGTGGTTCAGAGTGAGTTTAATCCAGCCGTAGTGTGGGCTTCAGAGTCCTCTGCAGAGCAAAACTCCTGCATCACATCATCTGAAAAGCCTGTTCCTCAGTCAGCCATGCCAGCGGGAAAGCTTCCCATCCTTTATAACCAGTAAATCTACATCTGGATGTAGGTTATTTGGCTGGGGCTCCATTACTCACTCCTTCAATGAGATTCAGTTTTAACAGGACTGTATTTTCTGAATTATCTCTCCTTAAAAATAAGACTGCCTCAAGAAGCCCCGTTATTAAGCCACTTTGTGTCTTAAGCAAACATATTCTAAGGAAAACAGACAACATATTCAGGTCCAAATCATCTCTGAAATAACCTTTCTCCATTGACTGAGTGAAGGAGCCTTCGTGAATTTTCTCTATTTAGTTTGAATGAATACTTAGTCCCAAACTCGCAACCATAGCAAAACCTTTTCTAGTTTTTACCTAATTTGTTGAACTCTGAACAGAGCATTACTTCTGAGGAGTGAAATCTTGGTGTTACAATGGGTAATGCAGTGAAATTATTGTCTCAGTGCTCAACATCAGTCAAGAAAAGGAAACAAAATTTTACAGTTTATTAAGAGCAGAATAGAAAATAAAATAGAAAGTATCTTTGAAAAGACTGATAGAAGAGCAATAAAAATCAAATTTCCTTATAAGTTAAAACAACTCCATCAAACAAACAAAGCTCTTAATGCTTCAATAGTAATAACAGAGAGTAGAAGGGATAGATTTCTGTAATTTTCTGAGTGGCAAGGAATAATTAAGTGGGACTAGCTGTTCACAGTCTCTCCTGAAACCAGATGACAACAAATAGTCACCTACAAGACAGAATGGTGGGCTAAAGGAATCCTTGATCTGAGCCACTGCAGTCATTATCTTATGATTTTGATCCACTGGCAATCTATATTCAAAAAGGGACAGATTATTTTTTCCCTTATGATGTTCTATGTAGGATTATGTTTTATGGTCCCATGCAATGGCCATTTTCCAGGGTAGACATAATAATATAAAAGAGATACAGAGGGTTTTCTCGGAAAGGCTATTTTAATTTTCTCATTTACGCACAAATCAAACTGAAATACAAAGATATGGATAGTTCATTGTATTTGCCAAACGTAACACTCCATGTCTCATCTGGATCCAACATTACTGAAAATATAATGTGATTTATATGTGAATAATGTGGTTATTCTAGATTCCAGAGCAAAGGTACAGTTCCAAAGGATCCCATTGCTTTTGTAAATCTGGGGCTTAACGTAACGTATAGAATCCATATCAGCATGCTTGAACTGAAGTCACTGAAAAAGTAATTACAATGCATTTAACTATCTGTGTATAGTTTTTGCAGTTCTAGGCATTAAACAGATGAAGAAAGCATAACACGGGATGACTACATTTTACAAACTTCGATCACATTGTAGTATTTCTTTGGAATATGTCATCTTGCCAAAAGGTAAAAGGACCATATGATCATCTAGAAGGCAGCATATGCAAATAAATATGGTAGCAAGTACAAACATATGTTAAGTCTTCCCACTTCATCAATATAGAAAGCTCAAGAGTTTTTGTCCACACAAGCCAACAAATCTTAAGGCTTAAAGTGTGTTTGTGCTACTCCCTTTCTCTTAGTTCCGTAGTTATATAGCTCACAAAAAGCTGTACAGCAGTATTTATTTTTCAATAACTTACAGAAAAACTCCTACTGAGGGTAAAACTAGATGTATCCAGACAAACTAAAAACTGACTAAAAGTGCCTAAAAATATGCTGAATTTGTTCACTGGGGTTTGCACATCATGCAGGAGCCATTTATACTGAAATAAGATAAAATTGTTCAGAGTTTTGACAAACTATGGGAAAGAGGCATCAATCATCTCAGTAGACTTTAAAGTGGAGCATTGGAAAGTTGTACTGGGACAGGGCTTTTTTTGGGATCTTTTTTTTCTCCCAAACTGGAGAATTCTTAGAACTGAAGACCGTAATAAACTCTTAATTCAGCCATTATAACCCTCTGTATATCACAGGTGGTTTAAGTTTTACTCAATGCCTCCACGCTGCGTTCTTTAATTTGTATTTGGCTACTGCCTCCTGTTCAAGAAGTTGGTCAGCCTTTATTTAAACATACAAAGAGGCAGAAAATCTTCCATGCCTCTATTAATTTGTTCCAGTATTTAATTAGACACACCGTTAAATCTGTGTGCTTTATTTCTTTTCTGAATATAGTTAAAGTCTTGCTTCAACACATTATTTTTAGTAGGCTTTTCCTGTCTAGATTAAACAACCCTTTAGTGCTACGTATTTTCTTCCTGTGAAGCTACTTACACAGTGTAACAAAATCAATTCTCAGTTGTTGCCTTTTTAAGAGCAAGACACAAGTTGTTTTTTTGGGGGGGGTTTGTTTGTTTGTATGGTTGGTTGTTTTTTTAGTTGGTCATGCTATAGCATTTTCTACAGATTTTGAGTTTTTATGGCCCTTTCCTTAAAAAGATTGTAATTTTCAGTTTAAAAAAAAAAAAAAAGTGGCTTCTAGTAAGGATATTCCAAAATTTATGTTACCTATGCCGTGCATAATCTCACTTGCATTTCTCCCCTTCCCCTTCATCTTCATAAGACGAGCACTTTTCAAAGCCTGTGTCTACATTAGCAAATGGTGTGTCACAAGACGAATGGACTGTTAAAGAGTTGGTGCTGAGTGCACAGAATTTACACTATTTGTGGGTGTTTGATTTACAGTAGTTTGGTCTATTTTCAAATGCCCTTGTACACTGCTGATGTGAACTAAAACACAAATGTAAACATTCCCGAGATTTTCTGGGACACTCTTCCAAACACAAATGTTAACTGGAACAAGTAATTTTTCATTAGTGCTAAAATTTTTTTGTCTCCAGTTTGGATTTCCTGTTTTTAAATAATTATTTTGATAATTTAATTTTGGAAAAAATAAAAATGATACATTATTTAAAAATCAGAAGTTGGTTGGGAAAAAATCACATGAAAGGATTAATTTTCTTAAATCCACCTGTTAAATTTAAATGGAACAGGTCTTGTTTGACTGTAAGATCATGTTACTCAGTGAGTAAAAGAAAAATTTCACACAAAATACCATTTGAAAATTCTCCCTAATTAGAACTTTTTCTTCATTCACTGCCACTTTAACATAAATTTATAGCATAGACCTAGGGGAGGGAAGAAAACCAGACTTATGCTAAAGCCACGTTGGTTGTGATGGAAAATAAACCCTAATCTTACCTTGCCTAGGATAAAGAATCACAGGAAAAAGGATTGGATCAGGAAGAACAGAGTTAGAAGCTGTCAGTGAGCAGATAAAGGGAATAGAATTTTGCCTTAAAAATTTGGTAGCAGTTGCCCAATTTGATGATGAACTATTGCTATTTTTTCATAGCTGTTGCAATGCAGCAATTCATTTGAAAACTGTTTTTACTGTATCCTGTGAGGGAAATAACGTTTTGGTTTAGATAAAGTGTTGTTTTAATCAATGTTAATTAAAATATGATACTAGTAAAGTGTCTAATATTTCTCTTGTGATCTTATTCATCTGCTCTCTGAGGGCATAGTGAGATATCAGATTTTTAATTGCTGCTTAATATGTTTTTTCATGAAGACTGGAATGCTGTTATACAAAAATATCTCTCTTTTTTATTTTTTTTTAATAGCACAGTCTGACAAATAAACAGTTTGAGTCTATGAAGTCTCCTTCTACTCAGGGTGTTTGTTATAGGGAGCAATACCATACCATTGGAAGTAATTCTTTGAGCCAATCCTTTGGAAAGAAAGGGTTTGTAGTATTAGCCCACAGAATTATAGTCTGTACAACAAAAAATTAATGAAATAAATTTAATTTAGTCTACACTTTTATCTGAAATACAGCAGTTTAGAAAAATATACAGAAAAAAAAGGAAACAAACAAACAGACAAAAAAAGTTTTTCAGCTGAGTCCACTCTTTTTCTTCACATGGGTTTTGTGAATCTAATTTATAAAAAGGGATCACATCAGTGCGGTTTTTTGAATATGTTCATGGTACTGGATCATTTCTTAAAGCTAAGCAGTTGCTGGCTTGTTCTTTAGAAATTATCTGGATCTTCTTTATTTTCAGAAGTTACAGTGCCCTTACCGGAATGTTATTAGATCATAAACTTGAATATGATGCAATGAAAATCGGGAACACTTAAAAATGTTGTCAGGTTTTATCCACCTGGTTGTATCACAGCGCATTATATGAAGATCTGACCTGAGTGTTTTACTTCTGAAGAGCTATCTTTTGATGTTGCAAACTGTATGTCTATTCTTTCTGCAAAACAAATGAGATGGTTTCTTACACGTTCCACAAAAAAATAATTATTTTCCTGTAGGACACTGGAAAGACCAGGACAATCAAAAAAGTAGAGGTACAGGGAATATCCAAATTGGGGTCTTCATTTTGCCTTTGGACATTTGGTCATAATCCCCATTATACCAGCTGAAACTGAATTTCCTAGTCTGAGGGCAGCATTGGCCCTATGTGATTAATGAGTTCTGGCAAATTAAATTAGCTGTAGAATCATCCAATTTGTTTCCTTGTTTCTAGTGATCAGATTACTGAATATGTCACTCATTATCAGAACTTTTCCCCCAGTCCTTGTCCACAAAAGCGGATTTGGTAACTTCTTAACTTGAATATTTCCCCCCCCACCTCCTGAACGTATACCATATTACCGACATTATAAAAGAGGTCTACTTCTGTTTCATTTAATTCTATAGTGCAGGGAAGAAAACAAAGCCATCAAATCATGCAAATTAGTATTAATAAGCTAAATGGATGTCAAGGTGTACTGTTCAGCGCTACTGCCTCCTACAATTATTGTGATAAAGACCAATAAAGAAGATAGGTGTGTGTGGCCTTAGGGAGGCATTGTCTCTTCAGGAGGTGAGGAACATCCTATCATTCATATACTCTCTTTAGATTAAATTTTAATCTATGAGGAGTTCCTGCCACCCTTAAAATACAGCAATAATTACTATGCAAGATATATGCCATAGCCTGGTCTAATTATTAAGGTCGTTGCAAGCTTTATAACTGACTTCACAGCTTGCAGAATTAGTCTTATTTAAAATACTGCTGGACTGAAACTTATTACAGGCATGATGCAAGACACAGCTAGACTGTCTGTCCTGGGTTTGGAGGGGGAACCAGGCATTTTCTCCAGGTAACTGAAGCTGGTAGGCATGAACCCATGTGAGGAACCTGGGCTTACCCAGTGTTCCAGGCATGCAGCAATGGCAATTTATAAGAATACTGCTAAAGGAACATAGGAAAATTGAGCTGAGAGGGCCCCCTGGGTCACTAAACCCTGATGCCTGCTACCGTAGGCATCCATTCCACACCTCGTAACTTGCAGTTACGGAGTGTTTGGTGACTTTTCCACCTCGAAAGGCTGCTGCAGAAGAACCTGGAGCTGGAATGGTCAGGCCAACCTCTTTCCAAAAGCAGACCCTAAAATTGTTGATGTTTCTTTAGCGCTTCTGATCTTAGTCATGTTTAAATTCATCCTTGTGTAACACGAACTCTTAGAACCATGAAGACATCCATATTATGATGTCTTCATAACTTTGCTCAGACTGTTACTAAATGCTGTTGTATTTCCCTTCTCTATAATTACATCATAGGTGCAGGTCATAGCCACGCTATGAACAAGTGTTACAGCCACATCCTTCTTCCATTGAGTCTTTTCCAAGTAGCAAGTTCTTGCTTATCGATGTTTTGTTCTTCGTAGGCTGTCTCACATCCACCTGCAAATACATGGCACCACATTTTGTGTTATGGAATTTGATGTGACAAAGGTTGGAGAAGGCACGGGTCTACAGATCCTAATCCAAACTGATGGGCTGAAGTCAAGGAGTACAAAAGGTTAATCTCTTCATGGGGCAAAACTTACTTATGTACTCACAACTTTTAAAACGTCCATCACCATCTTGTCTCACCTGCAGATGGTAGGAAAGGAACTGTGGTTTAGTTCACAGGTACGCAGAAGGAAGAGGATGTGAAAAATGCCAGAAGTTTACAGTTCACCATTTTATAAGATACCACTCTAAGAAAGATATTTTCCAAAATGGAATGTGCAGAAGTATGCTTTGAATGTATTGAATTATGTTAAAATGTGGTGTTCACTTTCAACATGAATAGATATAAGCATTTTGTATATATTTTATGATGTATGTATTTTGGAAGTAGGAAAGTTATTTGCGCTTTCAGCAGTAGGTGTCCTGTATAACAGCACAGGTTAGGATTTGTTAGCCAATTTACCCATTTTTAAATGAGTCAGTCATTACCTTTTTAAAAAAGAAATCATATAACAGAAAGCATCTATAAAACCCTCAGTTCATTTCCGCTGATCAGATAGCTTTTTCTGTGGAATTACAAAATGCTAAATGGCTCATGAGGGTGAACCATAGCAAATAGAATCCTGATGTTCACTTTCTTATTATGCAACATGACTGTGAAAACGTCCCAATAGGTGGAAGAGGGAAATGGAATGAGGTGATAAATAATTTATAACTAGAGAAAACTAATCAGAGCTCCTCAATTCCCATTGTCCCCATACAGGTGCTCAATTACTTCCTCAAAGAGGCCAAGAGACCAATAACCTGACGCCTGGGATATAAATGAATTTTATTATTAAGGAAGATATTAAAACTTATATAAGTACACTAAAGTAGCTAATCTAAATTCTGTACAGATTTTCTAACAACCTTTCGTGTCCCCTTCCTGATGGGGCTTCTTGCAGAGTGGTGAGCCTTGCTAGAGCAATCTGCTGATCTTATGTAAAAATCAATGATTTCACCTTTACCAATTTTCATGCAGCCTCTGTGGTTTTTGCAATGTTTTGCTTTTTTTTTTTTTTTCCAAAATATGTTTACTCTGGTCCTTCAAAGGACAAAATTTTCTATACATAAGGAATCTGTAAAGGTAAAGAAAAATGAACAAAAAAGTTTCATCCAAGCCCATCTTCAGAGTTCACTATTTCAACTTCAGCGGCCGATGCGAGAATAACCGTGCACAATTTACAACGTGAAAAGTCTTCCTTTGGATTTCAGATATAGAGTGAACTTATTTGTAAATGGACTAAATATGATTAAGGATGAGAAATAAAATGTTTGACTAGAGCCAGCAAGGCTGGTTAGAATATTTTCGTTAAACTTTTGTTTATTTTCTTTTAAACCTTCATAAAAAAAAATGAATAGTAACTGTCATCCTCATGTTTTGTCAAGTCATTCTTTAGCCTCCAACCTCCCTCTGGAAACAACAAAAAGTATACAATATACTGAGGTTCTTCAAGGTCAATTTTCCCACCAAAAAGCAGTTTCCTCATTGAGTAGTGGCTGGTCATTCTCAGTGCTCCACAACCTTCCTTGCCCTTTTACAATTCACTTAAAATGCTTTGATATTGTGCCTTTGCAGTCAAACAAGTGGAAAAAATGCCAGATATTTATCTTATTGGGGTCTATGACAGACTGAAGACAGGGATAAAGTAGCAAGTTGATTAGTTGTACAGATATTGTGTCCTGGGTAATAATGATTTAAGGGCAGAGGTGAGAAATGTTTATAAAACATGAGTAAAAAACCAACATATAGTTGACTTCTTACATGTCCAAGCATCAACAAGAAGTTACTCCCCATCACATGGGTATAAAGCTCAAATTGCCTATGTAATTCCCAATATTTTGAAGGTAAAATAAATGTATAATGGTAAATCAAGCTTACCAATAAATACTGCTCTTTAGAGACTGCAACTGAAGTAGGTAACGTCTGCTGAACGTGGTCTGTGTTCTCCGATCCTCTACACCGTTTTCCCTGATGTATTACTATTTACTCTGTTTCATTTCAAACACTGCGATCTCTCCCCAAAATACGGCTCCCATAAAATCGTGAGAGTTTACCCAAGTGAGTTTCACGAAAAGGATAGGATCAAAAGTCAGAAGTATTGTCACTGAATTCACACACAGTGGATTGCTAAAGCAGATTCTGCTCCCACCTCAACATCTTCCACTGTTTCTTCCTAATCCTTGCTCAGCTTTACCCAAGATCCCTTTATACGTTATAACCATTCAAAGACTAAATTTATTTCCTCTTTTCAGCTCTGCCTTACCTTTAAGCAGCCCTTGATTTGATTTGATTTCAGATATTCAACTTCACATCCGAAAGACTCAATTAATTTATTATTTTATTGCTGATAACAGTGACTGCACTCAGAAATTATACATGTAAAATAATAAAATGTATCTTGGTTTCTTAAGATAGCACTTTCTATACTTTTAAATAGATGTGGAATGGCCCATCTGGCAGGTGATAGAGTCTTTCCTGGAGGAGGCACTACATAACACTTCTTTTATTACTTACTGATGACCGAATGCACGCTGCCTTAAACAGTATTCATTTCCAGTAAAACATCATTTGGGTGTAGTAGAATAATGTATGGATCTTTTATGCTACATTCTTAGACAAGGACAAAGTGATACAAAACCCTTAGCACTTTCAGAGATACGAATTTCCATTGTAAGTATTTGCATTGGAATAAGGCAGTTGTGACCCATCCCAAACAGGTGCATTCCCATCTGTTAGTTCTTACCAAGTAAGTTTGCAGGCTCTACTTAACTCATCCAAATGCACTAAACCTGAGACATTTGGCCTGTCAAAATTTCTCATTTCAGCCATGATTGTTGAGCGTGTACCATTTAAACAAACAACAAAAAAAAATCCACAACAGAACAGTCTAGCAATTTAATGTAGAAGGCATATATTTTACAAATTAATTCAAAGCTGCCATTTCTTTCTCTCTTCCAGTTTTTAAATCAGCTTGTATTCCTTGCCCTTGAGAAAAGCAAACAACGTTCCATGGCTTTGATGCTAACAATCAGCCTTGATCAAAATGCATAATCTTAAAATAGACCCCAAAGTTCACTCTTGGTTTCACAATTGGGAGATCAATATGGGTGTATCTATGCCTGTGCATCTCTCTCTATGGTTTTTACCTTTTCATAGCTCTTTAAACCCAAACATTGTCAGACCTGGAAAGGCTCTGCTTTGTGTTCTGGAAAAAAGTTATGAAGAACAGCATAACAAATCACTAATTGGTATCAGAATTCAAAGCCTAGTTTAAAGAAATGTAAGAGAACCATATATTTGAGTGTGAGTTTAGTTTTCCCACTAGTATAACTACTAAATGTTTCAGCTTTACTCTGTATTTAATTGAATCTTCTCTAAATTGGCTTTCAAATATTTTGAGACTTTCTTCACACAAAGAAACTTTAGCTATGCTACAACTGCACTTGTCACACTGCAGACAAGATGCACATGAAACAAATAAAACCACTAATACTCAGGTATGTGATTATTTTTTTTTAATATTGCTTTTGTTTGTGCTTCTCTCACTCTTCACGGCACATTTTCTGTGTGCCTCACAACTCCCTGGGGAGGGGGAACTGATTGCAAAAGCACTGATAGTCAAGTTCTTTCTTTGGGGGTTTTTGTTTTGGTTTGGTTTTGTTTGGGTTTTGGTTTGGTTTGGTTTTAGGGTTTTTTTGTGTGGTTTTTTTTTTGTTTGGTTGTTTTTCTGTGTGGTTTTTTGGGGGGGGTTTGCGTGTGATTTTTTTTGTGTGCTTTTTTTTGGTGTGTGGGTTTTTTGTGTGCTCTTTTGTTTTGTTTTTTGTTCTTTGTTTTTGTTTTTAACCCAGAAAATGTCTGTTGTTTTTCACTAGTCTATAACCGTTCACACTTTTGAGATGATTTTGACATAATTTTCTAAACGCTTGGATGTCTCAAACTATTATTAACTTCAGTAAATCTTTTCTGGAGTGGGAGGAAACTTTCTGGTAGCAGTCTCAAATGAGTGAAACTCCTAGTCGTGCTACTTTGATGAGCAAATGAACTCCAGCTGGAATCAGAATGTTCTCTTGTAAATGGGATGCATAAACTGTTGCAAATTCAGGGTATGTGAGCACCAGTGACTTTAACAAGCCCAAGAGCAGCAGGAGATCCCCTAGTACCTCTCCACAAGCTGGAATAATCACACAGTACTCATTTTTAGAAGCTAAATTTTCTAAATAGAAGCTATTTTGGCCATTAGACCTTGAGTTTAAAGTACAGAGTCACTGTGAGACCACCAGAAGCAGCTAAAACTACTCTGCATGACCTAGAAGTACATATGAGATGAATTATCTCACATATCAGTGAAGAACAACCATGGCATATTGGCCTTAAAAACACATAAGGGTAAATGCTCTACTTAAATTTTGATCAAACAGTTAAACCGAATAAAATTGTTATCACTACTTTTCCTTCAATTGGTGTTAACTTACAACAGTCTCTTTTTTCTGCTCTCTGTGAAAATGAAACAAAAGACACCTCCTCCACCCCATAAGCCTGTGTGAACTACATCAATTCAATAATAGGCGAACTCTGCAGTCAAATCACAGTTGTATACAGACAATATTTCTGCTTCATGCTATCAACAATGATGAACAAACCTAAATATGCAGGTGATCAGTTTTTCAGTGGTGATCATCATGATCTCATGTCCCGTTTTCTTCCCTGTTCCTTTGCTCTTTCTTTCCAGTCTCTTCCCAGACCAGGAAACCTCCCCCCCCCTGGGGATAGTCAGCAGTCAATCTTAGCATCATAGAATCATGGAGTGGTTTGGGTCGGAAGGGTCCTTAAAGATCATTGAGTAACAGCCATCCTGCTACGGGTGGGGACACCTCTTACTAGACCAGGTTGCTCAAAGCCCCATCCAGCCTGGTCTTGGACTACTTCCACCAGAATAGCATGCTGATGTAAACTGGAAAGAAGGAGAAAAAAAAAAAAAAAAGCTATAACCACCAAAAGTGATTGATTTGGGAAACAACAACAGTAAAATAATAGTATTTTTATATCAACAATAAGTAAAGCACCTTCTCCAGCACTGACTTGGTGTTTCCATCTTTCTAACAAACATCTCATTGGCACTTCACGTCCCCCTCTTGTATGTTGAACTTAGGGTTCAGTGTCCATCCTTTGATACACCTTGTAAACCAAGCCTGCAAACCCACTCCTGAGTAAAGATTACCATTGTTTAAATGAGGTGTTTCTGCGTCCCACTGCTATTGGCCATCATTCAACCTTCACATCTTTGCTCTGAAACAGGAAAAGTGAACAAGAACCCCCCTTTTCCTCCGTGAACATGATTCCCTCTATGAACATCAATTGTGAACGTGAATACACAGTCATACGTATGTATGTATGTGTGTGTATATGCGAGTATGTATCCATGCACACAACAGGTACACTCGTTATACAGAGCTCAGTTTCTCCTGACACCCATCACATTGGGGCAGCACTTTGCAATGATTCATTTTGTTAGGGTCTTACTGAAGGACTTGAAACCAAGACATGGTGATGGAGCTGGGGTGACTCCCTAATTCAGCTGTGGCAAGTTCTTTTGGTTAGTGGAGACTCCCTTGCACACATTAAGAGGAGGAGAAAGCCCAAGCTCAAATGAATTACCTGTTCCCCATTTCCTCAGTAAGGTCCAGTTTCACTTCTCCATTATGCAACTGGTTAGGTTATGATGGTTTGTTTTTTTTTCCCCCCTCAGATCATGGTTTTTAATCATAAAAAGAGAGAATTTTGCCATGCCTCCTCCAACCTTATTTTAAAATAATTTTAATTAAAAAGAACAAAATGCCCCAGAGACAGCACGAGGGAGGGAAAATCTGAATATCTATCAGGGAAAGCTCCTTGCCCATGTTGTGTTTCTTTCAATTCACCAGTAGATGGAAGCAGAGAAGCTCTTCCCCCATGATCTGCAGATAACAGAGATGTTCAGTTTTCCTTTTAAGCAAATCCTCATCTAACAAACGGTCAAACAAGTGAAAGAAATTGAGACACTGTATCTTCATTTTAATTCCTATCTGATAAAAAGTTACATGGCATTACAGAGAAGAAAAGGTAATTTTCTATTTAAATAGGAATATTTTCTTCTGGAGGGTTCCCAGTATTTTAAAATTATCATTATTTCTTTCTATCCTGATGAACACTTTTAAAAAATTCAATTTTAATCATCGCACTTACTTGGAGCACTAAAAATAAATGCTTACAATACATCATAGTTATAAGTCAATCCCAAGGTAGATATGAAGTATTGCTGGATGACATTAGTAGGATGGAGTTTCATTTCACGTGCTGGTGTAGTGACCCTATCTGTTTTGTGAAGTAAAAGCCAAATTCTCCTTTGTGAGTCTTTCACAAACAAACACATTCTAAATTTTTATGTCCAAACTGCAAAAACAATAAAATCAGAACAACCACACAGCATATCAGCATCTTTAATAAAGTCAACCTCTTGCAGAATAAAGGCTTGACCTATTGTCTACTGAAATCCAGAAAAAAAGAAAACTTCTAGCGAATCTAAAGTTATCAAATTCCTGTTGAGAAATAAATTCCACAGAAAAGATTCTTTTGAATATTCAGGACATCTGCATTTATTGCAATGATGGTATTAAGGAATTTTTACATGCAAATGAACAGGTTGAACATGCTGGTATAATGGAAAACAATGACAGAGCAGTATTACCCTCTTCCTTTCAGAAGAACATTATCCATTGATTTTTCTGAAAGATAAAAGTTGTTCTCAGAATGTGAACTGTATTATAGGTTAATAGCATCCTCTGTTTTTTCTTCCTCTATTTCAAAATATACTCTTATAATGCTGGCTTTCAACTGCCTGATACTTGGCTTTGTTGCCAGTACAACATAAAGATGAATAAGTAAAGTCTTCACCCCCACAGGAGTTGTTATTCCTGCCCATCTGGGAACGGAGTTAACAATATATAAGTACACTGATTTATAGAATTAAAGTCCCTCTTGAAAGCAGAAGAGCTAGAGACTTTGCTTTGTTTAACAGAAGCTCACATTTTGCAGAACTCTGCAAAACACAGAGAAGGAACCTCGGGGATTTCACATCGCCGTAATGTGCAGTGAATCAGCGCTGTAACTCACATTAACTCTAATACACTCTGCATCACTGAGAGAAGAGAGTCCTAAATTCCAGGAGGATGTGACTACTTTGTGCTGGCCTTTCTCATATGTCAGGACACAGCATTATCCATTGGGCCAGGTCGTGGCCTAATTCTCTAAGGCTTTATGCCTTCATGTAGTATCTCAGCATCTTCTGCATAAAATCAATCGCATTAATAATTGCATGTATTTCCAGTGGGTAAAAATACTGCTTACTTTTTAAAAGACGCTGTCTAGCAGCGCGAACCTGTGGAGGGAGGAAATAAATGGCTAATTTAATATGAAAATTTTGAGAATGCAGTCTTTTACATGGGTTTTGGCAATTTTATTTGGATAATATGAAGTTAGTATAAATTTTTTATTTGGACGATATTAAAAAAAAATCCAATATGTCCTTCCTTGTTCTAAAAATGAGAGATTCATTGAATAATAATGACAACAGAACTGTAAGTTATTTTTATGTCTTCATGCTTGTGTCCATGCCATCAACTACCCTTAGTTGCAGGTAGGAATACTGAAAGGAATAGGAAGTCAGGCATGATTAACAAGTGGCTCAGAGGCTGATGCCACCAACAAAATTTTGGGGTTTTTGATCTTGGGGAACTTTATATGGCGCCTGATCTGCTAGCAACAGATGGAGTACATCTGCCTCAGAGGGGGAGGAAGATCCCCGTCTCCCAACAACCCCAGCTCCCTATGAGGACAGGCTGAGGGAGCTGGGGTTGTTCAGCCTGGAGAAGAGGAGGCTCTGGGGAGACCTAATAGCGGCCT
>JAOTQQ010000032.1:59831942-59862101 GCA_026546715.1 Gallinago undulata
GGAAGGGAAGGGAAGGGAAGGGAAGGGAAGGGAAGGGAAGGGAAGGGAAGGGAAGGGAAGGGAAGGGAAGGGAAGGTCCTCATCTTGGGTCATGAATTTTAACTTCTACTCATTTGCACACACAGTTATCAACAACTTTATGAGAACTGAGTACTTAGGTTCCTTTCAAAAGTCGTAAAATCTCAAACTGAAGTTCCCTTTTACTCATATTACCCCTGTTTGATACTTTGTCAAATGAGCTCAAGGTTCTTTAAATATCAGAATGCCAAGATTATCAAGTACAGATATAAAGGAAACGCATATGGTGTGAAGAAGGAACTGGGCATATGGAAACCCTAATTAACCCAGGCAACTGAAATAGCAACAGCTGGAGAAACAGAAGTAGGATCAGTACTGTTCCTTGGGAAACTGGGTTTCCAATCCAGTTGGATAAAGGAAGGACTGGACCTGGGCTTCCCATTTCTGTTCAGATGCTCCTCAAAACTGCATCAGTAACAGAAGTTGGTTGCCTCATCCTTATTTCTATGAGACAAGTGTGAAATTTTATTTTATGATTTCCATCAAAACTATTTTGCAGATTCAATATGAATGCTTGGGTACTTAGGTGATGACTGAAACATCCATTTTTGGTCTTAGGAAAAAGCAACAGGATAGGGTCATATTGAACCACAAAAAAGCAAAATGTAGTCGCTGCAAAAGAAAGTGAAAGTTAACTTCAATGTATCATTCCTAGTAACTATTCAAAATTTCAGAAACTTATCTAATTATGTCTTCTACATATTTTCAGAAATCCTTTTTTAAACATTTTTAATTCTGAAACAAAGACCTTATTTTAGAAGTAAATTAAAAATATTTGGGAAACTTTTTTTCAGAACTTTTTGGCCTACAAAAGCTGTAGTATATTTGTCATCAACCTGCTGAAATACTTACATGTCAAGATCAAGTACTTTATAAATGTTTTTAATATATCTGCTCATATAATTTATTGTTCCTTCCAGTTGCATCTCATGTTTACAAACACATGTAATTTCTCATATTTATGTTATTAGGATACTGTAAATATTCATAGAATCATAGGATTGCCTAGATTGGAAGGGACCTTTCAGATCACCTAGTCCAACCATCAACCTAACTGATAAAAAAAACCCATCACTAAATCATGTCACTAAGCACTGTGTCAACCTGTCTTAAATACCTCCAGGGATGGTTCCTCAACCACTTCCCTGGGCAGCCCATTTCAAGGCTTAATAACCTTTCAGTGTAGAAAATTTTCTTAATACCCAGTCTGAACCTTCCCTGGTGCAACCTGAGGCCATTTCCTCTTGTCCTATTGTCTGTGACTTGGGAGAAGAGACCAGCCCCTGACTCTCTACACCTTCCTTTCAGGGAGTTGTAGAGAGCGGTAAGTTTGTACGTGTACACATGATTAAACCTTTCTCATATATTTACATGTACTGTATAGGCTTCAGGGAGTCAATTGCCCTTTTGCTATTTTTGATTTTTAATATAAATTATTATTGATATCAAAGGAATATAAGGAAAGATGTGTCATAAGGCATTTTAGTTACATAATCTAATAAAAACTCTCAACTTCCCCTTTCTCCAGTATTCCTTAAGGCACACTAGAAAACTGATATATACCTAAATATAAATGCCACCCTTTTGATTTCCAGATATTGCATTTGATTAGTAATTCCAGGTACCAATAAAATATTCAAAAGGGATAATAGCAAGCATTTTCAGGAGGTATTTCTCCATGGTTGAATATCCTTCCTAGAAAAGTTGTCCTCTGAAACTACCTTAATGAAAAGTAAGCAGTCCTTTTTACTTATTTAATTTTCAAAGTGGTTTTTTTTTTTTCTTCCTTTGAAAGTTTGGATTCTTGTACCCTATTCTTACTTTGAAAATACTCTCCTTTAGTATATGGATGGATCTGATTTATCATTTCACTTTACTACAACACTGACTTTTAATAATGTGACTATTTGTATTAACTGCTTTCTGCAGTGACTAGCTGAATTTGATACCTTTGTTCTTTCAGGTTCATTCTTGTTTTAATTTGTTTTATTTTTTTCAAGGAGGTTCTTCTTGTCAAGATAGAGAAAAAAAAAGTGGAAATAACTGCCAGAATTATTTCAGCATAATAAAAAATAATAAAATGAACCATATTATATATTCAATACAAATAAGAAAACAATTTCCAAGTAGCTAAATAGGCAATTTTAATTTACTTTTATGTTTTTAAAAAATATTAAAAAACAATTAAAATCTGAAAATATTGAAAAACAGAATATTTTTTTCATATCTTTCTTCCTGAAGAGGAATACCACTAGAAAAATTCTCTCATAAACAAGCCTGTAGAAAACATATTTACAGAATGCACTGTATCCATTGCATCTTTTTGGACTCTTGCTCTTCTTATTGCAATGCGAGGAGCTTAATAAGGATCTTTTTCTCTGATTCCCGACATAGAAATATAATGTGGGCTCTGGAATGTAAATCAAGTAAAACTGATGTGCTGTGGAGGGCCTGAGGCCTGACCAAATTAACAGCACAGCTGGATCTTTTACAAGTTCTGAGGAAACTGGATGACACATTGCATATGCACCGTGTCTCGATTCCCCCCTGGAAGGGCAGGAGTAAATTCTGCAGCTCTTCACTGGATGCCTTCCAAGCAGAGAAGTGCACCAGGGAGACACCAGTGGCACTGACAGAGGGAAGCATTTATGGGCAGAAAAAGCAGTAGAAGGTAAGACTGAGAGGTTTTTCAAAGAATTCGAGTGATTGCTAAAGTATAGTGTCACTGGGAAATGACAGCACTCCACACTTAACTCTCTCTGCTGAGAGTGCACCTACATACCTTCTGCTTCTTTCTTTTTTCTTTTTTTTTTTTTTCTCTCCTTCTTTTTGGAGCACAGTTAGTGATTATTTAGAATATTCAGAATAAATCGCTGATGAACCATTCGCAGAAAGGGATGGCTGAATGGTTTGAAACGTGCGGCCTCTGTAAATCAGACGATCAGTTTGGTCTCCTTGGGTAAACAAAAGTTGCATTACGTAGTGATGTTAAGAAATTCTTTCTTATAGGACAAAGGTCCAAGGACTCTAAACTGACTAGACATTCTATAGGTGTTTTTTCTTCTGACAAAATTATTTTTCTCAAAGTATTTGCTCTGGTACTTATCTGAAATCTTTGTGCCTCTTGAAAACATCAAATGATTTCATAGAACAATATTGGTCCATTTTATTTCAAGTTTTGCGTTTTTCTGTGCTTTATATTTTATTAAAAATACAGGTCTAAGTCTTTGCTTAAATAACATAGTAGCAGAGATTTTCAAATAGATATTTTCATAATCATTTTCTGACCCTAAGAGGGTCAACTGTGTATATACATTTCTGTATATGAACTTCTTGAAGTATGTCAATGTGATACTGATACTGTACAAACAGCATGGATAGATAACTGGGACAAAATAATGCAGTTTTAAAATAAGAACTGATTGAAGATAATATTCTCAATAATATTCTCATTATTATTTCAGATAAACTCAACACACTATTATTCATGTTCAGAAACAAGAAATATTTCCATATTAAGTACTCAAATACTTTCAACATCTTTCAATAAAAGTTAGAATGGGAAGAGATAAATGAGTGGGGTTTTTTCATGGTTTATTTTTTTACTTTTCCTTTCTTTTCAGAAAACAGAAGAAATATTTTATACTGCTGCTCCTTTGGATGCTTGTATTGAATTTTGATGATACTTACAGACTTGCAATTTTCCTTGACAATAAGAAGGAATGGGGTGGAAACTGGCTATATGATAAACATGATGCTCTTGGAATAAAGCTAATTTAACAAAAAAACAGATAATCTTTCCTCCATCAATAACAATTTAATATAAATAGACACTTCAGTGTTTCTAATGCAAGTATTGACTCCACCTAAAATCCAGATAAAAAAACAGACTTTTACTTGTGCTTCCTTAAAAGAGAAAAAACCTAAAGATAATCAGTGTTGAAAACTTATAAAACAGTGTACACTTAAAACAGAGTAATAAATAATACTAAAAAGAGAGCAATGCAAGCAAAGCCTTCAGCTTTTCAGAATCTCTGATAGCTTCTAAGTATCTCTGGAAACTCAACACGCTCTTTTATACACCCTCAGTCTCCCACTGATTTTCTCTCAAATCCTCTTGTTTAATATCACTCTCTACCTTCTTCCCTTAGAGCTACAGAGTTCATCACTGCCTACACTTCTGAATCCTTGAAACTAATCTAACACCATGTAATAAAAACTGAGGACTAATTAGACTAAGTCCAGATGATCTGACTGTATTACAGGGGTTATTACTGAGGCAAAATCTTGGACAGAATCAGCCTTGGGGTGAAATATCCACTATATTATATGGAATAAAGAGTCTAGCATCACTAAATAGCTGAGATGGATTTTTAAAAATGTCTCTATTTTTCACTGACACAATGGTGGTATCACCTAACCCCAAGATACATTTAGTTATGTAGAATAATGTATAGGATTTTCTGTTGGAATAAAATCTGTTAAAGCCTAAGTTTATTATAACTTGAACTGTGAGCTACGTTTACACTTCCAGGAAAAAAATTAAAATAAAAAACCCCACATTAGCTAGAATTCATATGTCAAAATGTATCAATTTCCTTTAAGTTACTTCAGGTATTAATAAAACTAGCCAGTTACATTCCAGTGACAAGTACAAATTGAGAAAGTAGTTTTAGATATGTGAGACAATCAGAAGATAAATATTTGTATAACTATGAAATGAACATTTGCATTCACCTACTGTACATATGCGGATATGTGCAGAAATACAAACATAGAAGCAGAACTTTCATGCTTTTACTTGCATAAACATGTGTAGTAGAATCTGCAAATGGTAGCTAAGGGAAAGAAATGGAACCTCAGTACACCAAAATACAACTCTAGTCCTGCAAGTTGTTAGGGAGGATAATGGATGTTACAATTCATTGGTGATAAAATATAAGTTAAAATGTGGATTGGCACGATATAATTGCCTCGTAAAGTGTGTGTTGGTGATTTTGACATACACCAACAGAATTAAAATCAGATGAAATGAAGAGACGTGTAAGTTTCTCTAAGGTCCACCAAATTTCTAGTTAAAGTTAGAAGCTATGCCTGTCTTCTGTATTTGTTTTGTGTCATTCTCATTTACAAGAGCAGTTTTATTCCATTTAGTAGTTGGGTTGATTCCAACAGACTTAATCAAGGCATATAATTTATGCTCACATTTAAATTCCTAATGACCTAACATTCCTAAAAATACTGATTCACCTGCTCAAAAATAAGGATGTTAATGTCAAACACCATTTGAAACCCTTCACAATACGTAATACCACGCCATGAGGCCACCAGATACTACACAGGACTTGTAGGGGACCCATATTCCTCTGGATCAGCAGTTGGAGGACATGCCCTCGTTGTTAACATCCATCTCAAGAGACATTAGTGACCCATCCTAAAGCAATTGAATCAAGTCTACGGTGTCTGAATGTCTTTTATAATTAAAGAAGAGAAAAAAAGTGCCTTTGAAAGTCGAAAGAGGAAATTTCTCTTCTTAATTTAGTTGCCAAATCTCAGCTAACAAATTCTCCTTTGGGAATTATTGGAAGACACATATTTATATCCACTGACTGCACCAGAACTTGGAAAGTCTGTAGACATAAATTAAATGCCTAGGTAATGCAGAGGGGAGCTCAGCCTGTGCGTTTCCCAAGGAAGGCTGTAAGCTTTACCACCTTTCCTTTTCAGTTGTGCCATGATCATCTCCAACTGCAAAATAACTGGATGCACTTTTTTCTCTCCCGGTTACTGTTTTCCTCAAATAAAGAAATGTTTCATTAAGTTTTACTTTGGCTTTGAGCAGAAATTTTCTGCAGTCTCTTTGATGTTGTATCTGTGGGACAATCAGGAAAGAAAATGTCAACAGCAATAAAGTAACAATAAATTTTACCCCCAAAGTGATACCTTGTCCAAGTTGAAAAAGCAAGGTAATTTCTCTTGACAGATTTCAGAGCAGAATGTGACATGTAAGCTTTAGCATTTTTGAATTATCCCCTGGAAAGATTCTCAGAATCATCTGCTTGAATAATTAATTGAGCTGTTCCAGAAAAGTATCATTTTGGTATTGTAGTAGATTATGAATTGTTATTATTTGCTTCTGCACATATCTGCTTCATAACTGAATTACTGAGGACACTGAATTGTCTTATTTTTATTTTACATATACATACATATATATAAGATGCACTAACACACTTTTTCTTCATTTACTGCTTTCTATTGTTTTGCAATGTGCACTTGTAATTCCGAGTGCAACTGTCCACCCTTACTAAACTTGAAAAATCGTATAAAATATTTCTTTGATTTCAGTACAGCTACCTGTGGATTAAAGTTCTCCTTGGTATGGATTAAAGAATGAGAAAATGACTTAAAATGACTTAACATTCTTTGTTAAGAAGTACAATATGACTATCAACTCTGTATGTCTGCTTTTTCTAATACCCGTGGGAAAAACCTTCTGGTTTTGAAGATGGCAAAATGCTACATAAAGGGTAGAGTACTGTGGGCTTCAAGCCAGAGAATTACATATTATGCACTATAATTTGATGCAATAATATGAATCTGCAACTCAAGAAAAACAAGTGTTCAAAGTCGTTCCTTTTGGCTTAAGAATACTTGCTGCATGTGTCTGTTCAGATCAAATTCTGCAGTGCAAAGAACACAAATGTCCATCTAGGTTGATTAACCCATCCAAAAGGTAATTTTTTTCGTTATTTTATGATTCTTTTTTATCTAATTTGTGCTAAGAAACAGAGTAGTTTAACTGATGTGAATTTATTTCACCCAAATGAACTAGTTTTTGACATGTAAGATAAAATAAGTAAAGGTACTCTTAAAAATTTGATATCATCTTACAGTCCAGTGTTCCTGTATCCACATATAGCCAAATTTTCAAAGTGATTTAGGAGTCTAAATGTGCAGCAAAACGGTGAAGTCCCATTCAAGTACTTAAGTCTCAGTTGTATCTAGGAGGAACTAAGTATGTACACGTGAGTTAAGAGTTTAAAAGCTCTTGTGCTTCTGGGCCCAAGTAATTGCCACAGTGAGGTTGTTATTCATTTATACACTTTTAAAATCTCACTAGTGGCCTATCTGCACCTGAATAAAGACCTTTGAAAACTACGCTCTTAGGACGCTAAGTTAATGCCTATATCTCCTGGAATAAGAGTTATGGTCTGAATAAAGGTGAAATGCAATTCACCTGATTTAGTTCTCCAAGTTAGATGTCTAATCCAAGCATGGCATTCATGCCAACTTTTCCTTCAAAGAGAAGAAACAGAAAGAGATGGCTCCTGAGGGTGATTCATCCTATCTTAAGACCAACATTTAAGGAAGGTAGGACAAATTGTCCTCAAGAGAAGTCTATTTCCTTCCTTTCTAACACATGAAGGAATATAGTCAAGAGCCTTAGCCTACATGCTTCACTCCTGGGCAGTGAAAGATTAGGTGAATCCTACCCTTTATTCTCTAGGACACATCTTCAGAAGTGTTTATTCCTTTCCTTGGTGCTCCTTTCCCAAACTGACTGCACTGGTACATCCATCATTCTGTAAACTCTAATGCTCTAAGGTACTGTAAATTTGTTACTGTGATCTTAAAAGTATTTTACATTATGTTTATCTGACTGCATAATAAACCATGTAAGATAACTTTCCCCCTTTTTTTCACCTATCACCCATGACGACAACATTGACTGAACAAACACTACAGAAAAATGTCACAATGCGTCAAAATTCCTCGCTCGAGACTTATGTCTTAAAATTTTGGCAGTGAATCTGTATCAGAGAATATGCCAGCCTTTTGGGTACACAATTAGAGATAATTAGAGTTTGCACATGCAGGCCAAAGGCAAGCAGGCATCCCAACAGAGGAACAGTAGGGTTCCATGAGGTGAAATATATTTCTCGGTGATGATAGCGCATCTGCAAAGACAAATCACATTGCTGAGTAGAAAATGCCTACTCCTTTCATAGGCAATTTCATTCCTGTTTTGTATGTAGGTGTCACCTACATACATACATATTTTCCATCATTGAAACAGACAAACTAATAATTTACCCGTGTGTGCTTTACCTTTGGAAAATTATTTAGCTAACTACCTCTTACTTGGTTGTTATGAAAATGCTAATTTCTTGGGGAGAACTGGGTAGGGAGGCCAAAAACAGAGAACCACAGCACTCCATGGAATGAACCACATTATTCCATGGACGGAGAATGCATTCATCAAGCAGGATGGCTCAGGTAGATGGGTATTCCTAGTCTAGCAATTCCTAGTATTTCTGTCCTACACACCATACTGACACCCAGATCAAACCCCTGCTCCTCTGCTCCAGGTGACACGGGCAGCACAGGACACTCGTGCTGACTGCTGGTTGTGTCCTACTCCTGGCTGGTGGCCTGGCCCTCATGTGAAAGTATTCCACCTTGGACTCAGCCTTTGACGTGATGTCTGAGGTCCTCACGTGGCATGCAGCCCTCACCTGCTGTGGTATTGTCTTCTTTAATTATGGCATTACAAACCGGGTCTTCATCGCAAGCTGCTAATGGCCTTATTAATCACGTAGCCTGGGGCCAACCTCTTTGCCTTTCTCTATATCTAAAGCTGATTAAGTTATCACTGTTATCTCCAGGGCTTCTGTCATCCACAGCTCCCAGCCCCAAATGTGTTATGAAAGCATGAGATCAGCAATAGGCTCACAAAGAAAGTGCTTTGTTCTTGGCTGCACTCTAAGGAAGACCTATACAGATTGTACAGATGTTTTCATGTAAGAAAGTTGTCAAAAAGCTACCAAATCTTTCTGAACACAGAGAGGAGAAGGGAACTATTCAGTCTTTCCCACCTTTCATGCATCTACATCTCTCTGCATAATCCAGTGCGTTTATTCCCACAACGGCTTGCTCCAGAGCACAATATTCTTTTTCTGGTTTAGCTTCTTCTAAAAACAAGTGGTGTTTTTTCTGACTAATCAAATGATTTGTAGGAAAAAAAAAATGTTCCAGCTAATTAAAGTCACCATTGCATCAAGTAAATATTTGATATTAAAATGTATCCTTATGAATTCTTCAAGGGTATTAAACTGGCAAAACTTGGACTCTGAGATTTGTAAGAATAAAGATGCAAAGTGGTTTGGGTAGGGTTTTTGAGCCTCTGCTCTTTAGGTCCTATGCTTGCATCCTGCAGACAGGACGCCACTGCCAAAGCCCTAAGAAAGTGGGGAACCCCTACGTTACACAATCTCTACCTGTTAAAAAGACTGGAAAGCTCTGCCATTTCCCAGTTGGCTCTCGATACGGGCAGAGGACTCAGCTTCTCCACTGCCTGGAAACACCAACTTGCTGCTGCTGAGGAAAGATCAAAGTGTATGGGTTGATAGACACTGCCGAGTGGCTGGGCATCATCTATCCTTTCTCCTAGCACTGGAAGTAACAAAAAACCTGGTTCTTCACATCTCTCCTGCCCGTAACAAGAGTGACCCAGGTCTTTTTGAGGAGTTTAAGTTCCATAACATCTTACAGGAGCATCACTGTTTTATATGTTTCTTCAAATGTAGTGCAGAATTTACTTTCAAAAGCAGTGAGGAAACGAAACCTGATGACCAACCACCGAGGAAGTTACGTGAATTAGGAAATAGTATAGAAAAAAACCCCTTACATTCTTATCCCTCCGTCCAATTTCTTTAATGGACGTAAAAATGCTTGCAGTTGCACAAAAGTAAAAGCAAATGGTCAGAAACAGGTATTTGTGGGACCATTTATTTCAGCGCTACTGCTAACTAGAAGTGATAAAGAAATGATGGAAAAAACAGTCTGCGACCACAGCAGTAATCCCAGCGTTGCCATTAAATTCCTTCATCCCTGCTGTCTCTTTTGCACCCTTTCCTTGCTCATTCCTCAAGCGCATTTGGGCATCTATTTGGACGTTTGGACAGATGTGCATTGTTGTCCTGCGTCTCGTGTTCACCTCTGTAGCTGAACCAAATGCATCAGAAGCAGAAAAAAGGTAAAGTTGTCGGGGCAGACTAATGTAATTGAGCAGCTACTGTGACCAGATGCACTGGGCAGAGATAAATACAGGGGATGAGATATTTAGGAGGATTCCAAATGCCTCCTTGATGCTTATAGGACAGGACAAGCCATGCACTTGCAGAGCAAGGAAGGGAAGATACAACATTCCTCTTTCTCTTATTTTTTTTACAGTTCTTCTGCCCATATTTCAACTCTCATAATAAAACGTGGCACCCTTTTAGCTGGGAAAGAGTTGCATTGCCTGGCTTCATCTGTGCCCTCTAAAACTGGTTCTTTTTCTCCCACTGCAGTCAGCGTTCCCAGTCAGAACAATTAGTATAATTATCTCAGTTCACACCTCAGTTCACAGTGCAGACACTCCAGTTTAATGGGCTGAGACACAGATGAAATCAGACACAGTTCAAATTATTGTTCTCGTGGTCTCTTTTCTAAAGTCACTGTTCCATGAAAAAATATTAGAATAAAATTTCTAACTCATATTTACCCACTCAGTTCTCATATTAAAACAGGTGGTTTTTTTTCATTTTTAAGCTAATTTTTATATATATCTTTTTTTTCTTGGCCTGTTTTTTTTTTTCCTGCCTACTATCTGATTGTCTCACTGTGTTGCTGCCTTCTCTTCCTCAGCCAAACTCTCAGATGATCATCATCATCTCACAGACTGAAAAGCAGTACCTCTGGGCTAAATTCTGCTCTGCTATGCAGATATGCCTGTGTTAGTTTATAAGTCCCTTAATTGATTTTCTGGTTAGAGAGGCATTGGAAATGGCTAAACAGGAGGCCAACTCTCTTTCAGCCTTTGGCTCCAGATGCTGTTATTACTGATAAACCATTTCATAAGCTGCTTTCCTTTTCAGATATTTTGCTTGTAAACACGAATCTTGCCTTTAGAAAACTGTAATCAAACAAGTGCTCTTGCTGTCTAATATAAAACAGTGATGATAGCTGCTCAGCCCAGTTAGTGTAATCTATTTCACAGTATGTGCTCTTTTAATCTTTTATTTGGTTCACGGACACTGCCAGGTTAGAACACACAACCACTTCCTCTGAAGGAAGAGTCTGTTAAAAGTTTCCAAAGATAACTTAAAAAAAATAAAAATCCATTAATTATGCTATAAACACATTGGTTTTTTATTTTAGTTCCCACCTCCTTTCGGTGGAGATGAACTATGAGTTTAAGGAAGAAATTTGAGAGCATGAGACCCACTGTGTTTCTGAATGTCCTTGTCTAGTGGCTGGTGGGAAAGATAAGTTTCATATGGAAAAAGAAAAGCCATTGCTCTTGTGTGTTTGCTCATTTGAAAGTGACAGGACTTATACCTTTGCTCCTTCTTATAATGGAAGATTTAGAAATAATATATTTTTGAAGACGCCGAAGTTGTTTCAGTCTATTGTGAATTCCGGAGTACGAAAAAAGCTTGAAGCTATTTTCCCCTTAACCTCTCAGTTGTGAAGAGCTAAAAGCAGAACCCAGCTAAGCTGCACGTTGTGGAAGCCCATAGAAGTGGGGACATTCTCACTGCACCGTCCTCCCCCTGAGCCCCAGTACCCTCCAGTTCCCGAGGCATCTAGGAACTGGGTTGTTGTGGAGTGAAACATTTATTCCTAAGTATTACAATAACTGTGGCAGTCACAGGTGGCTAGAAGTCTGATTCCCAGAGAGCTGCAGGGCACGTTTTGACATGTTTGCATGGATAAAATCCCCATAAGAAGCCACGATATTTTATTAATATTTACCTATTCATATATTTTCTCCCTGTTATTTGAAACACAGTTAAATTACATGACAAATGACAGAAGCTGGATCACAGCTGTCTGGAATCCACTGAACTCTCAAATATTTCAGTTTCCTCAAATAACTATTATTTAAAAAGCAAACCCACAAAAAGTCATATTCTTGCCTGGCTTTAAAAATTAAAAATAACATTTTTAAATGTATAAAATGTTGTGTGTATATATATAATATATATGTATTTTACATCTATATATTATATATATAAAATGTATAAAAATGTATAAAATTAAATGTATAAAATATTAAATGTATAAAAATACATTTTTCTTCAGCAAATGTAGAACAAAGTCCTCTTCCATCCGAACAAATGAACTTTAAGTTAAATGTGGACTAAAGTTGCTTTTCTTAGAGGTGAAGTGGTAAAGAGCAAGGATATCTGCCTCAAAATAATTTGTGCTAAAATGCCATTACTTGGTGAGCTTCAATCAATGGAACTGATGTCTTCTGTTTTTTTTTTTTAATTACAATACATTACGTAACTAATAATTACATCATTAACTACATTTTTAATTACTATAATAAATATAACCAATATAGATATTGATATAACTTATGTCAGTATCACTGAGAACTGAGAGCTTGGCTGATTTGCAATAACTGAGAGCCTCAGGTCTTCAAGCTGAGAATGTTACACATTCCTGCAGAGATCAGAACTGGGAAAATCTTTTTACCATCCTCTCCTTGTCAAGCCAAACCGACCACTGGAATGGGTTACTTTCTCCCACTTCCAGGAAGGAAGCACAAAGGACCAAGGAGTTTGTTTCAGTTTTAGTTTTGTTTGTTCTGACTTCTTTATGGTTGATCTTAGTTTCTCCTTCATTTGAACTCCAGGAGTTCAAAAACTCAAAGGTGGCTTCTAAATACTGGAAGAACAGCTTAGCATGAGGAACATTTTCATTATTCTTTTTCATCTCAAAGCAAAAAACCCTTATCTCTTCACATGCTGTTGTATATACATTAGCAACTTTTAGAAAGTTATTAAAATGCTGCCCAGAATGCAAAGAGTAAGAGGTTCAAGTGATGAACATTCACTCCTCAAGGTAGTGTTGGGTCTAATGCTTGTTATAACTGGTGGAGATCTCACCCACTAATGGTTACTGTGTTGTTTCAGCATCCGTCCAGTTCTGATGTGCACCTCCAGGTCCAATTTCTACTTTTAGTTCTGGTGTTTTGGGATGTTGGGTTTGGGGTTACCAGTGCACGGCGGGTGTGCTAAGGCCAGGGTCAACGAGAATTAGAAAGATTGCACCAGAAGTCAAAAGTATCCGGTGGGGACTGACCTTGTTGTCCCTCTCGAAGGGCTCTCCTGCATATCAGTATCCAAAGAGAGAGCTGTCAGAAATCCTCTGTAACAAAAAAAGAAGCTGCACAATTTTCAGTTTGAAGTTATCCTAGGAAAAACATGAAATTTAACCATAACTTTAAAGTAACCAACAAGCTCTCTGCAGAAGGTAGATGAAAAAAGTCTTTCTCTCATATTACTGTACATATCTTGAGTTTGGTATTGATGATAGCATGACCTGAATAATCTTTATTTCACTATATAGATTTTGGACAAGAATTATAGTAGTCATAAACAGTTATGAAAATTGCTACAATACCTAAAATGATTTGACATTCACTGCAGAGAGGGAAAAAATTGGTTTGACTTTAAAGCCAGTTGTTTTTTTTTTTTCTTCCTATGACTATAAAATAGAAGTCATGAATCTTTAAAAATAAGAAGGTTGGGAAGTTGAAGATTAAGGAGCATCTATATGTATGGGGGAAAAAGAAAAAAACCCAGAGATTTGCATGGGAAGACTGAGAAACATGGATGAGATCAGGAGCAGAACTACAGATCAGATGTGAAATGAATTACAGGACCTGACAGGAAGAGGCAGAGGGCTTCCCATGGCTTGTAATTTTTTTCTTATATTTTATTGTAATTCTACCTTCACAAACATTGTTTGTGACCTAATACAGAATTGCTATAGAAAAATGAAATACTGAGTTGCAATTCTACCACGTAATTGTTATTCTTTCTGTTCTAACAACTCCTGGAGGTAAGGAAGGAAGTTGAGTCTGGGAGTTATTTTGCTTAAGTCAAATGCTAATAAAAATACAACATTTAAGGGATAAAACCAGGCTATTAACAACTGGTGTTGTTACATAAACATGATTCCATAATGAGTGCTGGTGACTTATGGATTTAAAAATAGTAATGATTTATATTATATTAAATCATCTATCTGATCTTCTGATCTGCTTTTTAATTCTGAAGTGTTATAATGGCTGCATACAGAGGGTGAATAAAAAAAAATATAATTACAGAGCTTTTTAAAGCATGCCATGCCAAACAAAAGGAGCAATCAAATCCTCTAATACTTTAATCTCCAATCTCCACCACCACCTAAAATAACCCCTAGTCCCATTGCAGAAGATGAAGGTTTTCTATATGGAATTTGACTTTTCTATTTGGTAGCGACAGGAAGGTGGAAGTAGAAGTAAAATCAGTAATGAGTCTTTATCTCATTTTTAAGTCTGTCAGCACAAGTGAATAGAGGAAGAAAGCCATGAGCAAAGGTTATAATGGATGTGACCATTGCCCAGAGCTGACCAGAAGCAAAAAATGTGGATGAGAATTTTTTCTGGCTGTTAACATAGGATTTATTAATTCTATATATCCTGGAGAGGGATTTGTGAGCATAACAATTAGGAGCATCAGATGATAGAAAAATGTTTGAGATCGAAGTGTGATGAAATCATAGCTGTGGATTTTTCAGCAAGATAGATCCACCATTTGTTTTCACTGTGATCAAGAATAACACATTTTTTTTTTTACTTTTAATGCAAGCCTTAAATCTTTTTATCTAATTTTTTTTTGTAATGGGATATTTTATTAGTACAAAAAAATTAAAAAAAATATCCTTGAAAGGTCTTAATGTTGACCATAAAAAAGTCAATATAGGGCTAAACCTTAAACATTAGGGGTCATCTGAAGCTAGTATTCTAATATTCAACTGCAAACGAACCTGAGATTTAAGATTACAGATACAATAGAGCATGTGGGATATCACTGAGATGCAGAGATTGCAGCTAACCATAACAAAGTGGCTCTCAAACAGAAGTTCAGAAAGTAGGTCGTAAGCTTATGGCGAATTATTGATGTTTTTTTCAGAGTTTGACCTGTCAGACCAAGAAAGGAATCCAGAGAGTTGACAAACAGGCAGGCCTCCCATTTTTGATCAGGATCTCATCTGTTTTGTCCAGTGCTTTCAGCTAAAATACTTTAGCAGTTGATAGGCCCATATCAGGCAGCGAAGGCAATTCCCGATATCCCTTTGAAACCCCTTGTAAAATTCATATTACTTAATTCTTGTCATTCATCTTCTTTCTGCTTCTGCTTACATACTTCCATGTATGTAATACTACACATTCCCATAGAGAATAAATCCTGTATTTCGTTTACTTCAAGAAGTCTTGCATAAAAATTCCACCATTTTTCCTCAGTCTTTACAGGAGGTATGATTTTCTTTGTTAAAGCAATTGGACATTAAATTGTGTTAGCCTTACTATCATGTTTATTTTTACGTTGTATCTAGATGGGCATCATTCTAAGGAGCAAAAGCTGGTAAGGCTGCTCAGTGATAAGACAATACTGTACCTGTCTACAACCTCCTCTGCAGATGTATTTGAACCCCAGCAAAAAGGTAGCTCGGGAACGCAATTTTGATTTTTCTCATGATTGAAGTCAAAGACTTCCTTTTGCTGTGCACGTGACTGTTTTAAAATCTATGCTTAAATATTTTGTGAGCTATAAGGTTGTAATTATTGCCCTTACAAAGCTCAGTCAAAAATAGAATTTCATTGTGCCTGTAGGAAAGATCCATCAATACTCCTATTTTGTTTTCTAATATTCCATCTTTCTTGGACCAAAGAAGCAAGACGAGCTGGAGGGTCAGATAACATGGCTTCAACGTTGTCTATCTACAAGCTGTCACCTATCCTACCTCAAATGTGTCCAGGTCTCACCATGATTGCAGCAGCTCTATTGGCGGGCGCTGGTAGCAAAGGTTCATACATACCCTTCCCGCTGTCCAGGGAGATTTTGAGACTTGTTTGGGGGATTCCAGGATGTCTAAAAAAGGTGCAGGTGCTCATTGTGTGCATTGCATAGCACTGGATGCAGCCACAGCTCTGCAGAGGAAGGCTGAAGCGATAATTTGCTTACATCAAATGAAGTAGGAGGCTTTCTGGTTAAAATAGGGAGTGAAAACATGTCCGGTTGTATTCTAAAGCCCACTGATTATTTTTCAAAATCATCAGGAATTAAATGATTCTATAAAAGTTTTCATAAATGAATATAAACCATAATTTTATTTGTAGTTTGGGCTAAAGGCATGATGTTCCATGTATCTTAGGTTTTTACTGCCTATGGTGCAATACAAGTGAAAAGCACTACAGAAGCCTAGGCCATGCAGGGGCAAGGAGACTATTCAAAACTAATGATTTGGCTATAAAAATGAAAAAAAAAAAAAAAAATGTCTCCAGGAAGGTGTGAATGAACAGACTCAAATTAAGACTGTAATACAGTAAATGCTACATTTTATTAAATACTCACAACATTCATAACATTTGCAATTATTCATTGGTCTAAAACCAACTTAACTATTTTACATTTTTTCATCTTCATGCTCTGACTGCATTTGCTGTTGCTGTTATGCTTCAAAGTCTATAGAGGAATTGAATTCCATGAAAAAATACAATTATAAAATAAACACTGGGCTAAAATTTATTCATCTTTGACATTTCTATTTCAGATCTTGCTCAATAAATTTATCGGCTCGTTTTTTGGCACTCCCAGTAAATAAAGTTTTATTACACATTGAAACTCATTCAAAGAGGTAAGAGAAAAATGAACCACATAATGAGAAAAGTGGGTTTGCTGGATAACCCACTTTGTCAGTATGGCTTCAATATGATTTTCCTCATCTACCTTTCTGGAGAAAAAATAAACAAACGTATAATCTTATAAATGGATGAAATGTAAACTTGACTATTTAATATAGATTGTTCTGGCACATGAGGCAGAAGTTAAGGTTAAACTGAGACATCAGTTTCTTCCTTACACATTCTCACAATGTCCAGAGAAAAAGCAAGATTTTCCTATCTTCTCCCTCAAAACCAAAACCAAACAAACAAATGGACCCAATCAAAAATCATCTAAGCTTCCACCTCTTTGAGTGATATGTAATTTTTATGTCAAACATTTTTTCACTCACAACTCAAATATTATTTTTTGTTCAAGCTCTTTAAAGGAAAAATTATATTCAATCATTAATTAATTATCATTAATTAATTAGCTGTTCTCAGTCACTTAGTCAAAGACTGTACTGGTAGAAAACTGGTAGAAAAAGTCAACTACCTGGTTCCCACCTTTTATGCCAAATTAACAATGCTAAATAGACTTTAAAAATAAAATGTAAAATATTCTTTAAAATAATGCCAGTCTGCAATGCATAGCAAATATATTTTAAATATAGAGTGTGCCACCTTCCCCAGGTGGGCAGGAGTTGTGGCTTACAAATTCCTAGCTCCTGGTTCACAGATTTCTGCTGCCTATTTCTGCAGCCTTATTATAACACAGCTCAAAGCATCATGTGTTAGACTCTGACCTGGGAAGTTCCTCAGCAGGTTTTCTGATAAAAAACTGATATAACCATAGCAGAATTGAGTGGAATGCTGTCTCCTCTCGTTCACATATATCTTTTCTAAGACCCTATATGCACTTAGTAGGATTAGCTTCGGGGAGGAATGACACGGATTCCACAATGCGCTTTTTCCACCACCCAAGGGTCCTAAAAGGAGCAGAACAGGACAGACCTTTTTCATGGCACTTATTATAAATGTATGCTTTTTGCTGATATTTCACTTTGAAGAAATAAAATCATTCATACTATTGACTGTGAAACTACAGAACTACTGTGAAATCAGTAGAGGAGGTTTAATACCCAAACTTGTTATTTATAATCTTCTGCATACTGCATGAAAAACAAGGCTTGAAGTTTCACAACAGTTTTAATTCACCACGTGTGGATTAACTAGGAGTTCTCTCCAAAATTCACTCTTGACCCTATATTCTGCTAAAAGAAAAAAGAAAAGATATTCTATTTGCAGTTTGCATACTAGAATACCTAAATGAAGGTATTTCGAAAATGTTTCCTGGTTCAAGAATGTATAGAAATACTCTAGTCTTTAAAAAAAAATAAAATATAGTTATAGCAAGTGGGAATGTGTGGGTATGTGGACATACATATAAATATATACGTCTGTACATATATAAGTATTTATGCACACCCACATATAGATAGATAGAATTGCACTTCATCTATCTTATATATTTTGTTTATAATATATAGAGGTATCTTTGCTGGCCATGAGCAAAAAAAACCTTCTTTAGCCTTAAAAGAGCAAAAGGGCATAAAAAGATTGATTCCAATGGATTTTCCAGAATGATTCATCGACTAAAGGCTGCCAGGGATCACTGTGGTAGCTGAATAAACAAGCTCTTTGTAGAAACTGTAAAATTATTCTAAAACTGTATACTTCGAAAGTTACCTCATCTTGCCATAAATTTACATTTTCCCCCTTACCATCCTTTTCAAGCTATTCCCATATTAACGATCATGATCATATTTTGTGTTGACTAAGGTCAAAGTTGCTAAATCGTGCCCAAGGGACTTCGTTCCAGTAAGACTGCCACAACATTGCTCTGAGAGCTCGTGGGGAAGCAGCCTCAAAAGGTGACCTCCAAATCTTGCATGATTTGAGTTACTGCTTTCTAAAACAACGGTTCTTATCTGGTGGTACAACCTGTGGTTCTCTGTTGCAAAGTGCATGACTCTACACCTTCATGTTGTTGGATTCTGACAATTCGACCAAGCGATTTAGATTAAATCCTAAGAGTAAACTGCCCTCCTTTTTATTTATTGCCCCATCAATCTTTGTGTCATATGCAAATTTAATCAGCTAAGATTTTATTTCATCATCTAGATTGTCTATAAGAATGTACTGAATACTGTTGGACCGGGAATCTCTCTCAGGGGAACTTGCTTGGAACAACCCTGCTCATTGATATCTGCCAATAAGCCCGTTTTTAATTCATCTAATGTGTGCCCTCTTGATTAAAAATCTTGCGTTATAGGAAATTAAAAATGTCATGTGACACAACTGCAAAAGCCTTAGAGAAGTCCAGAGATCCTATATCAACAGTTGCCAGTTTTTTTTTGACAAAAGATACTCTTCCATGAGACTTGAGCAATATTCATATATTTTTTGGTTTATGTTCTTCAGTTAAAAAGCCCTAAATAGGGGTATTATGTTATAAGGTATTAAGGTGAAATATCTTTTGTTTCCTCAGTTTTAGTCTTAAAACTTTAGTTTAGAGTCTTAAAATATTTTTCACTGCCTCTTGTTTGTCTCTGAGAATCTCAGAGAACCTGATTACAACTTCTGGTAATTAAAAGCTTTCCTTTCAAAGTCCAAAATATTGTACATAAAATACATACGCATCTACATATGTGCCTAAATACATGCATTGTATGAGTAATAACCTGTATCTGCCATTGTCATTTTTCTTTAGGCTCTGCCAAAATCAGTTTGAGCTTTTCTGCTTGTTTGAAGAAGAAAGATATTAATGTCCTGTGTGTCAAAATCTGATTTCCTCTACTTGGAATATATCCATTCATTACAAGGAAACAACGGGTGCAAATACAGAAATTATTTTAGATGTCTGTGACTATTGTTCTGCCATATTGTGACAACACTTATGACAAACTACAGGGTTTTATTTTCTGAGTTGTCTTTTTCTGCGTTGGCCTGCAATATTTGTGCATGTATTCTTCCATATCAAGGAAAGGAATTGAACTTGAGCATTTTGTCCCTTCTTGATCTTTGGAGAAAACTGGCCTTTCACCATACCGATTCATTATGTTTAGCATTTAATTTACTGGTAGATTTTGCTGTATTATAAGCAGTGAAGTCTCTGGTCCAAAGTGTCCTTACCTTTTGATCTTTACTCAAGTTTTACTTCTCTTTCAAATGAAGATGCAGTTTTAGCTGTTCACCTTCAGCAACCCTTTAAAGGCTGCTTTGGATCATAAAATAAAGACATGTTCTTATTTAAAGTTCATAGAAGACTTAAAAACCTTTGTAACTTTTTATAAAATGCATATTTTAATTAGGTTAAAGTGACACCTATTAAATATATTTACTGTCTGAACTGTTGACTCTCCAAATAAAATTCAGAAAATCAGGAAATTGCCAATTTCTACAAAACTTAAAAGACTATTTTTATTTTTACGTTTAAAACATAGACTTTTTTTGTAAATGCTCATAGGACAAACTGTGCAGATCAAGATGCAAACTGCACATCTAATTAAATCTTAAAGAAAGATATATTAATAGAAAACAGCTCAGAATAATACTGAAGCTAAGCAATATTTAAAGGGAAGGACAGATACATGATAACAAATAAAAACAGAGACTAAAACACCAGCTTTCACAGAATTAATGAAAAGCTGAATTTAATTAAGATGGTCACTTCTGATTGTCAGGCAAAGCTGATCTCCTACCTGCAGCAGCGATGTGGTAATTTTATATTTGTTTCGTTTAATTTTAATAAGTTGGTACAGCTTTGAAAAACAAATATAAAAGCCTGAACAAATTATCTTGAAACCTGTACCTGCCTTATTAATGGGGGATGAGGGAAAGCAAGGTATGGAGCTGCAGAAAGAAAGCATAAGTCTGTCTCTTTTTTTTTGGTTGTTTTTCTTTCCTCTCATTCATATACTAACACTTAGTGCATCACTGGAAGTGGCTTGTCAATCAACATCTTCCTCAGCTCACTTTTTATCAAAGAGATATTAGCTTGTTTTAAATGAAGTCCAGCTACTGGTCGGCTATCGGAGCAGGAGAACTGTTCAAAGACATTCTTTTGAATACATTTTGTGGTAGTACAGGAATTAATTAAAGACTCTTGACATAGCAAGTATAGAGAAAGCGTACAAAACAGAAGGGAAGTGTGCTGAATACTGCAAATACAGCCTCATCACTAGTCAAGGCGAGAAATTGGGGGATAATTATCAGAGACTCCAGACTTCATGGGCTCTGCAAAGACTTTACTCCAACTGCCTGATGGAACCCTTATGTTTTGGAAATAACTTAAAGTGATTACAGGATCAAGCTGTTAGTCCTATTTAGGCTGTTACAGGTCTAGTAGCCTCTCGGTTTTGTATTTTGTATTTATTGGGGTTGATATTAATGAAGATGTGCAAAATTATTATTGCAGCTAATTATTGCAAAATATGAACATAAGATAAAACTTTGCTTTAGGAGAAGTATCACTCCAGAAAGCTGTGGTACTATAACATTTTCCTTCAGCATGCTTTTCATCTTCCTGTCATGCACACTTGAAGCTGCTAATGAAGGTGTTAATAGTTAAAAGTACTGTCGCTGACCTCTGCTATGAGAGCAAGTCCATGAAAACCACTGTAGGAAACACTACCAAGATTCAAGACACCAAGATCCTGAGATGATCTGAGATCTGGCCATTACAAGCTTGGAAGGACTGATACAATATTTCTTCCCAATCATTCAGCAATCAGGGGAATACGTGAGCTCAATCCAGGACTTGCCCTCGTGCCAGAAGCCATATGCAGAAGCCGTAAAGGCAGAGCACTTTGGAAATAACATTTAGAGTAAGCCTTTGAAAGACAGACACCAAACAGTTCTGCAGGCTCCTATCCCTGCTTTGAGACCCCGAAGTGCTTCACACACAGTCCAGACTTTTTTTTCCCATTCTGCTCCCTACAAAACTGTTCTCACCTCTAGTTTCACAATGTACAATAATGGATGCTGTAACCAAGCCACTCAAGTGGAAATATTAATGAAGCTTTCGATTTTCTCTGATAAAAAGGCTGTATTACATTAGTGTTAGATATCATTAGACATCTTAGGGAAGATTAATTTCACAATAGGTAAATCACTACCATCATCAATTTGAAAGAAACTCTCCAGGTGCTATGTAATCAGCTGGGGGAGGCTGCTTGCTTGGGTTTTCATTTTAGTGAATGTCATTTGGTGTAGCACAGAGGTTTTGCAATCTTAGAGCACAACAGGCAGCAGCCAGAACTGTAAACACAGAGTTTTATTCATGCTGGAAATTTATGCAAGAAATCTACTCAGATCTGCCAAGAAGTGAACAGAAATAAGATGTGTGTTTTAAACTAGGAATATAGAGATTTTCTGTTTGGGTAATAACTCTGTGTGGGCAACAACAGAAACCTGAGTGCACTGATATTCTAATATGCCTTCTAGAACTTCCACCACTTTCCTTAGAGAAAAAAGCAACTGAAAAAAAAATATGGTTTTGGTTCATTACAACAAGAACATGTCTGTACCAATTCTCTTTCCATTCACACATAGGCAGATACATATACTTCATGGATTTAGAATCACTTATCACATTTGTCCCCAGTGATATGAAGTTAATGCAGCCTGGGAATATTAGGATTCTTTTTCTTGTATAATGAAAGGAGAAGTTTTAGAGTGGTTTCATTTTTTGATTAGTTTAGTTATTTTGTAGTATTTTCTGTGCAGAAAAGGAAGATTTTTAATTTGCAATATTAGAAATTGTCCATCATTATTAGAGTCTCTGACAGAATCTGTGCCAAATACTCTGGCATTCACTAAAAGACATTCAAATACTTGTGGGATTCAGGACAGTTAGACCCCTATTCATTGGGATTTTTTCAGGTTCTTTTTCTTCTTAGTTTTCAGGCCACCTGATCTGGTTTTTCTGTTACTAATTTTTAGAGTACGTGGCAGGAAAATTTTGTGTTTAGTCTTTAAAGTATTATTATATAAAAATATTTGTAAATATATCCAAATACATTCTATTTAAAACTGTTTTCGAAACACTTTTTGTTTTAAAACAATGCTGAGGTCCCATAGCTATAATGACCAGGTAATTGCAGGAAAGAGCACTGATAGAGTCTTTCTCGGAGTGCAAAAAGGTGCTTTAGCACTTGTGACTCTTGTAAACCAGAGAGACAGAGTCTGAGACATGAAAGCAACACACTGTTTAGTAATGGCAATGGGTTCAATTGTTCGCATAAAAGATTCACTCTTCAGACTTGCATTCTCTTTGAACTCTCTGAACACCAGCAGCAGCGATACACATTCTCGCATTGTGAAAGCAGGGGCAAATTGGCACTGACATATTTTCGCTGCTTCTCAGGGCACAAGGTCAGGCTTGCAGTGGTGGTGACATTTGCGGTGGTGGCATCAGGGCATCTTTGTTTCCAGACTTGGCACTGACAACGTTCTGCCTCGCCTCGTAACAGAGTGTCATCTCTAACCCTCTTACTTTTTGCTTCAGTAAAGCAGCAAGGACAACTTACACTTGCTCCTCGCATCTCCTCCTCCCATGATCTTTTTCATTACCACAGTCTTTAGAGATTCTATGCTCTAAGCACAGAATCTACATCAACCCCAGTTTCCAGAAGAAACCCTAATGAAATTCCAGGAGTTTCTTTAAAGGAGCTTTGCAGAAAATAATTCCTCTGCCTCCAAATTAGAGCGGCCATGATATTTAACTTGAAAAACTAAGGGCAGGGGTGGTAAAGAAAGAAAAAGTATGGTCAAAGGCAATACCTTGCACCTCTCTGCAAGCAAGTACCGCAGTTGTATCTTTAGGCTTTCCCACTGACTTCAGTATGTGGTATTACCCATTGCCCAGCTGAGGCTTTTAAGCTGGCTTTCAATGGAATTGATCCTTAGGACCTCTAAAAACTCTGTCTTTGGAAGCCTGCCTCTCAATTTAGGTGTTGAAGTTTAAGTTTTACCTTCAAGAACTGTACTCAGTCTCCATCTCTCTCGGGGGGGGGCATTTACTTTAGCTACATTTCAGTGGCTCATTCCTGGTCTTTTCCAAAAAATCACATTTGCGGGTTGTTGTGGTTTAACCCCGGTAGGCAGCTCACTCAGACCTCCACTCAACTCTTCTCCACTATGATGTGGGAGAGAAACAGAAGGGTAAAAGTGAGAAAACCTGTGGGTTGAGGGATAGTTTAATAGGTGAATAAAACCCACACATGCAAGCAAAGCAGAATTCATTCACTCCTTCCCGTCAGCAGGAGGTGTTCAGCCACCTCCAGGAAAGGTAGATGGAAGGAGAAATGCCATCAATCTGAACTCCCTTTTCCTCCTTCTTCTCCCACCTTTTATTTCTGAGCACGATGTCATATGGTATGGAACATCCCTTGGTCCATTGGGGTCACTGTCCCAGCCTTGTCCCCTCCCATTTTCCTGTGCTCCCTCAGCGGGCTCACTGGTGGGATGCTGTGAGGAGCAGAAAAGGCCTTGATGCTGTCACCACCGCTCAGCAATCAATAAAAACATCCCTGTGTTACCAACACTGTTTTCATTGGAAATCCAAACCATAGCTCCAAAAAAGATGCTATGAAGCAATTTAACTCTATCCCAGCCAAACCCAGTAGATGATTATTCGAATGTGTGCCACCTTAGGGCATAGCTGATGCCATAAAAGTTCATGAGCTGGCAGCTCTGAACTTCTGCTGGCAAATCAAACCTCAAGATTTAAGTGAGATCGTTAAACTTCTTTCTTACAAGCTTCGCCACTCTTTCCAGCTTAAATTCTCTCATGCGGCGAAGTGCTCAACTGGAGAGTATACTCATCATCTGAGCAAGTGATGTATCTCCTCCACTATTTCCACTATCTGCCTTCTGCTCTGGGCTTGGCCTCGGGCTCCTTCATTCTAATGTATCTGCTGAGAGACATTTTCTCCAGTCCCCAGAAACATGGGACTCACTACTCATCTTGATTCATCTTGATTCAAAATGTATTCTGCCCTCTACGAGGGACTGCGGGGAGTTAGATTTTTGAGAAGGCAGCCTGTTTTACCTCAGAACCTTTTTAGGGTACAGAATTGATATTTTTGGAGCTGAAAGAATTTCTGTTTTAAATTTCTGTGGCATTGATATAATTGTAATTTGAAAGCACAGACAAAGAATTTCCTACGTTCAAAATGGAAACTGCATCCTGATGCAAGCACTCTTAAAGAGTTTCCAGCCAATAACCAGAAATCATCAGCTGTTTTGAGGCAGATTTCCCAAATTGTCACAAAAGAACAAGCAATAAAAACGTTTTGTAAGTATGAGGCGAAACATCTGCAGTATATGATTTTTAACAACTGCTGAAACAATTTATTTGCATTTCACTAATAAGCAAATATCCATACATGGAATTAACAGAGACTGAAATATACACAATTATGAAAAACAGATCAATGATTAAAATAAGGCATCCTTTCATTTCTCAAAGGCTGCTTTCTTGCAATAATGAAACTAAGTGAAGTCCCAACATTAACGGGGCAATCATTAGCTCTGTTCCAGCTGCTCTGAGACCTTCCAGCTGCAAAAGCAAAAGCAAAGCTTAATACTGTTCACTTTCTAAACCTTGCATACAGGGTGTTTTGGGAGAAGTGGAGAATGACCTTAGGCTCTTGCGCTTCTCAGCTGCCAGAATAGCTCCTTGGGCAGCTGGGCTGCTGTAAATTGCAGTATGGATTAGATTGCCCCTGGCTGATTCTAAAGTCAAGGGAATAAAAATATGGGCTTTGTTTCCATTTTCTCAGCTGTGCCAGCTGAGGATCCAGCCTTAAAAGTTCCCCGCTTGCTAAAGGCATGCAAGGGTGCTGCAGACAGAGCCCATAGTCCCTTCTGCCCGAAGGACTGAAGGCAACCAGCTTGCCTGTGAACCAGCACGTTCACTTGTGTCCTTCCATGTTATTTGCTCAGTGCTTTGTACAATGGATATCTAACGCTTTACGGTGGCTTCTGGTGCCCTTGTGCTGCAAAGAAATAATGTTATGCTATGTATATGTGAGCAAGAGAGAAAACGCTTCAGTATTCACCCAATGATCTGTCCTATTTTACAAATATTGAATATTGTGAGAATTAGAAAACGTTGACACGAAGCCAATGCCCATGCAACTCAAGACTGAAAAGCTAACAATATACTTAAGAATCTAGAAAATGATAGAGTTTAAAAATATCTAAAAAATTATTGTTTTATAAGAAGAAAACTTTAAAATGGTTAGACGATACTGTTTTAAATTGCCTTTTAAGAACTGCAAATTGATTCCTCTTGCAGTGACTCAATTTCAATAAAAAGAAGACTTCTCTAAGGTCTGGGATGTTCTCTTCGAAGGATTCCAGCTCAAACATGAGCTAGCCCACAAATTCAGGTATCTCCACCCCATTTCTGTAAGCATTCAAAGCCAGTAGTAGAATCCCTTGTGTGATTCAGCACGTGTGAACTCTGCTACGCAGTGAACATTACCTTGGGTGTCTCAGGTCAACAGTGAAATCTATCAATAAACACGTCTGGATCTGTCTCAGTAGCCTTTCACCTTTGATTTTTTACATATGTGCACTCATACAGGCAGGAGTATTAAAAAGCTTCCAATTTAGAACTTACACTGTATAGACTCTGAAAGTACTGTGAAGTCTACAAAGCGATACCAATACCCCCGTGATACATTTATTATAGAAGAAGTAAAATATTATAAGATGTAAATATCAATGTGTGTCTTCCTATACCCTTAGGAATTTAGTCCCACAAAGAAACAGCTCAAAACTTTTTCAAGTTTTATAAAGGCTTCTTTAAATATTTAGAGTTGGGAAAGCCACTTCTTTTCTACCTCAGGCCGATGAAAGAGGAACTTTCCTTTGGTCTTTTTAAAACATGAAAGGGGTAAGATCGCTAACATCAGAAGCCTCCTCCCTTTTCTCTAAGTATGGTTCTTTCAAATCTTCAAACAAGAAAATACTTTCCTCTGTAGTTTCCTGATTTTCCACAAGATGTTGAGCCCCATAGAGTGTTTTAATCCTACTGGGCTCTATGGGCGTGAGTGCCAGTGTGCTCAAATCTGTGTGTATTTTAGAGGAAAAGATAGTCTTTTCACTTTCAAGCACTATTGAGATTGTAAGGAAGGTTAAGTTAGTTATGTGCTATTACTTTAGCGAGACTACCTGCTTATATGGTCAAGAATCAAGGAGAATAAAACACTATCAAACATTATATTAAATTAAACAAGGAAAAACCAAGTATACCATTTTTCAACGAGCATACCTGGACTCCTGTCATTTTGCAAAATCTCACCTGAATATTTTTAAATACCTTGGGGAAAAAATGTTTGATAATTATTATTTAATGTATAATGGCTGTCATACATTAAAGGAGTTGGTACACCTAAAAAAAATAATGGAGCACCCAGCCTTCATCGTTTCCCTAATCCCAAACCTGACACATCCTTCCTTCATAGTATTCTACAGAATGTGAAGCCTGTGAAAATACAGTGTGTGTGATTAAAGGAGAGAAAAAAAATATAATCTTAGATCTGTGCCCCCTCTCAGGTTGTATACCCTCAAAATTCAAGCTGAAGGGAATCATACTGAGCATCTCTTTACAGTCTGACAGTAACAGTATAGAAAAAGATGAGGTTGGACTCTCAAACACTCAGACCCCAGTACTTCAAGCCATAAAATCTTAGATTAGATCTTAAATCAGACTTGAGTGGTAATTAGGTCCTCAGGCCTTACAATGGTCCTGCAAACTTTCTCCTTCTATGTCCAGAGAAGTGTCTTGCTTACATAATTAAAATGAATTACTTTCACACACTTTTTGAGCATGTTGAAAAATGCCTTACATACACTCTTGAAGGAAATAGTCCTGTGGTGACACGGGGTTATATCTGATTTACTTCAGTTACACGCACTTACTGAACTTTTCAAAGTGCTCAACACTAAAAGCTACTTATACATAATTTATATCATACTTGCTGGCTGAACTCTGTTCTCATACTTCATGCCTGCTGTTCTCATGAGCATAATAGCAATGATCCATCATGTATATGTATAGTGTTCTGACGCTGTTTGCAGGTTGATAAAGATAAAGATACAATGAGAAGATAAATAGAATGTGGTTGCACCAAAGCCCTGGGGTTATTGGAATTTAAGAGGGGAAACTTTATTATTTCATATTTACAGTAGTGCTTGGATACCATGTTTTATACTGCAGTGCAACAGTATAGCAGTAAATGTTAACAGTCCATGTTTTCTTATAGGACATGGTCAATTAATACAAATTCCGACTGTCTTTTGTTCTTGTTAGGGCAATTCTGCAACTGTCATATATACATTTAGCTCTCTTGGAGCCACTGGAATCTTGTAATAGCTCGTAATAGCTATGGAGCTGGACTTTATATGTATACCTTATCACCAGTAGTATCAGTGTAAATACATAAAGATTATTTTTTAAATATTACCATCTCACAGGGATTTATTGAAAGTTAGCTGATCACGTGGGGTAAGTTCCATGTTTGTTGCATGGAGGGCTGCAATTATTTTTTTTTCTCAACATAATGATGGAGGCTGAGAGGTGTGATGCTTCTCAGCGAGCCTTCCAGAAAGCTGGACCTGTACAATGTGCCTTCTAAAGGATGCACGTGAGCGGCCTAAACTCTACCTTCTTTAATGTGTGCCAATCTGATTCTTTCCACAAAAGAAAAGAGAAAACCTGAGCATTAAAATAATAAAAAAGGGAAGAAACTGGCCTAAACAGGTAAGTTAAAGCTGGTATGACTAGACATTTTTTAATTCCAGTGAATGCATGGTCTTCAACTGCTTCTATCTATCTCAAACCTTTCCTTAATTTTTTTGAAAAGTGTAAAAGATTAACAAAGACTTACAGGCCTCCAATATTTATGTGTTGATGGTTCGCCATGGACACACCAAAAAACAAAAGCTTTCGTTTCATTTTTCAGTAGACAGGAGATTATATTGACACAGCCTGCATGGAAGCTGTACAGAAATATTCTATAAAGTATTTGCATCTACTGTCCTCTGACATCAATTGCATAAGAACAAAGTAAAATTTAAACAGACTATCCTGCTGGCAGAAAATATTAAATACAAATGTTTCTAGAACTTTGCAGCTTTGTGGTTCATGAGCACTGATCATAATGTTTGTACTGAGCAGTAAGAAAAAAAAAAAAGATAGCCTAAAAATAATGTGCAATAAAACATGACTAATTAATAAAGGGGGGTATTTATTATATGTATTGTTTTTTAAGGTTAGAAGTCATTAGGACAAGTTGAGATTATGTTACTCAATGGCACTGCTTTCACAGGTCACCTCTGAATAAAGTTAGTTAGCTCTGAAGAAATTGTGTTGAATAAGTAAAAAGAATTTTGTGGGACAGAGTAGCTTCAGGCAGAGACATTGACAAACTATGAATCAGAGTTTCGTGCTGAGAGGCAGGCCCAATAAGCCAGGTGGAATGATCCACTAACATGACCGTGCTGCTGTATCGGGTTTGTAGGGCAAGATTTTGGTGGCATGGGGCGCTACAGGAGCGGCTTCTGTCAGGAGATGCCAGAAGCTTCCCCTATGTCTGACAGAGCCAGTGCCAGCTGGCTTCAAGACAGATCCGCCACTGGCCAAGAGCAAGTCTCTCAGTTTGTTGCACGTAGTGGTGGTAGCACTTTTGTCATAACATAACTAAGAAAGAGAAAAAACTGTTGTGGAACAGCAGCCAGAAGAAAGGAGTGAATAACTTCTATAAGACCCTGGACTTCTGTAAGGCCTTTGACACGGTCCCCCACAACATCCTGCTTGCCAAATTGGAGGGACACAGATTTGATGGGTGGACTGTTCAGTGGATAAGGAATTGGCTGGATGGTCGCATCAAGAGGGTGGTACTCAGTGGCTCGAAGTCCAGATGGAGAGCAGTGACAAGTGGTGTCCCTCAAGGGCCCATGCCAGGACCAGTACTGTTTAACATTTTTATCAATGCCATAGACAGAGGGATTAAATGCACCATCAGCAAGTTTGCAGACAACACCAAGCTGTGTGGCATTGTTGATACACCTGAGGGATGGGATGTCATCCAGAGGGACCTGGACAGGCTGGAGTTGTGGGCTCAGGTGAATCTCATGAGGTTCAACGAGAGCAAGTGCAAGGTTCTGCACCTGGGCCAGATCAATCCTCGTTATCAATATAGACTGGGGGATTAGGTATTAGAAAGCAGCCCTGAGGAAAGGGACTTGGGGGTGCTGATGGACAAGAAGCTGGCCATGAGCAGGCAGTGGGCACT
>JAOTQQ010000032.1:59870622-59887800 GCA_026546715.1 Gallinago undulata
GGGTGCCACTCCTATGAGGACAGGCTGAGAGAGCTGGGGTTCTTCAGCCTGGAGAACGGAAGGCTCCAGGGAGAGCTCATTGGGGCCTTTAAGTACTTCTAAGCTCCCTTTTGAGGGGCTACAGAAAAGATGGAAAAAAACTTTTTAGAAGGGCTTGTTGTGATAAGACAAGGGGTAATGGTTTTAAACTAAAAGGGGGAAGAAATTTTTTGTGGTAATGGTGGTGAAACACTGGCCCAGGTTGCCCAGAAAGGTGGTAGATGATGCAACCCTGGAAACATTCAAGGTCAGGTTGGATGGGGCTCTGAGCAACCTGATCTAGTTGAAGCTGTCCCTGCTCATTGCAGGGAGGTTGGACTAGATGACCTTTAAAGGTCCCTTTCAACCCAAACTATTCTGTGATCCTATGATTCCATGATTCTACATTTTTGGTTATACTGCGTTATTTTACTTCTAATGAGTTATGTTAGACTAATGCCCATTGTATATGGACAAAATAGATGGATACAGTTCTTTGTTTAAATTAAAGTCTAATCTAAGTTCTTCTAAGATCTTAGTTTTAAGATCTTATCCTTTCCAAGGAAAAACAGATAACAATGTCATTGATTCTCTTAATTAAAGTTTCTGCCCCTGAATAAGTCTTTACAAGCAAAATACAATAACAATTACAGATGTGACAAAGGAGTCCGCAGACTGTGAAGGGACCATCTCAGATGTCTTCTTTTTTTAATCTCAGTTACAGAAGCAATAAATTTATTTTTGTTTAAGAGGTTATTCAGCATTTCTAATCAATGTCAGATACATCTCTTTTTCAGTTATTTTTCTGCAAGTAGGTTCCCTTTTCTTCATCTGCATGTCATCTTGATTTTTGCCAATATGATCTGACCAAACCTAAGTCTACTCTTCTGAATAGTGGTGTGCCAAGAGGATACTTTATTGACCATTTGCCATTCCTTCACAAGGATTTTTTTTTGATGTAAAATTCATTTTACATTAAACTATCACAAAATAAACACATTCAGTTTTGACCCTCAGTCTCCAAACCATTTAAGAAAATTATTCATAGGGTCCCGTTGAAATAATAAACATCAGTAGGACCAGGGCCATTGAGATGAATTCTTAAATAACACAGCTTTTGGTTGTTGAAGGCATTTGCCATCCTTATTTTTCTCTTCTGATTTGGAGAAATTTTCTGAAAACCAATTTTAGCTCCAAGAAATATAAATCTTCATTGTTACATGAATAGAATTAAGTCAAATTTCCTTATAAAGGGACATTTATTTTTGCTGTGTTATTTTCATTACCACTTCAAGGGACTATGTACATTCATCTCAATACTCAAAAAAAAAGGTTTCAAGATAAATTTGGAATAAAAACTGCTTATATTGTTATTCCAATGCCAGGGTTACAAGTTGTTATTCCACTGCTCAACTTGTTACCTCTTTTCGTTCCAGGAATCTCTTTGACTATAAATATTATTTTGAATCAACAAAACTATATGTGGCCTACTCCTTTTACTACCTTGTCAGGATAGATTTGGCCCCTCAGCTCTAATCTTAACCATTTTTATTTTAATCTTGTCTAACTCAATTTTTCTGTGAATGACAAACATTTGTTCCTATCTTATCTACTGTATATGTTTTTAAATACCAAATTAAGACTTACTTAGCTGGTATTCCTTGTTGATGATCCAATGCACTACTAATTCACAGCTCATAACTTGAAAGGGAGTCACTTTCAAGAAACAAGGAAGTGTTTGGATGTGAAGAATACTGGGTCTGTGTTTGGACTTTAAATTTTCTACAATGGATCACAGTTTAGGGGATTGATTCACAAGTATGATGGCTTATTTGAGTTGCTGCAGAAAGTCTTGACCCCACTGTGTGACCTGCCTTGCTCTACCCCCTTTATGGATAAACAGGTGAGCAATACAAAAAGCTGAAATATCCTCAATTCAGGTCTTGGTATTTTAAGGAAAAATAGCCCCAGTGAAAATTTCCTTCTTTCTATGAGCCTGTAGTTTGCTCTCAGTGTAAAGGAGTACAAACATCCAAATTAGGAGGGAACTATACCGCTGTGGATAATGTTTTCTCCAGCTGTTTATTAATCTGTTCATTCACATATACAAGGGGTAGTATAATTCACAGATCAAATATTATTCAAGGTCACTTCCAACATTCTTTAATGGAACGACTTTAAATTCACTGTGGAGTTTTGCTGGACTTTATCTCTTTCAAGAATAGTCTTTCAAATTTTGTAGAAATTGGACTTTAAAAAGTTTATTAGTAAGCTAATTATATTTTGGTAAAAAAAAATAACCTCTCCATATTTCTTGGTTTTGTTTTCTAGTTAGCCAAATATTTTACTAGCTGTAGGCTATAATATCTGTCATTTATTGTAAGAAATGGGGTGGAGTAGAGTTCTTCTCGTCACAGCTGATGACACCTAATTATATACCAGAAAATAGAACTCCCTGGGGAAGAAAAGAATTGAGATCATGCTCAGGTGCAATTGTTTAAGGCTATTTTGAATGGTGTGGGTATTTATGAGCTCTATTAATAATAAATGAACTAATGGTGTAGCTCTAAATTTTGCAGACAACCTCACCTAACCGTTGAGAAGATGTTGGCTTTCTGGCAATAATGAAAGTACATAAATATTAATATCATAAGAAAAAAAATCCCTCTTATCGCTATATAATGGTTGAAATTACTAAAACGTAATGAAAAGTATGAAAACTCTTGGGCATTGCAATTTGGTATAGCAAACTATGTTTCTTCATTTATGGCTTAAAAACCACATTACATATTCTCTCGGTAACAAAAGTCATTATATTTTTTACCCTTCAGTCAGTTACTTAACCAAGAGTATTAATTACTTGTTGAATTAAAACGCTGGAGAAATGTATAGATGCACAGAAACTTTATAAGACTTTACCTATAACTTTTCATTGTACTTTTTCTACCTCTCTAAAAGCTAAGTGAATGCTATGTAATTCCAGGTAAGTGAAAAAAAAAACCAAAAAAAACCAAAAACAAATGAAATGAGCCCCATGTAAAAGAGTACTTATCATGCATGTAATTTTATGTTGACAGGCACACAGAAGCTCACAGACATACCATTAGATGCCTTCTAAGCACTTGTTCCCAGTTTGAAAATGCTGATGATTACAAAGCTTGTTAGTATTTTGTTTGGGGCTATTCTTTCTTTGTTACATAAGTAATTCCACAAAAAAAAATTGTACCGTACATAACAAGAAAATAATTCATTCATACTTTCTATTTTTTATTATCATCATTTGCTTGCAGCACACTCCACACAGAAATTAAAAAGCACCCCCTGAACTGAGAGTCAGGATCGGAGGGCTGGAGCACCTCTGCTAGGAGGACAGGCTGAGAGAGCTGGGGGTGTTCAACCTGGAGAAGAGAAGGTTCTGGGGACACCTTATTGTGACCTTCCTGTACATAAAGGGGGCTACAGGAGAAATGTAGAGGGACTCTTTATGAGAGAGTGGAGTGATAGGATGAGGGGTAATGGTTTTAAATTGGAAGAGGGGAGATTTAGATTAGACACCAGAAAGAAATTCTTTGCTGTGAAGGTGGTGAGACACTGGACCAGGTTGCTCAGAGAAGCTGTGGCTGCCCCATCCCTGGAGGGGTTCAAGGCCAGGCTGGATGGGGCTTTGAGCAACCTGGTCTGGTGGGAGGTGTTGGGGGTTGGAACTCGATGATCTTTAAAGTCCCTTCCGATTCTATGATTCCTTCCACTTGGTTTTACAGCAGAAAAAGTTTCTACTTGCTGAGGGGTTTCTGTGCTGGTATGTGATGTAGGTGCATTCTGGGAGTCCTACACATCCTTGGAACTTGGTCAGGAGTGGAGACAAGACATGGAGAAAGAGGGAGAAAACTTTTACAGCTCTGCAAGCTGCGTATGCTTATGTTCCTGGTGGGTCTAACAATACTTTGCAAGCTTTTTTCCTTTGATTTTCTGACAGTTCTGCTGCCAGTTATACCAAACAGGGACACAGTATTTTCATCTCTGAATTCAATCAGCGTAACTAGGCACTGTAAAAGATTAAAAAAAAAATTTAAAAGGCAAAATAACAGTGCAAGTTAATTGCTTTTATCTCCTCTTGGTGAATTTAGTAATTCTTTTCAGTAGCATAGAGGAGTATCTTTATCATTCCACAATTTCATATGACTATTCATTTATTTATATATCAGATTTAAGTGTAAAATAATGGAAGGATCCCCTAGCAGGACAGGACAGACATAAAAGCATGAGGATATGAACAATTGTAACCCTGAATCGAAATGCAAAGCAGCACCAAGGGTAAGACTATAGTTCAAAGTCTACATCAGCAGCTACAGAACAGATTTGACTTCTTCCACAGCTTGATACAGCTCTACATATCAAGCTACTTTATGAGCTACACTTTAATCAAAAGGTATAGCTCAGAGAAAGATAGTCTGATAAAATTCCCTTCTTTTTCTTCTCTCAGAAAATATCCATTGTCTATTTAGTTAGGCAATTAATCTGTTTTTCATACCCCCCCTTCCAATGCAGAGCCTTCTTTTTTAGAAAGATCAGGAGAACTAAACACAAGAAATGTACAGTAATTAAGAATTTTTTTCCTGGTTTTCTTCCAGGAAAGAGGCCTATTATGTAGGAGCTTTTGCAGCAGTCTGGTTTCCAACATGTAACAAATAATCGTCTCTCTTAGTATTGTCTTGATAATGAATAACTTGTGCTGATCTTGTTCTGTGTGGTGGTGCTCTTTAAACCTCTGTCGTATCATCTGCGTGGACACACATGTGCATCCACTTACCCACTCATACAAAGACTACTTCAAAATTTGTCTAAACAGAGAAATTGTTTAGAACCCCACCAGCTAAAACACCCTAGCCTTAAATGGTTCTAATTATTCTGTAACTCTTTTTGCCTATGTACTCTTATATAGCTGCTATAAGAGAACTGTGATATCCCCAAAATTCTAGATGTTCACCTCATCTTTAACAAGGCATTAATAGGGTCAAAGATTCACCCTCATTCACTGAGCAGCGTTAAACATGAATAATTGGAGATACTCTTGCTATTTTTAAACAGCTAAGGGAATCTCTATACCAATAATTTATTTAAACCATTAGCAGTGAGATGGCAATATTGAATCCATTAATCATTTCTATTTTATTAATTTCTGTTTTAATTTTCTGAATCAGAACCACAAACCTACTCACAGCAATTTTCAGAAACCTGAGGGACTTCTCTATTTTCTTTTAATTATGACAAAGCATGGGGTTCATTGGAGCTGACCAGTACATGCTGGAGAGGGCAAGGCATATCTTTCTTTGAGATATTTCTAATAGGCAGAAAAAGAAAATCACAAAGTCTGTAGGTCAGTGTTGGTATAAGCAAGGTCTACTAAACACAACACTCTTCATTGAAAAAAATGCTCAGGGCATCTTCAGAGCTAAATGCAGATGTCCTCATCCATGAAGAATTGAGTCTTATACCACTGAAGCTGATGATCCAGGTGTCCTCATAACACCTCCACATCTCCCAAATGAGTTTCCCTCACTTAGGCAAGATGGTTTTCTCTTGGGGTAGGCTGCTATTTCACACACAAGGGAATCAGAATCCATGCAAGTGCTCGACCACATTTATTAATAGATAATGAAATGTTCTCCTGGTTTTAAAGAGTTATAGAAACTATAGTGCTTTTTTCCCTCTCATATCTTATCACCCAAATAGTCCCATTTTGTTTCAAACCAGTATTTACTATGGTAAATAACATCCTAAAGAGTGAATATGGATAGCACAACTGTCATCCAGATAGATACATGCAGTATGAGACAAAGGGCTTAGATTTCTGCTATTAAACATATGATGCCCTTCTGAGTCATTAGAAATCTTTCCTGTTTTCTAGCTGTAGCTTATCTCTGTGAAATGTTTTTATTGTTGTTTAATCATTTACTGCCTAAAAATATGTCCAAAAAAGGCATAATTTGAAGTCAGGTTCTCACTTAATACTTGTGACAATGTTTTCACTATTAGGAGAGTCAAGCATTTGGAGCAGACTTCCCAGTTTGTGAAAGCTCCAGCCTTGGAGTTCTCCAGACTCAGCTGGATACAGAGCTGGGCAGCCTGGTCTGTTCTATCAGTTTATCCTGGTTTGAGCGAGAGATTGGACTAGAAACTTCGTTAGATTCCTTCCAGACTGAATTATCCCATTAACACGTGCGGCTAATGCAAGTAATTATTGAATACTAAGTATATTAAACTTTTCACTTTCTAATTGACTCTTACTTAAGCCTAATCTCTTCCGACATTTTCCCCGACAGTTTCTCCCAGCCATACATAGAAACTGTATGAATAAAGTCTACCTGTGACAGGGACTGTGGAGCTTAGCCCTTGTCTACTATCTTGGAGGACAGAAAGCACTTTCCTCCATTCCCAGTTCCTAGGTGGATCTTAGGTACCCTAAATAAGACTCTGAGTTTTCTATCATGCCCCGTCTCTCCCTCTAACATCCAGGTCATTATAGAAAGCTGCAGATTTTATCTCATTTTGGTCTGCCTTAGTTTGTCCTTTAAAAAGAGACCTCACTACTTTTGCTTCATGACCTGGGCATAAAATGGGGATGGAAAATATAGCATAATTTTATTGAAGAACACTGGACATTACTGTTGCTCAGTGAGTTTTACATGAGATTGAAAGCTACCTGTGAAAAACTAATGTCTCTGGATCCTCACAATTTTCCCAACTTTATCCTCAGTCTCCATGACCAATCAGTTGTTGAAACTCAAAGTTCAGGTTTAGTTTTCTTCTCAATTTGCTTGTTTCAATGCTAAATCCACATTTCTATTTCCATTCTATTCTCCCTTCTCTGGTCTGGACTGGATTTCACTTGAAGTGGACTGTTTCTTTTTGCCACAGCCCAGTATTAGGATTTCTAGGAACACCCCATCAACAATCTACAATTGGTGTTTAACAATGTCCTGGAGCCACAAATTGAAAACAAAGTCCTCCTTTATGCTAGAATAGAGAATGTTCTGCATAAGCAAAGATGTATGAGGCAATAGTTGCTAATCATCATGCAATATAGAGTATATTAACTTCAGTTTTTGAAAAGCTTCTAAAAGAGTAGATTTTCATATAGAAGAATATCTTTCAAAGACGACTCCCAACCAATTTCTCAATAACTGCTCTGAAGTCTGATGCTATTACATTTTTACAAAAAAGACTGGTAATTATTTAACGTTGGCAAGCAATATATTCTTTTCTGTTTTCATTTTCAGAAATAAATGAACTGCTTCATATGACATTATGGTTAAAAAAAAAAAGAAAAAGAAAAAAGAAATGAAAGGAAAACCAGAAGGAAAATCAATCTGAAGCAATCATTTGCAATGGCAAACTTATACAAAAATAGATGAAGTTTATCGATACTCTGAGCAAATGAAAGCAGAATCTTATAATGAAAATAATCAGACTGCCTTAAAAATAAGTGGTATTACCACCATCTAATAAAATACCTGTGCAGATATGCCGGGAGTAATTAATGTTCACCATTATTAAAGACCAATGTGGTTGCAGAAACATAACCAAATCAAGCAACTGCCTTTAAATATGGTTGTGTTGGAATTATACAGTTTATGTGTCTCCTGGTATTGAAATCCCTGCCACATCCCACAGTAACCATTTCTGGAGTTTTCTGCACACACACACTACAGTCATTTCGCTTGCAGTCGCCTTCAGTCACTGTCAGCCATGGACCATTAAATGTGGAGCATAGCGTGCCACTAGGACGGATTCACTGTCTAGGTCTAGTTCTTGATGAGAATAGTTCATATGCATTGATGAAACATTGTGGGACTTGAGATGAGGACAAGCAAAGTGCTTTCAGCTTCACTGTATGCAAGGAAAATTCATGTAAAAAAAAATTCAAAATTCAAAATCTGGCCTCTTTTCCAGATCTCAATCTGTAGTCTCTGAGGGAGAGACTCTTCTTGTTCAGGTCCCAATGTGTTCAGTGTGATCAAGATGCATGTCACCCAAAGCATTATGGAAATCCACAAGGTCATTCAACATATAGTCTGTCCATAGCTGAAAACCCTCTATATTTTTTACACAACCATTGCAAAACTGAACTGAAGCTATTTCCATGACTTATTGGGGACATAAATGTGACTCGCCCTCCCATCCAGCACACAACTGCCTTATGCATTTAACGATGTGAAAAGACTATCAGGTTGAAAACCAGGAGGGATATTTGCCCATGCACAAATGCCAAACTCTCTGGTCACGGGCATGAATCTTGTACGCTCAGGAAATTTGTAGTGCCATCTGCAGTTTATTCATATGCTTATAGGCATCTTTTACAAAATTGATAACTGAACATGGTTTGGGTTGGCATAACCCTGCCCTTGAAAATTTAGCCTATAATTTCTCACTTTCCTTCTTCTCCTATAGTGCACTGTTCGACATCTTTCTGAACTGGCAGCAGAAAGTTTGAACGCTGGGGATTATATTTTACTGATTCTTAACCTGCGGATGCTTTCTAAATAGATGTTGTCCTACATTTTCCATTTTGTAATATCTCCTTCCCGTAGGTCAGCTTCCTTCATAGAGAACGCTGGCTTCTTCTTTCCCTCGCTATTGCTCTCCCTCTAAACAACTACAGCAGAGAGAAACCCTGTGCCTGAGCAAAGCAACTAGAAGGGAACTCTGTCTTTTCACAGCACAACCTAACATCAGCTTGTACGGGTGCCTGGGTCAAGATGGTTGGGCATCTACAACCATCTACAACCAGCCGAGTGGTTATCATCAGCTGATGAGTGGATGTCCACTGAGGAAGCATTCAAACCTTTGTAGTATGAATCTGAATCAACCTCGTTTGGCCAGATTTACCTCCTAGAGGTATTTAAAAGATGGGGCTTAGAGACATGGCAGAGTTATGGTTTAGTGATGGTTTTTATCAGAGTTAGGTTGATGACTGGACTAGATGATCTTAAAGGTCCCTTCCAACCTAGACAATTCCATGATTCTGTGGTTGTCTTCTGAGACCTTGTAGATATCCGTGTGCCTGGTACCTGAGACAGATAGATTTTCAGCATAATCCTCACTCTGGTTTCCAGTCTGCAGATGTCTGTTTAGTGATCTTTCAGATGTGGTGCTGTATGTATCTGACTGAAATGGCCCCATAAATATACAGGAGAAAAATATTTTTCTGATGATAAAACTGCCTAGTATTTCTCTATTGTCCGACAAAACCAAAATACATTTTCCAAGAGATTTTAGAAATGGTAGACATTTTCTTCCGCAAATACTACCTATAAAATGCAGACTCATAGAAAGCCAAAATACTTTCAAATTACTACTATTTCAGTTCGGTACAGTAGAATAAGACCAAAGTAAATTCTACCATTCTCCCAATAACTTTTTCAGCTGCAACTTAAAATGGCCTGATTAGATAGTGGCTCAGTCTATCTAGCTAGAAGGAAATAACTTTTCCTTCTATTTCCTTCTATCTCTTTTCTGCGTCCTCAGTTTCTGTTGCATACACATGAACTCCTAACAGTGTTCTCCAGTAAACAGCCCCTTTAGAATGCAAATATCTCCCAAAATAATTCTTCCACACTGAATCTGGCTACACTGAGTCCTGCCCTGTAAGAAGGTCTATTTGTCACTTATTTGAAAGAGATATGAAGACTATATTGCAAAAAAAAAAAAAAAAAAAAAAAGTTCTATTTTTGAATGCTATTAACTCATTAATTCCCACAACCAACTATATAAAGACTGTCTGCAAGGAACGTGTTGCATCGTTTGTCGATTCTTTGCTCAGTCATCCTTTGTGTTCAGTACTAACCTGAGCTGGAGCAATCATAGAGCAGTCGTGTTGCTGGAAGTGTCCTCTGGAGATCATCTGGTCAAATCCCAAAATGTAACTCAGGTTATTTAGGACTTTTACCAATCAAAATATTTCCAACAACTCATATTTCAAAACCTCTCTGGAAAATCTGGTCTGGTGTTAAATATCCTTCATTGGGAGGTTGTTTTTCCCTGCTGAAAATATCTCTTGCTGCAGATTGTGCCTACCATCTCATGCATGTCATTGTGAAAAGTCTGGGTCCATCCTCTTTGTAATCCTTCTTGCAGTTGAAATTTTCAGCTAAATCTCCCCTTATCTTTCTGTTCTCCGGTTTAAACAACCCAGCTCTCTCAGCCTCTTCTTGTGCAACATGTGCTCTAGCCTTCAACATCCTCAATGATTCTCCACTGGACCTGCTCTTGTTTCTTCAGCTCTAGCACTGATGATCTGAAAGCCATATCAGAGAATCATAGAATGGTTTGGATTGAGAGGGACCTAAAAGATCATCGAGTTCCGACCCCCCTGCCCTGGGCAGGGACACCTCCCACCAGACCAGGTTGCTCAAAGCCCCATCCAGCCTGGCCTTGAGCACGTCCAGGAATGGGATATCCACAGGTTCTCTGAGCAACCTGTTCCAGTGTCTCACCATGCTCAAGAAATTCCAGAAAAAAATAAAGTTAGTGCAGTGTATATCAGGCCCATTTCAAAAATAGCAGTAGTATTAAAGTTCAATGAATGGAAAAGTATGAAAAGGGCTTAATATATTTTATTTTATTATTTGTTATGGATTACCATAAAAAAAATGCAGTTTATAATAACAAGCCCAGATGAGAAATAGAAGGTCTTGAGATACAGATTCAGTTCTTCAACTGTTTGTCAAAAGACTAGATCTGTTTTGTGAAATTGGTCTCCTTTGTTGCCAATATAATATATTAATATGTTTATGCTTAATATACTTTGTGAGTTCTACTAACACGTTGTTGTAACATAGCCCATGATTTTACTGTCTAATTTCCATGATAGGTGCTCTTTTTTTTTTTTTTTTCAAGTTTCAGCTATTTGCAAAGCACAAAAATGGAATGGTCAGTTGAGAGAAACCTAATAATAAGAATGAAAGCAACAATAACACTAAATTACACAGAAATGGCAGGCAGTTGATATTGCTGTCTTTTCCTGGATAATAAAACAGAAACCTGAAATGTCACATCATCAATCTACTTCTGGTAATATTAAAAATGGTGGGAATCCTCTGTAGTTTGTGATATTACAACCCTGTTGCTCTTTCTAAGCACTTTAGTAGCTTTTATTTAAAAATTAACTCAATTAGCTAATTAATTTGATTTTGATGAATTTTAATTACATAGCTTTTTAACTATATAATTTATTACTACGGGGGACTAATACCCACATTTATTCTCAGTTCATGAATTCTTCCACATGTGACATTATTAACAATAAGATGCTATTGCTAAGACATATATCACCATAGAACATGATGACCTAAAACCTCAGAAGCAGCAACATATTTTTTTGAGCTTTCAGTTAAAACTCAGCATTAGAAAGCCAGTGCAGACTTATAAGTTTTCCAGATGCAGTTCACAGTTCTTATTTACAACAAGTGAGTCAACAGATAAGAATAAAGCATGTTCCTACCTGCTTCTCATAGAACCATAGAATGGCTCAGGCCAGAGGGACCTTAAAGATCATCTAGTTCCAGCCCTCCTGCCCTCTAGACCAGGTTGCTCAAAGCCCCATCCAGCCTGGCTTGAACACCTTCAGAGATCGAGCATCCACAGCTTCTCTGGGGAACCTATTCCAATACCTCACCACCCTCACAGGAAAGAATTTCTTCCTCATATCTCATCTAAATCTCCCCTCTTTCAGTTTCAAACCATTACCCCTTGTCCTATGGCTCCACTCCCTGATAAAGGGTCCCTCCCCATCTCTCCTGTAGCCCCCTTTAGGGACTTGAAGGCTGCTATAAGGTCACCCTGGAGCCTTCTCTGAGAGCAACTCCAAGTCTCTCAGACTGTCCTCATAGGAGAGGTGCTCCAGCCTTCTGATCATCTTTGTGGCCCTACTCCATGTCCTTCCTGTGCTGAGGACTCCAGAGCTGGATGCAGTACTCCAGGTGGGGACTCACCAGAGCAGAGTAGAGGGATAAATCAAGACCACATCCTCTCCCCAGTGCAGCACAGAAAAAAGTATCTTCCTCATCATCGGTCAGCACATCTAGTATTTTCTGAAGACTTCTCTTATATATTCCAAACATGGAAAGAAAACATGGTCATTGCATTAGGAAACCTTCTGACAGATGCCCCAAGAGTTATTGTCAGGGAGAAAATCACCACTGTCTAACAGAGATTTGAAATTAGGGGAGGCAGTGGGGAAATAGAGTAGTGTGAGTGAATCCTCAGATGTATTTGAATCTTCCTGGTAGGTTAGGGAAAGATGACTACTGGAGGTTACTTATCTTCTTTGATTGGATTTTATGGTCTGTATGACTTTCAGCTTCTGGTTAAATGTGACTCTCAACTATTTTTGAATGGTTAGATAGGTGATGCAGCCAGAATATTTTTAATCTGAATTCAACTAGAATATTAGAATCTTATCTTTCAAATTGTCAAGGACGTGTCAAATTGTTCAAGGAAGTATTTCAATCCTCTAGCCTTTAAATCAAGGTACACTTCTTTCTGCTGACTTGCAGTATTTAAACTCGCTCATTCCTCTGTAGAGAAAATTCGCAGTAATAATGTGTTAAAACTGTCACACATAAAGCATCTCCCTCTTTCAAACAATCAAAAAAACACAGAAGGGCAGAGCTGGAAAGGGACCTACATCATTTACTTCAACTTCCCTGCACAAAGAGTGTCTGCTAGAGCAGATTGATTAGGGCCATGTCCTGTCAGGTTTTGAAACTCCCACAAACTCTCTAAGCAACCGGTCCCAATTCAGCCTCACGGTAATTTTTAAATATCTTTTGTATGTTTAAACAGAATTTGTGTATTTCAGTTCATGCCCATTGCCCCTTCTGCCTTCACTGAAAGTGACTGAGAAGAGTCTGTTTTCGTTGCCTCCTCTCATCAGGTATTTATACACACTGATAAGATCCCTTCTCGAGCCTTGCCTTCTCCAGGCTGAACAGTCCAGGTTCCCTCAGCCTTTCCTCATATGACACATGCTCCAGTCCCTTAATGATTTTTCTGGCCACTGGACTCACTCCAGTAAGTCCAAATCTCTCTTGCACTGGTGAGCCCAGAATTGGACATGGGACTCCAGATGGGGGCTCACCAGTGATGAATGGAGGGGAAGAATCACCTTTTTCAATCTGCTGTCAAAACTCTGCTTAATGCAGCCCAGGATGCTGGTGGCCTTCTTTGCCATGAGGGTGTACCACTGGCTCATGTTCAACTGGGTGTCCACCAGGACATGTGGGGACTTCCCAGCAAGGCCACTTTCTAGATGGTCAGCACTCGACCACTGGCACCTGGGATTATTCCTGTACAGGTAAAGAACTTTACACTTTCCTCAGCTCAATTCTTCATCAAGGTCTGCACGATCAGTTGATGTATCAGCCTTTCCTCCCAGTTTTGTATCACCTGCAAACTGGCTGAGGGCATCTTCTATCCCATTGGCCAGGTCACTAATGAAGAGGCTGACCAGTATCGGACCCAGCGTTGACCGCTGGGGTTCACCACTAGTAACCAGCTGCCAGGTGGACTTTGGGCCGCTGATCACAGTATTTTGAGTCTGGCAGTTTGAGACAGTTTTCGGTCCCCTTGACTGTTCTTTCACCAGTTAGTCTAGGAGGATGTTACAGGGCATGGTGTTGAAAGCCTTGCTGAAGTCAAGGTAGACAGGATGAGGTACTTAGATATTTCACAGATATTCACTCTGTAAACCAGTTCCTCTCTTTCAAGTTCGGTGCTGTCTACTGAATATCTTAAAATTAGATGTTTTGCACATTTTCTCTGCCATGGGTTAATGCTACTGAATAAGTAAAGGAATGAAATCGGGTGAAAGCCCTTCTGATTCTGAAAACTGAAATAGCCTCTTAATGTCCAGTGCTCTATAACAGTATGGTTAATTTTGACAAAAGAACGGAGGCAGGTTTTTACTTTAAAAATGAAACAAAAATTGCAAGTTTTTTAATCGCTAAAGTCTATGTGGTCTGAAGCTGACTTTTTTTCCCTCACAACTTTTCTAAATTGACAAGAAGAAAATTCCCTGTTTCTGCTTGCAGTGCAACGCTATTTTCACACTGCTAAACTGCAGCCAACATACTATCAAAGCTTCAAGAGAAAGTCAGCGTGCCAGGTCTTTCTTCTCAGTTTAATATCCCTGACAGTAGAACGAATATCGATGACAGCACTAAATGTCTTCTGGCAGGGCTTTGCTAAATCTGCAAAAAAAATCAAATAAAAAAATAAAAAAAATCTAACCACTCAGTAAAAGCATGCATGAATCTTTAAAGTCAGTACAAGCCAAAAAAAAATCTCCTTATGTGCAAATTGAAACATGAAATAATTGAAAAGCTCTGTACATATTTTTTTTTTTTTTTAACTCTTTCTGGAATGGTTAGCAATGAATCAAAAGCTAACTGTGAGTAAAATGCACAATGGCAGAATGGGTAAAGCAGAAGGTGATATGCTAATTTTAGGACAGTTTTGAATTTTTAGTAGATATTTTTTATAGTATTTAAGGGATAGTGAATAGAATGACAGTAAGGAAGTGGCAGGTATTGCTCTAATAACTCCCTTAACAGCTTTCTGAGGAGCACATTGAAAAACACATTAAATTTTGAACAAGACAGTTAAAACTCCTTCTGCTGAAAAATGGATAGTTATTTTATATACTGGGTTTAATTAACACAGCAGAATACCAAACATGAAAAACTCATATACCCTGGTTACTGTAGCTGGTGTGAAGTTAATGATTTTTCCAGGATGGGCAATCTGGACAGAAATAAAAGATACTTAATATCACTGCTGGTGCCCTAGAAGGTCATAATGCAATACGTAGAAAAGAAGTGTTCTATCCAGGACCATCCCTTTGTTTTCTGTCTCTTCTTTTTATTCCTCAAATTCTCCGAGTAATTCCAGGAATAAACTGTGGCCCAGACCTGAGAAATAGATATATTTTGCTTTTGCATAAGAACTAAGTAGTTGGGTGCTTTTGTATTTTTGGAAGTCACCTAAATAATAATAAAAGAGCAGTATGAGGAGACACCCCTGCGTGCATTCATTTTTGAATCAGAAAATATTGGGAGTCTTGAGTATAAATGCTGTCAAGTACTTAAATTACCCTCCTCAAGTATCTATAGAATCATAGAATTGCCTGGGTTGGAAGGGACCTTTCAGATCATCGAGAACTCTGACAAAAAACATCACTAAACCATACGTCTAAGCATCATGTCTACCCGTCTTTTAAATACCTCCAGGGATGGTGACTCCACCACTCCCTGGGCAGCCCATTCCAAGGCTTAATAACCCTTTTGGTCTAAAATCTCTTCCTAATATCCAATCAAAACCTTCCCTGGTGCAACTTGGGGCAGACTTATACAGACTTCATTTGCACAGAGCAGGTGAGGATATAGTTACTAGCCACGAGGCAAAGCCAGAATACCAACAACCTTTTTATTGGTAAAGAGGAAGATTTTTTTAGTGTCAGAGTTACTCTTCTTGATAAGGCTGCTGCCGGTGATAAAGATTTATGATCAAGACACAGGTTATTTATAGCGTTATTGTAAAATAACACTGCAGCGTTACCATGATTTACCATGTAGTTTATGCAAAATACCAGGTGGTATTTTACAGTAGCTGGGAAAATAATACCACTGGTTCACTGCAGACTTCTAACAGTGACAATGATTTGCGATGCCACCCAAAGATGGGAAGCTACGGAGGAAAAAGAAGGCCTTTGGTCATGGATCTTCCCCTGGTGTCCCAGTACCACTTACGTGCTTGACATCCTTGCCTTACAGTACAGAATAAAATAGCTTCGCATACCACTGACACTATTTTTGCTATAAAATCAGTTATATTTTACCTATGGGGAAAAATTTAACAGAAACGGGTAATTATATCATTAACATTATCCTTCCTGACTTCCTAAAGGATTAATGACTATTGGCATATCCATTTTTAGGTGCCTAACTCAGCACCGTGTTCAGAAACTACGCACACTTCAGGCCTTATTTAGCAGCCCATTAGAAATATACGTCTCTTCTATTAATGCAAGTTTTCGGAAAATTGTTTAAAGTACGGTAGACTAGAAACAGAAGGGGAGTCAAGAAGAAGCTAGGGACAAAGAATATTAGAAGGAACTCTGCCAACAGAATCAAGCAACAAATAATAAAGTAGCAGCAGGTAAATGTGAAATTCTGTATTTTTAGGTATCTAAACAGATGGTGTTCAGAAGGACTGAATACCTAAACTCTCAGGAACATTGGTAATAGTCCACAAAAATAAATATTCCTAACATTAAGATAACAATCTAATATACTTTTTTTCAACTAGGAGGGTAATCCTTTGCTAAAAAGATGTGAGTGAAGCTAGCACTGTTTAAGCCATATGTTTCTCATCCGACTACTTGCAGTAGGCTCACAAACCCTAACCAACCTGTTCGATAATTTCAATAGAAACTTCAGGTGCAAACAATGTCTTTAGGCATTAAAAACTTATTTTCTTTTATAGGTACCTATGGATCACTTAAAATAAGTGAATCACCTGCATCTTCCACTGACTTCAGAAGATAAGCAAAGGTTCAGTGCTTCTGAAAATGAAGTCATTAACCAAGCAACTTTGACCTAGCCCGCATTTTTCTTTCTCCTAAGACTTCTTCTTGAGTCTCTTCCCCAGCAATGAAAATACCCTGTGTGTTTCCCTTCTCACCAACACCTTGATGCTGGCTGGTTTGAGTTTGCTTGTAGGGCTCATTGGTCTTTCGCTGCCTTGGGACTTATTGCTTGCTTTGGTTTAAGTGCAGAATTACACTGTATGACAAATAATTATGTTCCTAAAGATAAACTCGTAGGTCTAATTCTCTGTGGTTTTGAGATAAGGAGAGTTCTGGTTAGTGAGGTCCCTTTGAATATGGAATACAGAATTTTAAGGTGTCCTGTCCTATGTGAAAAGAGACTGGTCAAGAACTGGGGGGGACTCTTGATCAGGGAGTGGAGTGATGAGGAGTAATGGTTTTATAATGAAAGAGGGGAGATTTAGATGGGATATGAGGAAGAAATTCTTTGCTGTGAGGGTGGTGAGACACTGGAACAGGTTGCCCAGAGAAGCTGTGGCTGCCCCATCCCT
>JAOTQQ010000032.1:59898191-59918344 GCA_026546715.1 Gallinago undulata
CATAGTGCTTGGGGATATGGATTAGTAGTGGATTGGTGTTGGTTTTGGGTGTGGTGGGGTGTGTGGTTTGTGGTGGGGTTTTTTTTGGGGTGTTTTTTTTTTCTCTCTCCATTGGTTGGACTAGATGATCTTGAAAGGTCCCTTCCAACCTAGGTGATTCTGTGACAATATTCTTAAAATCCCATTTTGTTTACCATATCTACGTATTTCCTCTTAATTCTTAACTGAACTGAGTATCTCCTAAGGGTAGGTGCGTTGTTTCTCAGAACTGATTTTCCACAATAGGGATGACTGTACTTGCCTGCTGACCACGAGTTGATCAAATATTTCAGCAGAAGCATCCAGGGCAACTCTGTGTTTTTTTCCATATCCACCTTTGGATTTCCCCTAAAATTTCTAGCCATAGGTACACTGATGAGGCCACTCAGCATGAAAACAGATTGAGAGAGTAATTATGTGGTCTTTCTTAAAGGGAACACTCATCTTCAAGTGCATTGCCAGAACAGAGAAACAACCTTGTACATAACACAGTACGCTAGAAGTAACGAGCTTTGAAAACGCTGTTCAGTATAATTGACTATTTCTTGTGCTTTGCTATTGTACTCTGTAATTTAACAGTTCTGTTTGATAAATTTGGGCCCTTTAAGTTTGTATCATATGGATGAGAATGTCCCATCTCTCAGACACACAGTGAACAAGATGAAAAATCATTTCATTTCAAGGCCTGCCAATTAATTGGAGACATACAGAAAGAAACTTCTATGTTTAAAATACAAATTACTCTTCTGATCTTTCTATAATATCATCTTGTCATTTAATCATTAATAGTCTTTGTTAATCATAAATTATGTATTATAAATTATGTTTTTTTAGTTTAAAATAGATACAATATCTGATTTGACAAAAATAACCCTCTTACCTTTAATTGTGGATTTGCATAAGTTTGCAGTGGAGAAACACTTTACAGTAGTTCATTAATCGATAGTGGAGACAAAAGCTGCAATAGTATAGCTGAATGACGTAAGACTAAATTTAGTAAATTACAGCCATCTCTATATGCGAAGGTCCTATTAAGGTTCTGTTTTATCCTATTAAAGCTGTTTCTTTCAGATTTAGAATTGTTGAAAATCTCACCTGGGACAATTCATGTAATAGGTCTGTGGAGTCTTATAAATGCAGACCAAAAGCTGACAAATCCAGCTGAAAGTAGAAATTTAGAATCAGATTTGAAATGGAAAGAGGGACCTATAAACAATGCAGATGTTCTAATCCCAAGAGAGCAATTCTGAAGCCCTCTTCAGAATACTTATATAGTTAAGCTACTATATAACAGTAATTTAGGTCATTATATCCCAGCCATAGAATGGGTTGAGTTAAGAAGGCAGCTCTTGGTATCATGCAGTCCAAGCCCCTTGCTCAAGCAGGGTCATCTAGAGCAGATTGTAAAGGACCTCATCAAGTTGTGTTTTTAGTATCTCCACCACAGCACCTTTGTGCAACCTCTTTGACCACGGTTAACATGTTTCTAAAAGTTGTCAGAATGATATAAACATCTACCTAATAGTGTGGCTCAGAAAGCATGAAGCATGTCCTGTACAAATCTAAAAGTAGATATTTATTGCATAAAGAAAGATAACAAAAATCCCATCTGTCCATTTGCAGCATTAGTGAGAGCTACAGACTATCAAGACCATTGCCTATTGCTGTCATGAAGGTGAAAAAGTACTGTTTTGTTTACTTTTCTGGTTCTACTGTACAGCAGTCTGCTCCTGAAAGACTATACCCTGTGGAAAGGACCCTGCAGTTCTTGAAGAACTGCAGCCTGTGGAAAGGACCCATTTTGGAGAAGGTTGTGAAGGGTATTTTCTTGTGTGTGGGACCCCATGCTGGAGCAGGGAAAAAGTTTGAGAAAGGAGGAACAGTAAAGATAACATATTCTGAACTGATCACAGCCCCCATCACCTATCACCCTGCACTGCTCTAAGAGAGGAAGTAGAGAAGTTGGAGGGAAATTGAGCCTGAGAAGAAGAGAGGCAGGGAGAAGGTGTTTCTATATTTGTTCTAAGGACCAAAAAGCTTAAGTTTGTTCCTTTTTTAGACACCACAAAAGTACCAACTATCCTTATTGAAGAGCTCTTAGGTCTTGAGAGATTTAGGTGTTCAACTAGTTCTTAAAAAAAAAATAATAAAGCAATAACTCCATATTGAAGACATTCTTTAAAGTCATCTCATTATAACATTATGCATCCTGCAGATACCCTGCCAAATCACGTGTGGATATGGCTGCTTGGTCAAGCCACAAGAACTCTAGAGGGAACAAAAAAACCCCAAACAAAAGGAGAAGCGGAAGAAAGCAACAAAGAGGCAAGTGCTTGTCTACTGTTTCTGATAAAGACTCTATATTTTTTTAGATCCTCTTAAGTTTTATTTCAGCAACACAATACTCATAGATGAATAATTCTGTGTAAACTGTTTTACTCACTGGCAGTTGCACTTTTCCACATTTAACACTTTTAAAAGCAAATGTAAAGAATGGAAAAACACAAATGCACATTCATATTCCAAAAATGTTTCATTCTTTAGGGAGCTGTGAGCCTTAGTATTAATGCACTTATACAATCATAGAATCATATGGGGTTGGAAGGGACCTCTAGAGATCATCTAGTCCAACTTCACTGCCAGAGCGGGTCTACCCAGAGCACGTTACACAGGAAATTGTCCAGGTGGGTTTTGAATGACTCCACCACCTCTCTGGGCAGCCTCTTCCAGGGCTCTACCACTCTCACAGGAAAGTTTCTCCCCATGTTTGGGTGGAACTTCTTATGTTCAAGTTTATGCCCATTTCCTCTTGTCCTGTCACTGGGCAGCACTGAAAAAAGACCACCCCTGTCCTTCTGACACCCTCCCTTTAAGTATTTGTATGCATTGATCAGATCCCCCCTAAGCCTTCTCTTCTCCAGACTGAAAAGACCCAAGTCCCTCAGCCTTTCCTCATAGGAGAGATGCTCCAGGCCCTTAATCATCTTTGTGGCTCTTTGCTGTACCCTCTCCAGCAGTTCCTTGTCCTTCTTGAGCTGGGGAGCCCAGAACTGGACACAGTACTCCAGATGGGGCCTCACCAGGGCAGAGTAGAGGGGCAGGATGACCTCCCTCAACCTGCTGGCCATGCTCTTCTTGATGTACCCCAGGGTGCCATTGGCCTTCTTGGCCACAAGGGCACATTGCTGGCTCACGGTCCATGAGGACTCCCAGGTTTTTTGCTTGAGAACTGCTCTCCAGCAGCTCAGCCCCCAACCTGTCCTGGTGCAGGGGGTTATTTCTCCCCAGGTGCAGCACCCTACACCTGCTAAGTGTAGGTGCTTTATCACCCTGCTAAGGCACCCAAACAGTCTTTATTGCCCTGATTGGCACCAATTGGGAGGAGAAGGATCAGCCTTTGCAGCTATCTAGAGAAAATCCTCAATGTCGCTCATCTGGCATCACCCACTGTCTCAGTTCACACAGATGACTTGACCCAAGGATTCCTCACTAACCTGGCTACACTTCCTTGCTTTAGCATTTTATACCCTTCTGTGCTGGTATTTTCCCTTCTGAATCCTTCTGCACCAAAGAATTCCGTTTTAACATGGCAGTGTGAATCAAGGATGAGAAGCTGTGTCTTATCAGAGTTCATTCTTGGACTCTCAGATCCTCAACTACTGAAATAGGGACAAATGGAAAGCTTAGAACGGGTAGGTTGCCACATTCTTTTCCAAACTATTTATGAAGTAGATGATGGAAAGTACAAGTGAGGAAACAAAGGGGAAGTGAGAGTTGCCTTGGTGTGGAGACATGAAGAAAAGTACAGTGTTCACTGTTTTCTTCAGAAGTGTTTGGTCCCCTAGTCCTTCACCATAATAGAATCTTTAGCAAAAAAATATATTGTTCTCAAAAGCAAGATGGGACAGAATGGTAAGAGAAAGTCAGGAGACTAAAAATCCCTAAGGATAAAAGAGAGAGGAAAGCCAGCCTTTATTTTTGTAGTTACTTGAATGTTATATGTAGATTTTAAAAATCTAAAATATTAAAGAAATAAATAAGCCAAGCTTACAAAACAAAGTGCTAATGATTTATGTCAACAAATCCTGTGACAGTCTAACATCACAGTTTTGTGTGACTGCTTATCTATTATTCTGTTTATTCTTATTAAAACCTGCTGCTCTATGTTTGCATGTTTGTGATCTATGTATGAATTCAGATGGAAACTAGGGAGAAGAATTTACAAGGATGGGAAATACTGAAATATTCTTTTTTAACTGATTTATTAAAATACTCAATGTGAGCAGTAAAATTATGTGTCAGGAGGTGTGAGCTATGATTAGTGAGTCAAAACTTGGATTTCCTGATTTTTAGCTCAGGACACTGCGTATTCTGTTGCCACATTGCCATATGTTTCTGTGTTTCTTTCTTATACTGGGTCTTACAAAGTCTACAGGAATGGCATTTCCCATCCATGGTCAAATCTTTCTAAGCAACACCTTACCTGACGAAAAAATCTTAATATTGATGCTTTTACTCAGACATATTACACAGATTATTTTCAATTTCTAATTTTTTTTATTATTTTGGGAGACCTTCAAGCAACATAACCATTCTAAAGAGACAGTAGGGTTTCACAGAGTAATTCCTGAATGATAATTTTGACTCTTGCATTGAACTCCTGATGTCTAACATTGCTCATTTTATTGTTAAATAGATCTTTAATCTGTTCTGTGTTATTTATTGCAATATAAAAATCTGACTAACCTCCATCTGTGGAGAATTTTTTCAATTTTGAGGTTTAGTTGAGCTGCATCAGAATTCTTCACCTGGTTTGACCCACAATTTGAGTTAGTATAGGCAGTCATTATAGGAGTACGAGCTTGTTACTGTTCTTCTGGAGACATGTAAGCATACAAGATAAAGTAAGGATACTTCTCAGGGTATTCATAATGGTGATAAAGAGCACATGAACAATCACTAGGGTGTAATAGTTCTGCAGTCATACTCTTCGTTTTTCATGGATCAAAGCAGCAGCTTTGAAAGCAGCTGTTGCTCCTGCTATAAACTCCTACCTACTGCTGGTACCTCTCCAATCAGCTAACACAGTAAAAATCTCAATGAAAAATATGTCTTTCATGAGATTTTTCTCATGAAGTGACTCATCATGCACCTTTTGATAGAAGACAGAACCACTGGGGACTGTATAATATCAGCATGGTGAGAATCACTAGCAGTAACTTTGCAAGTCTTTTCATTGCTCTTTTCTTACATTCTGATAGCTCTCAGCAGTAGCATCTAGTAACATTTGGAAATATGTAGGCAAAAAATTTCAAACAAAGGCACAAAAGAGACAGTTTTGTGTACCATTTTAGCTAATACAAAATTAGTTAAATTAATTTCCTTTAAAAAGGGATTGAGCACTTAAGCCCAGTAATGAAATCACGAGACAGTATTTATGAGAAGGGTTGAACTTGTCCTGTGTTGTTGACATTTTTCTTTCATTTATATCAGTAAATCGGCTAGTTTGGTCCTTTCATACGTTCTTTTAGGGAACTGCTTTGATACTGACTTCCAGTTGGTTGCAACTAAATAAATTGCAAAGTAACTGTGTCCTTGTTTAATGAAAACTGCATTTTTATTCTAATTTGAGTTCTCTGCCAATCACCTTAGTCTCTCCCTTTCTTTTTTTTATCCCAAGTCTAACGTGAGTTCTCCAGGACAGGAAATGACTAATTTTTAAGTAAAAGATGTGGATGTTTTTTCATTATTTATATATTGCTGAACATGACTCTGTTTCATGGCTGAATCTGTTTGTGCAGTACAAGTGAATGCAAAAAACCCACCACCTTTTAATTTCTTACTTCTATATCTGATATAGTCACTCATCCATCTTACTGCCATTGAATTTGGAACTTCTTGGATGAAACATCTCCTGAGGATTGTCTTTGGCCCAGAACTGAGCCTAATTTCTATTCAGCTACTCAGCAATTCTTCAATGTCAAAAATAATGAAGAACAAAAACAAAATCAACCTTACTAAGGGAAATTCCTTTCTTCTGTTTCCTGAAACAATAGTGTAGGGAAGAAGACTAGATTTATTCCTTTTATAGATAGTTTCAAAAAGTGTTTGAAGCTCACCTACAGAAAGAGAAACTTCAATGGGACTTTTGAAGGTGTGGAAAAAAATTTGTTAGAAAAAAGGTTTACATCTTTCTCTAAAACTATAGATATCATTACATGGAAATGTCTATATTGCTTATACATATTTATATACGGAACAGTCAGCTGCAGCCAAATTCTCAGTGTCCTTTAAAGGAATGGCCAGTGAGAACTTTCTCTCACATAACTGTGTCTAGTCTCAACTGCACATCTGGGGTCTCCTTCTACACAATGAAGACAGAGTGGCACTTTCTGGAAGGTGAGTCATTTGGCCTACCTTAAATATCTGTCTTCATAGAGAACTAAACGCTTGGTACTTATCTGTCTCCGCTGTCTGTGGAGGGAATCTTTTAATAATTAGCTGGCACTAGTTACCTAACTCCTTGAAGGCCACCTTTAAGTAAGATGAATCCTATTGTAAGTATCAGTGTAGGAATGGTTCATTCAGTGCCTGTATCTGAGGTAGATATGTTTTGTTTTCCAGAAATACCAATCTCTCTCCATTATTGTTGAAAGAGCCTACATCATTAGGTTAGACTTAACTTTTAGGCATCTAAAGTTCCAGTAGATTATTATTACCCTTAGTGGAAAAAACCACTGTAAGCCCTAGTGTTTGCTAGTTTTTGCTGATCCAGACATGCCTGCATCTCAATACCATTTCCTGATAAAAAAATTATCAGGTTTTCTCTGCCTACTGTTTTTGCCAGTGTTACCGGGGGTGGTTTTTTTGTTTGTTTGATTGATTGATTGGATTTTTTTTCCTTTATAATTAAGGTGGAATCAAATCACCCTAGGCTTTTGAAAGGCCAAGGTAGCTTTGAGTATACAAGGTTGTTCAGCATCTCTTTCCATATCCAGGTATTACCTGTTTTCTACAAGTGGGTCAGAGATGCTGGTAATCACTTACACAATAGCTGTGTTGTTATTAGTTGAAAGCTGAGAAATATCTTTTGTCCATGATGGATTTATTCAAATCAATTGAGCAGGATTATAAATACAGTCTTTATGTCAGAAGACATTATGCTTTGATTCAAATTGAGCCTAATTCTCCATAAAAGACTTTTGGTCTTGACATGATACAAATTATTTTTTTTGCTGCAAAATAAATTATTTTCTAAAACACTATGAAATTGAAAATAAACAAAAAATCCAAATATTTTTTTTCCTTCTTACTCTGGTTAACTAATAATAGCTTACGGGTATGTTTTTCCTCTATGAACAAACCTTCATTCTGATCACCACATTCTGCCCATCAGAGTTTCTGGAATATTAGGCACTGCCATAGTCCAAGCAAGGAATTATGGTAACAATATTAATTACTGTAATAGCAACCACTGGTAACACTGCCTGCTATCTGAAGGCCAAACTTTTGGCATTCTGCTCAATGAAATGTGTTACTTAACAGCTGGAAAACCTCCAGAACGAATTAAAATTTTAATAAATAAATAAATTAGTTACTTTACACTTTCCTAACTTATTTATGCAAGCCTTTGTATAGAAAGTATATCTCAATTTCAGTGTAGAGAAGAAAAAATACTATACTAACTTAAAGAAGTGAAGTTTGGAAATGCTGACAAGTGTTCACCTCTGCACATTTTGTGAAATGAAATAATACCTAATTTTATAGAAAAAAGTGATGTGAAATGTCTTAGCTCTTCTCTTAAATCTTAAAAACTAATTTGTTAATAGAATAATTTAAATATTGGTTAGAAATAATTTCAGTCTTAAATGTTAGAATTCACATATGATATTTTGCTCCATTCCCCAACTAGTATGCAATCAGACTGCTAAAACCTGGTGGCTTCATATCTTACATTGAAACTTGAGTATACTTTTTGAAAGAAATCCAGTATTTAAATGTTTAATCATTAATTATCGGTGCATTTATAATAAAAAAAAACACCTCTTCCTTTTTTTTTTTTTGGAATCACAGAAAATTAAATAACTCTTCAGTATATGATAACTTTGCCCCAAAAATTAAACTCTATCTAATTCTTGCAATCTTTTGCTTTTTATAGGTCATCTACTCCCAGAAAAGATTTCTGATACACTTATGTAATCTAGAAAAATCTTCTTTTCTCTTTTACTTTTTTTTTAGCAGTCCTTAGAAATATCAAGAGAAAAAAAAAAAAGTCTCCTGCAGGCAATGTCATAAACCCAAATTTAATATTCTGAAAATCACATGATACATTTCTAAATTCATATAGAATCATCTGGTTTGGAAGGGACCTTTAAGATCATTGAGTCCAAACATTAACTTAACACTGCCAAAACCATCACTAAACTGTCTCTCAGTACCACATCTGTCCATCTTTCAAATACCTCCAGGGATGGTGACTCAACTGCTTCCCTGGGCAGCCTCTTCCAAGGCTTGATAACCCTTTCTGTGAAGAAATTTTTCCTATATATCCAACCTAAACCTCCCCGGGCACAACTTGAGACCATTTCCTCTTGTCATATTGCTTTTTACTTGGGAGAGGAGCCCAATCCCCACCTCTCTATGATCTCCTTTCAGGCAGTTGCAGAGAGTGATAAGGTCTTCCCTGACTGAATTTCAGCACTACTGACTATACAAAGGGTTGCAACAACATAAATAAGAATTGCTTGGCAAGAAATATCCAAATTCTTCTAGTAGTTTAATGTTCATGATGATTTTAAGTTCACAAGGATGTCATAAAAAAAGTGTGGTGATGGCACTGGTGAAAATAAAAAAGACCGGCAATTAATGGATAAAGTTTAGGTGAAATTAAATTTAATCTGTTTCCATCCATCACCTGCTGACTTCTCCAATCTCATTTATGGTGCCATTTATTGGCAATTGGATTTTATGTTCCTGATCTCAGTGTCATCCTTGAATCAGATTCGCTCTTTAGGAACCACACCACCCTTGTAATTAAGATTTTACTGCTCCATACCAGAAATTTAGAAAATATTATGATCTTAGCTCTTCTGGTGAAATGCTGAACCTTTGTTGATTTATGTCACATTTTAAATCTAAGACTGCATTTCTGTGGTGTCTCCTGTGCCGAGTTCTTCATGAAGGACATTCAGTGGACAATAAGATCTGGAAACAGGCTTTCCCGTAAAATGGATTTTAAAGCATATTTGTTCAGTTCTTTACCATTAAAGAGAAACTTCATTGAATGTCACATTACTGATGTGCAAACTCTTCACATACCAAATGAATCTCAAAAAAATTTACTAGTAAATAAAGGAAAAAAATATTTAAAACAACTATTCTCCCTCTTTCTCAGCAAGACCCGCCTGGATGCAGTCCTGAGTGATGTGCTCTAGGCATTCCTGCTTTAGCAGGGGAGTTGGACTAGATGATCTCTAGAGGTACCTTCCAACTCTGACAATTCTATGATTCCGTGAAGTCAGAACTTTCTTTTCTATTATTAAATTTAGAGCATTGGAATACGTTTCTGAAATGATGGAATTCAACATATTCTGAGATGAGAGAGAATGCATGAAGATTAGCATACAGCCTAAATCCACCATGTAAACTTCATGCTGGACATATCAGTAATAAAGGACAGAATACTTGCAATGTTGTCAAAGTAATCCACAGATTTACAGCTTCATATGGGATTTACTACCAATAGTTTGTACAATCTGTCATGATTCCTTGAACTCCAGGAAAAATAATACCAATGGTTTTGGTTTTGTTAGAAAATGCTAATTTGAGAAAACCAAAAATTTCATTCAAAATTAGTAACTTATCTTCAAATGAAAATATAAACCCCTAAATTTTTCTCTTTATCAGCTTGAACTGGAATTAATATCTGGACAAAAGGTATTTGCTGGTAGGGCCTTCAGGTGAGAGTAGCATACATAGGAATGTTCACTCCACAGATTTGTTTGGGTTTTTTACTTTTCGTCAGTTCTTTTATACCTTACTAATCACTTCCCCCCCCCATTCCTTCAGCACAAAGAAGTAAATGAACAAACATGTGAATTTGTTGATTTCTACAGATATTTAAAAAAAATACATGCTGAAGGAGTTTTAAGTTCCAACTTGTTAAAATAACAATAGCTCTTCTTGTTATTATTTTGGGTTTTTTTTAAATATGAAATAAGTTTAAAACTATTTGAACTGAATTTTCCAATTTATGAAGATTGCGGAGTACTTGCAATTTTGTACTGTAATGTTTTTCCTCCTCCTTTTTTTCCTGAATTAACTTATTGTAATACAAATTGACTGATCGATTGCTTTCTAGTTTGAAGATTATTTTATAGAGCACATGTGTACTTGACTGCAAGTGTTATGACTTCCCCGGAGAAAACATAAATCTCAAAATGGAGCAGTACAGAGCAAAAAGGATTCTGAAGAAATATAAACCAATCTCTACTCTGTCCTTAATATCCCCTCTGAGAGCCATTCTTTATATGGGGTTTAGCCTGCTCTCACTGCAGCTGTGTTATATTCATGTTTAGTTAGTGCACAATATTTTCTTTGCCTAATACAGAAACTAATGAACGGCGATGGATGATAAACTCAGGCATGTACCAAAAAGAAGCTTAGGAGAAATAAAAGTAAAGCATCAGTGAAAAACTCAAATATCATAATCCTACCCCACTCTACATACCTGTGCCCAGAGGAACAAGTCCAAATCAGAATGCATTCACAGGCTGATTTGAGCACTGTTTATGTTTTACAGTCAGATGTAAAGAGTCATTCAACCCTAAACGTTCCTCTAGTTGGGTTATAGAAATATCATTAAGGCATTATTTCCAGAAGTCTTGCTTCAGTGACAGAAAAGTTAGTTGTTTCTTTTTTGAGGTAGCTTCTGTACATTCCCACTAACAGGACCCATCACTGAAAACACGTATCTGTACTGACGATTACTATGTCTAGAGGCACAACTTACATAAGGACATACAGAAGTTAATTAATCATTGAAACTGTAGACAAATCTTGAGTTTCCTCAGTGGCGAATGTAGGTTTTAATTAGCATTTTATTGCATTTCTTGGAAAGGAACAGAGAGAATGCAAATACTAAATAATGCAAATTTAATATACCATAGAGCATATATAGTGTTGCTACAATTCAGTGAAGACTATTAAAAGTTCATGAATTTTTAAATATTATTTCTGTGTTTGTTAAGCTGTCAGTTAAAAAGTATGATGGACTTGCTCCACAACTTTAACTGATCTTGGTAGGAATTCAAACTGCCTTCCTGTGCTTTGACACCTACATAAGACAATAACCAGTTTGAAGAACTCATATCATATTACCTTTCTGTGCAGCATCTCAAAGATACTCCTGAATATGTGCTACTTCTCTCACAGTTGATAGCTCCAAAGGAGGCATGGCACAATCCCCAAACAATAATATCTCTAAATACATTTATATCTCAGTCTTCCCCCCTCCAAAAAGAAGTTCTTGTAACAAATGCTACTAATAAACTTTGCAGTGCTTGCATCAGTTACAAGTTGTGGTAAACCTAGATCTCTTTAATGGAATTTTAAATCACAATCAGGCAGAAAGTTATGACAGCTTCTAAAAAGCAATTCCACAGCTTCCACGAGAGCATAGGCAGAAAATACATAATGTCATCCTAATTTGGATATCCCTGAAAAAAAGTGGATGCAATAGTGTTGGAGTGGTAATAGGTAATTATAAATCAGCCTTATATTAAAAAATAAATTATCGGAAACAAACTTTTATATGTTACAACTAAAGTGTTATGGTTAAACAGATGGCTATGACAAAGATTTAAGCTGTTGCCTTTTAGATGAGCTACAGACCAGAAATGCCAAGATGTGAAATGTGTGATAATCTACCCCTGAAATAACAAATCTGTTTACCAGTCTTTCCAAATCGTTCACATTGAGCAAGGATCTCAACCTGGTAATATTTCTTAGGTCATAAGAAATATTTCATTAACAGATTCAAAAATGTGTCCATAAGTAAAGCAGAGCACGGTGTTTGCAGATCTTTTATTTAGTCAGGACATGTTTGAAGGAAGAAAACCCAAAAATCTAAGTTAGGATGATTCTTATGTAATTGTTAATTTTTCAGTCAGTCTCATAAATAGTGACTGGAGTCTAGCTAAATGCCTTTGCACAAATAATAGACAAATAGACAAGGCAATTTATTAATTTAATAATAAAAGATATTGGTACAGTTACAAAACCCAGGCAGTACTTTAGTAGGAAAGAATTGTTTCTTTGTATCATTTCTCATTTCTATTCTGTTAATGAGCTTAAACTTTGTGGAAAGATTATTTTCTATTTTAATATACTTAACATTTTGAAACACAAAAATGGAATCCAAAATGGTTACAATTACAATATATTTTAAATTAGTTACTGTTTTGATGCTTAAATATATTATGAAATTAATTTGTTATTTCAGGACCAAGTCCACTTTCATTGGAGTAACATTAGGATACTCAGCTGTGACAGTGATGCTGAAGCTATACACTGATACTTCTAAATGTAACATAGGAAAACGTCTCAAGCTGGTAGTAATGGAGTCTTTAAGAAACATGGTATCTTATTTCTTTCACTTGTCCTGATATACCTACTCTCTGGGGGCTTTTTCTACTTCTAATACAGTTAACTTCTCTATTGCTAAAGACGAAGGAGTGCCATCATTTCCAGGCAAGAATCCTTTCATTATAATTCTTTAAATCTTTTGAGAATTATACGTGACACAAGCATTTTAAGATCTGTGTTGATGACACAGTAAAAGACCACACAGATTTAAGTATATAAAAATATTCTTATGATGTCAGTATTGAATTGCATATAGAATTAGATTGTGTTTCTTTTCTATAGGTCATAGATCCAAATTAATATACTGAAGCTAAGAGAAATGAAATATTTCAAATACCAATATCCTACATGGAGCTAATAGTATCTGCCATACAGGCACACCAAGAATTAAATTACTACCTGGAATTTGTCTGGTTTCATTTGTTTGAAAACTCATTTGCAGTATGTGGCACCTGGCGATCTGCCCAATTCCTTCGAACCTGTAGTCATTCATTACATATGGTTTGTTTCCTAATGGTGCCCGTTCAATCAGAATCAGTATTTCTGAAATGCTTTACATTCCTCAAGACAAATGAGATGCAGTGCCTGTAATATATATTTCTTTACTCATTCTTAGTCAAAGCTGTCTGCTTCTACTTGGATACAATTTTGTGAAGGGTTCTTTCCTCCCTCTCTTTCCATCGTATAGACCCTGCCCTTAAGCAGTGAGAGTCCATCAAACCTAATTCTTTTCTAGATCATACCTCTGCTTTCTATTACTGCATATGTTCTTAATGATTTTCTTCTTACAGTCCAGCACTTTCAAGAACTCCCTGCTGCTTGTTAAGTGAGAAATTTGTTTGTGTAGTAACTGGTAAAATCCAATTATAGGAGGTAGAAAGCAGAATTACATTTCTGTTCTGTTTGATATCAGAACTAATTACTCAGTGTAGTTTGCCTCTATGTCCATTTTGGTTATTCTGGGTTTTACAGCGCAGTAGAGTTACCAACTACCTTTCTAAGGTATATCTAAATGCCTGCAAATATTATTCTCATTAATGGAGGATCTTAGTAGTTTTATTTTTAGCCATTGTTATCCTTTTTAATCCATTTATTTCTCAATTAAATTAAAAGGACTTGTTCCTTAGCTCAAAAAAAATAAGGGTGTACTTTAAGTTCTTTGGGATCCAACTGTGATTGAAGTCTAATGCCAAATTAACCGAGAACAATGTCTAAAAGAAAGTATATGTATGTACATTTTTCTTGTATTGTTCCATAATTGTGGGTCAGTGAAAATTGTTGAGCAGATTGTAATGAAGATGGTTGACCTACCACTTTTGATGTTCGTCACAAAATTAATTATATGAATGTAGGAAGGGCTCTCTGGAGATCTTCTAGTCCAACCTTCTGCTTGAAGAAGCACTAATTTAAAAGTTAGATCAGGTTACTCAGGACCATATTCAGTTGACTTTCAAAAATTTGTTGAGATGAAGATTCCCCAGCCTTTTTATACAACCTGCTCCCAATCTTCATCACCATCACTGTGAAGTGCTTTGTCCTCCAACCAGTCTTTTCTTACTGCAGCTTGTTACCATTCCCTCTTCTCCTTCTGCCACAAGTGTCTGGTTCCAACTTTTTAATACAATTGTCTGCCTCCTTTTTGGACTGTTGTAATTAGTTTGCTCTCCATTAGTTGTCCCTGAAGGATAAATAAACTGTGTTCCTTCAGCTTCTTCCCACATTATATGTGATCTGGGCTCCTGACAAGCTTAGTGGCATTCCAGCAGTCTAGAGTTTGTTTATGTGTCTCCTACTGGGAGCCCCAAATCTGGACAGTGTTTCAGACTTGGCCTCATGAATGCTGATTTGAAAGAAATAAACATTTCCCTTCAGCTGCTGTTTATGCTCTTGTTAATACAGCCCAGTAGGCAATTATCTTAAACATGTGTTGCTGACTTCTTCAGTTTCTTGTCCACCAGGACTCATAGGTCTTTTTCTGAAGAGCTGCTTTATAACCAGTCTGCCACCTGCTTTAATGCATAGAGTTGTTCTGTCCCAGATTCAGGACTTTCACACATCTGCTGAATTTCATGAGGGTCCTGTTGGGTCCTTGTTGAGGTCCTTCTAGATGGCAGCCTTGCCTCCCTATGTATTAATGGCTTCCCTCAATTAGGTGTCACATGCAAACAGGCTAAGTGTGCTTTCTATCCCATGAACCAAGTGCTGAGTTAGAGAGAAATGATCATATACTAATTCATGTATTCTCTATGTTTTTAGGTTTTTATATAATGAGACCTTATAGCTTATAGCTATCTCTTATAGCTAATAGATCAACTTTATGTACATTTCTAACATAGCAAGAGGGTGCTCCCTGCAATCACTGCTGTAGTCCTGGACAGGCATATACATAATGATCACTTTGGTTCGACAGGACTTCCTAAATCCTAAGAGAGGATCCTGCTAGCAAGAGCACTGTATTTTCTTTATCTAAGTAGAGTGATCTCTGATAAGAGATAATGCCTAATGAGGGAACATCTGTCACACTGAGCAAGTAACATATAGAAGTTGTTACCAGTCAACCTCCTTCTATATTAGTTTTTGGTACAACAACTAAATCCTCTTGGCAAAAAATAAAAAGTAACCAGGGAACATTCCTTAATGTTTTGGATCAGCTTCTGTCTTGCTTATTCTTTTAGAAGCTACCATCATCTCAGTATACTCTTGCCAGAAGTAGTTGGTCTTAGGAGTGTGGTGATGATATCCATTCTTAGCAATAAATCTCGTCAAAATCTTGAGGAAAAAGAGTCTTATCTCACAATACATAAGTATCTCTCCTGTTTTTTTAAAAAATATTTTCAGTAGAGTTAACAAATAGAATCATAGGATCATAGAATCATTTCAGTTGGAAAGGTCCAACCATCAACCCTACTCTACAAAGTTCTCCCCTACACCATATCCCCCAACACCACATTTAAACGACTCTTAAACACATTCTGGGAAGGTGACTCAACCACCTCCCTGGGCAGCCTCTTCCAATGCCCGACCACTAAAATTCTTTACTAATGTTCAGTCTAAACCTACCCTGTTGGAGCTTGAAGCCATTCCCTTTCATTCTGTGACTAATTACCTGCAAGAAGAGACGAGCAACAACCTCTCTACAGTGTCCTTTCAAGTCGTTGTAGAGAGTGATGAGGTCTTCCCTCAGCCTCCTCTTCCTCAAAGAGGAAACAGCCCCAGCTCCTTCAACTGCTTTTCATATGATTTGTTCTCCAGGTCCTTCACCAACTTCGTTGCCCTCCTCTGTACTGGCTCCAGCACCTTGATGTCTCTCTTGTATTGAGGTGTGGACACAATACCCAAGGCATGGCCTCACCAGTGCTCACCAGGGGACAATCACCTCCCTACAGGTGAGCTGGGTGTCCAGGGAACAGCTAGTTCTGCTGCTAAAGACCAGCACAAAGTAGGCGTTGAGCACCTCAGCCTTTTCCTCATCCTTCGTGACTATGTTTCCCTCTGCATCCGATAAAGGAGGGACATTTTCCCTAATCCTCCTTTTGTTGTTAATGAATTTATAGAAACATTTTTTATTATCCAAGATATTTCATAAGCACAGTGCTAACCTTGACATTCCAAAATGAAACAATAGCTTTGTTTAATAAAGAATGAACTGTGACATGATTTATAAAAAATTAAAGCCTAACTTCTGAAAACATGCAGCTTTTGCAACTGTCATTCAGTCTCTGAAATTAATAAGAATATTTTTATTAGTGATGACAATGACAGATTTAAGGGTGCAAATTTTCATGAGAAAATAAAATCATGTTTTGAATATAGTGAAATGTGCAATTAATATTTTTTCCAAATTCCCTAGAATATATTTTAAAGAGTTATAAATTAAATTCTAGATTGCTGGAAGTTACAAATAAATGGGGGATTAATGCCCATTTATCCAAACAATGATCAAACTCTTCAATAACTGAAATTGGTAAGATTTTCTCAGGTTAACTAAGAATCAAGTTGGTAGTCTAAGAACAATATTTTAAAATCTTCCTATTTTACACTTTATTTTTCTTACTGAGTTTAATAAGTTCAGTACAACTGATCAGGTCAAAGGGGGAGGTGATTTTTAAACTAAAATGTTAAGAAACTACTGCAGCTGTCACTGCACATATAATGGAAATATCTAAGAACTTTGGGGCAAAAAAACCTGTATCTGATGGAAAAAAGGAGGAGTCAAAAAGTCAAACCAGGCAGACACAAACAGCTAAGCTTAATTTTATACCATATGTGAACTGAGAAATACTGACTAGAGTGTCATGAAAAGAAAATGCCTGAGGAATTCTCTTTGAATAGCAGTCACTTTACTTTCCAGTAGTCAGTAGAATGTCAGAGTTTCATGAGGCTTTTACTTCATTATCTTCACACTGAAAGATTTACAGAAAGTTTGTTGGTCTTAATATACTACATACTAAATGTAATAAAATTTCTTTTTTATGGAAATTCTAGACTCTGGATTATTCAGTCCATGACTCACCTCCCACCCAAAACGAGCCTGGTGAAATGCTCATTCTGCTTTTGTGAAGGTAAGGTGAAATCCAAGTTTATTTTTTCACAACAACTGACTCGTCATACTCTATAGGAAATATTCTATGCTTTTTATATTTTTTGCAATTCCCACATGAAAATGGGCATAAATGGTCAGCAAGTCACCTTGTAGGCACATTATTACTCCTAGGGGCATACGTAGTATAGCTAGTTCTTATGCCTTTCTTCCTAATAATTGTTTTGAGGAAGACCTATCAGAGGTACGTGGTTAAAATACTTTCTGATTTGTATGTTTATTGTAATTTTTCAAGTGTCCAAGTTCCTGACATTTCAACGTAGCCTTTTACTCTCTTCTCTGTTGTGAAGAGTGGGAAGTCTCCTCTTTCTGTCCTCTCTCTTTAGAAAAGTATGATGCCTCCCTAAAATAACTAGGAAATAGCTTCCTTCCAGAAAAGATTCTGTGCATGTTCAGCTTGAGAAGCCTGTTAGCTGCAGAATCTTCTGATGAATATTCTGCTTTGAATATCCAGTTGCTTGGTCATCATCGTCATGGAAAAACACTGCATCTCTGGGGCAGTTCAGGCCACATATTCTCCAGAGTAAGAAACAGTTTTTCTTGAGAACTATTTTTAAAAAATATCTCAGATGAAAAGCTAAGTCCCCATCTTACACAGTTAAAAAGATGTTCAAGTATTCTGAGGAGACATTATCATGCAACTCTTCTTGTATCTGTCTGTAGCCTGGTATTTACAATCTAGCTGCTAGATCACTGTTTGTTTTATAGAAGTCAGATAACTATGTGATTAAAAGCATGAAGTGTGAACTACTACAAAGGCAGAATCTTTATCAGATGCCTTGGGGGGGAGATAGAGGGGAAAATCTTTCTTAAAAAAAAAAGATTGCCAACAAAATAAATAATCGAATACTCACAGAAATACCTAGGTTGGAAGGGACCTTTTAAGATCATCTAGTCCAACCAATGGAGACTAGATCCTTAAATTAAACCTTGTGAATATAATATAACCCTTTCTGTAGTGTTGCTTTAAAATGAAAAAGGTGAATTAACCATTTACATGCCAGATTTCAATAAAAGAGTTTTATTTTTTTCAAATTGGAAGGAGAGGAATGTTACCATATACATGTCATCTCATTGTTCTGTTTCTGACACATAGGAAATCTATCCAGCTAACATGCAACCCTCAGGAAAACCTTTATGAATTAATTCACCAGAAAAAATTATAATAGAATTTAAGTACTTATCTTTTCACAGGCTATTGTGAAAATACTTTGCTGTCTGTGAAGTTAATGATATCCACGTTTCATCCCTGACATCTGTCAATGGCCTAGATTTAGAAACACCGTTGGGAACAAAACTTGCAATTCCTGCCACCCACCACAGAATCACAGAATGATACAGCGTTGGAAGGGACCTCTGAAGATCAGGTTGAAATCCAACTCCCCTGCCAAAGCAAGTCCACCTAACGCAGGTTTCACAGGAAGGACAAAGGACTCCTAGGTCCTTTTCCTCCAGGCAGCTCCAGCCGTTCTTCCCCAAGCCTGGAGTGTACATTGGGTTGTTGTGACCCAAGTGCAGGACCCCACATTGTGCCTTGTTGAACCTCAAACCATATCCTCACGTATATTGCCAAACATTTTTTTCTTTTCCAGTCTTATACATACTCAACAAAAAATCTGCATAAGATTCTACACAAAAGAAACACCGCCCAAATTTACCATTTTAATATGCTAAAGTTACATATATTAATTTCTGTTACTATTTGTAAGAGACGGTAGATGGACAGTAGAGCAGTAAATCTTGGAGGGAAAACATAGCTTTTAGTGTTATAGAGCTACCACTAATCACATACCAACAGAAATGTCCTGAAGTCACTACTAGAGGAAACAAATCTAAGCAATGGATATTGATATTTATCTACTGACATTCTACCATATTTGTAGAAAAAGAATTTGTTACCTACCTTCTTGCCCCAATTTGCAAACTTCAAAAAATTAGACAGTAAATTTTAAAGCCCAAACATGTAGTCTGGTTAATCTTCTACACCATTCAGAACATATATACAGAGAAAATAAACATAACAGAGATTTTTTTAAAGACCAATGTAGGTAAGGTGGTTTGGGCATATTATTTTATTTTGTTGGCTTTTTTGTTTTGTAAAAATGGAGATGCATTAGGAAGATTCAAAATAAAAATTTGAAATTTGTATTTAATGTAAAAGAAGGGTTTTGCTGGGTTTTTCGTAACATTAAATTACAGTATGTGCACTGGTTCCCCACTAATAGTGAAGAACAAATACTTGCTATTGAAGTGACAATGTCAGAACTATTATTCTCAGATTAATGCAAATTGACATATTAGTTTTCTTTCTTAACTGATTTTCAGGCATAGAAATGTAGTAGATATAATTTCTTTTTCATCCAATACCTGAAATGATACTGGACAAGAGAATATAATTAAAATAATAGGGACTGGCCAAACATCTTTAATGTGGAAACTAAAAGACAGATAAACAAGAAGCAGAAAGAAGTAGTGTGGAAACAGGAACTTTCAGGCTTAGATGAGATTATTGATGAAGTTCTCCGAGATTAGTTAATAAATTTAGTTTATAACTAAATTAATAATTAGTTAATAAACTAATAATAAATAATAATAATTAATAAACTAACTAATTTAGTTAATAACTAAGACTGATCTTAGTTAATAAATTTATTAGTTATATAGAATCATAGAATGGTTTGGGTTAGAAGGGACCGTAAAGATCATTGAGTTCCAGCCCCCCTGCCCTGGGCAGGGACACCTCCCACCACACCAGATTGATCAAAGCCCCATCCAGCCTGGCTTTGAAGACTTCCAGGGATGGGGCATCCACGACTTCCCTGGGCAACCTGTTCCAGTGTCTCACCACCCTCACAGGAAAGAATTTCTT
>JAOTQQ010000032.1:59921019-59947720 GCA_026546715.1 Gallinago undulata
CCAACAGGTCCATGTCCTTCCTGTGTTGAGGACTCCAAAGCTGGACACAGTACTCCAGGTGGGGTCTCACAAGTGCAAAGTAGAGGGGTAGAATCACCTCCCGTGACCTGCTGGCCACACTTCTCTTGATGCAGCCCAGATGGGGTTGGCTCTCTGGGCTGCCAGTGCACATTGCCAGCTCATGCTGAGCTTCTCATCCACCAACACCCCAAAGTCCTTCTCCTCAGGGTTGCTTTCTAGTCATTCTCCGCCCAACCTGTATTTGTGCCTGGGATAAAAAAGTGTGAGTACAACAGTGAAAGCTTATAATGAGAAAGTTTAGTGATATTATTGATAAAGAACATTGAGAAATAACTGACTGACATTGAGAACTAAAATAATAAAAATGGCCCAAAATTCAATTATAAATACAAATTCAACAAAATGACACCTCCTTCGGGATTAATAGCAAGAATTTTTACTATGAATGTGTGACTCACTTGCTGGAAACTATAGATGAAGGGAAGATACAGGCGTACTGTTTGATCACAGTTTCGCTTTGCGGATCTTGTGGGATGCACCTGTATGGCAGGAAAATGCAATTGATGTAGAAGCTATGTGTGTGTACTAAATCATGTATTTATACCTCTTCTATAAACGATGTATACATAAACATACATACACAGAGTAAATATACAGTTGCAACTATAGATACTTTTAACATATTTTGTTCTTTTAAACAGTCTGATGCAAAGCTTTTCAAAGTAGCAAGGGATCTTGGTTTATTTTGAGTTTGTCTCACTGGGAAAAGCTGTCCATGGGCTTATCCAAATCATGCTCATAATCCTGCTAGTAAGGAATAATTTTTTTTAGATTAACATCTCATACCACCCTTCTACTAAAAGGAGAGGCCCACAAGGGTAAAAATAATGTTTTAGCACTGACTTCAATGGAAAGAGAACCTGCATATTTTATTCAGTGACAATCTAGGTGTTTTACCATCTGCTACATAGATCATTCATAAAGAAGTGTATTCAAGAGGCCATTCACATGCTTAAATATTTTAATGTTGCAGTTTCACCACCAAATGGAAACAAGAACATTCTTTTCTTTTGCAGAGAGCAGGAGGAATACATTCTTGTAGGAAAACATATCAAGATCTAATTTTCGCAATGTTCCCTGGTGTTCTTGTAGTTGATGGGCTGTCAGTATTTTCATGTATCATATTAGTTTTATTTTTAGATATTTATAAATCAGGTCAAAAGATTTACTGCATGGTGAAATTTAGAAAACAAAGTTCCAGACAAAAAAAAAAAAAAGAAAACCCAACTTATATATTACATTCTGTTAGACAATTTTGCATGAGCACAACACAACATACAACTGTTCATACATCTAATACATAAAACAAAAGGAAAATACCATTCCCTAAATGTTCTCACTCCTTTTTTTAAGCACATTAATTGGTACGTAAGCTTTAGTGGAACCTTTCAGATGATAATGTAAATACCATTACCCTCAATAAAAAAGGAAATCCTTACAAATTATTTGGTTGATGAGAACCTCAACATGACCCAGCAATGTGCGCCCACAGCCCAGAACACCAACTCCATCCTGGGCTGCATCAAAGGAAGTATGTCCAGCAGGTCCAGGGAGGTGATTCTGTCCCTCTACTCTGCTCTAGTGAGACCTCACCTGGAGTACTGTGTCCAGCTCTGGGGCACCCAAAATAAGAAAGACATGGAGCAGGTCCAGGGGAGGCCAGGAGGACAATCAGAGAACTGGAGCACCTCTCCTGTGAGGACAGGCTGAGAGAGTTGGGGTTTTTCAGCCTGGAGAAGGGAAGAGAGATGGGGCCAAACATTTCAGTGGAGCCTGTTGTGATAGAACAAAGGGTAATGGTTTTAAACTAAAAGAGGGAAGATTTAGACTAGTTTGAAGGGAGGAATTTTATACAAGAAGGATGGAGAAACATTGGCACAGGTTGCCCAGAGAGGTGGTAGATACGCCATTCCTGGAAACATTCAAGGTCAGGTTGGATTAGGAACCTGATATAGGGGGAGATGTCTCTGCTCATTGCAGGGGGATTGGACTACAATGACCTTTAAAGGTCCCTTTCTACCCAAACTATTCTATGATTCTATGATAATTATGTATTACATGTATTGTAGATAATTATATTTTCTTTCATAACAGTTTTACTATGACCTATGCATATTTTTTTTTATTTGAGATGCATTAAAAACACACTGATGATAGGCAAATTATTTGAAAGAGAATACTCTCACAAGTATACACTATTTCAATTAACTAGTAAACCCTGTTAGAAATTGTTAATAGACTTGAATAGTATGCGTAGGTGTTTTCTTAAAAAAAATACAAAATTATTCAAGGAGGATATTGTGAAGAAAACACTGGTCTGACTTTAAAGTGTATAAAGTTGCCCATTGTAAATTAACGTAAAAGCACATGAGATTAAGTAAGCTCCATTTAGTGTTTGATTGGGCTGTGGAGGGCAGGCTGCTGGCAGAGGCAGGAGGGACACTGTTACAGGTGACAGCTCAAACTCTCTGATAATGCAGCTTCGTCACTTTTACCCATCTCACTCTATCCACAGCTTATGTTAAATGGGTGACTGAAATGTTCCCTTGGGAACACTCTGAGATTGCAAGATTCCTTAGCAACCAGAAGTGCCTACAGACAGCGGTGCCTATCACATTTTATAGTCTTTCTTTTTTCAAATCGCCTTGTTGCTCTGAAGCCCCAGTGCAGTGTTTTTCCTGCAGGGGCATTTTGCAGTTCACAGGTAATACAAGGTATTTTGCAATCCACCACTGTCTTCTACCTCCCATTTCTGTCTTCCCAACTTTTTCGGTTCACAGACTTTAGATTCTTCTTCTAATGCAGCCTGGGATATGGTTGGCCTTCTGGTTGCAAGCGCACAGTGTTGGCTCATGTCCAGCTTTTCGTCCACCAGTACTTCCACACAGCTTAGAGTCATTTGTAAACTTGCTGAGGGTGCACTCAACCTCACTGTCTGTGTCATTGATGAAGATATTGAACAGTACCGGTCGCAATACAGACCCCTGAGGGACACCACTTGTCATGGATCTCCCCCTGGATGTTGAGTCTTTGAGCGCTACACTCTGCATGCCACCATCCAACCAATTCCTCATCCGCTGAACAGTCTACCCACCAAATCCACATCTCTCTGATCTAGACAGGAGGATGTTGTGGGGATGTTGTGTCAAAGCCCATACAGAAGTCCAGATAGATGACATCTGTAGCTCTTCCCTTGTCCACTGATGCAGTTGCTCCATCACAGACGGATTCTAGGTTGGTTAGGCAGGACTTGCCCTTGGTGAAGACATCCTGACTGTCTTGAATCACCTTCCTGTCCTCCATGTGCCTTAGTATATCTTCTAGGAGGATTTGTTCCGTGATCTTCCCAGGCAACGAGGTGAGGCTGACAGGTCGGTAGTTCCCAAGATCCTCCTTTCTACCCTTTTTAAAAATGGGTGCAATGTTTCCCTTTTTCCAGTCACCAGGGACTTTACCTGATCACCCTGACTTCTAAAATATCATGGAGAGTGGCTTGGCAACTACATCAGTCAGTTCCCTCAGGACATTGGGGTGAATCTTATCAGGACCCATAGACTTCTGTATGTTCAGGTTCCTCAGGTGGTCACAAACCTGATCTTCTCTTACAGTGGGAGGGACCTTGCTTCTCCAGACCCTGCCCTGTGGTCCATCCATTCAAGAGGTGTGAGGAGAAAGTTTGCCAGTGAAGACTGAGGCAAAACAGTTGTTTAATAAGATTAATTTAAAACGTAATTCAAAATTAAGATAGGGAATAATTGACATAAATTGAAACTTTTGTTTTTCAAAATGATGAGTGGTTAACCTGAACTGCAGGTTAAAAATTCACATTAACACAATTTTGAAAAACATATAGAAGTACAAAAGGAACTTAGAAGTACAAAGCATAAAACACTGTTTGGGGGAATATAATGCAGTATTTTCACATCGGAGGTTATTTCTGCAGGTGGATATGGTTGTAAATCCCATTAATAAAAACTAAATCTCTCACAACAGGGATCCTTTTCTATTAGTTAGTCTCCTGGGTGTTATAAAATAACAAATAATAAATTTAAGTTTATTATAGAATTAGAAAAACAGGCCCCTAGGGAAATCCTCAAAAGACCATGTGGTCAATCCCTTTTCACTAAAGTAAGATTACTTATGTTGAGTCAACCTTGAGACCATCCAATGAATTTTCCTTTAAAGCCCTTCTATTTAAGGATATTTCTCTGCAGGGTCATGTAGCCTATTCCATGGTGCATTACAATTAGACCATTTTTTCTTATTATCAAACTGAAATATTTGTTGTCATTTAGTAAGCTTTCTTTTTCTGCTAGGCCATCTCCTTTGTAAGGACAGCTTACAATTTGGAAGGTTATTATTGTGTCCTCACTTTTCTCTCATTCTGCACATCACCCTTTTTAAAAATGTTAACATCCAATTCCTTCAACCTTTCTTCATTGATAAATAATAATTCCTATTTAGACAGAAACAGTGACCAAATGCAAACAGAAGTGGTATCCTTCGCATGCAATACAAAATACTTCTCCAGGAAAGTGAATCTTGGCATGTAACTGCCTTTTTGCCACAACAACACATAAAATCTTGTTTAATTTGTGGTGTTGCCACAGTTATACATTCTTTTTGGCAGCATTAATGCCTAATGCCTAGACAGATAATTTCATCTCATATTTGTAGACATTTTATTTATGCCTCTTAATTGTGACATTTCATACTTTGTTTTTATTGATGATTTCAGATCAGTTTTCCATTTTCTCAAGATCACGCTGAATTCTGACCTTCCAAAGCACTTGTAACCCCCCCTGTCTTGATGCCATCTGTACACATTATTGTGTATCAACATCTAATTCATGAATGAAAATATTAAACAGAATCAGTCATAGACCAAACCCTGGAAGGACCTCGCTTGAAATCTTTCCAACAAACAATGAATCAATAATAAATACAGAGTGTAGGTTTTCATCCAAGTGTACACCAATTTTATACTGATAAAATAGGAACCATATTTCCTGAGGTTGCTCATGAGAGCGTATAATATAGGGGAGACCCCAAAACCTTACTCGTTATTGCAGTCTTTTTGTCCCCCCTCATTCATTTTCATAACAGAAAGGAAACTGGGCTGTTATGACATAATGTGTTCTTGACCAATAGTAGGAGCTTTTTACTGTTTATATATCATCTAGTTATTTAATAACACTGCTCCATAGACTTTGTGAGGAAAATAGTTGATTTACTATTCTATGGGGGGGTGGGTGGGTGGGTTAGGGTGTTCTCTCATTGTTATTTCCCTTTCCCTCCAATTTTAAGTGCTCCTTTCTTTCAGAAGTTCTCAGGCAGGACTATGGTATTATTTCAACATTTTTAATGTAGTATTGGTTTCTTTAGCTTCTCAGTTCATCAAGCACTGTAGACTTCAGCTAAAATATTCCTCAATGTCTTTTTTTCTATGTTCTGGCCTGCAGTCCTATTTCTGTTCCAACATTAGTGTTGTTACGTGTTTGGACACAATTAATTTTGTAAAGACTGAAGCAATTTCTACTTAAGCCTCCTTTGTTTAAATCATAATTTGTTCTCTTTCCCATAAGTAATTAACCTATATGTTTTACTTTGTTCTATAATATATTCATAAAAAATTCTTTTTATCTTTTCCTTCCATTACAAAGAACTCATTTTGTCTCTTAGTCTTGCTAATTTTATCCTTCTTTTGTAGAGGTACATTACATAATGAAGGCTATCCACTAAGGAACAATGAGTTATGAAGAGCCACATATTGTAAATGTAATGAAAGTCAAACTATTTAACTGGACTTTCCATTCACGTAGGATGATGGAAGATGTGTCTGTGAGAGCAAAGAATAGATTCAAAGAGAATGGAAAGAAAAAAATAAAATTGCAAAAGGACCCACATTCAAGAAAATCTCTGTCATCTGCAATAGCAAACAGGATTCTGAAATCTTATTACTCCTCTGCTGTGAGTAAGTAGGTGCGAAATTTGTGAGCAAATATCAAGTTGCCTCTTCTTCTTCTCCATGTAACTGATGCATGTGCACTGCTAGTACATTCTTTTAAGGAACAGATGTCTCTGTGATGGATGGAAAGCTTCCACCCTGAGTAATAGCATGTAGCAGGGGCACACATGGTCTTCTTCAGCCTGTGCTCCAAATACAAGTGATATCTTGTCAACACAGCACTTACCACTAACCTCTATGTTAGCAAACAGTGTTGTGGTTGGATATATTTTCTTCTGCTTGGTGCTTTGTTAACTCATTGTTCTTGCAGGTTAAACACACATGGAGCTCACATGTGTGTAAAGATATTGACACACTTAAAAAGTTAAGAAGTCAATTTTTTCTTGTGAATTTTCATAGACGTTTTCAATTACTAATTCCTTCATGCATACTTGCAGTTTTAATAAAGAATCTTAAGCTTGAAAACAAAACTTCCGATGCTATTGAAATCATAGAATCATAGAATCAGAATGGTTGTAATGGACCTTGGACATTATTGAGTTCCAACCCCCCTGCCATGGGCAGGGAGACTTCCCACTGGACCAGGTTGCTGAAATGATAGAATCATAGAGCATCAGGTTGGAAGGGACTTCAGGGATCATATGGTCCAACCTTTCTTGGCTAAAGTCCGGTCTAGACAGGATGGTCCAGCACCCTGTCCAGCTGAATCTTAAAAGTGTCCTATGCTGGGAATCCATGACTTCCCTAAGGAGACTATTCCAATGGCTGGTTGTTCTAATTGTGAAAGATTTTCCTCTTGTGTTCAATCGAAGTCTCCCCAAGAGTAATTTGTACCCATTATCCCTCATCTTTTCCATATGACTCCTTGTAAAAAGAGAGTCTCCATCTTCTTTGCAGCCACCCTTTATTTAAGTACTGGAACAAGGTGATAAGATCTACTGTAAGCCTTTTCTCAAGGCTGAATAAACCCATTTCTCTCAGCCTTTCCTTAGATGCCAGTCCTCCCAGTCCTTTAATCATCTCTGTGGCCCTTCTCTGGACCCTTTCCAGCGGGTCAGTGTTAATGACAGTGTAAATGTTTTCTGTAGAGGACATGCTTTATTCAAGATCAGACAAACAGGCAGCAAAACCTGCACTATATTTTGGGTTGGGTTTGCACCTAATTGCACTTATCAATTTAATGTATGCTTTACATATGGGAATTCTTGAAATGCAGTAAAAATATGATTGTTCTCACTAATAAAAAAAATCTGGCCTAAAAGTTAATCATTCCCTTTGAGTAGCTTGCAATTTTTCTTGCAAATAAGAAAAACTGCCAGACCAGTTCATCTTAGAACTTAACAAAACTAAACTAATATTATAATTTACCTGCACCTGCTTAGGTGTATTTTATGGTTTTATTGAGAGAAAAATATTCTTTGTGCATACTGCAATGTATAATGAGATATCCATATGCTATTTTCTGTCCCCTGTGAATCTCAATCTATACGACATCAGAACATTGTCCTTCTCAAAGAAGAGTCAATGCATCTTAGTAACTGTACAGTCCTCCCATTTGGGATATTTTAAGGCTTCAGAGAGCCACATTATTCTGTCTAATAGTTTCTACATTACGTGACTTTATGGCTATAGTTCTTCAGTAATGCCCTGGAAAAGGAAAAAAAAAAAAACATATACCATTTTGAAGCTTTGAGAGTTTATAGCTAAGTGTATTTTTCAATAAGGAAGCTAAAAATTATGATTCCTTTCAAGGTTAGCCAGAGTATGGAAGCAGACTTCAAATACAAGGTAGGCAGAAATAAGGTTTTGGTTTCACACAACATGAGTCATACAGTGGAAAATACACTTCCTATCTTTTCCCTTAATCAGCTTTCCTAGAACATAAATACTTGGACTGGTTTGACTCCGTTGTACTCTCTGAGAAAACCGCTTCAATGATCAACCACTCTTGCCTCTCTTTCCCTCGTAGTGCTGTTCCCAACCATCGATCCTCTGTGCTGCCCTTACGAGGGCAGACATTTAATGATGGTGTGCAATACAAAACCTCTTTTCCTTCTGCAACACTAAACAAACACACAGGAGTTAGGCGACTCTGGATGGTCAAAGCTTCTACGGTGTTGCACAGGTTTTGGATTCAGTAGAAGGTGATTTCGTTGTGGAAAGGAATGAAGAGGGAGGAAAGAACAAACAAATCATTCACAACAGAGTTTTGCTCAGCATAGTTTGGGAAAAAAAATATGGGGAAGATTAATTTCTTTTATCTGTTACAAGCATAACTTTTTTTTCATTTCAGTTAAAAAGAACAACAAACCCAGAGCAAAACTTTAAAAATAAAAACCTAAGCTTATACAGTGTGGGTTGTTTGCAGGCAGTTTTTGTTTGCTTTTACTTTGTGGGGTTTTATTGTGCTTTTTTTTTTTTTTTTACTATGGTTTTAATCTTCCCCCCAAGTTAACTTATACTGGTTTTGTAATCATATAGTATAAAGCTGCAACACCTACAAATGCTCAGCCAGTCACAACGTATGGCCAATTTAACTTGCCGATGATATTCTCCTATTGTTTTAAGAACAGAAAAGCTATTAAATTGCTATTTATTTTTAAATAATTCAAACATTTGGAAATAGGAAAAGAAAGGCTTCATTAAATATGAGGTTAGTATCAACAAACATTAAGATTGCATTTATACTGTACTTTTTACAATGAAGTTGCTCTTTTTCGTGAAACCAGAGTGTCTGGAAAATGCTGCATCTAGATAGAAAAAAAAGCAGCTATGAAATGAAATCATGTGTTTGCTATTGTAATGCTGTATCCAATTACTCATTGAAGCTTTTAAATAATTTACCATGAATGTGTTTTCAGCCTATAGTTTTTCCAATTCAGTTGTCCTAATGAGTATGTTTGTCAAATTATTTGCTAGCAGGAGAACAAGTTTGGAAAAACAATCAGAGGACACTTTGAACTTCAAAATAACTCTGAAAACCAGAAACCAGATATTGTTAATTATTTTGCTACTCCAATCACACAGTTCAGTCAAAAGATCTACAATTTTATATTTCACTTCCAGACTGGGAATATATTTATTAAAGTTTATATGTCATTAATAGTTTAAGATACGCTGAAACAAAGCTTTCATCAAATTGTTTCAATATACATAAATACACATAGAAAAAATAAAGAAAAAGTCTCTCTCTCTAATATTTATTTTGAAGACCAGAAAGAGAGAGTAAAGCAGAAGGGATTGTAAAATCTGTGCTGCCTTTTTTGTGATTTTATGAAGCCGCAGAAGTGCGACTGCTCAATGACTAGATGATTTAGATGATGTATTACATGCATTGTCTGAGGCACAAAACTTTCCTTTTGTGAGTCTTGTGTTTTATAATTTCATATTCAAATATTTGTTACAGGAAGCCAAAATGAGCCACAGTCAGTCAGTTTTACAGTTATGAAAATTGCTTGCAGATTGCAGGATATATAACTTTAAATCAGTGTGTTCCTCTCTGTCATCTAGGATTTTTTTTTTTTTTTTTTTTTTTTAATTTGAACTTTGGATGGAAGTTTAAGGACAGGAAAAATGCACTGCAAATAAATGTTATGGTGGAATTTTCAAAGGCAAAAGAGGCAGTTAGATGTTTAGATTCCACAGGAATTTCAGTCCTATGAATGTGCAGGTCCCCTGTTTCAATATAAATGAAATCATATGAAAAGACACAGTTGTATGATTACCTATACTAAGCCCTTTTTGTAACAAGCATACTTCTTCTTAGGGCATCAAACAGTTTCCTTAAAGGAAATATGACTAGTGGTACTGTAATAGTATATTAGATAATCCTTGAAGGTTATAGTAGATTAACTAAGCCTCCTTATCTTCCCCTTCTCTTTTTAGCTAGACTTTAAAACAAGCAGCTCACACCATAGAATACAATTCAAAATTTTATTGAAATTCAAATGTTTGAACAAGAAATGAATTCTCACACAAAATGGTTTCTCTGATATCTACACCCCCTTATTAATCGCTTGAGATTAATTTTTTATGTTTAATGGAAAATCCTTATAGATGCATTAAGCTACCCGTATTCCAGGCATCAATATATTCTTGAGTGAATGATTACAAAAATAGCCAGAATCAGACATAATACAGTTTAAAAATTTTCATAGAGAGCTTAGTTTAGTTATCATGAAATCCTGAAATAGAAAGCAGGCAAAACTAATGCAAAAAAGTCTTTGAAATATGAATAAAAAACATAGAGCATATACTAAATTTCCTAATCCAGTGCAGAAGATTTCTATGGGGAAAGAAAGGGAAAAATAAATGCTATTAAGTTAAACTCTTTCAGCTCCTTTCACCTTATAAAAGGAAATGGGAATATTTTTAACCATTACTTTCAGTGAACCATGAATTCCTTGACTTGATGCATCTTTCTTGGGATGACCTGTTGTTACACCCCATTAAAAAAGAACATTGTGTTTCCTTGCATAATGCAGCATGCTGACATAACAATGAACAATATATCATTCTGATGACCCTTCAGGACTGAGAATTTTGAGAAGCTGTGATTCACTGAAAACCAGGAATTAAACTTTATTTTATTAACCTTTGCAGTGCCATGGTTTCGTGATATTTAGTATAGACTAAACAAGTTATATGACTTTCCAATTTTTTTCTCAGAAAGTAGTTCTTCAGAATATAACTAATGAAACTGTATAATATATAATTCATACTTCCTTTAACAGTTGTGCCAGCTTTGAATGTCCAGCTTCAAACACCAACTGAAACACCAGCTTTGAAGTTCCACCTAAACATGAGGAGGAGCTTCTTCACTTTGAGGGTGGCAGAGCCCTGGCAGAGGCTGCCCAGAGAGGTGGTGGAGTCTCCTTCTCTGGAGACATTCAAAACCCCCCTGGACACGTTCCTGTGCAACCTGCTCTAGATGGAACTGCTTTTGGCAGGGGGGTTGGACTAGATGATCTCCAGAGGTCCCTTCAAACTCCATGTCATTCTGGGATTCCGTGATTCTGCTTATGCACGCTATGTTCTTCTCTATTTCAGCAGGTTGTGAGCTTTTTAAGTACTGGCACAGAGGCTCCTCAAGATTTCTAGCCTTCTGCATGGGGAAGTACACAGGGACATGACACCAAAACCTCAGTGTCTCCTGCAGTGCAAGACCAGCCTCCTCAATGTACGTCCTGGTCCTCTTGTTCAGGTAATGCCTAACTTTCTCAATCTTAACTGTCTCAGCCAGACTCAGTTATTATCTCTGGATTTTTTTCTTCAAATTAACTGTTTTCTTTCCGAGATGTGCCAGAAAATACTGAGTCAATACTGTCTCGGAAAATTCATTACGATATTTTTTCATATTTTGATTAATTATATTAGGTTTGTAATGAATAATATCATTTGAAGGGAAACAAAACAAAAGCAGAAACCCTTTAGTAGACAGCAGAATTAAGTCTGAAGTGTTTGTAAATATCTTTAGTGACTTAGAAAGATCTACATTTTGAAATTTAGAAGAAATACTAGAAGAATAGGTAATAACAAAGAAGACATTTCACTATTACTGAATGAAACAAAGTTCTGAGTAGAATTGTATGTTCCAATATGGTCAAATGTGAAGTCATATGTCTAGAGTTCACTTAATTTTGCTGCTCTCCAGTAAAGATGCAAATCCAATTAAAAATCTATCAGGAGAAAAGAGTGTTGAAGATCTTAGCATTATGTTCCTTAATGCCTTGCTATCATTTCTTTTTATCCAAAATTACAACTTCTAATTTTCTCATTTCTAGCTTGGAATTTGCTAGTAATATTTTTGACTGGGAAGCAATGAACACTTGCTAATGCTGATTTTTAGCCAGTCCTAATGTTTTAGAATGTAATAGTCTGATCTCGAGTGAAGTTTTTCTGTTTTTTTGTTTGTTTGTTTGTGGTTCTTTTTCGTGTGTCAGGTTTGGTTTGTTTGTTGGTTTGTTTTTGGTTTGGTTTTTTTTAAGGCTGCTGAATTGTGTTACATCTGCTTAACACAGCTAAACAACTGTGCTGCTAACAAATCTTAATTGTATAGGCTTTAGGTGCACTTAATAATACTTCAGGTTAACTTATTTCAAGCTTAGTTTACTAGAAAAAAAACACACTGGTTTTTATAATTTTTCTTTTTTTTAATAAAATCTCTCTTTTTGGCTACATTCTAAGATTTAAAAATTAAGTATATTGAATAAACATGTTATACAAATGGTAGCAGCAAAATACCTAGTACATATAGAAGTATTCTAAGAACTAAACTACATTGTATTCTTGTCAGCCTTGTAAAAAGTACAGAACAGTAATTTTATACTGAATCAGTGCCTTTAGAATCTCCAACTCAAGTCCTAAGTGATCTTTGCTTTCTGTCACAAATTATGACTGGAGTTTTTCTGGGTTTTTTTGTTGTGTTTCTTTTCCCCAAATATACTTCCCAGGACAATCTTAAGAAAAAAAAAAAACAAACCCTCAAAGAATACATTTTGAACAGATACTCTGTTTTCATACATATAGAGAGATAAACTGTCATAGGAAGAAAATTTGAAAAATCATACATCTTTTACAATAGAAGGTTTACATGTTCATTTGAAGGTTTGTATAGCCTTGTCAGTAAAAATATCCAACGTATTTTAGAATTTTTTTTTTAAATTATATGCTAATAAATATGAAGAGAAATGCTACAAAAGAAGGATATGGACTTATAGAAGAGAGAGCGTTAAGGAAAAACTAAGCAGTCTCGTAAGCATCAGAGGTAACTGTAACATTTTGGTAGCTGGAACTGTCTAAGGATATATCATATAAAAGATACAAACTTCAATAATCGGTAATACTTTTTCACAGGCATTTTTTTAAAGAAAAAACTTTGCAGAAGGACGTGAAAATAGCCCAGGAACCAGTAGTAGCAAAATAAAAACAAAAGTATATGCCACTAGGAGTAAAAGTGGGTAATTTAAATGCTTTTACAAGACTCCTTTCTGCTCTAGATTTCAGAACATTTTAAAATAAGACAGCTTTTTTCTTACATATAGAGAAGAGCAAAGTGTTACCCTGAAGTGGCTTTCCAAAGGGACATAATAAATAATGCTCAAAAATAGGTTTCCTTATCCTGGACTAAATTTTGTTGTAGGGTTATCTGAAATAGGAACTGAGGCAGAGCTTTCTCAGGGATGCTACCAGGAGACTTGTTGCCTCAGGAAGACAGAGCGTACTTACCCAGCTATATTTTTCCAGGAATGTAAAAATGACAGAGAAGAATGAGGCTTTACGGCTTTATTTAGCCCAATAATAGTATCACAGCAGTCAGTGAACTGATCATTTGAAATCAAGGAGTGTACCACGGTATGACAAGAAGTCTCATTTGGCCCTGATATTGGGTTTTTAAGTGGGGTTTTGCTTGCGAAGAATAGATGCAGTGTGATTCCAAGTCAGTGTTGAATATGTGGAGCAATACCACAACTATCTCTCTGCTCTACTCTGGTGAGACCCCAGTTGAAGTACTGCGTCCAACTTTGGAGCTCTCAGGACATGGACTTGTTGGAACTGGTCCAGAGGGGGCCACAAAGATCATCAGAGGGCTGGAGCACCTCTCCTATGAAGACAAGCTGAGAGAGTTGGGGTTGTTCAGCCAGGAGAGAGAAGGCTCTGGGGAGACCTTAGAGCCCCTTCCAGTCCCTAATGGAAGCTACAGGAGAGGTGGGGAAGGACTTTTGATCAGGGAGTGGATCAACAAGACAAGAAGTACTGGTTTTAAACTGAAAGAGGGGATATTTAGTTTGGATACCAGGAAGAAATTCTTTCCTGTGAGGGTGGTGAGGCACTGGAACAGGTTGCCCAGAGAAGCTGTGGCTGCCCCATCCCTGGAGGTGTCCAAGGCCAGGCTGGGTGGGGCTTTGAGCAACCTGGTGTGGTGGGAGGTGTCCCTGCCCATGGATGGCTGGAACTTGGTGATCTTTGAAGTCCCTTCCAACCCAAACCATTCTATGATTCTATGACGCTGTCTACTCTCTTGCAGCCTCTTTTTAGTGAAGAATTAAGTTTGAATACTCCTTCCATTTTAAGGTGTCCCTTTCTTTCACTGTCACAGCATTGCAGTGTTATACAGTACTAGCATGGAACGAGATGTGGCTGGTAAAAGCAAGTTATATAGCATGTCTTACTTTTAAATAGACACCTTTCCTCATAGAATGGTACATAAAATCTAAATGATATAGCTCTGCATTAGAATGAGCCAAACCTCACAGTCAGCTTAAAGGCTTATTTACTCATTTAATCTGTCTCTGACAGTGGACAGAAAAGAATGTTTGGGGAAAATGTGTAAGAAATTGGTCAGGTGCAGATGATTATTTCCAATCTTACACCTTTCTCAAGTGACAGAGGCCAATTGAATTAGTGCTGGAATGACAAAATCAGTCTTTTTCTACAAAATGTACATAATAAATGTAAAAAGAAAATCTTGCATGGACCTAAAATATCTCTTTAATAAGAAATATTTGCATTGAGGAATATTAGAGATTCAGTTAAATACTTTATTTATGAACTGAAATTAGCAATAACAGTTAACCTATAGACTTCAATGTATTTATTGCAGGACTAGAAAATATGAAATTGAAGCTTTAATCATCAGCTCCAATTCAATTCCTTTAAAAAAAAAAAAAGAAAATTAGTTACTAGTATTAATTACATGCATTTAGGAAGGTTTCTGGAAAAAAAGTAATCTTACAACCTAAATAGTTCCAATAAACTGATAGTAAATGATAGAATAATTTATTGCATTGCAACTTTATTCTCATTAAGTTGTTTGATTTTGGTGTAAAAAAACCCCAGAATTTGATGCCAAGTGAATAATCAAACTTAAATCATTTTATACTGATGTTTTGCTCACTGTGGCTAGTAAATTCTTTATTTAATTAGTGCTCCTGAGAGCGCTGGAGCCAGCAGTAGGAGCAATTTGTCACTCACAAATGAAAGGACTACAAAATCCAGATCACAAATGTTAAAAGTAACGACAAAACTTTAATGCACCTGGATTTAGAATTTCTGGAGATCAGCTGATTTGGAGATTTTGTGTCAAATATGGGTAGTGGGAATATTCAGACGTTGCAAATGAACTAGCAATCTCCTAAAATACCTGAAAATTCTGTATGGATTAATGAAGATATTGATATTGGCTGACACTAATCTCAGAAATAGAGCTACCTGATTCCAAAGTTTATTAAGTAATAAAGGAGAATATCACTATGAGCTGAAACAGATGTATCTTCAGAATGAGTGTTATTCAATTTTCCCCCTCTCACTTTTACAAAACAGGGCTAAACATTGATTTGATTTTATTCAAATTATGCTTAATTTCAGTCCTCAGTCTAAACAGCCTTGCTCTTCTCTTTTTTATCTTTATATTATATTGTTTTGACATATCTTGCAAGGACTAAATCAGCTTGCCATTTGGTGATACTTGTTTTCTCTATATTTATTGACCTGTCAGACATAGCTTTATTCACGTACCAGTTTCTTTATGCACTGGATCTTTAGTTCTTTTTAGTTCTTTTTACAATTTTTTCCACCACATTTGGAATAGTTATTACTACTCTGACTTAAAGAAATTGTAAATTTCTCCTAATTTACTGTTTAGTTCCCTCGGTTCCTCAAAATTTTCCCTTTTGAAATACATAGTTGTTTGTTTTCTTTATCACAGGATCACCCAACCCAAAGAATAACTTCTAAACCTCTTTTCTTGCCAAATAGTCATCCAAAATGTACATCAGTTTTGATAGCTTGTTCACAAAATGGTGAAGAATCAAGGCAGTTATTAAATACAGAAATATCTGACCCATATTATTGCTAATAATATGGATGGACCACTTGGTGGATAAGCTGCTCTAGTGGAAGTGTCCCTGCCCATGGCAGGGGGGTTGGAACTCGATGATCTCTAAGGTCCCTTCCAACCCAAACCATTCTATGATTCTATGATTCTTTAGCAGCCCCCATAGTGCTGTGATTTGTATTTTGTAGGTAGAAGGGTGTGGCAGTGCTACAGCTGAGCAGTGCTGTCTTAATTTATTGCCAAGCAAATCAGAGGAGGATAATGAGAAATGAAAACTAAATCTTAGACCATCTTCCCCTTCAGCTCTCCCTTCTTCCTGGACTCAACTTCACTCCCAATTTTCTCTGCATCCTCCCCGCAGTGGCACAGGGGGACGGAGAATGGGGCTTGTGGTCAGTTCATCACATGTTGTCTCTGCTGCTCCTTCCTCTTCACAGGGAAGACTCCTCACACTCTTCCTCTATTCCAGCATGGGGTTCCACCCACAAGAGACAGTCCTCCATGAACTTCTTCAAAGTGAGTCCTAATAAACACAGGACTCACTGCTCCAGCTTGGGTCCTTCCAGTGGAGTGCAGTCCTTCAGGAACAGACTGTTCCACCATGTGGTCACAAGTCCTGACAGAAAACCTGCTCCAGAATAGGCTCCTCTCTCCACAGGTCCTTCCAGAAGCCTGCTGCAGTGTGGGCTTCCCATGGGGTCCCAGACTCCTTCAGGCATCCACCTGCTTTGGTGTGGGGTCCTCCACAGACTGCAGGTGGATATCTGCTCCACCATTAACCTACATGGGCTGCAGGAGGACAACCTGCCTCACCATGGTCTTCATCACAGGCTACAGGGGAATCTCTGTTCAGGTGCCTGGAGTACCACCTTCTCCTTCTTCACTGACGTTGGTTTCTACATAGTTGTTTCTCTCACTCCTCTCTCCTGGTTGCTGCTGTGCAATTTTTTTTTCCCCTTCTTACCTATGCCATCCCAGAGGAACTTCCACTGGTGCTGATGTGCTCAGCCTTGGCCAACACTGGGTCCATCTTGGAGCCGGCTGGCATTGGCTCCGTCGGACACCAGGGAAGCTTCTGGCAGCTTCTCACAGAAGCGACCCCTGTAAGCTCCCCCGCTACCAAAATCTAGCCCTGCAAATCCAATACAAACGTATATTTTAATATTGTTTTTCAGGCGTGATATTTTGTTAACTGTGATGTTCATATTTCCATTTGGCCTACAATGACTACTTCAACTTCCTCCAGTCTGTTGTACCACATCCTTGCAATTTAATGTATGCTTTTATGAGTTGTTCTTCTCCCAGCAATCTGTCTCTTAGCTTGATTGGGTGTAGTTTTTTGGCTGTCACTGTCTTACTCCAACTGCCATTAATATTGGCACTTTCTCCATTTTTTCCTTATTAATTTTATTTTCTGTAAGTAAAAGCAAATCCATCCTGCTGTTTCACTTTTTATTTGACATAGTTAAATATTCATCAGTCTGGGGAGTCCCAGGGTCATTTCTGGCTTCGTTCAGTGACTATTAATATAAAATGCATGAACAACATTGGCAGCAAGACTGACTCCAGATTATTTCAGAACTGAAGGTAAGGAGACACTAAAGACCTCAGGATATTTAAAAGTTGGGATAAGAAACTGAAATTCAGAAATTTTTACTGTTTTACAGAAAACAGTGGAATTAAAGAGCATACACCCTGTGCAAAATATCATGAAGCATCAAAATCCATTTAAAACGTGTAGCTCTTTAAACGAAACTGTCATTATCCTACTCTTCTACATTTTTTTTTTTGCTTTACACTACCCAAGGTTATTGACTTACTAGGTAATAAATGATAAATGACTTAACAATTTTTTCTGCATTTATCATTTATGAAAATTATATATTAGCTACATAGTAATAATATGCAATTTGATAAATAAATAATCATTATATACTAGAATAAGTAATAGCTTGAACCTTACCAATACACAATTGGTCTACAGATATACTATTTGGCTGATTAGAATCATAACTCATGGAAAAATAACTATAAAATAAATTATCATGATACTGCTGAAATGAAAGAATTGAAAATTTATATGATCATGAAGAGATGGCGATGCAAAAATTAATACTATAAAGAGAAAGTTATTACAGTACTTAACCTGTGGTGGAACCATCTTTGAACAATGGCAATTTATAAAGATTATTCATTCAGATTTCTGTCCTATTCTAGAGATCAACTTTCAATCTCCAAATTAGCTACTCAATTTTTCAGCTAGGTGTTACTTCTTTGTTCCATCTGAACACTGCAATTATGGTGTAACTAAAGAAAACTGCAAGATGAAAGGATACTTATTTGTCAAAGCCTTTAAAAAGGAATGCTTTATACTAAAATCCATTTATGGAGAACTACAATTATAGAATCTTTGAGGCTGGAAAAGACATTTAAGATCAAGTCCACCATTAACCTAGCACTGCAAAGCCTGCCATTAAACCGCGTCGCTCAGCACCACATCCACACATCTTTTAAATATCTCCAGGAATGGCAACTCAATCACTCCTTGGGGCAGCCTGTTCCAATGCTTGATAACCCTCTCAGTGGATAATTTTTTCCTAATATCCAATCTGAACCTCCTCTGGCACAACTTGAGGCCATTTCCTCTTGTTGTATTGCCTGTTCCTTGGGAAAAGTGACAGACACCACTACCCCCTACCACCACCCCCAAATACCACCTCCTTTCAGGGAGCTGTGGAGAGCGGGAAGGTCTCCCCTCAGCCTCCTTTTCTTCAAGCTAAACAACCCCAGCTCCCTCAGCTGTTCTTCATAACATTTGTTCTCGAGACCCCTCACCAGCTCCATTGCCCTTCTCTGGACAGCCTCCAGCACCTTAATGTCTTTCTTGTAGTGAGGGACCCAAAACTGGACACAGTACTTGAGGTGGGGCCCCACCAGTGCCAAGTACAGGAGGAAGATACTGCTGGCCACACTGTTTCTGATACTGTCCAGGGTACTGTTGACCATCATGGCCACCTGGGCACACTGCTGACTCATATTCAGCTGGCTGTTGATAGACATCCACAGGTCATTTTCTGTTGGGCACCTTTCCAACCACTCTTCCCCAAGCTTGTAGTGCTGCATGGGGTCGTTGTAACCCAAGTACAGGACCCAGCACTTGGCCTTGTTGAACCTCATACATTTGGCCTTGGCCCATTGATTCGGCCTGTCCAGATCCCTCTGTGGAGCCCTCCTACCTTCAAGCAGATCAACCCTCCCACCCAACTTGGTGACCCACCCAACGCTGCAGACTTACTGAGGGTGCACTCAGTGCCCTCATCCAGATCATTGATAAAAACATTTAACGGAACTGGACCCGATACTGAGTCCTGGAGAACAACATCTGGAGAAGTACAGGGGAAGGGAAAGGAAGGCCTGTGTTGAAAAAATACAAGACTACAGAAAAATACTTAGAATTTGACAAATCCAGAGCAACAGACAAAAGAACTCAGTAATCACAGATTTGCAGTAATATTTTAAAGTAAGGCAGAAGGCCTTCCAGTCTAACTAATGACAGTCACTAAAAACAAACAAAGAATTCAACAGTATTTGTTTTAGGATTTGCCATGGATTTTCCCTTTCTTTTAATAGAAATTTAACTTTTCCTGTGTTTTATTATGCATATTATATTTAACATAATTATTATAATTTATTTCTCTAGTGATATCAGAAAAAGGAAATATATGCCATTTCTATGACAGATACTAAAATAAGTCTTACCTGTAAAGATCTTGTTACCTTTCATTGGATTAGTAGGCATCCTATGAGTATTCTCATTGCCTAGTTTTTTAACTGTTTTGCTCTTACAGATACTTTTCACCACTGTTAAATGTACACAGCGATGAAATACTTAGGCTGAAACGGGTATTACACAAATATATAACACTAAATGTCATTATTTCTGGTTATTCATTCGCCTTTGAAAGATTATATTTAGACATATTTTCTGCACAATTTAAAACTACATATATTTGACATTTGGTGTTCAAATTCACTGTCATGAGGAACTGCAGAGGCGTTTCATAAAATTTGGGAGTATAACCTTTGATATCACCCAAGATCATAACAATTGTTTGGGATGGAAAGAAATACAGTATCAAGTATCTCTTACCTTCTTACTTTGCATACTGTATCACACCGGTGCAATCTGGGGTGACACGCTGTAGCAAACGTGTCAGCTAATAAATTAAAACTTGTAAATTTTAGGCTGAAATATTTTAAAACTCTCCTTATTAAAAACCCAAAGCAGAATATTTGTAATGCCTGTGTACATTTCCAGCAAATAATTAGACAAGGGAATGTCAAGGGTAATGCATCCCAGCAGTGCAGCCCTTAAAGGACAGTGAAAACCTCCTGTCACATGAACTGCTCACGGTTTTCAACCAGCCACTGAAAATAATCAATATTTAACATAAAAATCTTCATTTATTTATGAAGTGTCATAAGTGGGAACCACACTTCATAGGTAAACAGAAAGTTCTAGCCTTATTCTAGCCTTCTAGCACTTACTGCTTAAATATTAGCGATACGAATGCTTATTTTCATAATGGCATAATTTGAGTGGGTGCAAACATATAAATAAAATACAGAAAATAAGCTTTTCTTCTTCACAGAAATATTCACTTAAAATATTAGTCAATTATTAATTAATAAAAAAATATGAAATTCCATGTGTTTTTCTCTCTATTTCACAGGCCATTCTCCTTCAGACATCATATTTCTTAGCCAGGTGTGCAAATCTTTTTTATCATATTGACTTTCTTCAAAGTTATGTTAACTTTTGTGATTTTTAAGGAATATTGATGAGTGTTGAGGACAATTTGCCCTGAATGAATGTCTCTGTGCTATTGCTGTCTATCACCAAAGACAGACAGTCATTTGTAAAAACAGGTTGATGAAATAATTGTTTAGGAACTTTTCCGTTTTGGTATAATTTGGCAACTATACATAATGTTTGGTTTTATGCCTCTTTACAGGTAATATCCAATAACATTACACATGAAAATCCAACGTTGTCTCTGAAAAGAAAATCTAACAATGTATGTTTGATAGTCTTATTAGAAACAGATAAGTAAATAACTTCTTCTGTATTAAAAGTACAAATACCCCCAAAAATCTAAAAATTTCCACGAGTATAGTACCTGAAACATGCAGCTTGCATAACCATGGCCTATTGTGATCCTCATAGGGTCTCCATTCTTGGCAGGGCAGTGGCAAAAAGTTTTTAAAGAGAATCCCAGAGGACATGTCCATGTGTGTCCATAGGACTGTCCCAGATCGAGTGAGCTGTAGGCTGGCGAGGCACAAGAGACAGATTTACAGATTTCCCTGTTTTTACACTAACACACTAATTCTTAGCTCAAATCCTCTCACACAGTCTCTTTTCTCTTTTTTTTTTTCAATTGAAGGAAATGAACGGAACCAACTTTTCATTTTCTGTGGAACAGTTAAACAACTAAAACTAAATCCGAAAGAGTGCTTTGTACTAGAAGCTATAATCTCATGGGCCCTATTTGGAGCTACAGGTAGACACTTACCTTTGGGAAAAAAAAATGCTTTCTTTTTCCCTTCTTTTTTGATTAGCTCGAAAAGAACTCCTGCCTACTTAACCAGTCACAAAGGACTTTGAAAAGACTTTGTCTGCGGCATCGAAATACTTTCATCTATCATACGGCATCTCGGTGTTTTATTTTGGACATGGGGTACGCATTAAAGTGAATTCTTTTTTGGGAAGTGGGGAACTTGGAGTGGGATAGGCTGAGCATCTCCCTGTTTTGATTTCGTCCCAAGCTACAAGGGGGAAGATAACGGCAAACTGGCTTTCACTTCTGAGAAATGAAAGTGCAGCTGTATCTCTTTTTAACTGGAAACTTCAGAGTATAAAACCACTTTTGTCTCTATGGCTAAAATCTCATACTACTTTAAAAATAATTTATATTTTAATTATTTAATTCAATAATAAAAAGAATAAAGAAATAAGACTGTTTTTCTCAAGGATTAACTTTTAAGTTTGAAACTAGAGTAAGTCTTTTAAATATTATTTTGCAGTTGAAATGCCTCTATACTTCATGCAGCACTCTGTAAGGTATGTTAGACGCACTTTTAAGATATTTCTCAGTTAAGAGTTTACCTAAGATTTCCTAAAGAAATGTTGCACGTTCAGTTATTCCTATTCATGAGGCATCTGATTCAATTTCAGGAATGATCTAATCTAAAGATCCGAGCCAGGTATTCCCCCTGCAGCCCACAGAGAGCCTGTGGTGGAGCAGAAGAGAGGGGTGAGGAGAATGGAGCCACAGAGAGAAACCATTCCATACCGACCCTCATCTCCTCCACCCAACACTCCTGAGCCTCTCAGTGCCAGGGAGTAAAGGACTGAAGTTCAGCATGGGAAAGGGGAGAGGAAAGAGGTGGTTTTAATGTTTGTCTTTGAAATCTGTGCTTATACTGATGGAATTTTATATTTTGATGGTATGGACTATTCAGACACTCTTATTTCATAGTCTGCCTTGTTCGTTTCTTGTAACTCAATATAAGTCAAGGTAGGGGTATAGATATGGGGTGATATTCATTGAAATCCTAAATAATTTCTTTGTTCTTTTATTTTTTACTTTGTAGCTTGCATCAAAACCTCACTATATCTCCTTAAACTGAGTATGCAATTCATGCACGACCTTAAAACCACTCTCAGTCCACTTGTCATGAAGACATTAAAAGCTGAATGTTGCTTTGTCTACTGAGGTCCAAACAAATGTCTCTTCTACTTAACTGAATAATAATGCTTATTTTGTGGAGAGAAAGTCCTACTTCAGTAGTCAGAATGCCTTGGGTTTCTAAGTAGCACGCCTACACAATTTTGTCTTTGGTGTGCCGTGGTTGCAGCTAGTATATTTGCCACCAGTAGTATACTTCTGAGATTTAAAAATAATAAAAAATGGAAATACTGGGGAAGGATCTTCCTGTTTCAGAAGATCCAAAGTATTGCCTAACCACCAGAAAGTGCAGTCCCTAATAACTTTTTCTATGTTGAGTTTTTAAACATCGGGTTTGCAATGCGGCTTGAATCTCTGCTTCTGACTTCATTTCCATGCAGTTCCTTCCCGTGAACTCACCAGTGCCTGTGCTCAGTGTGCCAAAGCTGTGCTCCATCTCTTTCCACACTCAGGGAGCCATCCCTGCCGCAAACTCAAGAGAGGGAAAATGAGAAAGGCGTGGAGACGCAGAGACCAGACTGAAGACTAAACTGAGAATATGCTGAGATGAGGCTAAACGCATTGTGTCTAATCTACCTTCAAAAACTGAACTCTCAGGTAAATGAGAAAATGTGAGAAATTCCATCAGTATGCACCTCTAAGTAGAAAACCTAAACATATGGCCCTCCTAGCTTCTGGATATGTAAATTTATTGCAATATGCCAACATACACAGTATTCAGTTCCGGATAATTAGGAAACAAATCATTAACTATTCTAAACTGTCGTATCTCTTGGGATCCAGGGTGATACGTGAAATCATGATAACATAGCTATGGTTGTAGGGAAAAAAAAACAACAACCCACAGTAGTAAATAATGCTACTGTATCAGGAAAATACAACAGCGGGAAAATATGCTGTACAAATTCAAAATAGCATTTTTTGCATACTTCTCCCTATAGATCAGTTGAAAAGGTTAACGCAAACATTCAGATGCTGAAAATGTTTGTACAGATCGCATACCTCTACATTTGCACAAGGGTTACACCTGTTTTTCTCTGTTCTTATCCTGTAGTTAATGAGGTGCAATAATTACAATGCAGTCGTCACAGGACTTCGGTTCTTCATTCTCTAAGCACGCTGGAATATAACTGGGACATGTCAAGATATTGTGAGAAAACATCTAGGAAAGATGACCAACGGTCTCACCAACCTGTTATGGAATGCTGAAAAAGCTTTGTTAAGGACGACTGATCAACCACTATGGAGTAAGTAGAAGATGAATTCACCCCACACATACAGTTAAAGACAAAATTTGGAAGATATGCTCTTATTAGGAAAGATGAAAATTGCTTGTCCAGAACAATATCAACATGGGAGAATGGTGAGTCAGTGCCTCAGCATGATTTTCCATTAGGTGTTCGTACCTGAGGCTTCTTTTTTGGGAGCATCCACTAAATAAAATGGATGTAGATAGACAATTTTGGCACCATTGTTGAATTTCAACCCCAGGCAGACAAACAAATATAAGTTAACGATAAACCAATATTACTTTCTGGGTTTTTTTAAGGAGGGTGGGGGTTTTTTTGGTTGGTTGGTTTTGGGTTTTTGTTTGATTTTTTGTTTGTTTGTTTTTCCACAGCAGCAGATAATCCCTGGATTTAAGAGCTACATGTGTCACGCACAGCTTTTTGCCATTCAAGAGCAGAAAGAAACCTGGAAGCATATTTAATGCCTGTACCCTAAAACACAAGTGAAGCTGGTACTACTGGGATATCGATAAACCTGTTCACTCCTGTTCTACACATTTGGGCTGACACTAACCAGTGAAGAAACAATTATATTCAGGCATTATCTCCTGTCTCTTTCCTGTCTCATTAACAGGAAATTTTGCATGGCTAAAAACTCTTGCTGGAGAAATAAACAACTATCCTGAGAGCGTAAAGCTGGTCAGAAATTGGGAATTCAAGGATAAAGCTGGTCAGAAATTTTATGGGAATTTTTTTAAAAGTTTTTATTATTATTTGAATAATAAATATGTTTCAAAAAATTTTGGAATTGATTAAGTTGAAGCGACTCCACAGCAGAGTTCTAGAAGAAACCATTGCAAACTTGGGAAAATAAGTTCTTAGGAAGCAGCAAAGCTCTTACTGTCAAGCAGATACTTTTTCACAGAACAAATTATTCTGTGCTTTTCTTCCATTTCTGACATTCATAAGCAAAAGTCAGACTCAGACTGAAGTTTACTAACTGTCAGAATATTATAAATTTCATCTAGTACTGTAGCCAGTAGGGAAAAGTCCCTTATACCTTCTGAGAAAACCTCATAGCAGTAATAGTTTCTGATTGGAAACCTATTAAAACAAGTTCTTTATTTTGACAGGAGTATCAAAACAAAAGAAAGTCATAACTGGTAAACAGCATGTTTTAATGGTTAGCTTTATGCCTCTACTCTTATGAAATCCCTGGGCCAAATTTGTTAAAACTTGTCTTTTCCTATGAGATAGTGAAGTTAAAGCTTATGCTTGGGAAAAGTTAAAATAGAGAAGAGAAAAGAAAAGAGGTAGATACTGCACTAAGTGAGAAGGGACATCAGAACAAAAATGCAATCCTTGGCGATCTTTTTTCTACTTAAAAACAAGTGTAACTCTCAAGTAGATGGTGGCTGATGTTCTGAAGGGATGAGTCAATAAACTATAATATTACTTTTTCATTTAGACTCATAGTATCAGTAATTTTTCATTAATCATTTGGAACCTGCAAAGTTATTTGCTCGTGTTTAAAGGGCACAGAGCAGATGGAACTAGCAGTGAAATGGCAGCTGAAAGAAATTGTGTAAAAACAATTCAGTATCTCTTAAAAAGAAAAATAATTAATTTTTACATGTAAAAGGAATACAGAAAATAATGCTTCCTCAGTGAATACTTCCAAGAATAAGCAAGGAAAAAACTGAAATGTAGATCTGTGAAAAAAAATTATTTCCAAGGTTTTATTACTTTAAAGGTGAGTATAACAACTGTTATGCTTGTAGCACCGGCAAAATACTGTTAATAATGTGACAAAAGTATTACATATATTACCTTCTCTATGCAACATAAACATGGTTTATTTGCGTAGCTCATTTTGTCAGTATCTTTTGATAATTACAGAAATCAAGAAATAAATATCTATTTTAATACAGCTGCTTGTTTTTTTCCTATCAGTGTTATAGACATATCAGAAATATATGTATCTCTTTGGTTATATTCTCTCTTTTTTTTTTTGAATAAATGGGATTCTGACAATGACTTAAATGAACTAAAATAACATACATTTTTTCTGTTATATAGTTTAAAACAAAAATGAGTTTAAAACAAAGGAGGCTAAAAGACAGAATCAGGTTTAAGGAATGTATGGTTCGAAAAAAAAAACAAAACCTCAGCAGAGAAATATTTCATATACTTCTTTGTCTTAAATGTTTTGTTTTGTGACCTAGGTTTGCTGTTTGTAATGGATTAGTTTTCATGTGAAAAGGAACTTTGTCAGGGTAAATGTATTGTTGAGTACCAGTTTGTATATATAGTGTATTGTTCTGACAGATGATAAATGATATTCGTGACAATTGCTGCTCCTGGTGTGGGTAAATCACATTGGCTTTCTTACGAGCCATACTCATTTACATTTTATTTGTAAAACTCTTATCAGTTAAAGGCAATAAACATTTAATTTACAACTTGAAAATATTTTGGTTTAAGTAAATAATACATTTTTATTATAAATAATTTAATGGGAAAAGACTTCTTATTAATTTAAAGTACGTCTCCTTGGTTTAATTTTCTTGCCACGTGTGGGTTTGACTGGGTGTTAATTTTTCATAGTTTAAAAGTGGGAGTAATAAAATAATTATCAGGTTTTCTGTCATCAACAATGTATCAGCACTACGTGTTGCTGTGTGACTGGAACACTGATTTGTATATGAGAGATAACGAATTGACAAGGTAAGTATATTCAGTGGATTTGGGATAATCTTTAAGTGACAGTGATTTTCTTGCTCCTGAGTAGTTAGTGACACACAAGCCTATTCTATCATACATAACTGTGGCAGAG
>JAOTQQ010000032.1:59947820-60005016 GCA_026546715.1 Gallinago undulata
TAAGTGACAGTGATTTTCTTGCTCCTGAGTAGTTAGTGACACACAAGCCTATTCTATCATACATAACTGTGGCAGAGTAATATAATCTCAGAATACTGAATTGGTAGAGACATTTCAATTTAAAGTGATTAGAGTAAAATGGATTTAGGCCCTGTGTATGTCTACTGACCAAACCTATACAGGGGACATGAACAACTCAGTTCTGAATTACCCAAATTGGCAGAATTAATAAAAAAACCAAGGTTTTGGATGCTATCCTATGAATTCCTACATGTGCTGGGAGTCTTTTTGTCTGTTGTTCACTATGATCTTCTCTTGTTTAGCTCTCTAACAACCCAATGAATTAGTACAAGGACCATTCATCAGCCTGAAAGCGTCTGTAAGATTTCGCAAAGACTTTTTTGTTTCCTTGCTATCTTTTCCTTCAATTCAGTCTGATGGTACCAAGAGATCAGATCAAACTACTAACGTTTTTGCTTCTACCGTTTCCTCTGTGGTGTCAGTTATGCTAATAACTCTCTCAAACCATTACAGATACCCTCTGCTGATATAAACAAATATTCTCTCAATGATTTCAACAGTTATGATAATTTAAAGCTGAAAATGCTGAGATGTTTCCTTCTTGTTCCAGCAGGCCAAAGAGAGTTAGTTGTTACAACAGCCTTGTCACTGGAATTATTCCTCTCCTTAAGGCTCCTAAAAAAAATCTGCTGATGTGTATGATGAGCCTTCCGTGCCCTTTCTTGGCTAATCACTTAAGGAAGCTTTTCAACCTTCATCCTATAATTATTACTATCATATTTTACTATTATTTATGGTCCACATAGCACACAAAATGAAGTTTTCAGCTTCTGCTACTGGGCACATTGATAGGCAAAATACACACGTGTCCCCGTTGCCCCTGTTTTTGAGTGGTCTGTGTGCTAATGTGTACTAATCTCACAGTTTGTCCCTACCTTATTCTCTATTTGGTTTCCTAACCCCTTAAACCAGGTTCTTCATCTCCTAATGACACTTTTTTTTAAAAAAAAATTTTGACACGTATATAAATCTTATATCATCATCATCATCATTCATATTCTTAATGCAAGAAGATATTATTTCAGACCTTAATCTCTTGCCGTGAGAGTAACAGAACAACCTGAGATCAAATTCCAATATCAGAATTCCCTAATAAAAATCCAGTGTATAACCTGTTACGCTGAAGTAATAATTGCATGTTCAAGCTTGTATCCAAGTTTACTCAGTCCTGGTAGTCAACTGCCTTGTTATGGTGGAAAGATGAAGCAAAGAGCACACGCAAGCACATACAGCTCTTTAAAATTCTAGTTTGCTTAACTCAGTTATGTTTAAAGTAATTTTAAAGTTGACTGCTGAGTTACAGTTGCAACATGTAGTAAATTTTTCTCTCTTTCTTCATTGAAGGAGAAAGAGGAGAAAGGGAAGCTTTGATCAAGCTCAGCATCCCTGCCCAGGGGACAGGCTATTGGTGTAATTCTTTTCTTTCTCTTCTTCCTTTGCTCGTGATGGTGCTGTAACTGTATTTTATCCTTTGAGGTTCCATCCATATATAGGATGATTTCTTTCTGCTCTTTGCTCTGGAATAAAATCAGTTCTATAGAGCTCTCAAGGCTGCGTTCTTCCAGTGACCATTTCTGGTTTGTGTTTATGTTCCTGGGGCATCTGTTATCATCCTATCACTATATTTTCCCAGCCTCTACTATCATTCTATGCTTGTACTCTCTGGAAGCCTTCCTAGAAACTAGTGCTAATTAGTATGGAACCTAACTATGTGTGCAAAAGGAATTTTTGAAGACTTTCTAATGTGTAAATTTGAAAAAAAAGTAAATTATACAAATGAATTTTCAGCATAGTTTACTTTGTAAACTTTGTTCCTAAATTTATGTGAATAAATTTGTAAGAAGAAGGATATTTTGAATAATTTTAAAATGCTCTAGGCTAGAATATACAATACCAGTGAAAATATTTTTTTTTGTTATTTTACTATTTAAAATTCTATTTTTATACAGTGGTGTGCAGCAAACTGAAAAAAACATTCAACGAATATTTACTCAAGTCATCAATTTGTGCCCAAGTAATCTTTTGGGATATTTTTTGAGTCATTTCTGCCTGGCTGAAGTTATTAACATTGGAAGTTCCTTAGCCTGTAACATCACTAGGATTATATTAATATATATAAATTTATAAAGTATATAGGTAAAACTTACAGATCTATTCTGTATTTCAAATAGATCAAAATAGATTTCAAGTAAACCTCTCAACATTATCATTTATAGTGTAATACCCTATAAATAATATATAAATATATATAGACTGTGTGTATACGTATACATATACATATAGGTATTGGCTAGAGGCCTTCAGCTCCACCTCCATGCCCAAGACAAGTAAAACTTAAATATGCTTCTCTTTCTTTATTAGGTACAACATTTCTAAATTGTGTTGCCATTAACTCATACTCCCAGCAACTTTCTATTGTCACATAGTTTATTCTGCTGAGCCTCGGGGAGAGACAATTGCACCATGTTTTATGAACAAACAACGCTGTTTGGCATGAGAGAGTTTTGGACATTAATGATCTAATGACAAGTTTTCCACGCCCAAACTCTGGAATCAATCAGGCTGGAGCAGATTTCCCTCTAGGCTCCAAAGATCCATCTTTTCTGTCTCTCAATTCCCATGACCTAATTATTGGGAATATTACAAACCTGCTGCAAGGCATCTCTGAACACTGCTTTTCTGTCTTAAACAATAACAAATACACGAACCTTAGTAGAGCTGTAATAAGAGTGGGATAAGAAGGGCATAAAATGGAAAAGAAAAGTGAAAAAAAAAGTAGTTTGGACTGCTACTGGGGTAAGGTTTTTCAAGGTCATAGAGAATAGGTGGCAAAGATTTCTTGAAGGATCTGAGACTGAGGGATGAGCACAATTATCTTGTCTCAAGAGCAGAGGAAAAAAGGACAGAGTTTTATTCTTTTCCATTATCAGGGCTAAGATCTTAATGAATATCCTATATGATTGTGTTTTAAATTCTTGCATGAAATTAAATGAAGAAGCACAAAGAAGAGAAAAACCACACCAGGAAACTATCAAATGGAAGAAACAATTGCAGAAATATATTGCATTTTCACTTTAAAATAGAGAAGTTCTAACTTAGGTGTGTAAAAGTACCCAGGTTTAAACAATATTGCAGAGATAAACAGAAATACGACTGACACGGTAGCACCACTGTAAAAAGAACTTGACAGATATAGAAATTACACATGAATGTAACACAACTAGATTCCCATTTCTTGAAATCATACTTGCATGCCATTTTTTGGATAAGTAAATTGCCAGGCATGTGATGCAAGTTGTCAGAAAATACTTTTATAATTCATGGCCTTCGAAATTCTTGGGCATTTCTGTTACATGATGTCTTCAAGTCAAATTACATTAATGTTACTTGATTAAATACATTTTGAGTAGAGAATTAATATAATTCAAATTACTAGGCAAAAGATTTTCAGGTTGCTATACAAAAGAGTGACATAGTGTAGCTACACTAATATAGTGCATTGCCAGTAAGGAAGTTATTTGCAAATTACATGTTTAAGCTAATAATATTACACTGTGATGGGTGGACACTACCAGGGGTCCAGTCTTGAAAATTAGTCGATGCTTTTGGCTGTTACATGGTTGTTTTCCTTCTACCTGTTATCTTGAATGTTTAACAAAAAAGTATAACATTATCACTTAGCTTTTGAAACTTGTTCTTTTTTGCTAAGGAAGGAAAAGGAAGAAAAAACAAATGAGCAACCTCTGGAGTTTGCATCATTTGCCAGTAAAATTATATATGAATGATATCGAAAATGCATACACACAATCAAGCAGCGCAAGGAATTGATTGACCATTGCTACCTATCCATTTATAAAATGAATTCCAGCCATCACTTCCTTAATGTGATACACAATGAGGCACAACAGAGAAGTTATGCATCTCAAGAGCCACCACATTGTAATGAAATCTCTATGAATGTTACGATATTAAAATTTTCCTTAATTTCCTCACTTTATCATTTCCTCACACACACAAAAAAAAAAATCCAGTTTCTGTAATTTTCAACAGTTACACTAAAATAGCACTTCTGAGGTTCTTAAACTTGATTTGTCCTGTATCTTCCAATGTTTAATGTAACACCAGGATCATATATGATTTTTTTCATTTAATTTTAGTAATCAATTTGGATTAAGTGATAATTTTCAGCAGTGCAGCTGTATAGGACCAGACCCTCAATACCTCATCCTGTCCATCCTGATGATTCCTGTTTGCCTTGTTAATTCTCCCCTCCACTCTTGTTCCCAATGACCTGGCTTTTTTTTTTTTCTTTCTTCATTTCTTAACTCTTTTGCCCAAATTGCATTAATATCTTCTTGTTTTGCAGTCAAAGTTGTTTTCTTTCTTCTTTTATGTTACTCTAGCACTAATTCTTTGTACTATTCGCTATTCTGATGTTTTAGGTCCGTGTTATCCAATGATCTTAAATGTACCTTAAATGTCTTCATGATTATCCTAGCTTTTTTAACTGTTTTTTTTTTTTCTTGTTGTTGTTGGTTGGGGTTTTTTTTTGTGGTATTACTTGTTTCGGGGTTTTATTTGTTTGTTTTGGTTTGATTTTTTTCCTTTTTGACCTCCCCCTGCTGTTCTCAGTTCTCTCCTATGCTAGCATCTTTATCTCATCTTAACTGCTTTGATATCATGTTCCTTCCCAGACAAAAAAAAAAATAAATTTGGAAGGACGAGGGGAATAGCTGCCTGTGAAATTCTTGGGATTGACTTTGTTTCTTGAGGACACATTGCATCATCTGTAGATTCGCATGAATCTTCTATCCAGAATATTCCATCTGAAGGCAATTTCAGATAGCCCCCAACGACAGGATAAGATAAAAAAGGCCTATAAGTTTTTTTTACTTTTGAGACAAAATCTTGCTTCAAAGGTTATATTCAGGAGCTCTAATAGCAGGACCACGTTTCCTGGGACAGAACATTACAGACTTTATATTTTTTTTCAGATTCACTCTCCCATCGCCCCACACAAATAGTTGGGTTTTATCCATAAATAAATAAATAAATAAATAAATGTTAAATTATTAATGTTATCAGAAAGAAAGTACCTTTAAGACATGTCTAAACATGTCACATTTCTTTCTTATTTGTACTGTTGTATTACATTGGTGTATTTTAATGCTTCAGGGAAAAAGTGGTCGACTAAAATTACATACAGATGGTAGAAGTTCATAGATCATCCACAATTGGCAACAGTGCAGCTGAGAAACACTCCTGTTCTAGAAAAGAAAACCCCAGCAGGTATACTTGGGAACCATTGTGAACAGAAAAATATATAAATAAATGTATACTTTGGGCTATATTAAAAATGACGACTGTTCAGAGGACGGTTTTATGTAAGATTCCAAGCAGACATTTAAAAAACAAAACTAATTTAGAAGAGCTGGAAATTATCAGAGGAACAGTTCTTCATACGCAGGGGAGAAATTAAAATGAACTGATTTTATGTGGACTTGGAGACACAACACTATAATAATCAGTGTTAGTTTTCTTAAACTTACTAGAAACAGTCTTGCACTAGAATTTGAAATATGTTTGAATAGATTAAGAATATGAATTTAAACACAGAAGACATCACATGCAAAACAGGAATGGTCTACACAAAATAGCACAACATTTTGTATAGACAAAAGTAAAATTAAATTTCAGTTTGGAAGTGCCTAACAGGGAACAAGGTACAACAACTGTGTAAGTCAGTTGTAAGAAGGAAGGTACAAGAGCTATATACCACTGGGAATTTTTTTCAGTTTATTGCAAAATTCCAATTGTTATTTTTCTGTTTTCCAGTGATATGAGGAGTGATTCTAACTTAGAAGATGATAGGAAATAAATGTCATTTGATCTAAATTTTAAAACGCGTTCATGTTGGTTTCAAAACCCAAGTAGTTTGATACTACCCAAGTTGCTTGATAAGGAACCTGAAAGCGTTTATGTTTGTAAGAACTTTTATGTAAGAACATTCCAGTGTTGCCTGGTTTCAGGCAAATAACTAGATATGAATATAAATTGGTCATATCTGCCTTTGTGGCAAGGAATGAAGAAAGTCAGGATGGCTACACTAGGTTAGTTTAAAGGTACATCTAATTCTACCTCCTCTCTGATAACAGCCAAAAGCAGGCACAGAGAAGATAGCCCAAGATGGAAAAAATACCTAGTAATATTTCCCTTATATATTATCTTAGTCTCTCTGAATTTGTTCTGAGTCTGAGTCTGAGAGACTTCTGAGCTGTAAATGCTCAATCTGTATTTAATAAAACTGTCTTCTAAATATAGAATCAAAGTATGATAGAATTGCCAAGGATGGAAAGGACCTTTAAGATCATCTAGTCCAACCATCAACCTAACTGACAAAAACAAAACAAAACTCACTAAACCATGTCTATGCACTATGTCAACCCATCTTTTGAACACCTCCAGGGATGGTTCCTCAACCACTTCCCTGGGCAGCCCATTCCAGTGCTTAATAACCCTTTCAGTGTAAAAATTTTTCCCAATATCTAACCTGAACCTCCCCTGGTGCAACTTGAGGCCATTTCCTCTTGTCCTATCACCTGTAACTTGGGAGAAGAGACCGACTACCCCCTCGCTACCACAACCTTTCAGGGAGTTGTAGAGAGCGAGGTCTCCCCTCAGCCTCCTTTTCTCCAGACTGACCAACCCCAGCTCCCTCAGCCTCTCCTCACGAGATTTGTTCTCAAGATCCCTCACCAGCTTCTTTGTCCTTCTCTGGACCTGCTCCAGCACCTCAATGTCTTTCCTGTAGCCTCACAAGTGCTGAGTACAGGGGGACAATCACTTCCCTAGTCCTCTTGGCCACACAGTTCCTGATACAGGCCAGGATGATGTTGGCTTTCTTGACCACCTGGGCTCGCTGCTGGTTCAGCTGCCAACTAAGACAGAAACTTTTAAATCCACACACTATACAAAGTTCTACTATTCAACATGTTCTATGAAGAACTATTAACTTTTACTTATTTTCATACCTCTGTGAATTACAAAGAGAGATATACTGATCTCAAATACCACATGGAATAAATCTTTCAGTGTTGCCTAAAGAAACCAGTACCCTCTTGTTTTTAGGGAGGTTTAGATCCAGTCACTGGTTTTAAAAGATTTGGCATTGTTTTCCAGCCCAGTGAAATGATGGGTCTCAAACAGAATCACAATTGTAGACAAAGGCTTTATGGATCCACGGGGCCTTCATGGGCCCATGCAACACTTATTAAAAGAAAAGATGGAAAAATAAAAAGATCAGACAAATATTTTCCATGGATAGTATAAATGATAAACAATATTAATCATTCATAAAAGCTCTAGTTATAGCACAAATACACTTCAAGAAAAGTGGAATTTCCCTATTTCCAACATATGATAGACGTATTATTGCATAATTATCTTTTATTTATCAAAATTAATAAATCATTTATCTTTTTCCATACTGGTCCTGTTTTCATCAAGCTTGTAAGAACAAACACTTTAAAAAAGGAGCATAGTCAACATGCACTTTTTACTGTTTAAGTTGTTACATTCACATTTATAGGTTCTGAGTTTAGGTGATGTCACCTTACTAAGAAATGTCCTAGAAAATCAGCAATGTGAAAACCCTTACCATGATACCACCTACTTCCTAGAAGGTAAAGGACAGATTAAATGATTCTGTCTAAACTTGGGAATCATGATCAAGACAGTTAATTTTTAATAAAAACTTTTCAGTTAGAAAGTAGCATTCAGTTACAAAAGACTGTAAACACACTAATGCCCTTGGGTAATGAGAGCTGCAGACTTTTTACTTCACAATGTCACAGGGTGTGGACATTGAATATCACAGAATCACAGAATCTTAGTGGTTGGAAGGGATCTTTGAGATCATCTAGTCCAACCACATTTAAAAAAAACACCACAAAACAAAACAAAAAACAACGAACCCCCCACACACACACAAAAAAAGCACCCACCAACTAAACCCCCCACACAACACCCCAGCACAAACCAATAATCTTGGGCACTAGAGCATGCCCAGAAGAGCCATGTCTACACATTTCTTAAATAACTCCAGGGATGGTGACTCCACCACCTCCCTGGGCAGGCTGTTCCAGTGCCTGACCACTCTTTCAGTAAAGTAATTCTTCCTAATATCCAATATCTAGATATCTAATATCTAATCTTCCTAATATGTCACTGGACTTACCAAGGACATCAACAGCTCCTCAGCTGACATTACAGATAATCATGCAAACTTACAAGCTGGGCAAAACTGATTTTAGGGGTCACAGAAAGAACAAGGAAGCAGTATCCTACGTATGCATAGCACATTTATGGTAAAATCAAATCTAACACAGAGGTACAGAAGAATGAAGAAAGAGCAAAGCATGAAGTCTGTTAGAAAACATACAAAAACGATCCTGAGTAGGCCCTAGAACAAGGAGGAAAACTATCACTTTCAAGACCGTGTTTTTCCTGGCAAAGAGGAGGAAGAAGCCTCCCATTCCTCAGTGCCCCATCCCATTCCTGGGGCACTGAGACAGTGCCAAAAACTCCTCATGACACCACCAGCACCCCTGCTGTAAGCGTTGGCTTGGGGTCTCTGAGGATAACGGGAATGGCCCAGAGCACATCCCCTCCTCTGGTAGGTTCGTCTGCTGGCCAGGGGCTCAGGGCCAACTTGGAGATGGTGCAATAGTGTCTTTGGAAGAAAAGTTGTATCAGAGACCTCTCATTTATCAACCCATTTGTGGAGTGTTTTCCTGGCCTGACATCAGTCCTGCCTTGGTACCACCAAACTGGTGCAATCACTGGGCTGTACCTGACCCTGGTCATTGTATCTCAACCTCTCGTGAGAAATAGGTTTTATAAGGGTGGGGTTTTTTTGCATATATCAGCTTCTAATTGTAGCTGTACTAATGAGTTTGTTTTGTACTAACTAGAAACTTTGGACCATGAGAGTGTGTACCACTGTAAATGATTTAACAGGAATAGCCATTTGTATTTTCATCACACTGTAAGAATTTAAGTTGGCTATTTTTTTTTACTTTTATTCTTTCTTCACTTATAGGGCATTTTCTCTTGCTGCCTTTAGCAAGATTTTGAGGAAAACACAGCTTGTCCTAGGACTGCCAGACTCCTAATTCATTCAAGCACCAGTTCTTCAAGGGTAATTCTCTAGTGGGCATGAGAATTCTTCTCAACAATTGTCTTTAATAGTGATTAAAACTATTTATGCTGACAATTCTTGGTTGTCTTAGGCTTTTAAGTAAACCTAGTTCCACCTGACCCAGCTAAAACACATTTTTTCTTCTTCTGTTTTATTCCTGATTTTTCATGCCTAATGCAAAGAACGTAAGTATGCATTAAAAAAAAACACCACAACAAACATATCCTAAATTATTAATTGTTTGGTTTTTTTGTTTGCTTTAACTGCAGACACCATGATTTAGAGACTGCATATCAGCTTTGCCAATGCTTACACTTTCCAGTCGTATAAGTGTTGCCTTGTACAATACTTCTAGAGAAACTCTCATACAACTACCATGGTTTCTAGATCTTAAAAGAACGTTTGCCAGATTTTACTTCTTACCACATACACTGCTCGATTGAACTGCTGTTACCTTGATCAAGCACTTATCAAAGCTTTATCAAAACAACATCTAACCATTCGTAATATAATTAAAACAATCATCGTATTTGTGACTGCATGTCACCCTTCACCCCCACGGTCTTGCTGTTAGCAGTCACACTGAAGCAAGGCTAACCCCTTACCTTTACATTTTCAGATGATTTTAAGAAAAATCTTGTCTTAAGAAAGCAAATCAGGTGAAATCACCATTTTCCTCTATGGCAGTCTGTGTTTTAAGTACATGCGTTGAGTTTACCAGTTGCATGCTGGTTGTTGTTTTTCCTTAGTTGAGATAAGGAGCTCATATTCAACCCACTTTACCGCCCACTCTTCTTAGTCAGGTGGATCCCATTACTTCCAATCAGTCCTTAATTCCCAACACCATGCACTACAATCATAGAAGCCATTACATTTCTTCTTCCTTTCAGAACAGCTTGAAAATTGCAGTACTTGTATCTGGAAATAAGTTATTAAATCTCTAAGATTTAAACCATGTAATTGTTTTTCATCATTTCCCTGTTTTGTGTTGTTTGTTTTTTTTTTAATGGAAATGCAAATAGAATTTTTTTGTTTGTTTCTACTCAGAGGACATTGTTCCGGAAATGTAATTTTCCTAACTAAAAATATGTGGGGAAAGCACAAATAAGATATTCATTATGAGCACATCTCCCCCTGCTGCAAATCAAACTGTAAAATCAGTTCATCTGTAGTTGCAAGTTAAACTTAATAAACTGCATAAATTAATAAGGAAATTTAGCAGTGAACTTAACGAGCGTCATACATTTCGAAGACAATATTATATCGCTTCAATTTCAAACTAAATATGTGTTTTCCTGCTCTTTCCTTATTACAAATAAATATATTTAGACACAAGTGTTTTTCTAACAAAGGAATTTTCAGTCCACGTACTAAAAATATTATTGCATAGGTTTGTACTAAGTACTGTCTTATTCCATTTCACTGCCAGATATGAGGGGGAAAAACAGGGAGAGGAAAACATTAAAGCAAACAGGGGTGGCAATTTAAAAAACTTTCTGTAATTCCTGTTTTACTTTTCCTGACTAGGTAACGGATTTCCATATGAGGGATACCAAGAAGAGATTGTACAGGGTAAGAGATACTCAGCAAAAACCCAGCATTGCAGTTACAGTACTTCAGCTTTCATTTATTAGTTAGCATAAAAAAACACATTTTTTTTTCAATATCACCACAATGTATGAAAAAGCAAAGATAAGCTGTGAGGTAACACCTATTTAATGAAATTACTGCCACTTGAATTTAACTATATGTGACTGATGTCACCAGATTTTTTTTTACTGTCACCTATGAGATTCTCTCACTCTGGGCCATTTTCCTAATTCCACTTCCAGCTCTGAGTTATCTACCCAACTTTTAACTTTTACAAAAAGTTAAAATCTAAATTGTTAAAGTTAAATCTTTAACAAAAGATCATTTTTGTATTGCATTCAACATCTATGAGCTCTAAGAACTGCTACCTTTTCCCAGAGCTTAAATGGATGGACATCTAAATTAGATGGGCATCTAAAGGGATGCCACTAGCTCACTCTGAAATAATTGCTGGATTATTATTCTGTTGCTGAAAACCCGTGCAGATGTGCAGACCTCTGACAGTTAGGTATAACAGCCTGGTACAAGTCTAAACTGGTGGTAACCTAGGAAAAGTTATCTGTTGCAAATTCTTCTGTGCTTGTGTTATCTGCATAAAATATCCCTTGGCTGTGTTGGTTCAAAGAGGAAAAAAAAAAAAAGAAAACCCAAAAGAAAACATGAAAGGTTCTATTTAAAAGTCTAACTTTTCTCCCTTGGTCAGATTTAGCACCAGTATTGCGTGGGGACATTCTTCCTCTGAAAGCACTTTCTTGTGGGGTGTTTTCCCAGTGACATTTATACTACAGCAATGTCAGTGACAGCACTAGAAACATTATGTTTTGCCTAACAAATACATGTAAGCTACAGAAGCTGAAAATCCCTTATAGTTCTGGGTCTACTTTCCATATATCTTACACATATATGTATATATATATTTCCATATATATATACATAGAAGTATGCAATGTATATTTATGTATTTATATATTAAAAAGTCATTATGAGTTGTTCACTAAACATGCCCTTGTGCTTAACATGAGGAATTTGGGTGGGACCACTTCACTACACTGAATGGAAAAATGTAAAGAGCTTGATAGTTTAAGGGCTGTGTGTTAAAAAAGGGCTATAAACTTAAACATAGTGATTTTTCTATGATACATCGTGTTTTGGATTGTTTCTTCTAGAAAGGGTGCATTTTGTTAGTATGTCACACATTTATTCATGTGTAACAAACATGTGGTTGGATAAACATACTGATTATGTTGGATTTACAGGAAGTATTTTTATCTCCAAATCTGCTCTAATGCATAAAGAAACTGTACTTTCTGCTTCACTCCACAGTCTGGCTGGTGTGACCAAACTAAGAAAAAAAAAATTGTTGTACTCAAGCAGCAGCCTTTCAATTTTGCAATCTAAGAGTCATTATTTCCTGTTGTATTAGATCATTCGCCTTTTGGAATGTTCAGAATTAGTGAGGCAACTATTCTCCAACATAACATATTTCTATATTTTTCTTTCCTTGAAAGAATTATGCTCTATGAAAAGTCTCAATGAAATCTCAAAGCAAGACAATAGAATTAAGATAAATGTGCTTCCTGAAGTTTAAAGAGGTAATATCCACGAAAAAAAAAAAGCCCAATAAATGAGGCTATATTTCCCACTCCCCCTCCAAAATAGTGTCAAAATGCCCAATACTTGCCCTTTCAGAGAAAACGGCTCAATTCCATTAACAAGGAAACATCCGAATTCACAAATATACACAGTGGGTAATGTGTTAATAGCACCATTATCAGCTGATAACATGGTGCAGTTAATGTATCTCAGCATGAGTTGACTTTACCACAAGCCATTGTTTCCTTTTAAAACAGCACGAGGTCTTGTGAAAAATCTCTCAATATCTCACTATGGGGACTTAATAAACATTAGTCACCGTGGTGCACGGAAACAGGGAGAAAAAAGGTACTTTAAATATCTTCTGTTCCATGCTGTTCTATTCAACCTTGTTTAATTAATTAGTTCCTTTAAGCACTGTATCTGTTCCTGGGCTCGCTGACTCTGACATTACTATGCTGGACATTTTTAAAAAAAAAAAAACCCTGAAAACTCACCTCAGCAAATATCAGAACTCATTGAGTGATACAAGGTTGTACTTCACAAATATCTTATAAAACCAGCAAATATGACCATCTCCTTTGCATTTTAGTGCTGAGATATCAGGAAGAACTGATGAGCAGAGAAAACCCTTTTGGTAGACCTCCACAGAGTCTTTATTCTGGGTTTCTACATCCAAGTCATCCCTGCATCGTATTCTATGTTTCCTTGAATTGTATTTAAGTTAATACTTAGGGTTATGCTTGCAATTTACAGATTCATGGATTTGACAGAGTTGGAAGGGACCTCTAGAGATCATCTAGTCCAACTCCCCGTCTAAGCATGAGCTTAGTCTGAAGAGCCCATGAAGAGCCTCTTTAGTCCTGAGCACATCACTCAGGACTGCATCCAGGTGGGTCTTGAAAATCTCCAGAGAAGGGGACTCCACAACCTCTCTCGCAGCCTGTTCCAGGGCTCTGGCACCCTCACTGGAAAGAAGTTTTTCCTCATATTTGAGTGTAACTTCCCATGTTCCAGGTTATGCCTGTTGCCCCTCGTCCTATCGCTGGAAACCACTGAAAAGAGTCCGACTCCATCATCCTTCAGCCCACCCTTCAGGAATTTGTAAACACAGATAAGATCTCCCCTCAGTCTTTTATTCGTGAGGCTAAAAAGCCCCAGCTCTCTCAGCCTTTCTTTGTAAGGGAGGTGCTCTTATCCCTTAATCATCTTAGTTGCCCTACATTGGACTCTCTCCAGTAGTTCCCTGTCCCTCTTGAACTGGGGAGCCCAGAACTGGATGCAGTATTCCAGTTGCGGCCTCACCAGTGCAGAGTAGATGGAGAGAATGACCTCCCTCGACCTGCTGGCCACACTTCTCCCTATGCAGCCCAGGATTTCATTGGCCCTCTTGGCCACAAGGGCACATTGCTGGCTCATGGAGAGCCTGCCATCCACGAGGACTCCCAGATCCTTTTCCTCAGAAGTGCTTTCTAGAAGATCCACCCCTAACCTATATTGGTGCCTGGGGTTCTTCCTCCCCAGACGCAGGACCTTACATTTGCTCTTGTTGAACCCCATTAGGTTCTTCTCTGCCCAGTTCTCCAGCCTGTCCAGGTCATGCTGGATGTGTTGGCCAGCCTTCCCAGCTTGGTATCATCAGCAAACTTGCTGAGGATACACTCTGTCCCCTCATCCAGATCATTGATTAATATGTTGTACAGGACTATGAATATGGAATATGTTGAACATTTAGGAGTATTTTAAGACAAAAAAACTTATTCCTTCTTAATAAATAAATCCAAACAAGCTATTAGGCTATTAGGTAAATTGAGTTTCCATCATTTGACAGAATTGGAAAGCAAGTGGAACTTCCAGTTACATATTAAAAGTGATTTAAGTGTTCTAAAATACAATTAAGGTTTGTTGCATAATCCATTAGGCAGTTGTTTTCACTGAAAAATAAGACTATATTTGTGAAAATACTGGTAGCTGCCCAGTTTCATGTTTTCGTCACATAATTTATTAGTAGCATAATGCCCCAAAAGCCTGTACTTGGTCTTGTTGAACCTCAGAAATTTTGCACAGGCTCACTTCTTCAGCTTGTCCAGGTCCCTCTGGATGGCATCCCACCCCTCAGGCATGTTGACCACACCACTCAGCTTGGTGTCATCTGCAAACTTGCAGAGGGTGCACTTGATCGTACTGTCTATGTCATTGAGGAAGATATTGAACGGTAGTGTTCCCAATATGGACCCCTGAGGGATGCCACTTGTCACCGATATCAATCTGGACATTGCACTGTTGACTGCTACCCTCTGGATGTGACCATCAAACCAATTCCTCATCCATCAAACATCCTCAAATCCATATCTCTCCAACCTAGAGAGGAGGATGTTGTGGAGGATTATGTCAAAGGTCTTACAGAAGTCCAGACAGATGACATCTGTAGCTCTTCCCTTGTCTACTGATATAGTCACTCCATCACAGAAGGCCACTATGTACCATATTTCTTAATACATGCAAGAGGCCATACAAAGATTCTGAAATAAATCTACTGATGTATATCTATGCTAGCTGAATATTCAGTCTTGTCCTTTATCATCCTCAAGCCATCTTCTCTTGCTTATTTCCCGTCTTATGAATTTGAGAGCTATTTTTACAGTTCATCTACCAAATAGGAAGAAAGAATTTTCCTAAGGAGGTGATACGCCTTTGTCTTTTTTCAATAATTGGAAATAGATTATTCTGTAAAGAATGAATTACCTTACACTATTCTGCAGAAAAAAAAAAAAAGAAAAAGAAAAAGAAAAAAGTGAGAGCCTTTTAAAAAAAAATTACATCATAAAAGTGAAAACTTTTCAGATTTTGAGCTTCTGTGAGATCAATTAATTGTCCTAACGTGAATCTTCTCATGGCTGAAAGGAGGCAAAGTTCAAGATGTTTTATAAGGTTGCTTGCTTTAAGTAAGAACTGAAAACACTAAGTACATTCCTCTGTCTTAAAGGAATTTTCTAATGGGTTAAAATTACGTGATAGCTAGAGGATATTTATTAGCTTTAGAAGAAAAGTTATATTTGTAAGAAAATGCCATCTAGAAATTGGAACCATATTGGAGCTCATAGTAGTTTCAAGGACAAGACTCATTTGTAAAGCTGCAATATAAGATGAGGGAAATAGAAAATAAATGAACCCTAAAAGGCAGACTGTGATGCCTACAGTAAAATTTAGGTAGATTTTTTGATTGGGACTTGAGAGGAGCCAACAGTTAACATAATCTCTGCCCACTACTTGGACTTCTAAAAGACTAAATATCTAAGTTACCTCGAATTAAAATGCCTGCTCTCAAAAGCCACATTGCTTTCACAGGACTAAATTGAACATTTCATCAACAACCTCATGCATTCAGCATTTAATTTGGGTTCACAAGCTGTGTCCCCTATGTTATGCCAACTTCATAGGTAAGGCTCCAATGACTACTCAGTCTGAGCACGTTCTGGCGAAACTAAGAATATCAACAGCACCTGCATTCCAAAAAGAATCTTACTGGTATTGGCTCGTTTAATAAAGCTATTTTTCACAACTAGAAGTTTTTGTAAGCCACAGCCTCCATACGGAGTAGGTCTACATGTCCAGCTGGAGTCAGCTGTACCTACCTGCCACCTCAGTAGGCCAGACGTTAGCCAGAAACCCTCTGGCTGGGTTGACATAACCCAGAGACTATATTTGTATATCCTGATGAATTAGAAGATGACATTAATGTTTACAAACATGATCTGTCCTTGCTAAGACACAGAAGAGGAAGCTGAGCTGTATGACACTGTGCTGCTGTTTCAGGGTAGTAGCTTAGGTGGTCACTGGCAATAATTCTCACTAAATCTACATCTTGTGGACAAAAGAATAATCATACTATACTAGCAAACTTGCCAACATTTTTACTGAACCTGAGAACGTGAGGAGCTTGATCCCTGCATCTTTTTCAAAAGTAGAAAATTCACATTTGATCATTGAACTTTGTATGTGGGTTTGTTTTTTTTTGTCGTTGCAAACTATACATTATTTTCAAGATTTTGTCTTGAATTTAAAGAAAAAAAGGCGTTCAAACAAAGGAAAATTTTTAAATTAATCTTTCATTCATTCTACCATAGTTTAAAACATTGAAAATAAAGCAGAAAAGAAAACCAAGCTAATTTTGAATGGTGAGAGCAATAAAAAGTATGACTTCAGGTATTTTGTCACCTAGACAGTTCTTCAGTCAGATCCTCTTCCTTCTCTTCCCCAAGTGTCCCCCCCTTTTCTGCTATATTCATGCTAGGCAAGAAACGGCAACATCGGTGCCAGTCTGAGGCCAAACACAAGCTAATCAGGTGATGAGAAAATGTGAGTTTTTGGAGGGATAGCTGATACTAAAAAAAGTGTGCAAACAGGTTTCTGCCCTTTCCCTTTCAGAGGATGCCTAACTTGAGTCTCTGGTCTATATGTAAGTGGAAATTTTCTTGCACCTTTTCTTGTAATTTTATTTAGAATTAGTTGAAAGTAACCAATGGGTCCAGAAAGTTGCTAGAAACAGACAGCCAGACAGATTGAGTAAAATACTTTTCTTTAGTAAACAGGCTAAGAAAATGCCTTCAGCTTTGCACAGGGTGTCACATCCCTGTGAAGCTGGGAATGATTTTTACAGGTGATATGCATAAGAATAACAATTTTTTGAGCATATAGAAAAACTATGAAAGATGTTTAAGCATATTGGCAGCAGCAGGTGACATTACAATAAAGATTAAAGCCATATCTGGATTTACAAAAAAAAGTGAATTATGAAATACTTTTCACTGCTGTCATTATTGTTGTTTTGAAATGCAAATATATCATGCTTCATTACATAGCATTAGGATTTTATTCAGCTGGAAAGAATAAGATGTTTGAATTACTATAGTAGGTTTAATCATTTACCGTTGTGATATGGCTGTATTAGGTTAATATTTAATACAAGCTTCCAGAAAAATAGAAGCTCTAAACAGAATAAATTTCATTTGCCACCAGTGAAAGGAGTAACTTACCAGAAAATACAACTTTTGGAGGATCTACAAATTCAAAATTGCTCTACTTCTCAACCACACTATAAACTACTTTTTTAATTTCAGTCACTGTTCTAAAATTTTTCCCATTCTATTTTACCATGGCTTCATGTCTTATGTTACTGTTATTCCTTAAAACAATCATGATATTGCATTGAATATGTTTTTCCTCATTTGACAGTTTTTGACAGCAAACTTAGGGGTTGCCCAAAGTCCATGAAAGCAGTGCTACAGACTTTGTTTGGATTTTGGTTTAGCTCTGTTATATTAATAAAAATATAGTAAAAAAATCAAAATGCTTGGCTACTATGCATATTTACAAGCTACTATGTAAATTTACATTCAAAATCTTATAAAAGAAGTCGATTGTTAAAGTCAGTAATGCTGTTATTATTACTGAAATAGCATTTCACAACACACCCACACATATATGTAGCATATCTAATGAGTCTGTTATACAACTTCTATCTATGCCTTCTCACAAAAAGTTGCAGTTTTTCATGTCATACCTTCTGATTACATTGTTTACTAATCTCTCTTCTGTATATGCTTGATGTACTTTCTGATACATCTCAAGTTTACCTTACACACTGCACTGCTTGGGGTAGCAAACTGGCATTATATTTTGTTTGAAGTGTCATATATAAAGTAGTTCAAAATTAATATGACCAACCCTATGAAAAAAAAAACTATGCTAAAGGTGATGAAAGCAGTGGGATGTCCTTGGTTTCAAACTCTCTGTATAGTCTCAGCCCTTCCAAAAAATCCCTCCAATTGTCTTTTATGTGATGTCTCTTAGAAAAAAACCCAGCCTCAAGGCTTAGAGTCTGATATTAAAATTGCTGTGCCTGAAAAATATAATCATCAGGTGATGCTGACGAACCACATGTAAACTAACAGCAGATTAACCAAAATAATTCAGGGAATACCTGTCAATAAAAGATGACTATGAAATAGAGCTGTTGATAGTAACATTTTACCAGGATAATTACTAAGCCTAACATGCTTCAAAGATTTTCATCAGCAGCCTGGATAACCAAAAACTTATCTACAGAAAAGCATATTGGTAATTTATGAGAAAATGGTAACTACAGCAGTCATATGAAACAAGACTGGTTCTTGGATAAGCTAGGTTTGTTAAAGCAAATACAGTTATATGTCCAAAAGCAGGGAAGTCAGGCTGTGTTTTCAGAATGGATGACTACAAACAATCTAGGGATGACAATAGGAAAACTGATTCATAACTTCTTTTTTGCACTGCTGTATGAAAAGAAAAGGTGATTTGGTGGTTCAACATATAGATAGGAAAGAAGAAAATTCAATAAAAGCATCCAGCTTCGTATATGTCCCCATGAGACCGAGTGGACTACTGAATAGAGTTCTAGTGTTGACATTTTCAAGAGATGAGAAAAATTGGAACTAACGGGGAAAAAATGAGAGAAGTAACTGAAGACCAAATAATGTCATGTAGTGAAGATTCAGGGTGTAGTTCTAGGGCACTTCATGCTAATCTAAGACTGAGCTGCTGCAGTTCTGTCTTTCCATTTGCCCCTGTTCTTGTTATTGCCCTTGGTTTCTGCCGCCAGCAACATTCCCGTGAGCGGGCACTACCCTGACCCGGGATACTGCTCAGTTTAAAAGTAATCATTTCTTTTATGGTGGGTTGTTTCTCAGCTCACCTCCCTGCCTTGGCTCCCTGAAGGAGGTACGAGAGGAGCAGGAGCACACAGCTGAAGAACACAGAAGCCCAGATTTAAATTGACGTGGTCAGCATTAAGTTATGTTAAGGAACTCAAAGACTGTGTTTCAATCTTCTTAAAGATTATATCTCAATCTGTTTTCTTTTGATTCAAATGTCTGATTTTTTGGGGGGGTGTTTTTTTTTCCTTTACCATGAAACATCAGGAATTACCTTTTCTTATTTAATTAAAAAAAATTGCTTCTCTTTCTTCCTTCTCAATGAAACAAAAGTCTTTCTCACTGTAATTCTGATACAAACCTTCCTCAAACCTTCAACCAGCCAGAAGAACACATGATGCCTCTGGCCAGGCATGTTTGAGAAAGCCTGGCAGCACCTGGGGGCAGGAGATACAAAAAGGAGATACTTGAGAGAAGACACAGGAGGACAAATACAAGGAAACATGTGAGGGGGTATGTGAAAACATGCCTTTGGAGAGAAGGGTGGAGGAACATAAAAGATGAAACTTGGGACATGGCTGGAGATAATCTTTTGGAAGGAGTCACTTTGGGGGTGTTGGTCAACTGCCGGCTGAATATGAGCCAGCAGTGTGCCCAGGTGGCCAAGAAGGCCAACAGCAGCCTGGCTTGTATCATAAACAGTGTGGCCAGCAGGACTAGAGAAGTGATCATCTCCCTACACTCAGCACTGGTGAGGCCTCACCTTGATTAGTGTCCAGTTTTGGGTCCCTTACTACAAGAAAGACATTGAGGTGCTGGAGGGTGTCCAGAGAAGGGCAACAAAGCTGGTAAGGGGTCTAGAGATCAACCATTATGAGGAGCAGCTGAGGGAGCTGGGATTGTTTAGCCTGGAGAAAAGGAAGCTGGTGAGGGGTCTGGAGATCAACCATTATGAGGAGCAGCTGAGGGAGCTGGGGTTGTTTAGCCTGGAGAAAAGGAAGCTGAGGTGAGACCTTATCCCTTTCTACAACTACAGGAGGCTGTAGAGAGCTGAGAATAGGTCTCTTCTCCCAAGTCACAGGTGACAGGACAAGAGGAAATGGCTTCAAGTTATGCCAGGGGAGGTTCAGATTGGATATTAGGAAAAATTTTTACACTGAAAGGGTTATTAAGCATTGGAAAAGGCTGCCCAGGGAAGTGGTTGAGCCACTATCCCTGGATGTATTTAAAGATGGGTAGATGTGGTGCTTAGAGATATGTTTTAGTGATGGTTGTCACTATTGTCAGTGCTAGGTTGATGGTTGGACTTGATGATCTGAAAGGCTCTTTCCAACCTAGACAGTTCTATGATACTATGACTTCTGATGCAGGAGGGGTGCTGCTGAGGGTCTGTTGGCCATAGAGGACCCACTTTGGAGCAAGAACATTCCCATGATGGCCCACAGGCAACCCATGCTGGAGCAGGGAAGCAATAAGAAGAGAAGGTCAACAGAAAGAAACCACTGCATGTTGACTCCTGCCTCCTGCATCTCTGATTGCCTCAGCAAAAGGTTTGAGAAGAACCAACTGTATTGTGTGGTGAGAAAAAAGGAGAAAATGAAGCAAGAAAGGGAGGAAGATGAGCCTAGGAAATGGGTAAGTAGTTTTTCTGAGGTATTTAATTGTTTATAAACTCTTTTTCAATACCAGAATTTGAAATTAAAAGTTTGGTTATTGGTAATAAATTGAGTGAAATTTCCCATGTTGAGGCTGTTTTGCATCTGACAATAATCACTTGAAAAACAGCTGGAATCACAAGTATATTTCTTCACAGTAGTGTAGTATCATAATGTTTTCTTAGGAGTTTCATAAAACTGTAAAAATTTAATTAACATCTCTTTTTACTTTCTGAAATAGGTATTTGTTGGTTTTGTTATTGTGATCATAAATATTCCTTTTAGATGAGAAAAATTAAATTCTATTTCGCTTAGCATAACCAAAGCCTAAAATAGTGGGAATCTTTGGAAAACCCCAAACCTTCAGAAAAACTGCATAGTAATTTTAACACGTGGAGGTACCATTCTAATTCTATTTAAATGGCTTTGCTTCGTTTTGTCTGTCTGCTTAATAAATCACTTGCCACAAGGCAGCAAAGTTTCCATTTTCTATGATATATTCACCCATGTATCTTACCCATGAATAAAACAAATTATTATCTTAATTAAGAAAATGTTACTTTTTCTTATCCTGTTACCAGCTGCAGAGCAGGATTATGATAGTCAGAGGTTATTTGTGGTAGGAATGGAGCGCAAAAAATACCACGTACGAGTGTAAATCATACCCTGAAACAGGGGTTTGAACCTCAGATTACATTGCAATTGAAAATATGGATTTTGCAATAATATTATTCATACAACATTATTTGAGATTATATTACTGTCTACAAGGTATCTGAAAAAGTAAAGAGACATCCTTGCCAGACACTACTAGGTTTGAAAAGAATTTTTTTTTTTGAGTAGCTAAGGGACCTTTTCAGAGGGAAAACGAATAAATGTGCCTCACAATTAAGGCATCACAATATTAATTATGGAAGAGCTATTACTGTGGATTAACCTGTAGGAAAAGAGGAAATTGGAATTAAATCTTAACTTTTATAAGTATATTTTAATAGGACCTTGTGGTAAACAACTAGGAAACAGCGACAAATGGATCCATCCGAAAAACAGGATTAACCTATAAAATACATTTCAAAACATCAGACAAGTAATTATAATAGACTATTATACTGGAATAATTACCGAATAAGTATAAAATGTAATTCCATAAAATGGATGTCAGAGCATTTCTGTTAACAATAAAATATAAAGAAAGGAATAGAAAGAGATGAATTGGTCATCAGATTGAACAAAAGCCAAAAAAAGAAATTATATCAGAACATTCCAGTTTCACAGCTTGGCCATGTTTGTTTGCATTAAACAATTTACTGGTATCCCTGGTATAGAAAGAATATGGCAGAGTTAGAATAAGCACACAGAGGGGCAAACATGACATCTAAACAAAGGAATAGATCAGCTTTTGTGCAGGGTATGATTACATAGAATTGGTCGAAGAAGACCAGAAAAGACAATCCAGAAGGAAGAAAAGGCCCGTAAACCCGGGAGTTGTGCAAAGAAGGATAAGAAATTACTATTAATCATCTCCTTTAACACAAGAAAAGGAAGGTCACAATTAAACAAACTATAGCTTCCAAAAGAAAAGGGAGTTATGCAACGTAAAGTTAAGCTGTAAAAGTCCTTCTCATAGGATGTTAAAAACACAGATGAGTTGAAAATTGGGTTTAGACAAAACAAATATCTCTCACTAAATTTATTATAATTTTTGCCATTTAACAAAGACCCTGTTTCTGATTCAGAAGTTCCTGAAATATTCTTTACTGGAGACAGGGAAAATATGTTGAGGAATTATTGTTAGAAACGTAGGCTGTCTATTCTTTTTTTTTTTTTTCCTGAGCATCCATAGTATCCATCATCAACAGGCTTCTGATTTAATTAGGCAGCTTTGGGTTTGTTCCAGTACATTAGTTCGTTTGCTTTACATAAAAATATCTTTTTTACAAATCTTTGCACACCTTATGATAGAGATTGCTTTTACATCACAGTTCATTATACTTTTCTGAATCGGAGTTTTCCTCAAAATTTTAATAACATTTGAAAATGCTATTAAATAGCACTTTAATAGCATTTTAATAGCATATGAAAGCACAACAGTCTACAGTTCATAGAATAGAATAGAATAATTTCAGTTGGAAGGGACCTACAATGATCCAACTGCCTGAACATGTTGTATAGGAAACCCTTAATAGAACACAGGTAAATGAGTTGGCTTAATATACCTCTATCTGTTAAAACAATAATTTCTGTGAGTTTGTAGGCAATTTTTCTTTTTATGGAGAGACAAAGAGCAGAACTCCAGACAACTCTCTTTTTCCATAATCATAGAAAACCACTTATTTAGGTATATTCCCTTCAGACCCCCACGGAGATGTCCTCTCTCTCTAGCGTGAAGTAAGGAAACTTAAAAAACTCCTTTATCCTACCCAGGAAGCAATTTTTTTATTTTCAGTAATTGTTTGCTTTCTTTTTTTTTTTTTTAATATACAATTGCTTGCTTATGCAAAAATAATCTATTGTATGTATTAACATTCATGGAGAACAAAATACATGGTTATTATCAGTAGACAAGTTAATTATTTTGCTTTTTACCTCCAGGGATCTAGAGGTAAACTGTTTTTGTGCAGGGTGATGCCATGTGAAATGTTATGACCCAGAAATACTTCACTGAGAGCACTTCCCTGCCTTTGAAGTACCTTTTTACAGTTCCTGTTTAGACAACACTTCAAAATAAAAACTACCTCGTGACCCCTGGTATTAAGACGAATTTCTTCTTATGCGCTTGTGTTTCGTTCTGTTAATTGTTTTCAGCTAACACAAGTGAGATCTACTTACTCTAGTGCTCCCCCAAATAAATTGACTCCACGTAAAGAGAAAACTTTATGATGAAAGGTCTGGTAAATTTGTGTAGAATCACAAAGCTCAGCAGAAACTATTCACTAAATTTGCAGAAAGAAAAAAAGTGTTTGGACAGAAACAAGATTCTGAAGTAGAAACTTCCCAGTGCATATAGAGAAACAAGCCCCCAGGAACAAACAAGCAGGCTCCAAAACTTCCAACCATGATATTTAATAAACCTGTTAAAGCCACTTGTTACTTTAGGCAGCCGGTTACGTGGAGTAGGATTGCATACCATGACGGGATGACACGTTTCACACTACCTAAAATATCCTTATCCACATAATAACGGGATTGAGACATGGAGCACTTTCACCCCTTTCCGAGGCCCTTATTTATCAGAGTTGTTCAGCTTTACGGGCTGAGAAGTGGTGTGGTCTAAGATAGTGTCACTATAATTCTGATTTTTGGAACGACCTTACTATTTCTTGCAGTCACTCCTTCTCCTCAGAGACAGGGGTTCAGTCTTATCTGGCGTGCCGTGCCAGCTGAAGGGTAGACTGATAAACTTCAGGTAGGACTATTTATCTTATAAAACAGCGCTGCCACAGGACTATCCTGGAGCTTAATAAGACCTTTTTGTTCCTCGTTTATCCCAGAGTTGCTACCGTATCCTCTTTCACACATTATTTATTAGATTCACAAAATTAGTATTATTTTTTTTTTACTTTCCTTTTGCATGGTGGACTCTCCATTCTCCTAAACACCTTATTACTTTTCACAGCACTCTGTATCTAATTTGAGTTTGCTTGTTTTAAGCATGTAGGAGTAGACCTCTGGAGTAGACCTCCAAACCCCTCTTCGTTTTACCTTCTCATCTGAGCAGCTCCAGCTGCTTCAAGTATTTCTTGGTATTCAGAGCAAGAACTGGCAATTGTGTATTTTCTGTATTTCTTCTGCATGTGCTGGGCTGGAAAGGAAATACAGGGGAACTGTAAAAGCCATTAACTGTATTAAACCATTAAGAAAGTTAACACATATTCGATATTAAAACAGTTTTTATTTATTACCTCTATTTTGTTTAGGGAAAAAATAATAATTCTGGTCTTCTGGAGTGATTCACTACATACAGTTTGCAGACCAAACGTCCAACCAGCAAAAATTATAAGAGGAAAAAAAATGCAGTGCTACCTATGCCTCTGCAACTGTTTAAAGAATAAAATGGACAAATGTGAAGTATAGGTAGGGTTGCATTTCTATGAAAGAATGTGTTGGTAGATGATAACTTTATACAGATACTTAAAGTGTAAAGATGTGTTTTTCCACATAATGTCATGTAGTAAAGGAGCAACTGGCTTTATGATACTGTTCAAGTATTGTGTATAGAATTTGCCTAATTAAATTTTACTAAAGCTTCAATTTACCAAGTCTTGCTATTATAAATTATGCTGCCCATACTTTAATTTCATTTTAGCTGGCGGCCCATTTATTTGACCCATAGCTGCTGACAGTTCCTGCATTTCTACTTGTATTTCTGCAGTCACACTGTCTGTATCTTGCTTTGCAAGATGCTTTGTGGTATCTTTGACAATGTTCTTGGCAGCTGTAGCTGCCCATGCGATGGGCATAGCATGTTCTGAAGGGCTGATTGACTTATATTTGTATTTGGGTCTAAACAACGGAGAAGCCAGTCGCTTATTCAGAGAAGAGGACTTGTGTTTTATATTTCAGAATGTCTAAAGAAACATAATGTGAATGTCTTACGAATGAAACAATCATGTTTTATTTTTACCGACTCACTGATTTTATATACTAAATACTGTTTTTTAAAATCTATAATATGTCGCTATCTTAAGGATGAACAAATTAAAAAGATAAAATTACCGGTTACACTTTCATTTTTCTCATGGGCTTGCAACACAAAGGGCACTTTTGGATCTAACAGAGTCTTTTGATGTGAATTTTTCCTTAGATTACTTCCACCTTGGGTTTTTTTTTTTTTTCATCCTTTGCAGTGAATATGTTAATAGAATTTACTGAATACAGCTCTTTTCATAAGTTTCTGCCTTTTTTCTTTTACTGTAAGCTGTAAATCAATAGTAACTGATTCCTGGGGCCAAATATGTTGACAGCAGCTTAATCAACTTGTGTTCATGCTACTTTCAATGTCATCTCTAGCCACAAGGCAGTAAATTCTTTCAGAGCATTTTTTCTTTGAACCTTTCTGCTGTATTTTCTCTTTGTTTGTTTTGGAACATATTTCTGGCCCTTTCCCTCAAGAAGTGCTTTTAGTCAGCAGTTTTAGAGAGTGCCTCTTCCCTCTCAGCCCTCTTTGTCTACTTGTATTTCCTTTATAGTTTCCCTCCTAAGAATTTGTAGAAGTTCTCTTTGGCAAGATTATTGTGCTTGATCTTGATCGAGATTTTATGCTTGTAATAACTGTATTGTTGAGGCAATGTGCTTCCTATCTCTGCTATATATTCTTGGGTCAGATATCTGACTAAATTACACCCACAATTTCTCAAAAATACTAAACTAAGCCAAAATTTTGAAAAGACCTCAATTGGAAATGTAATCTTGGAGGTGAAGTAATAAAAGGAGAGAAGTAAATAAACAGGAATACTCAGCATTTACAAAGATCAAGGAAACATCTGTATGTCTCTCCATTTGTTAAGTTATATCGCTGCTGTTAATTAATAGTCTAGCCATATGATGTGTATCACTAGGTCATCAACAGCATCTTAAATTCAAAGCTTAACTGTAACACGTTCATGAGCACAAATACTAAAAAAAAGTATTTCCTAAGCATAAAAATGTTAATCATTCCTGTGGAAAACTGGGTGTAGGAAGGAAAAAGACCCATCAGTTCCTCTGCAGAAAGTAACAGCATTATCTTAAATCTATGAGAATAATATTAATTGCAGAACAGGAAAGTGACATATTTAGAGCTGTTTCATAAAGCATTGGATCTATCCCTGCCAGCTGAAAGTCAGCCTTGCAGTCATTTTCTGAGGAATAGTCCCTAAAACTGACCACAAAAATACATTTTATTTCTCTGGCAATTCAACAACAGTGGCTGTCTTAGAAAGGAACTTGTAAGCAGGAGCCATTCATACATCAAGAAGTAAAGTTTAACTGGGATATTATTGGTAAGAAAAATCCAGAATCTGTGGGTTGATGTCATCTTGTTTCTTTTTTAGAACAAAACTAAAAGCTCTGTCACAGGCGGGACAAAGTAAACAACCTGTAGGGGATGTGGATACTGGGTTAGTTTCAGAATTTACAAGATTAGACCCTTTACTCAGCTGTTGCCCTTCCTAAAGGGGATGTAGATCTATATTCCCTAGCTCTAGCTTTGCCTCCCCCAAGGAGGGAGATTGCTATTGGTCAGACAGAAAATCATCTTGGCCAAGACCTTCTTTCCAGGGCTTTAAGACTAGTTTTCTCCATCTAAACTGAATATGTGCAGAACATATGACCAGTCTTCTAATAGATATCTTTGTCTCATTTTTTATTATTTTGAGGATTCAGGACTTTTTGTTTAGCCAAGGTGTCACTGAAAATTTAGAGCCAGCCCATACCAGATGGAGCCAGCAAATAGAGAGATCAAATTTGAGAGATCAAAATCAAGAGCAAGCACACTTGAGAGATCAAAAGTTCCATCCTGAACATTTATACACACAATTATCTGGTGCCTATCAGTGTTCACAATTTAAAGCTTTTTTTTTTTTTGCCTACCACAGCCCCCAAGCATTGTGTTCATTTTGAATATGAGATTACTGCACTTATTAAAGCCACCTAACATTTGGACAAAGATACAATTTTAGGATTTGATTTAGCGTGTCAAAAATTAAGAATTTAGTTTAAACTGGCAACCTACATCCTTATATACAATCACAGCATGTAACATAAGTCATCCTAAAATAGAAGCTGAAAGCAATCAAGATGAACTAGTAGATCAGGAATCAAGACCTTCTCCTGAAGTGTGCCCTTTGTCCAGTTCAGTCTATTTATTTAAATCTGTTTCTCCCACATCTAAAGCGAGTGCAGGAGCCATGTGCTCTCTGCCAGTGTCTCCTGAAGATTGCTTTAAAGTTCTTTTTCCGACTAGATTTCCATTTCAATGCACTGAGAAAGCAAACATTTCTCAAGATTTATTTTTTAAAATATAGGTCTCCTGACTATGGGCTAGAAAAGACTGCTGTAATACATCGTGTTTCTATATATTGTCACACAGGTGTTGTATTTGGGAAGACATGAAAGACTTGTGTGTAAACAAAATAATATGCAAACAAAACCACATTATCTTCTTAAGGGAAAGTCAAACCCATTTTGCTCAAGGAGGAAGTCTGAGGTTAAGGCTGTTGCCTATTGTTTCTGAAAGGTTTTTATTTTTTATATTAAGCCATTTAAAATTACTGTTTTAATGTCCTTCCACTGCACAGGAATATTTGAAAAAGTAGTTTTAATGGTATCAATCTAGCAAATTTGCTAATGCAAAGGTATAAAGATGGAAAAATTGAATGTATATTGGTAAGTTTTAATAAGGAGCAACAACAACTTCATTGATGTATCACGAGATAGGCGGCTTTTGTTTTTTGGAGATGGTGGGAGGAGGGTTGTTTCAGTTTTGTTGATTTTTTTTTTTTTTAAGGTTGAGAAGCAAAATAATTCTGAATTTTCTGATAATATTCAAAAATTATATTTTTATAGTTGCATCACAATCATAACACTTTACAGCTCTTTTACCACAACTAGTGGTAAAAGGACTTTTTAATGACACATAACAGACTCCAAACCACATGCTACATTGTGTGACAGACTTCATGAGAACAGAATTTGGCCTCTTCAAGGATCTGCTTGAAAGAATCCCATGGGATAGGACCCTTAAGGGCAGCTGGGCCAAATTCCTGCAAGTTCAAGAGCAGTCTATTCCAGCAAATAGGAAGTCCAGCAATAACGCCAGGAGGCCTGTATGGATAAACAAGGAGTTCCTAGCAAAACCAAAACACAAAAAGGAATTATGCAGAGGGTGGAAGCAGGAAAAGGTGACCTGGGAGTAATATAGAGGCCCTGTCCAACCATGCAGAGAAGCGGTTCTGAAAGTCAGCCTGGAATTGAAAGTGGCAAGAGATGACAAAGGCAACAATAGGGCTTTTATAACTACATAATGGCAAGGGAAAACGTGGAACCACTTCTGAATGGTGCAAGGCCTATGGTGACATGGGACTTGGAAAAGGCTGAGATGCTGAATGCCTTCTTCACCTCAGTTCTTAGTAGCAAGACTGGCCTTCGGATACCTGAGGCCCCAGATACCAGGAGAAAAAGTTAAATCAAGGATGATGTACCCTTGGTGGAAGAGGATGAGGTCAGAGAATACTAAAAAACCTGGGCTCTGATGGGATGCTAGCTGTGGGAACTTTGCTGATCTCATTACAAGGCCACTCTCAATAATTGCACAACCATAGCAATTGGGAAAGTTGTACAATCAAAGCAACTGTACAGTCATAGCAGTTTCTGAGGATTGCAGGAAAGCAAATGTCCCTCTTGTCTCCTAGAAGGTTAAGAAGGACAACTAGAGAAATACACATCAATCAGAAAAGGCTGAGAGATCTGGGATTATTCAGCCTGGAGAAGAAAAGGTTTAAGGGGGATGTCACCAGTATGTACAAATGTCTGAAGAGAAGGTGTAAGGAACAGTGGTGGGTGGCTGGCTTCCAGACCTCCAACCAGCTGCTCTCTCACTCTGCCTCTTTAACAGGTCAGAAGGAGAAAATAAGATGGAAAAGACACGTGCCTGGTGTCCAGCAGAGCACATCTCCTCATTGGTTCCTCCACCAACTGTGTGAAGAAGTTACCACCAATGCTCTGTAGAAATCTCCAGGACTGTGCATGCCTGGCTGTGTAGTCTTTCCAGCAGATACAATGGGTGAGAGCCTCTCACTGCAATATTAAGCCTTTAGTTTGACTCCTCTACAGTACGTGTGATGGAATTTCCACAGTATCTGTGTAGGAGGAACCATCTGGATTATATGGTGCTCAGCTATTCTAACATTTTGTATTGATGAATATACATGCCCAACACCCTGAAGTTCTAACAAAAAAATACTGCTTGGCAGAATTTATGATAACATAATAAGGTAATAGAAATATGACCTTAATTTTTTGGTTTTGAAATAACTCATCATTACGGACTCTTGGGAACATGCAAAGTTATTTGACACAGGTCACTGCAAATAATTAGCTTTTTAAACTGTAACTTCAGTTTTATGAGGATTCATTACTGTATTTGTGTTAAATATTTGCGCAGCTCAAAAGGGTTGTCTCATGTCAGACCAGAAGAAGACCTGATGATGTCCAAAACTATCAATGCAAGCCAGAGAAGACCTGGGAATGAAAAAACCAAAGTTGTTCAGCTTCCTGTTTTGAAGTATCCCATTGACATTACAATCAACCTGAATTTGCAACCAATCGGATCTGGATCAGTTTCCTTAATGTTTTTTTTTTACCTCAAAACATGTTATTCACAGCCAGCGGGACAAGGAGAGACAATTCACTTAAGGGAAAGGAAAAAGCATGGAAAAAAAAGCTGAAAAACCTAGAAAATTTGAAAGAGAGAAGTATGAGATTTTTTTTTTTTCTAAATGAGATTTTTTTTTTTCTAATACTTCTTACTTGCTTAGTGTAAAAATGGGAGCCTAAAAGGCAGTGCATCAGAGCCGCAAGAGGTAGGTGGGTTTGTTCTGTTTGTTTGTTAGGGATCTTACTGACAATTTCTATATTAAGTGGCTTGTTTACAAACATATTTACAAAGATCTTGTGAAAATGTGATTTTTGTATAAGACTTATATTTGCACAAATTCCTAACGGATTGACGGAAGCTCATTTTGAAGTAACGTTACTGAAAATAAATTGGAAACACAGTGAGTACAAAAGCATATTTTGTGCCCAAAAATCAGTCTTAACTGATTTGTACCTACTAAACTGTTATTTAAAAACTACTGTTATAAAAGAGCCTTTTGTCTGTGTATAAGTAGAATCATTCACAAGCATGAATCTCTCCTTGATCCAGAAAACGTTTCAGGTTAATTTTCAGAACTCTTGAAATGGCTTCCTAAGTTTGTAGTTTAGTAATTATTTTTTGTTTCAGACTGACTTCAGGTGGGAAAGGGTCTACATTACGTCCTCACCTGAAACTGAACTAGAAACGTAGATAAGAGTGTATGCTTTCTCCTACACAGCTAATGCTGATGAAACTTAAGATACACACACCCAACGCAACCTGTACAAGGGTGGTGGAGTCTCCTTCTCTGGAGACATTCAAACCTGCCTGGACACATTCCTGTGCAACCTGCTCTGGGTGGCCCTCCTCTGGCAAGAGGTTTGGACTGATGATCTCCAGAGGTCCCTTCCAACCCCATATTCTTCTGTGATTCTGTGAGTTTCAGTGTCTAAATCCATGCTTTTTTTTCCTTCTGTCAATACACACAAGCTTACTAGTTAGAACTGTGGCTGCTAAAATGAACATAGTCACCTTCAACACAGGTATGGAGCTTGCTAGAGTTATTTTATCCTCCCCCAAACCCTAAACTAATACTGTGTATCTGGTAATAATTAATCTCAAATTGTTAGGTAGTCAACAAATCAACTTATAAGTTTCTGTTTTTCTTAAAGTTAAACAGATATAGTGAAAAATGTATCATTACCACCAAGAACTTCATGTTGTTGATTTGTGGCTTTTATAGTAGTAATTGTTATCTTTCTGGCTACCAAATACTAAAGCACTTGATATATCAAGAGAGAACACAGTAGTAAATATCATCTTATACAATTCTTTGAGCTATTCTGTTTTGGATCAAACATATACTATTTTGAATGAAACAATATTTAAATGTGAATAAGTATTTGTACTCTGGTCCACTTTCGCCTTTCTTTTTCAATTAATATCTATTCATCCTATATGTACTAAAAAGAAGAACTAAAGAATTGCTGTGTGAACTCTCACATCATCATTATGACTACTTAATTTCTATAATTTTTTATTATTCTTAGATAATACCAGGCTTTATCTGTTTTGTTGGTTTTTTTTATTTATTTTCTCCAACAAGCAGGTAATTTAATTATTTATCATCTCATTAACATTCTTGTTTATGTTAAATACTAAATGTGCAAAGTTATTTTTGTTGCCTGATAGAGATTTTCACATCTTTTGATCTTTTTTGTTCCCCTTTGGTCATTATCACAGGTTTATAAGGCCCCAATTATTTTTTATTCAATGCCTTAGATACAGATCCTTTATTTCAATATTTTTAGAAGATGAAAAAGGCAAGATACAAAAAAGCAAAACAACATGAGGAAAAAAAAACAACAACACTTTGAAACGTCTGATATCAGTAAGCATGTTTTATCACCAATCAAAAACACTAGTTGTAACTTTTAATGTGCAGTGATTCATATTATTTTTTAAATCTCTAAAGAAGAGGCTTTCCATAAATGTTGGTATCTTATATAAATACAATAAGTAAAATACCCCAATACTTAAAAGAATTTTAATAGTGATACTCAGTAGATTAAAAATAGTACATTTATTATTTAACTAATTTTATTATTTAATTTTTGTGACTTGTAATTACATGCAAATATTTCCATCTACCCTCTATGGCTTTTCCGCAAATGCGGCAGGTTGCCTGAAGCTATTCCAATCTTCAGTGTGAGATTTTGACATTTTTAGGATGTGCTCATCAGCCATTCAGATGCGAGGCTGCCGTGCAACACATTCTGCCCATTTCAGAAGTATTTTATGAGCACTCTCTTCTTGTGCACCTTTTTGCAGAATAAAAATCGCCAAGCTTGGTAAAGCTATGAAAGACCTGAGCTGCATCCGAAAAAGAGAACAAAGAATTATCTTTCACAGGTCAGTAAATCAACATTTATACCTACAATATCCTTCAATAAAGTAGGTATTCAATCCATGCTACTACTTGTAAGGCTGGATTTCTAAAGATTCCCTTCCATCTGGGTTGGTTTCCTTCCAGATTTCAAGTAGCTCACCACGTTACATGATCAGAGCCCAGCGGAACTGAAGCTGGTGGGGCTGGACCACCCTTCTCAGCAGAGTTTGGCTGTTAGATCAGGTGATTACACAACATATTACATATGCATCTGACAGTGTCTGATCTTGCGGGGAGGGTGCAATCCAGTGCCTTATGGTGATATTTAGAGGAAATCTATGTCAAGAATCCAAGCTGTGAAGTTAAGGATGCTAATGAAACACCATTTGCAGAAGCGAGGGGGTAAAGCTGTCCAGAAGCCTACGTTGCAGTAGCAGGATAAATCATTTCTCCTTCCACGCACCTTCTTAATAATAAAACAAAAGAATAAGTTAATATTTATGTCAAGTTCATTGTTTATGGTCAGTGGACATCGGTGAGTTACTGTGCAGAATTCAAGTGAAACACAAAAAAGTGTGACTTCAGCACTCATTCAGTGACAAATGCTGGTGCTTCCAAACATTTGTGAGCTGCTGTATCTCTGCAATGGAGCACCATGCTGAGAAAACAGCTTATGCCACAACAGCAGAATCAGGGAGTAGGCATTTCATTGGGTTAATTTACTGCGTCTCCCATTAATTAGTTTGAGGCTTAGAATTCATTAACGTGCTTCTAGAAGCTGCTGCTACACCTACAAATTTTGCCAAAGAGTAGATGTCATAGCATTTAAGCAAGCAAATTCATTTCTTAAGCAATATTCTTGATAAAGATTAGAAAATGGATATTGTAACTTATGAAGTGCCCTAATATGTGCAATGTCTTTTAAGGCCTAACAAAGATGGTTTATATTTTTATTATATTCTTTATCTACGAGTCCTTTCTCTGCCTGTATTGTATAGATCCCTCTAGCCCCTCTCTCTTTCTGCTGCCAACCCATTCTGCTGAGAAAGAAAACAGTATTCAGCAGTTCTGCCAGTTGCAAATGAACAGTGTTCAGCTCTTCTATCTCATCTCAGTTGTCAGTTAGGCAAAGCTTAGACAGAGCCTCTAAACTTTTCAAAATATCTAAAAATCTGAACAAAGGCAAGACTTTGACATACAATGCAGAGGTGTAGCATTTAATGTAAATCTACTGTGGAATGAATATTATTCAGAAACCACTCATTTGGCTAAGTTGATATACTTTTTCTTTCACAGCTTTCACTTTCTCTTCAAAATAAAGACTTGCAGATAGATGGTAATTTGTCACAATATATTTGTGTGCTAACTGTCCTTCCTGAAATAAATGGATTTATTTTTTTTTTCTCTCAGAGATAATTGTCGCTGTGGAAAAAAAAAAAACAAACATGAAAAACATTTTCTGAATATTACACTTTGAAAGCTTGGAGTAACCAACACCTACACCCTAGAGTAACTTAAAGTTACTACTATAGGCTAACATCTGTTTAAGATTTTATGTTTCTGAAATAGCTATCGCAGTTGCAAATATGTATAGTGTATGGCTTTTTATCTCTAATATCTCTAATAATGTTAATTAAAAGCAGAGTTTCTAGAGATATCAGTATCAGAGAAATTACTTGTCATTCTACCACAGCAATATGTTGTACAGACTTTATGATGAAAATAGGATAATAATGGAAAGGTTACAAGTGTCAGCAGATACAAACGTGGAATTGGTTACAGGAAAGAAATCTGAAAAAAAATAACCAAAATCCCCTTGTCCTATTGCCTGTTACCTGGGAGAAAAAAACAACACTCACATTGCCACAACCTTCTTTCAGGGAGTTGGAGAAAGCCAGAAGGTGTCCCCTCAGCCTCCTTTTCTCCAGGCTGAGCACCCCCAGCTGTGGGATCTTCTACATCATCCTGTGCCTCCCCTTTCACATCACATGCCTGTGCCCTTCTATGCTGCATTGTGTCTTCTTCAAGGCTGTTGTTGTCATATGAGAATGTGTATTACTTTATACTGCTACTACCATTAGCATGATATTTCCTTCTACACAAAAGAATGACTTTCTACTGCCATCCATAGAAAAAATTATACCACGTGATAATATAAAGCTAAATTAAAACTAAGTAATTGGTTAATAATTACCTGGTCATTAGGAAACTGATGGTATGGTCAGATATATCAAAGTCCTAAAGGCTTGTAAAAGTTGTAAAAATCCTATCACCGATTGCTAACAGTGGCAACTTCATATTTACTGGGCTGCAAGGATCCAGCCCAGTATTTTATTCAAAGACCACCTGTGGACCACCTGCTTCACAACAGGATGTACAACATCCTTTCCCAGGTTTAACCCATCATGTTGGCTTGTGGATAGTTAACTACTCAGCAGTTCTCCAACTGAGTATCTCAGAACCTTTGTCTGCTCCTCACAGGCTCAAGCTCTGCAGTAGTAAGAACTTCAACAGTTACAGGTGAGTAAGTAACTTCAGTAGCTACAGGTGAGTAATTTTTGTGCGTTGTTCACAAAAAAAAAAAAAGGATTTTACCTAGTACTTCTGGATATTGAAGGAGTTTGCAATTCACTCCCACTTCATGCTGGATTCACGTACTATGAACAGTATTTCAAAGCCTGTCAGACTCGCAGAAATAACTAGGTCCTGACCCACACTTATTGAACAGAAGTGCAGTGATTTCATAAGGCAATTTTAAGAGCAATTACTGGAGGAAAGTTCCCTGGGTCATGCCTGTTCTATAAAATCTAAAAGAAACAAATCATAAGAATTCCCTCAAATCCTCTGTGCATTTCTGGCACAATCCCATAAATTCAGCAGCTGAGCTGCTGGCTTTTTTCATGTATCACACAATTTCAACTTCTGTTTCATGTTAGCTTTACCCTCTTACTTAGCAGTCACCCATATCATCAGTGGTGTTACTCAGTAGTAGATGTGTTTCTTTACTGAAAACTAGAATGGTAAATTAACTACCCTAAAGAACCTCCAGTCAAACATATCTAGCAAGCCAAGGATCTATATTCAGATCCAAATATGCAATAAAATGTTTAGTTGTAATAATAATTTCTGGAAGTGTTCAAAGACTCTTGTCTGTGTGCAATCTTTAATTGATATTACATGAAACTGGGAACAAATGGCAATTGCTGTTGTGTGAAAACTATGTCAAGTAGGTGGGACTAACACTGCTTTAACAATTTTACTAAGTTAATATTGCTAACATAGTGTATAGGGACTGGTATTGTAATACTGATCGTTTTGCTTTTATATTACTCGTAATAGTAAAGCTACTACTGCTGGAAGTGGAAATAATGTCTTAAATTCTTCAAAAGAAAAGAGAATAAGGAAATCTAAATCCGTCTAGAATTGAGTATCTGGACTTAGTAGAGTCCAAACCATGTCAGACACCTTGATTCTGTAAAAAGTTTGAAAGAAGTCTAAGACAACTGAGAACAGAAACCCAAAGATGGATCTTAAGGAGGTGTGTTTCCAAACCAAGTTCCTCATAGAAGCAGATGACTACACAGAAGTACTTCTAAAATGCTTCCATAGTGACAGCCTTTTGTCTAATTGTATTATACAAAATACAGATTTAAACCTTTTGTATCTGCTGAAGAGTATTCCAAAACACAACTTCTACCTTTCTGGGTAACAGCCTAAAATATAAAACTTTTTTTTTTTTTTGATGGGGTAAAAGAAGGATGTTCTCCATTTTCTTCCTTGTATATCATTGCAAAGTTTTATAGGAAGAGAATCCAGATTCATATAACGAAGGAGAGAATAAATCTGTGTAACTGTATCTTCTGTTTAGGACACAGACTTATTTAAAACAATATTTTGTATAAAGCATAGACTGTATTAGGATGGAATGGGAATTAATAGGATGCTATCATTTCCATAAATAGAATGAAACTTTTCACTATCACAAAAGAATCCTTAAACACTAGTTCATATGGTGCTGTTTCATTGGCGTGCGGTGGGGACTTCTTTTTCTTCTGAATCCATTTTTCCTCTTTCAGATACAGGAAGATCATCTATATTTAACTTTAATCTGAATTTCTTTCTGAAGTCTATTCAAAAGTCCATTCTCTAAGTGGTTCAGGTAATGGGACTTGTAAGCAACACCTTGACTGTGATTTTAAAATGATTACTGAATTAATCAGTTCCAATCAGGATTGAAAAGAACCAAATGGCCTACAACAACGTAGAGTTAAGAGGGATACATACATACATTAAACTAAACTTCTTTAGGACCTTTGAAATTGCAGGGTGTAAAGACAGCTGTTTGCTAGGTTTAGATGCAACAATAAGCATAAATAGCAACCAAAAAGAGATTTTCCAATATCTCACTATATGTTCCCTTTTAGCTATTGCTGATCAACTTTATTGATAGTCTTTTTTTTCTATTTTTTTTTTCTATTTTAATATGGTAAGGCTACTTTGTTCTGTATATGAATAGTTTCAAGAAGAAATGAACTTAATCCTTGCAGCCTTTTCTACCAACAATCCAGCACCAGAATGAGTTTTCTAAAAGGCTTTATTCCAAGAATGAAAAGAACTGTAGTTTCCATGATTTCCCGGTATTTGAAATGTTCTTACTAGATGACAAATTATTTGATATATTTTTGTAGCTCATAAAGTAAAAAATAAACAAGCAAAACCAATGAGCATACTTGCAGGAAATTTTACAGGAGAACAATTTATCTATTTTCCTAAGAAAAAGCCTACCCTTTTAGTGAAGATGGTATTTTATAATAAAAGTGAAACTAGTAGCAACAAAATCGTTGAAATTTATTCATTTTTCTAAGCAACACTTTTCTAAAGGAAAACTAGGCTAAAAAACATCACAATTGGAAATTTCGTGCGAAACAATGTGTACAGTACTTATTAAATGAAGATAGTCACAGGAGGTAAACAGCTTTACAGGAATCTCTCTGGAAAATTAATCTTATTGCTAAGTGCAAAAATAAACAATAAGTTAGGCTGATGGAACAACTTGTGGAAAATACTATTTTCCTAGAACTGCAAGATAAATTAATCAAAATACCAGAAATGCTGATTTCCTTGTAGGAAAGGAAGACTAAGCTGATAAACTACTCAAAAAGTTTATTACTTATACATCACACTACTTGGATCCCCACCCCGTACTACCACTATGTTTCAAAGTATCACGGAACAAGCATTTCTTCTATATGCTGAAGAAAAAAAACCAGACCCTGATAGTGGCATTATACTAGAAATTAAAGGTGTTGCCCCAACCCTCCTAATCCTTTCTTTTACCAAATACTGCCCAGTAAAAGCATCTTCTCCACATACTTTCAAAGCATTTATCCATCCGAGGGTGCATTTTTTTTCAGCATTGTGGATGAGTTATTAAAATGACTTTATTTGCCTCCAAAATCAAGCCACACTTTATAAGTAAAAAATGTAAGAGATTGCATAATTGTTAATTGTTAAGTAGCATTTATAGTTTCTACAGGTCTAGAATGTACTATTACAGGGTATCATTGCATTGCTGTTTCATAATGGACCATGAGGAAATAAGCTACATGTCCATTTCAGACAGACAAGTTATTTTTTATCATTTTAGTTGTGTTCACAAAGCATAGTAAAGACTGGTAGAAAGATGTAGAGGTAATCGCTTAAGAAAACTGAGTTCAAAACAAAATGTTAAGTTGCTTTAAAGTGTGTTTTAAGGTCTCATGAATAAGGTATTGGCTCTAAAGAGCAAAGCAAAAAATAACAAAGCAGACAGGTAAGTGCTTGCTGATGGAAAAAAAAACGGTGTTGCCATATGAACAGATGTTTCTTTGAAAGCTTGTTGCAAGTGCAACATTTTTAGAATTTCAGTCAATGAAATTATGGAGAGAAATACAAAATTAAGAAAACAGCCTACAACTGAATTACACGTAAATAGATTTATTAAAAGCTTGGTACGTTATAAGGACAAGAACCTACAGTGAAGCCAAAGGTTTGAATCAAAGGAAATACTTTTAGGGCCAGTTTTATTTCAAGCTGTGGAGTAAACAGTTAAGAAGCTGAGGCCATAAAGAAGCCCACTTTAGCATAAACCAGTCAGAGAAACTTATTCAAAAGAGAGCAGGAAAGGTTCCTACCCAAGGATCTCTGATTTAAGATCATAGAACTCACACAATCACAGAATAGTTGAGGTTGGAAGGGGCCTCTGGAGATTGTGTGGTCCAGCTCCCCCTGCTCAAGCAGCATCACCTAAGGTCGGTTGCCCAGGAATATGTCCAGATATTTTTTCAACATCTCCAAAGACGGAGACTCCATAACGTCCTTTCCTCAGAGGAGAGATGCTCCAGTCTCTTGGTCATTTTAGTGGCTTTGTGTTAGACTCTCACGTCTTTCTTGTACTGGGGAGCCCAGACCTGGACTCAGCACTCCACATGTGTCTCACCAGCGCTGCGTAGAGGGGAAGGGTCCCCTCCCTGGACCTGCTGGCAACACTCCTCCTAATGCAGCTCAGGATACTGTCAGCCCTCCTTGTGGCAAGGGCACATTGCTGGCTCACTGTTCCAGTGGGTGAAACTCATCCATCTATTTAAACTAAATGAAACCCAGACACAGTTGGAGCAAAAGTTACCATTAGCAAACGTTTCCTGAAAATAACCCCTGAAAGCTCATATAGATTTATAATGTAGGAAGAGGGACTTACTGACTACTGAAAATATTCTAACTGAATATTTATTTAAAACTATTCAGTACTATCCTAAAGTATAACTGTGTCGTATTTCTAGCCTATACTCTTGATGTAATTTACCAGGTATTTTGACTTTTCTGTTTCCAGCTGATGATTCTTAATGTCGAGCAAACTTTTTTGAAACTAATTTCTGAGTTTGTGGCCTTGTGGTTTGTGTATTAAGTTCCATTCCATCGGAATATTAACTTCATCTCATTGATAATTCTATCTCAGTAATACCTCTTTAAGTTCTAGATGATAATTAGTACTTCCTGCTTCAAAATATGTATTTTTACAAATGTGGTTTCTTATTTGCCTCGATTATGAATCCAGTACTTCTGCTTGAATACTTGGAGTTTAAAGTTTATCCCCAGATTACATTTCCATCCCCTTCTTCACAGCAGCCAAACTAGATCATAGAATCTATTAATGAGGTAAAGTAATACTTAATGATGGTATAAATATTTTGGTTTGACTGTTCACCATGAGAGATAAATGGCCAACTAAGTTTTCATATTCAAGTGGTTCAAGATACAGGAAATTTGGAATTTTCCAACAATGTTTAAAACTTGACATGTTATCAAATATAGTTCCTTTTTTCCCTCAACTACCAATGTGGTGGTGAGAAGAGAGAGGTCAGTCACTCAGCTTTAGAGAGATTCATCCTTTCCTATGTTTCTGTGGGAAGTGGGAGGAACTACCCCTGAAAGTGTCTCTCTGCAGTTTAATTACTGAGAAAAATTAAAGTAGGATTAGTTTAATTTAGAGGCCTGTTTTGTAAACAGCTGGGATGACGTGAATCTTCTCCAGGCCAGATAAAATTTACTAGATAAAAATTTCAGTTGTCAGTTAAGATACATGTTCTCTATTTGTTGGAATTATTTGACATATAGTTATATTAGAGTTCTTTGAAACATTCATAATTTTGTGGTTTCTATGCGAGACATATCATTCAAGATGGACAGAATGAGAAAATTATAGGAGGCCAGCAGTCTTAAGAAGCAGCAAGAGTCAATTTACAGGACAGGATTTGTGCATTGTGTCTCTACTTTCCTATATCTTGAGCCTTGTTAAGTTTTATACCATTCAAAAGATTTGTTTTAAAACGTAGCAGAAGGATAAGAACAGTGATTACGTTGACAGCAGTACATGTCTGTTTTTAATGAATGAATCTTAATGAGAAACCATTTAATTTTAAGTGTCAATATTTTCCATTCGTTGAAAGTTTTGTGCTCCATGACGATGTTGAAGACTACTTTTGGTGGAGTTTGATGTTTATGCTACTTGTCTGGACTAAATCCCGCTGAAATGTTTAGGAGAATTTCTGGGGATTTTAATGGGACTTTGATTCATCCCTTTGTATCTAGTGCAACAACATACATGCTGGTAGGTATTTAAGAGTTAAAAACAGGACCATAAGCTCTGGGCAATAGCTTTCAATCCACTGCTTCATCTCAGTGTTATTACCACAGGGATTCCAGGTCAACATTGAACTGGGGCCGGTTCTCTTACCGTGATCTGAAATTCTCTTGGAAAAGGTTAATGGGGAGTAATAACTCTACCTGTGCCACACTTCCCCCCATCCATCTTTCTGTTCACATTTATACCGGGCTCATCACTGCCGCAGAAAGGGGACAATGGAAAGGCTCAGATCTCTGAATCTCTCCGACTCGGGTATTGATCGAACCTCCCGCCAGCGGAATGAAGCCCCGCACTGGTATGCAGACAGACAGCTTTACAGAAAACTCCAGGAGTTTCCAGTCGACTTTATGGGAGTGTTTAGGCCAAAAGGCTTTTGAGATACGGCCTTTCCGAAGACATTTTTGGCAGCAGCAGCCTCAAGTAATTTTTCAACAGCCTACGTGTGTGTTAGGTCTGTCTAGTCCACTGTTTTCACTGAGGACTTTAGTGAACACGAAGTTTGTTCGACAAGGAAGATTAATCAATCAACTTCCCCTCCCCTCTGATGTTACACTTGAGTTAAATTTTTCCTTTTTGCACAGAGTTGCACATTTTCTCAGTTCTCAGACTATATGTAGAACAAGACAAATTTGGTGCCAAAGATTTAATGAACTTGATTGATTCGGGAGAGGACAGAGTAGGAAATAGTATGTTTATATTTTTGACTTAATACATTGCTTATAGTTTTCCATTTGTTGAAAATGATCATTTATAAATGTTGCAATTCTGGTTTTCTGATCTTAAAAACTTCCCTTGAAAAACACTCTCTCATTTCTTTCAAAACCAGAGTGTGTACAAGTAGGGAGTACAACACAGCTTCATTACCTTGAATACTAACTCCAGTAATAGCCAATATATTTTTTTTTTTCACTTGAGAGAAAGTTTGTGCAGCTCTAAACATGATAAGTAATTTACAATATTTCTGGATGATTGATCATGACTTTTTGCTTCAGAAACCCAATGAACCGGAATAAAAATATATGAATATTCATTTCTCCAAAATCATGGTCTGTAGCTCTGTATGAGGCCTTTAAAAGCTATTACCATTTATATAGCATCATAACTGACATTTATAAAATGTTATAGAAGGCAGACAATACAAGTAAATGGTCTGACCTAGTCAGTCATGTTATACTTTTCGATCCTTATATTTTCCTTTTAATCGCATCTCAGAGACTTCAGAACACTAAGGAAATAGGTTTTCAATGCCATGTTTCATCACAATTATATATCGTACAACAATTATGTGAGTAATTGCTTCTCCAGGTACTTTCAAAACTCTTGTGTAAACTATGGGAAATGAGTGAATATAGAATATTAAATAGAATGGCAAATAATATTTCTAAGTTTCTGTTTAATAATTTGAATTCATAAAAAGATCTAATTCAAAATAAAATAACAGAGAAAGGGGACATCTTATCATCCAAAAGACAACATTCCCTTCCTCTCATACTCTGATAAAGACCTACTAACATGATTGCAAACCACCACTGCAAGCTCTAGTTAACTAGTCCTGATAAAGAATGAAACCAAATCAGGAGTAAATTTGAGTGAAACTAGGTTTCTATTGCAAGAAATGAGACAAGAAAAGACTAGCTTTTTAATTTGTTTCCTTTTTTGGAGTTGATTCTGCCTCCCGCCTCCTTTAATTCTGACAACTTCTTAAGTGTCCCTTGTGAAAAAGGACCATTTCTCTAAAGGTTTAAAAAATAAATAAAAACAAAATCTCCCCCCAAAATATCACTGCACTATACAGAGCCATTTCAATTCTGAGGATGACAAAAAGTCAATCCTGTGAACCACAGCAAAAATTCAAGAGACAAGTTGACATGGCGCTCGGAGATATGGTTTAGTGTTGGGCTGGTGTTGTTTTGTGTATGGTGTGGGGTTTTTTTTTGGTTTGCTTTTGGTTTTTTGTTTGTTTGTTTGATTGTTTGTTTCCATTGGTTGGACTAGATGATCTTAAAAGGTCCCTTCCAACCTAGGTGATTCTGTGATTCTGTGAAATAGAACACGGTTCACTGAAGCAGTAGGGCAGGAAATTCTATGTCCTGATTCTCAACACAACATATATCCTGGCTTCCAGAGGTGTGCGCTGCAGGTGCTTAAAATTAAACTCATTGTTCCTGCAGAGTTTAAATATTATCTTTTAGAAGCACACACAGCAGCAGTGCAATCTCAAATCTACTCAAAACATGAACTACAACTGGAGAATACAATGCTAGGCCTGTCTTCTGGCTGTGATATCCTGTGGACTCTTTGCCACCTGAGGCATAAAACTCTCTAAAGATCTGTAGTAGTACTTTCCTGCTACATAGGCTGAGCCAAGGATGCCAATCAGCAGCACACAAATTAAGGACATTAAAGGTGGAGCCAACTTAATCTTCTACTTTCAGGTACAGTAAGACAGCCAGCCCAGAAACAGAATCCCAAACCTTATTTTATTACAATCTAATCCTTAAACATTAGTCTCCAATAGGAAATTAACACGAAAATATTCCTGAAAGTTAATTTCATGGTCTAAATTTCCCCCCCTATACTCAACAATAACAACTTACAATAAATTTAAAATAAATTGTTATTGTAATGGAACTATTTCCCCTCCTCCAGATTGCACTGCTGGAATAATGTTAAAGTGATTTGATTATGTAAAAACATTACATGTTAGTAATATAGAAATATATAAAAATAATAAAAAAGCTTGAGAATCCCCCTGTCTAGCCTCTTACTTTAATCCCATGAAATGAAAAGCCTAAGAAAATTCAAGGTGAATTTTCATATGCTTATAATTTTATAAGCTGTGATTTAGATAAATAAAAATTGGTCTCTATTTAGCCAATGACAGACAAGGAGCTATGTCACAGTAGTTAGAGAGAATAAAGATGGAGGGATTAAATAAAAGACACACCCCCTATTTTTATAAAAACAGCACAAGAAACTAAAATGACAAAAATTTACAGTCATAGAACAAAGGTTATTAGTAAAACTTATTTTGCTTCTCTGAGTTCTCTCTGTCTGAAACATGCAATATTGCATAGATAACCCATTTAATGTCAGAATAGAAGGCAATTTCAAACTTACAATGAAAAAAAAAAAAAAAAAGGAATTTAAAAACAAGCCAGACATCAGCCTTAATCAAAAGAGGAGTAATATATATATGTACTTCCTTCCACCTCATCCAGATTTTGGAAAAAACAGTCTTAGGATCTAATTCTGATGATCCTATTCCTTTGTTATATTACTTTTGGGAAATAATTTCAAGAAGTTTTATTTAGAATTTCTCAACCTGTAAGTCAGCATTTGTCTGTAGTTTAACTATCCTATTCAGTAATTGAACTTCACCAATCTTTTCCCTTCAAGCAATCATTCAAATTATGACAAAATATATTTGTCAATGTCTGATATACATACTGAAGGCTATGTAGCAAACAAAAGCAATAGCAGCTTTACCCAGTACGTGCTGACTGGGTAACACCAACACTTCTGTTTTACAGATTCTAATTCCATGCTAAGGAATTAATTAACTCTTTCTATCAAGGTGAACTAAAAAGGGACAATAAGAAACTAATAAGTGTTTGGAAAATAAATTACTTCTTGAAAGTAACTTATCTCCTACTTCCTAAAAACTTTTGTTCAGAACAATATTAAAATATATCATAGTTTAATTACCTTAAAAAATAATTCGTATTTTTTGTCACTAGAATTTAAGTTCATAAATGGCCCACAGTATAAAACTATTCTGTCTACCGTATTTCAACATGTTTTCCTCACACAGTATTTTAGCCAAGAAATAAGGTCAGTGTATACCAACTATGTCTGCAATTTAAGTACCTGTGCCAAGAGGTGGGACATCTCCTATGAGATCAGGTTGCTCAGAGTGCCATCCAGCCTGACCTTGAACAGTCCCAGGGATGGGGCATCTACAGCCTCTCTGGGAAACCTGTTCCAGGGTTTCACCACACTCACTGTAAAAAATTTCTTCCATATATCTAGCCTAAATCTACCCTCTTTTAGATTAAAATCATTATGCCTTGTCCTATCACAACAGGCCCTGCTAAAAAGTTTGTCCCTATCTTTCCTGTAGGCCCCCTTTAAGTACTGGAAGGCAACAACACTCCCTGGAGCCTTCTCCTCTCTGTGCTGAACAATCCCAGCTCTCTCAGACCATCCTCATAGCAGAGGTCTTCCAACCCTCTGAGCATCTTCGTGGACTTCCTCTGGACCTGCCCCAACAGGTCCATGTCCTTCCTGTGCTGAGGACTCCAGATCTGGACACAGTACTCCATGTGGGGTCTCACTAGTGTGGAGTAGAGAGGCAGAATCATCTCCCTTGACCTTCTTTTGATGCAGCCATGCCTATCTCTTGCCTTCCTTAATTAGAGCTTCTCTGACCTGTTCTACTGCTCTGACAAAATATTAAAGAATTATTACAGGTTCTCTTTTCCTCATATTTTTGGATTACTGCTGTTGGCTCTGATAGGGATGGTGATCATCCGTATACGAGGCATTCTTTGAAATGCATGAAATAGCTGTCATCATCTTATTTTTGCTCACCCTGGAAATCCTACAGGCTACCAAGTATACTAACGAAGTAATTTGAGGAACTGCATCCTGCTACCGCTTCCTCCAAGTATGATAACTCAGTTAGAGAGATAATAGCAACTGCTAATAGCAACTGCTCAGTGAGCACCTCTGCTTAATGCATTTCCTCCCCTTAGGATTGTAAGCAAACAGTAAAATTATTCAATTACTTATATTTAAAAGACAATGCACAGTTCAAGCAGAATTTGCTTAAGATTCAATTTAACAAATATTTTACTGAGTTAAAATTTAAGTGATGCATTATTAAATGACCACCCAGCCACTCACTCACCCCTCTTTCTCTTCTTTTCCCTCAGCATTTATTCCTGAGCATGATGTCACCTGGAATGCAATGACAATTTGGGTCTCAGCTGCCCCAGCTACGTCCTCTCCTGGCCGCTTGTCCAACTCCATTTTACTTTACTTTGCTTGGGGGACAGGGCAGAGTAGGAAGGAGACCAAGCTTTGTGACCACTGTCCAGCGACAGGCAAAAATATTGGAATATTACCAACACTGTTTTACCCACAAATCCAAAGCACAACACCATGGGGGCTGGTATGATGAAAATTAACTTGGTCCCAGACAGACTGTGTAGAGAAGGACATGATAGACATTACTGACTCCAAGACAAAAGAATTTCCTAGCAAAGACTTAAGGGTTTGTGTTTGTTTATCAATTCCCTTCGTTCCATCATGAGCAAACCTTGGTGGACATTTGTCTCAATAAATGCATGCTTAGACTCCTAAGTTGAAGGCTTGAAAAATCCACAGGATGTAGACTGTAAAAATGTGTTTTATTAAAGTTTGGAAACAGAATGATGATTACAGACTTCTGCATCTAGAATTCCTTCATTGACTTTAGAGGAAACGTGTATGAGTATAAAGATACACTCTGCATGGACTGATGAATTGACTAGGTCTTAGGGCTGGAGGGTCTGAAGACAAAAACGGGAAAACACACATCAGGAAAAGGAACTATGAAATCTGGACCTTATGATTTTCATAAGACAAACAGGGCAATGAATTCCACTACAGCTCTCATCACAGCACAAGACATGAAGCATCATCAGCTCTAAAACGTGTTCTTCAAAAGTCATAATGCTCATGCAGTGATGATCTTTACATTACCATGGCAAAATTAAAACACTGCATATGCAGTTTGAACATTTTGCATGTTTTTGTAAGTTTTAACTAGATCTTCAATGTGTAATTTGGAAAGCAAAAACCCAGGGCAATAACCTCATTAATCTTACCAAACATATTTTCACTTAACTCTGCAACATTTTTTCTGATATATTTATTGTTTACGTTTATAGTACCTGATGCACAAGTTGAAACTGTTATTGTATGTATAATCACATGCAAAAAATCCTTAAGGTACAGATTTCACATTTCTGCTGCTTTCCATACTATAAAACCCCCAAAATCTAGTGACATACTTATTATTTTTTGTTGTTATTCTTAATATTAATAATAAGCATTTATGCAGTGATATAACTTGGATTATTTTGAGTTTAAATAAAAATTTGAACTACTTGGGAAATCATCATAATTTAGGCAAATAGAGAAAAGAAGGACAAAAATTAAATAAGCTACACTTATATTAGCAAATAAACAAATCTGTTTTTTGTTAAAGAGAATAATGTGGGAAGAGAAAATACAAACACACAGAAATTCTTAGAAGAAAGTAAAATAAAGCCAACTGGGATATTGCTATGACACTGTCCACCAGATCATCCAACTTTAGTTATGTTTCTTTACAAAGAAATTCTCTTTACAAAGAAGCTTAAAAGCCACTGTGTTCTCTCGTTTTGGAGATCCTGCCAGAATTCCAGATACCATAGCATATTTGACCAAATACCAGAAAATTGGGAATATTTCCTGAGATTTCCACCCTATTAGCAAAACCAAGAGTGTTTGCTTTAAGCCCTGAAAATCAAATATGACACCTTCTAGCAAGAAGGTCCACAAAATAAAATCCATATGAACAAAAGTTCTGAAAAAATGAAATATTAACAATTCAGACATAGATTCTAGGTCTGAACCCTGTACTCCCTACATGGTTATTGCAGACAGTTTTACTGGTTTTCTTTGTTCAAGTCCAGTAAAAGGCAACATCAGTTTTTCCTAGAGGAAGACAGGAAAACGGGATTCAGATAAATAATCTCTCACTATCTTGAATGCTTGTTTCTAATAATATACTCTCCAATAATAATCTATTTTTCACTCTGTCCCAAATAACTCAGAGAAATTGCTGGAGGGAAAACAGCCACTCTACCATGATTAACCTTTTTCTCCATGCAGGTGGATGTACACCATAGACTAGTAAAGACACCAGCAGCACTTCAGGCACTGCCAGAATAAACAACGCGTCTGAGTCTTAGTCATAGGGCATGATTTGTGTCTAAAAAGCAATTTAATAAACTCAGATAAAGAAGAACGGAAGGAATACTTTTCAGAGCACTTGAAGAACCTGAAGAACTCTTTCAGCAAACCTTTACCGAGTAATCAGATATCAACCTGTGCTTTCAAGAGCACTGAAGTAGGGTCACTGATTTGTTTTTTAAAAGAATACAGTATCCCATTCCCTGGAGACATTCAAGGTGAGGCTTGAGGAGGCCCTGGGCAACCTGGTCTAATTGGGGGTCTCCCTGCTGACTGCAGGGAGGTCAGACTAGATGACTTTTGGAGGTCCTTTGTGGCCTGGACGATTCTATGAAAGCTTCTAGACCTACAAAATATGAAAAAAAGAAGAAACAGCTATTCCCTGCACCAGTCTCCATCATTTGTATGATTTAATAATAATAATAATTAAAAAAAATAATAAGAATAAAATCCTGGACTTGTTACATCTTGAGCATCAACGTACATCTCTTTCTCAGAGTCCTGTGGAAAACAGGAGGTTTTAAGATTTTGTTTTAGATGTGGGCTGATGAGTTAAACAGTGTAGTAAGAATAAGGAAACCTTCCAAAAGACAACTTCTGTGCCTGCTGCCCATCTCTCTCTTTCAATCAGTGGGTTTTATACATTTTTCCTAATGTAGGAGAAAAAAATGGTTTGTTTCCCCACTCCCGCCCAAACTCTTATGCTCACCTTTCTCTTTAAGAGGAGAATCATCAGGGTATAAATAGTTCAACAAGAAAACCCCTTGGCCATAACATTTGGTGTTTAAAGAGAAGCTAACTCTTGTGATGAGGTAATTGGGTGCAGTTTCTGCAAAACCAGAATGACATCATCACTCTGACACAATCTAGAGTGTATTAATTAAACATCTTGTATATAGTGGTGCAATATCTAGTCAAGTGTTCTTAATCCTACACACCACGTACTACATCCTGCAGCCCCAGACCCTGCTCCTCTGCTCCAGGTGAGACGGGCAGCACAGGACCCTCATGCTGACTGCTCTATATTCAACAACAATTAGGAGTTGTCACCGTTTTCACCATCTTTGAATATGTCACCGAAGTGTGAAGACAGCGAATGTCACATAACACGACAAAGTTTGTCTATTTCTTCTTTGTTTTCCAGCTCATCCTGAGCTAATCAAGTCAAGACTTGGTAAATTTAGCCAAGGTCTGGTTTATTTGTGCTGGGATTTAGGGTAGGCCTCATACCATGACAACGTTTAAAATGAAGTTTGCCACAATCTTTTTAATTGAAAATAAGCCAGCTAAATATTAGATCAGGGTTCCTGATATTCCCTAAAAAGCAGCATAATAAATTAAGGTGTGGGTAATTTTGCAGAGTCAGGACACTACACATACAGATAGTTTAAAATTTTAATACAGCTAGTTTCATAGGAAGCCTTTATAGCCCAGTCCAATTACATCACTGGAGATAAAAATCAGACAGAAAGGTTCACCCTGGCTTGTCCCAAAACTGTCAGCTACAAGATAAAATAAGAAATTACATGTGTAAACAAAATCAAGGTAGGTCAAGAGAGCCTTTAGTTGTTTGTGATCAATCTTCCCTTTGGGTTTGGAGCTTTCACCACATCGCTCCATGTCTCTTTACCCTTTCTGGTCTATTTTCGTCATGGACTCTTCTGTCCTGCTGCCTTAACATAACAAGTGTGCAACGATACAAGGAGATATGTTTAAAAGAGGGGAAAAGCAAGCTTAATCAGGAGAAATACGTTGGCAAGAAGCATAGAAATTGATTTTAAAATGTACAAAAGTTGAAGGCAGATTCTGGCGGTGGGTGCAAGGTGTTTCTTATTACTCTGTTACATGACAGAGAGGTATGAATGCATCACACTGTTCAACTTTGATATAGTTTTCCAAATTCAAAGCAGTTCCATTTTCTAATAAATTATTTCAAAGTTCCATAGAGCATAAGTTAAATAAGTGCTGACCTAAGTCGAATTCTACAAAAACTGTGAAAATTTTACCTACAAAAAAAAAAAAAATCAGTTAACTACAACAGCCAATGGGTAACTGCACCTAAAATTAAAAGTTTCAATCATATTTATGGCCCATCTACTTCAAGTTTTTACCCACAGAATAGTTCACAGATCAGTTTTATTTCTTTTCATAAGTCTACAGATTAATTGAGCTTTCTTTTAGTTTTCATGTTAAGCAGTGATGTAGTCTGTAAACATGTAATCTGGCTTTATAATAAAAGGCCCATTTTTATAACTTATTATTTCCATATATATTTCAATATTTGCTCAATTTAGTCACATCATTCTATAATCTATTTCAGAACTGTTTCAGCAATGATCATTTTTTTTTTCAGCCTCTGTTTTCAAAATGAATTTAAGTTCCTTCCCAGCTCTTTGGTTCATGCCTACATCTTGTTATATTAAAAAAAAAAAAAGTCTTCAATAAAACCTGTTTACTTTAGCGATTTAACTATAATAGCTGGCCTAAAGAAGTTATGGCAATAGAGTATGCTTTTCTGAACAGAATTAGAAGAGATATTTAGTTCTATTATAAAATATGTTCTCAGCTATATTAAATCTTATTTTAATACCTCATTATATTTAATATAGAAAATGTAATTCTAAATAAGTTGCAGGCATCTTTGATATTAGTGCAAGTGGATTTTACCCATGTGGTAAGATTTGCCTGTTCGCTCTTTTGGAGAGAGGGAAGTTTTCCCTCTAATGCTCAATAACATAAAAAAGATTCAGTCACCTTGTCAAAATGCTCTACGGCCATTTTAGCAAATAACAGGCTTTCTACTGTCTCTCTTAGGATATAGATCTAAGAATGACTCAAGCATTATTCACCTCCAAGATTATCAAGCACCTAGACTGTCAGAAATTAAAAACCAGACAAAAACCCCTAGGTTATCCTACCTCTGGCAGGATGCTGCTCCGGCTCCTGTTCAGCCCAGGCAGGTTTCCTAAATAAGACAGGAAAGTAATTTTTACATCTTAAATATGTTAAATCTTCACCAGAAGCTTTCCAGTTCTCAGCTTCTCCTTTTTATAATCCACACTTCTAGAAATGTGTGGGTTTTAAGTGACTTTGTGATATTGCTTGTATTCCCAGTAATAACTCTTCACATCCGCTTTAAGTATTATGGGATTTTAGCTCTTGTTTATGTGTGACATCTCTTGCAAAAGAGAAAAAAAAAATAAAATAGAGCTCTCAGAACCTTTGTTGAGTACCTTGGAATTCTCTTCCGGCTGTATCTGCTACCATGAACTACCTTAAAGTCATCCACCATAAACTACGATCTAAAGAGGGAAATCTTTTTGCCAAGTGGCCTGAGACTTGTTATGAAAGTAACTTCTTGGTAGTTTCTTTAGGACAGACTGAATCCAATTAGAGTAATTGATTCTGTGTTTAGTTAAAGGTATATACCAATCGTTGATATGCGCTCTACTGCATTTTTTTTATTTAGTTATTTTATCGATATTTATGTATTTTATTTATATGAACAAAGACATAGTATTTCAATTTGAGCCTTTACTTAGACACTCGGATACTCTGGTGGCTAATGCCTAAGTTCTGCTCTTATGGAGAAAGAATTCTGCCACTGGAAATCACCACCAAGGAGTTGCAAACATGAAAGACCCACGGTGAACATTCCTTGGGAGGGATACTCATTTGCTTCGTCTCCATCAGAAGTGCCAGTGGGATAAATATCAGAAGCAGAATTTGTACTTTCTTTTTAAAAATATACATCGACTTTTGCAAACTTGTCTACAATCCACCAAGGAACAGATAAGACCTGAGAGATTCCCATGACTCTATTGATTTGTTTGGACTACAAATGTCAAATGAATCGCTCATGAGATTCGCGAAAATAAATAAAATATCAAATGCTGGTTTTACTTATTTTTGGGCCCACAGTGTTCTCAGTCAAAGACACCCCAGTGAATGGAGAAATACTTTCGGTGACTGCAGACAATATGGAGAATGGACAGCTGCACAGAGAAGGCAAAGAGCTGCTTAATTACTAGAAACAAGCGTTGAATCAAGGAGTCTTGAAAGCAGAATAATATGCTTTTTAAGTTCAAGGACAAGTAGTAACAAATTATGTCAATCCAAATACTGATCTACTTCAGCCCCTTGGCATCTTGTGTTTTACTTTGGCTTCTAAATGAAGACACAAACACCTGTTCTTGCAGCAGGTGGTATTTGTTTATTATAGCTCTTCCTGCTGAGTTTTAATCAGCCTGCAGCTGCAGCATCCAGGGTGAGTAACAGTTTATAACACCAGATTTTCATATATCAGCAGTATTGGTCCAAAAAAAAAAAAATTTCATACTTCGTTTCCATCATATGTTACCAGTCGTGTAATTTTCTTCTCACACTCCAAGTTGCTAATTAAAGAGTGAATTCATTTATATTGCTAGTAAATGAAGTTTCGAACATTGTGCCCTGAGGGTGATACTCGATTATGTCCTCCTATTGCAAAGTCTCCAATTTTTGGAAGAATATTCCCAAACCTCTGCCAGTTTGTACTCTTGCCATTCTTTACTTTGAGAAATATTGTTCAGGGAGAATCAAGAATCTTAAAAAAAAAAAAAAAGAAAGGAACAAATTAACAATATGTAAATCTCTCCATTCAGATGCAATTGAAATAAGAAAAAAGTACTCATGGGACAGGAGAAGCAGAGTAAAAATTCTATACAGAATTTTAGGGTAAGAACACTGAAGTAATTATATGGAGGCATTAAGAAATTGTTCCTATGTATTCATATACATTTAAAAGTTCTGATCTTTATTAAACAGTGTCTTCTATTCATGATCAATATGCAATGTTACTTAGTTATTGACTGTAATAAATAGAATGAAGTCATGGGCTTCAAGCTGCTCAATGCTGTGCTAAAATGTATTAATTTTGCTCAGTATTAAGGCAACTATTTAATAAGGCTTACAGAATACAAGACTTTAAAATAAAGGAAGATAAGGGTTAAAATGTGAGATTTTTCTGTGTGGAATGATCAATAGTTGTCTCAGTGCATCAGCTTAAGTTTCTGTGGTTTTAATTTCAAGTGAAGTTTCAAGGAAGGCGTTTGAAAAGAAAACAAAATAATAATAAAAAAGCCTCAGTTTGAGTGTTTGAGAACTTCTTTTAGGAAGGAGAAAAGGAAGAAAGTACATGACTTCAAAACCAAATAAAATGACTACATGAAGAATCTCATGCAGATAAAATTGTAGTACTAGTCTAAAATGGAATTCTGTGTTATCAAGGAAAGAAAGCTTTAATGTCTTCTACCAGAGTGAGATATGATTATACAATGCCAGGGGTTTCTAATTCTGTGATTGGCATTTTACAGCTGTAAAGATTCATCTCTTCAAAGAGATGACATAATCTTATAATCAAAGAAGTCAGGCTGACCGCAGAACATATGGCAAATATAGCATGAGAAAGGCAGGAGAATATCACGACGTTGTAAGGGTCACTCACCACATTTACAGTGCTCAGTTTTTAGCGGTAAACTGGAGCCTTGTAAAATTGCCCAGATGAAGCTGAAAGATGAACTGTCGCATAATCCCTGTGATGTTGCACAGGGTGTGTTGAGTTTTGATATCATCTCACGGGCTAATCCATGGGACTCTTAGAAAGGCAAACACTGCCTTACTTCATATCACAGAAATATGAGATACAGAACATAGTGGAAAGCAACCCATAAGCTTAGATTCACCCTCATAGACAAAGTGTATCTATACAAGTTTTCTGAATTCAGATCAGAAATATGTTTTTTAAGCGAGTCTTCTTAGCGTTCCTGCTTACTGGGTTTGGCTTTCAGTTTTAGAATAAACAAACTAGATTCTTTGGAGATGTAACTAAACTGATAGATGTGCTCCAGAAGCACATCTAATGAGCACAGGTATCGAGCTACTCAAACTAGCCTGCAGTGATATCCTCTGAATTATACCCAGTGCAGACATTGGCTCTCAGCAACAACAGAATCTCTCCTACTGCTGGAGGTAATCGAGATGAACCCGGCCAAACACTCTTGTTGATCACTGGGGTGGATGGTGATAATCAAAGACCATAAAACCTTCTTTGTGTCATACGGACAATCCTCATCTTCAACAGGAAAGGGGACATTATGGATCTGTCCACTTCCCACTGACCAGTATGAGGGAACAGCTTCTGGAGTTGTCTTAATGGCCCTTCTTTCTCTTTCACTTCACTCCAGGAGGAGGCTACTCAAAAGAAATCACTGTTTCTACCACCATCACAAGCATATGCAACTCTGCTAACTTGCTTGGCAGCAGCCAAAGAACTTGCACAACCATATTTGCATGAAACACCAACCCCCTTCATTATGGCCCATCCCATGGGCTGCATGGGGGACAACCCGTGTCACCATGGTCTTCACCACAGGCTGCAGGGGAATCTCTTCCCTCTCCTTCTTCACTGACCTTGGTCTCTGCAGGGTTATTTCCCTCACCCATTTTCACTCCTCTCTCCCAGCTGCTGCTGCACAGTATTTCTTTTAATCTGTTTAAATACCTTGTCACTGAGGTGCTACCAACATTGCTGATGGGCTCAGCTTTGGCCAGCCGTGGGTCCATTTGGCTGGACAGGTTCTGTGCAACACAGAGACAGCTCCTGGTGTCTTCTCACAGGAGCCACCCCTGCAGCCCCCTCGCCCGTTACCAAAACCGTCACTTAAAAACAATACAAAGGATATGTCAGCGGGTGCCAAAACTCTGAAAAGCCAACTTTCCAATGGAAGAGCTTGTTTGTAGTTCTCGTTAATGCAACATCCCAAACACAGTATCATGGAATACATCAATTTAACCATCTTCATTTAGTTTGAAGTTTTGCTGTTTGCAGAGATTTCTCCTCCTATTTTGTCACTGTTGTTTCTCTGAAGTCAAGTGCTGGGGGTTTGGTTTGGTTTTGGCTTTTTAAATCTTATTTTTTTTTAATTATATTTCTAAGACATGAATGACTAACATCCTGAGCCCTGACCACCAGAAATACTGTAAAGGAGAGCAAATAAAGAATAGATATGTGGCACTTAATTAGACACCGAATTAGGACAAGTGCTATCAAGGAAACAGTCATTTCAAGCATCCCTTGAGAGAAGAATGTCAATGATCAATACAGTTTTTCCTTTGTGAAGGGAAGGGGGAGGGTATAAAAGAGAGAATTGAAGTTTTCTAGTCTTTCTTTTGTTTAGCCATTCTTCTGTCATTTCTTTGTGCTTTCTGGTGGGAAATATAGTAATCGTTCCATTTTAAATTATTAAAAATAGACAATGGTAAAGTGTTTTCACTAATTATGGTATGCATTTATTTAAAAGCATGTAGTTAGGTTTTTTGCTTTTATAAAAAAATTGTCATCCAAGGTATTACCACGATGAAAGGTTAGATCTTTACTAAGAATGCTGCATAGAGACACAGAAAGCATTGCAAATTAATTCATCATTATTTAGCTTTTGCTCTGCTTTTCATCATAGATGAAACAGATACAGTGAACATTTTTATCCTTTCTACTAGATTGAAGGCATATAACAAGAACCTCACACAATAAAGGGTCACATGAACGGGCATTGACAGGAACAATAATTGTCCTGGGAGTGCTTGCTTTCCTGGGACAAAATTCATAGTTCGTTTTGCTATCAAACTCAAAACTTTAAATATGAACCTCTAATATTAAATACTGTATATCCTCTCCTCAAAAAAAGTCAATGCTAGAGCTGATCCAAAAGCGTGAGCCAGAAATTGTTAGAAAACAGGAAAGGACCGTGGGAAAACATCACTGAATTTGTTCTGTTAAGATCTTGTCTTAGACAACTTGTGTTGATTGCTTCTGAAACCACGGCACTGGGCCACAAGCATTTCAGACATGGTTAGAACTGGTTTCTCAGTTCATCAAGAAAACACAATAGCTTGAGAAGTCCCAGGCTGGGACAGTTCTAAGACTATGTAAAATGTGCAGTTATCTGCCTGTCTGTTAAACCCAATAAATGCAAAGCACACTAGAAGACTTGGAGCCGCAGCCTTGAAAGCACCTGGGAAAATGGAGTGGTTTTGATGAAAAGCTTGGGTCAAGGTTCTCCATCAACTGAATCCTGGCAATTACAACACTTCTCAAGCACATAGCCAACATGCGTGGTACACGGGAGACCAGGCAGCAAAGCTGTCTATTAGCTGTCTAACAGACAGCATCAGAGCTGCCTATTAGCAGACCCTTAACAGATTGTTCGGTGGAAATCTTCCTTCAGAAAATAAATTGAAATGAAAATTCAATGTGTGTGTGAGTGTGTGCATATATAAGTCTATAATTATATACGTATGAAGATAAATACGTACCATGTTTTTTTCGGGAGAGATATGTAAAACACTACAAATATATTCTTATTGCAGTAAATGCTTCTCTAGGACTTGTTTTGTTTGAGTCACCTTGACCAGATTTACAACAACTTTTAAGACAGGGTATTGAAAACACTGGTCACATATATGGCACAGCTGGCATCATCCAAGCACGTCCTCTCCAGTAACCCAGTTCTTATAACACACCTCTTACAAACCCCCTAGATGTGAACCAAATCTCAGTCATGATTTGATTTGTACAAATACAGCATTATATTTGCTGTATTAATTAGCACCAGTTCAACGTTCTAGTTTAACTTCATTAACTTAGGAAATAATGATTCCCTTAAAGGACAATATGAGCTACACATGATTAAATAAATCCCTAAGAAGTTGAGATCCTTTTGAAAGGGTTATAGACAATCTGAGACCAAGCTGTGAAAAAAAAATATAAAATACATGACTCTAAATAACTGATATTATGAAAATGGAATCTCAAGAATTCTTGCTGAAGTGATGCCAGATCACTAGGTCTACACCTCTGCCCCAATTTGAAGTCCCATGAGACAAAGCAATATTCAAGGAAATCCAAGAAAACGCAGATTTTAAAAAACATAGAAAAATTTCTTGCATTTTAGAAAGCAGTCTGATCTACAGTACAACTATTTTTCTTAAGGTGGATACCATTCCATATAGTCTTGAATATCAGATAAAGATCCAAATTTCAAATTTGGGAAAAGTAAAGGATGTTTGGCGCATTATAAGAATTGAGTCTGTTCTCCCTCAGAAGCCACAGAACTTCATCTTGAATTGCTCAATTAAGTCAGAATATGCTTCAACAACAACCCATCTTCCAGAAAGATTTTCATGATGGATTTATAATTAAACTATCAAAGTGGCACACAGCTAAGACCTAGGTGGCAATTTTATGATCAGTACCCTATTCCAAATCACCTTCTTCTCTCCAGCCCAAACAACTATATATCATGCTCACTTTTTGTTCAGTATCAAGAAGGGTTTTAAATCAGTCGTCCAAACCTATCCAGTAATAATTCAAATGTTCTATAACTATGCACCTGAAAGACTGCAATGCTTAAAAACTTTAGGTTTTCACTTTTTTTTTT
>JAOTQQ010000032.1:60005116-60024920 GCA_026546715.1 Gallinago undulata
AATAATTCAAATGTTCTATAACTATGCACCTGAAAGACTGCAATGCTTAAAAACTTTAGGTTTTCACTTTTTTTTTTCTTCAAAGTTAAATATTTGTGTCCTTTAAACCTCTGTTTTCTTACTTTCTATAACTACATATGCAAAGGAAATCACTAAGTTTTTTGTACACACCCCAAAAAATCAGTTTCACAGGTTTCTGCATATAGATAGTCAATCATTGGATAGTAAGCTGAGCACCTAATAACAAAAGAAGCAATATTGCATCAAACCCCGTAAGTTTAAGCCAGTAGCTATGCCATATGTCACCTGCTTAATGAGAAAGTGGCCTATAGTCTTTCACTTCTTGCCCTTGGCATATGCATCCACATAAGAAACTTCTAGAAAGAGGCCCAGATAATTCATCTGTTTAACACCAATTTCCTACAAAGATTGGATGGGATCCCTGGTGAGATGTGGATTGGCACAAGACGGATGATCTTTCCCTAATTTTTTATTCCTTTATAAAGACTTTGGGTGCTTTGGATTTCACGTAGTTGTTCATGTCAATAGTGGAGTAACTTTCTACCCTCCACCCTCATTCCACTATAAATTATCACAATGTGTTTAACAGAAGTCTAGATTTCACATTAAGGAAAAAAATCTCCATTTTATAAGTCATTGTTTCATTATTCCCAAAGAATAGTTTGCAATCCATAGTCTACAGACAATTCAAAAATTAATCGGTTTTCAGACTTGAAAGACTATTACTTATAATGTGCATAACAACATTTAGTTTTGAAAAGAGAAGAAAGACATCTATATCTGCTAAGAAGCTGGACACAAGGTTCTTAAGTGCTTTCTAAATCCATTTGATCTTTTCAGTGTCAAAATAATTGTAATGAAAGTCTAAAGCATAATACCAGTGACATTGCACCAGAGAGGAGCAATACTATAACACTTTTTTCTTAAGAAGGACAATAGAGATGACAATGTTCAATGACAAAATATATGTCCTTACTCACTTGAGACTTCATCCTGAAGAACCTGGGATCAAATTAACCCATTTTTAAAAGTATTAAAGTGTTTTTATATTCTTTATTTACTATATACACGAGCCTATGTGGCACCAGCTATTTTTCTTCATTTTTTTTTCCCCCCGTGCTTAGAATACAGGAAAGCATAGTGTGTGTTTAAGCCATGAATATATCATAACGGTTCTCCATATTGTTATATAGCATTAAGGAGTCAGATGCTCTCATATTTTATTTTATTTTTTTTAATTAAGTGGAATTAACAGTCTAAATGCTTTACAGCAGGTCATTGCTGGGTCAACATATCTGACGACACACGTTTAAAGATGGTTGAGCAATTACATTAGTTTTCTTTAACCACAACAGACATTTATATTAAGTGGTTTAAGTATTGTTAATTAGTCTCAGTTTTTCCATACGAAAATAAAAATACCACTTGACATTTCTAGAGTACCACCTGGTTGCAGATTTTAGAGCGATCTAGCAATAAATTCCTTTGGACCTGGAAGTTCCACAGTTACTTAGTGTAACAGGTCAAATTTTTCCTAGTTGTCACACCTACGACCACCACAGAATCACGTCAGGGAAATCACTACCAGTTTTATCTTAAGCATGCTCTAGTAAAGGAATAGAGCAAAGGTATGGCCCCAATGGAACAATACCAGGCTGAACACTAGATGTGGGGTGTTCACCTATATATTTCCTTAAAACATTTTATGTAAATTCCAAGAGAGAGGTGGGTCGCATAGCCCACTGAGACCACACCAGAGAGAAAAAAAAGTCTAAGTTTCTCTGCACCTGAATACAGCCTGCCTACTTCCTCTCTCCTTTTTATTTTTATTTTTAACCCTACATCCTCTGTTTCTCCTATAAGGTTTTTCCAAAGTTTCTTTTAATTTTTACATTGGAATAATCTTGCTTCTTTCCTCCCTATTTTAATCGTATTCTTCCTGGACAACAGCTATTTCTACTTGACTGATGGGTGACACATTAGTTTGATACTCAGTTCCTTTGTTAGTTCCTTCCCAACTCCTGTCTTTGAGGATGGTGTGATTTAATAACAGAATTATAATTACATACCTCATTGTTATTTGAGCTTTCAGGACAGAGTGGTGAAAAGTGAAAACTTCTTGATTGTTTTCCGTATGTGAAGACTTAAAGTGACTTCATTCATTGGCAAAAGGAAATCAAAAGTAAAATCAGGTAGGTAGATATGTAGAAACCTATCACCATAGTGAAGGTGTTAGTATATAGTTAGTTTGACATGATTCCAAACTGTTATTAAAGACCAGGCAACATATTTTCAGGCTGGGTCAGTATGTAAAGAACTCAGAAAGAATTGAGCAGCATTAACTACATACGTTGCAGTTAATAGGAAAACACAAAATGAGACTAATAGGTGAAATTATATTCAGAGGAGCTGTGTATGAATCCTAGAAGACTACCCTATATTTATTAGGTATCATATGAAGTGGAATGACGTGGCAAGCTTCAGAAAATTAAAGAACATAGGGTTGTGAGATTTTGTTAACATCTACTATTTTTTTTTCTTTTCAAAAGCACTAGAAAAACTGAAGCATTCTGGTATAAAAAAACCTTGAAAACTGCTAAAAATTAAAATCCTTGTTTAGTGCACTGAAATTCTGTAAGGCAAAGTCCATTGAAGTGCCTGGATAATTAAAGTTTTCATACAGATAGAATTTCCAAGGCTAAAAAGATCTGTAATGGTCACTGAATAATACCTTCTGAATAATGCAGGTTGTTGACCCACGTCTAGTAATTTTTTCATCAAGCACTTCTAATAGTATCTGTCTCAGCTATCTTTATCTAAGCCTTCAAATAGTAAATATTCTATTGCTTCCCACATAAGCTGTTTCAGTTATTAGAATATTTGGTCTTATTGAGCTGATGTTACTGAAATCTGTTTACCTCCTAGAAGCTGGGTTGTCATGTTCTGTTATTCTAGATTGTAGGCCAGTCTGCTCTTAGCAATATTTGGGTCTTGTGGATTTTTGTAGATACTGATCAAGTCATCTCGACATAAAGTAAAAGCCTTAGTCTCTTGATATTAAATATGGTTTCCCTCACTTCATATCATTGCTGTAATTCTTTTAGCTACAACCTCTTTAGTTTCTCAAGCTGTGTCTCATTAAATTATTATTAGTTATAATTAATTTGAAAGGTAGATAGAATTCCATTCAGATTTAATTTTTACACGACATTTTTACTAAAAGTATAGTTCTTACTGCAAGTGAGTAAGAAGCCTCAAGGATTATAAAATCCAGCAAAATAAACTGCGCTCCTGAAAATGTGCTAAAAGAAATTTGCTAGAAGAAATGTTAAAAAGATGAGTATATACATGAATGAAAATAATTTAAAAAAACATTAAAAAGGGGAAAAATCTAAGAATTTTGTTCATGCTGACCTTATAAAACATATTTGGGAAATCTACTTCTGCTACTGTTTGTACCAACAAAGGTGCAGTCAAGCAAATTGACTGAAGAGTTGACTTGGAGTTACCATCGCAAAACAAGTTTAGAGATTCCTTTAGCTTTATGTCCTTTAAAACCTAACATCTAAGAATTACCATTTTCAGACTACCAGATTGCCAATGTTTACACGTATATATTTAACAGAGTTTGACTCAGTACTTGGGATTGCTCACACGGTATTCATACATAAGCTTCTGAAGATGCTAATATTTTTATTCCTCATTAATAGTTATATGTAAATTTAATCTTAATACTCCCATATATTGTAAATTACTCAAAGGGAAGCATTTATGGCAAGTGTAAGCTTCAGAAAAAGAGCTAGAGATCAGAGCAGTCAAATGAAAAACACTGAATAACCATCAGTCTACAACTGAAAATCTTAGAAAGGCAAGGAGAGGTAAGCTTCCTTTAATTTTGATATTTCCATGTGGACTCGTCAGTGCTACAAGAAGTCTCTTCTGTCTCTCTGATAAAGAGAAACACATATACATACATTACATGTACACAAGCATAGACACACTGTATGTTCTCTGCTTGAAAGAAAAGTTCATGAATTGATAATACTATTTAAAACTTCAGAAACACTTGATTTAGGTCTCATCTTTAAACAGAAGCTCAGATCTGAAGTGTTTGCTCAACATTTATTTTAATTTAATTTTGATTTTTTTTTGTTGTTTAACTTTATTTTTTTTTTTTTTGCTTAAACATAAATATATATTCCATAAATTTTTCCCAAGATTTGCCTCCTGTAAATCTTGGCTAGCATAACAGAATAAAGTTGTAAAAGATATGAATGTTCAGGCTGGAAACATACAGTGCTAGGTTACTGTGTTACTCTAATAGGTTGTTCTGTTTCTAATAACTTCTTTCCAGTCATGACCATTAGTCATATTCACCAAGTAAAAGACTTACAGATGTTATATATCTGAAAGTTTGCTTCAGCCTCATTCTTTGGGTCATTATTGTCTCACTCACTCCATCTCACATTCTCATGAACATATTATTTCTCCCTCCTTCAGTTTCTTTGATGCTTCCCCTTAGTTTTATATTCAAATGTAAGAAACTTACTCTGTCGCTTTCTTTTCTATAAATCTATACAAACATACACTTCATGTGAGTGGTTTTTGTATTTATTTGTATCTCTGTTTTAGCCTAATTCTTATAAAAAACTACTAATGGAAATGGAAGAGATTTTTTTCTTTTGTTGTCTTGTCTTAATTTAAATTAAACATATTTAAGTATTAAATTCTTCCCTTCTTCAGCTCTTTGCTGTGGCTTGGTGCCATCTTCTTCATTATTGACATCTCTGTCTTTTAGGCTTATAGTACATGAGGACGTATTCTAGGAGTACAAAATTTTGAATAAGTTCTGAAAGATCTAGTGAATTTCAATTTAAAAGCACGAATCATCTCATTTGTTAGGATTTACAAAAAAAAAAATAAAATTGATCATTCTACCATTATTGTCACAAACCCAGTAATACTGTCTAGTATCTGCTACCAACGTTTTACAAAATCCATCTTGCTCAGCTGTCATAAGATATAAAATAACCTGTACTTCTTTGAAAAAAAAAAAAATGTTCCTTTGCTGAACAATTCCCCTAAAGGGTTTTTGTTGTTGGTTTCCTATTTTTTTTTTTTTTTGGGGGGGGAGGGGGGGAAGATGGTTTTATTTTCTTTTAATTTAATTATTTTGTTATTGTCAGGAGTTCATAGAATTAAATATGTCTTCTTGTTAAATTCTATTGAAAAATAACCTTGTTCCCCTTTAACAGAATTTAAAATATCTCACAGTGATGTAGACACTGCCTCTATCATTCTAAACACAAGTATCTTTATTGGCTCATCTCTTATTTCATTTTTTACACAGCACTCCAAGGATTATTTTATTTGGATGGAACAAAAATCCCTGGGTGTGCAGAATGCTGTAACACTTCTAATCACGGGTCTCACTGTTCATTGTACTGGGTCTGGCTGGGATGAAGTTATGAAGTCTTCACAGCAGCCCCTACAGCACGGTGCTTTGCATTTGTGGCAAATACAGTGTTGATAACACACCAGTGGTGTGGCTACTGCTGAGCAGGACTTGCACAGTGTCAAGGTTTTCTCTATTTCCCCCCTCCCCAAGCGAGCAGGCTGCAGGTGGGATGGAAGCTGGGATGGACCACAGCTGGGACAGCTGACCCCATAGGATATGATGTCATGTTCAGCAATAAAATCTCTGAAAATGGAAAAAGAAGAAGGGATGTTCACAGTTACCATATCTGTGTTCCCAATCAATTGTTACATGTGCTGAAACTCTGCCTTCCAGGCAAGTGGTTTTACTTTTCTTACTGAACAGTCATTATCTTGATGCACAAGTTTTTTTTTGCCTTCCTTTAACTTATTTCTTCCATTCCCTGGAAAAGAGCAGTGATGGAAAGGAAGGATGAGCATTTGGCTGCACGTTGGGTTGATGTAGCTCAAGATTTTGGTAGCAGGCAGGGAGGCTGCGGGGATGGCTTCCGTGAAAAGACACCAGAAGCTTTCCCCACGTCAGATCAGATAGAGCCAGTTCCAGCCAGCCCTAGGACAGACCAACCACTGGCCAAAGTTGAGCCCATCAGCAATGTTGGTAGCACCTCAGTGATAATGTATTTTTTTTTAAAAAAATAAAAGATATTTAAAAATGATGTGCAGCAGCAGCTGGGTGAGAGGAGTGAGAATGAGATAAACAACCTCATAACAGTGCCTTTTCTATTTTTTTTTTCTTCATATTGTTGATTACATTATGACCTGTTGAAACAAAAACTATTTCTTAGTGTTGGTTTGGAGTTTACTTAGAATTGCACACAGCAGGGTTGGGATCTAGATGACAATTTTTAGAGGACAGCAATAACAAATAAAATTTGCTGTTTGTCTTATCAGCATATCCAGATATCTAGGAATTTTCACTTAAAGAAATTAGAGTAACTTCTCAAGATACATCCCTTGATATATTTTAACCGGCACATTCAGCTGATCTTGTGAAATTTTAGCCGGAAAACTGCTTTTCACTGATACATTTCTAATTATATTAAGGATCTGCTTTTCAAATAAAGTTCCAAATTAATATATATTAACCCAGACCAGTTCAGATTTGCCTCAAGTGTACTCTTAACCTGGCATGTCAAACTTATCACTGTGGTGAGCTGTTCTATTATGATTTTTTTGTTTGTCTTAATGAAAAGGATGGCTTTTCTATTACAAATAATAGGACAAAATGTTAAAAAAAAAAAAAGTGCAACCTGCAATAAAAAATATATTATGTCTAGACTGGTATGTTATAATTATATGCCATCAAGCTTTTTGGACATATTTCTATAATGCAAATGTTTGTGTGCACTTTCTACTTCGGGAAGAATAGGTTATGTAAGCTGAGAAACATTCCAGATATGGCCTTATGTCTCATAAGTACATAATGAGCATTCTTGCACAATTATTTAGATAATTAAATATTCTGCCAAATTACATTCCAGAAACAGCTTTTGTTATTGTTTCTATGAGCAACCCAATAAACTGGAACAATTGGCATTGTCAGAGAAGATTACCAGACCTCATGTGTATTGCAAAAGAGCAGGACGTGGCTGGAAGAAACGAAACTTATACAGAAGCAGTTATACCAATTACTTCTTCCATTTCTATAGAAACGAGGAAACCTTTTCTGCTTGATTCAACTGGCTTTGTTAGAGAATAGGAAAATTTGCAACTACCATCAGGCTGTGGTCTAGAATTCTTTGTCTCTGCAAAACTAACCAGTAGTCTACACGGTACTGCAAGCCACCCAGAGCTGACACCAAGTCTTCACAAAGTTTAGACTCAGACTCGACAAATATTTGACCTAATATTTAATTTCTGTGTAATGGTTGAAGAGAATGGTCTCTGACGCTTGTACTTACAGAGTTATGGTGTCTTCCCATCTAACTGTTACGTGTGATGGAGCCCTGCTGTCCTGGAGATGGCCTGGGAAGTAGGGAATTAATTCCTTGTTTTGCTTTGCTTGCGTGTGTGGCTTCTGCTTTACCTATTTAACTGTCTTTTTCTCAACCCATGAGTTCTCTCGCTTTCACTCTCTGATTCTCTCCCCCGTCCTCTCGAGGGGAAATGAGAGAGTGGCTTTGGGTGCTTAGCTGCTGGCTGGGGTTAAACCATGGCAGGTTGCTTCAAAAAAAGGCAATGATCCGAGTAGAAAATTAGAGCAATGTGTCATAGATTTACCAGGGAAGAGAACTGAATAATAAAACATCCCAAATGTGGAAATGCACTCTTAGGATCTGTCTTAGGCTGTGTAGCACGATGCTCATTTGTAAGTTATGAATAAGCCAAAAGGAAGCCTTTATTCAAGTGAGTTAAGTTTCTAATGCCAATAGCTATGCCACTAAATACTTGCATAGACTAATTCCAGAACTCTAAAACAAGAGTCAAGAAACATCAAAACAGTAGATGCTTCAGCCAGAATGTTAGGGGGAAAACTGTAACACCATTGATTTGTAATTACATGCTAAAGCTTTCTATATAAATAACAAAGATAATTTGTCCTTTCAAGCTTTGCAAGCAACAATCTCCAGCTTGTGACATGATTGCAAACAAACTCTTAGTTGGTAATAATATCAAGATATTTTAAATAAACATTGGAAAAAATAGCACATTATACTCAGTTGCAGGAAAATCAAAGTAACACAAAACAAGATGAAAAATTCTGGGAGGAATTTCCAGGAAAGGTAATACGTATTTCCTTATTTTATGGATCTGAGGTTTGGATCCAGTGGGGCATGTTTGCAAACAAAGCTGAAATATGTAGATATAGATGTGTGGATTGTTGTGTTACAGGAGGAACAAGGTAAAGGCTCATATCTTTATCATAGCACTATTGTCAAGGGTTCCAGCTTTAGACCTTAGGCTACAGCCTATTTCTGTACTCCTAAGAAACAGATGGTATGCTTCTGTTCTGTATGCATTGGTCTTTTTCCTTTCTTTCCCAAATTTTCACCATCTCCTTCCTATTTCTCCAGAGTTTATTTTCCTTGTACGTTCCTTGATGAAAAGCATGTCCCTATAGTCTTCCAACAGCATAAATAATCGTTTCTCTCCTTCAAACCTATTTCATCCTCTCACTCTCCTTCAAGAGGCTTGCTGTGCTCTGCTGTTTGCCTTGAGCTCCTTTCTCATTTCTTGTGGACTAGGCATAGATGCTGACCCTGTGAGTGAAAGCTAATTGGAATGGAATGAAATTAGAATAGAAGGAGAGGAGAGGGGAGGGAGTTAGAAAGGACCTACAATGATCATCTAGTCCAAATACCTGACCGTTTTAAGGAGGACAAAAAGCTAAAACGTATTATTAAGGATATTGTCCAAATGCTTCTTAAACAGTGACAAGTAGGGGGCATCAGCTACCTCTCTGGGAAGCCTGTTCCACTGTTTGACCATCCTCTTGGTAAAGAAATGCTTCCTAATGTCCAGTCTAAAAGCCCCCTGTTGCAGCTTTGAGCCATTCTCACACATCCTGGCACATGAGGTGACCCCTCAGCCTCCATTTCTCCAAATTAGACAAACCAAAAGTCCTCAGCTGCTCCTCCTAGGACGTGCCTTCAGCCTTTCCACCAGCTTTTCTCTGGACACATTCCAGGACCTGAACACCCTCCTTCATTTTTGTGTCCCAAAACTGCACACAGTACTCCAGGTGAGGCCACACCAACACTAACTACAGCTGACCATCTGGTCATGCTGTGTTTGGTGCACCCCGGGATGCAGTTTGCCCTCTTGGCTGCCAGGACACACATGCTGTTTCCAGTTGTACCTGCTGTCAAACAGCACCCCCAGACCCCTTTCTGCAGGGCTGCTCTCCAGACACTCCTCTCCCAGTTTATAAGTTGTGCCTGGCATTAGTCTGTCCCAGGTGTGGCATTTGGACTCGTTAAATTTCATGCCATTAATGAATGCCCCGTGCTCCAATCTGTCTAAATCCCTCCGCGAGCTCTTCTCTCCCTCAAGAGAGTCAACAGCACCTCCCAGTTCAGGATCATCAGCAAACTTGCTCATGATGCACTCAGCTCATGCCTCCAGATAATTGATAAAAGTGTTGAACAGAACTGGCCCTGAAATTGCCCCCTGAGAAACACCACTGGTGACCAGATTGCAGCCAGCTGTAGCCCCATTTACGATAACACTTTGAGCCCTGATGTTCACCCAGTTCTTCACCCAGCAGACTGTCTATCTGCTCGTCTCACAGCTGGTCGTGTCCAGAAGCATGTTTTGAGGGACAGGACTAAAACCCTTAATAAAACCCACAAAAACTACTTTTTGAAGTACACATGTCTGCCTGCCATTTGGTAATTTTGAAGTGATTCTTTGTGCAATCACCTTAGTTCCTCACTCTTCTGTGATCTATACACATATAGACAGTTAATCTGTTCCCAAAAAAGCAACTGTGGTTCTGGTTAGCTGAGAAGCAGAAAAATTCATCTGGGGGTTCTATCTGTCACTGCTTCTTTCCTTAAGCAGGGAATACTCTAAATTATATAGCGTAGAAGGGTGCACCTATACTGGTGTAACACACCTACACAGCATTTGGTGTGGCTCGGGTATATCAGCTCAGTACTACATTATAAAATGTGGGTATTTACTGAGCTGCATCAGGGCTTAGACAAATGATCTAGTCATCCAAATCATCCGAGATAATTAATTGGCTATGTTCTCAGTTCACCTCTGACAAACGTAAAGTGAAATGACATCTTAATGAAAAAAGGTTAAGACATGCTCTCTCAGTCCGATACAGCCAGATAACCTTGCCTGAATTAAAAAAAAAAACAAAAAAACAAAAAAACAAAACCCCAACAGCTGGTATCAGCCAAGATAAACCAGATATTAGCATGAATCCATGAATCTTCAGGCTACCCTTCATGTAGGTAGATCTACCCATTAGAGGCAGTGGCAATGCATGGGTTCCAATAGTCTTATGAAATGTCTGTGGATTTGGATTAAAAATTATAATTTTAATATCTTTGTTTCTTTTAAGCTGCTAGACATTATTGTCACAGCGAAAAGCTGAAGTACAGAAGCCTGAAAAAAAAACCAAGAAAAATAAGACCAAATAATACTTCCAAAATCGCTTTTTAAAGTAATCCCACAGTTTCTGATACAGTCCCACAGTTCTGATGACAATGATGTGATTTTGTGATTTCTGGAAGTTTTTGCACCAAGTTTTGGCTGTTATTACCTATCTCATTTATTCCAAAAATATCTCATTCTGATACAAAAGAGCCCTCCCTAGCACGAGAGAAACTCATGAAAAAAATGGAAAAATTCATAGGGTGCGCAAATTTTCTGCTGGTGGACGCAGTCAATATCTGCCATATCCAGATTTGTAACATCATGATACCACTGGAAAAGTCTTGTAGGTATTCTTTTCTTGTATGAACTTGTATAGCTTGGGCAAAATTTTTGCATTAACTTCCAGAATGAGAAATGAATCCCGCTAACTTCTTCAGCTTTCTTAGGCAAATATTTGAAAAATGCAGAAGAGGTAGGTGACGAGCAGATATACGTGAACAGTTCCATCAAGCAATTGAAAAATCTCTTCAAGGAGTAGGGACTAATAGAGCTGCATAGGTAAGCAAAGCTATCTTTTCACATGGACCTATGAGGCATTCTGTATCCCAAGACATTAACTAAAGATAGAAGAGATAGTACGTATAAAAATATTATTACTTTTTCTCAGTATTGTCTGCAAGGCAGGAAATGGCACTTGAAAGCATTTTTTTTTCATTTTGTAGTGTTGCTATAATAATTTAATTGCATTGACTGCATTATTTGAATACTTCACTCTTTCAGATTAAAAACGGGCATATTGAATCTGAGAGCATTACAAGAGAAGATGACTAAGTCCAACTCCTTTTTACTAATAAAGAAAGTAGAATGAGATCTTGACTCTTAAAAAAAAGAAGTACTTTATCAAACAGCAGGGGGCAATGAAACATAAATCAAAATAAAAAAGCTCCTTTACAAAGCAGAGGAAACATAAAATAGAATATTACTACCTGAACATACTGTTTGCTTTAGTGAATGTTTTATGAGCAGATAAAAAATACAATGGAGATTTTTTTTGAGAGGAAAAAGAAAGGAGAATTTTTCATGTAACCTACAGAAGTATATGACCAGAGGTATAGGTAGTTTGTGATATGTCAGAAGCTCAATAATTTTTTTTCTGTAGAAATTTTTAAACATTTTTAAGTGGCTGCTAGTTTTGGGGCTATAAACATCCCTATATATCTGTAAGTTAAGTGATATAAAAGCTATATGGAAATAAGATTCCACTAAAAACAAGAGTTTAGTTTCATCTAAAAAAGCACATTGTAATAACATCACTCTTTCATTGCAGCATATGTTTAGTGTATGCAACTGCATTTTTTGTCATTCTTATTATTTATACAAAACAGTGTACTACTTAGACATTTGGGAGCCTTATTTATTATCAAAAGTGCTAACTAGTTTCAAATTTATATGCAATTATCCATACATGCTGCAACTCATTTTCACAGCACACATTTCAGACTTAAATGTGTAATTCTACATTTTGTCATTCAAAGGAAAGATTATCTTCTCCTTAGCTTACTAAATACATTGAGTATATAGCATACACTTTTCTGTCATACAGTCGCTTATGTGAATAATTTGTGCCAGAACTTCTTAGGTTTGTAATTAAGGCCTTTAAGAGACATACTTTTACTGGTACACACGTCCCATCTGTCAGAAATATGAATGGTGATATACATTTATAGCAGGAGGAAGGAAGGAATTTACATATAGGAATGTTAAAGCCCCTCCCAAATGAAAAAAAAAAAAAAATAAAGGAGTTGTGTCAGTCATGGTACCCATTTGAGCAGTTGCATTGCAAGGGAAGAGTTTGCTTCCAGTGAAATCCATAAAAAAGCCTGAGAGCCAAAGCTGACCTATTCCAAATGCCGAGGCAGTGTTAGGAGATGTTCTATACACAGTCTCCTCAAAAATAAACACTTTCAGATGATGTAAAGCTTTCCACTTAGTTTGTACCAGCCTTTCCTGCCTGTAAGTACCAGAAAGGAGGAAATTTGCCTCAGCCCCTGCATAGGATAATGAAAATATCCAATTCCCTGGATGACTCCACTACAATGAGTTAACCTGCTCATACTTCTTACTAACCAAGTCCATACCTGCCAGAAAACTAGGTGAAAATTAAAACTGTTTAGTTTATTTCAATGAAAGGATTGGGATGAATGTTTATGATTGATATGAATAAAGGGAAAAAAAAATGTCTTTCGAATAAGTCTTATATTCTTTCTGATCTTCTCATGTGAACTTACTCTTTGCTGTGGTAGAAACTTTTTAAACTACTTGCAGGAAAACTGGCCCTTAGTTGATTTTTATAACCTCTGACTATTAGGTTTAGTAAATAGGACTAATTATCATTCTGGATTCCCCCTGACTGCCTCATCTACCTTGCTACAGACCGCTTCATGTTATTTCCAGCATTCCTGTTCTTCTTCCTAGCCTCTCTCTTTCACCCGTTCTGGTAAATCACTTAGGTTTCCCAGTTCTTGCACTAAGTTTCACGGGGAGCTCGAACAATTCCAGCAGCCAGACACAGCAGTGACTCTTGGCAGGAATGGGACGGGCAGGATTGTTTCACTGCTGCTCCTCTAGTCAGAAAGATGGAAAACTGCAGTAGGTTTTTTGACATAATACACATAATCTGAATCATGGGGAGATTATCAGATGTAACATTTTTTTTTTCTGCCATTTTCTTTTCAAAAGCAATTAGAAAATTTAAAACAAAACATAAAGCGTAACTAGGAGATGCTATCTACACGTATTGATATGTATCGTGGCATAAATAATCTTTAAGGCTGTAAAATGAACAGTTGGTACTAAAGCAATTCACATATAGATAACTATACTGTATTCTGACGCCTGTATGCTTCTTTTCTTCAATGACATGACCTCGTACTCCATACTTTGTATACTTTTGTCTTGGAGAGATAACTACTTCTGTCATTGTCAGGTAGAAAACACTGAGAGGCTGCAGTAATATTGCATGAAGAAGTACAAATCTCTCCTCTCCTAATTTCTAGGTGCTTAATTTCGCAAATTTAAATATATTAATTTAACACAGTTTTTAAAATGTAATTACAAGTGCTTTTTTTTTTACATTTTTTTCTCAAACAGTTATTTAATGGACTTACGATAGTGATGTTTTAATATCTATGTCACTTTATTATTCTAAATAAAAGGCTTATGTAAATATTATTTGCTGTATGAAAGAAAATTATCTAAACATTTTAACCCCGTGAGGCAACAAATGATAACTTGAAGGCCTTGAAGGCTATGTTGTCACTTAAAAACAGGAAGAATTGTATTAATTTCCAAGGAGTTTGGTTTGCTTCCTATGAAGACAAAGTTTAGAAAACTTATAATGCCTAAGTTCCTATAACGTCTAAGTTTCATATGTGTAATTGTGTTAGTAATGGAAAGATAATGTGTAGGAACATACTTTGCAAAGCTCATTAAGCATTATTATGTCTTAAACAATGGAAGGTGAGGAAGTGAATATAAGCGTTACAAATATCAGAGTTGAAGGAGGAATTAGAACAACGATTCTTTGTACCCACTTGCAGCCAAAAGATACAGTCCTTCTGTATGGGAATGTGTACTTAAATGTTTATGAAGCCATATGTGTTCTAAGCAATAACAGACCATAACTTTTGCAATGTTCTAGATGTAGCAGATAGGCTTCCAAGTAGTGTCTGCGATGTGTCATGAACGCTTTACGTTACATTTTGTATTCTACCGCAAAGCTCTAGTGTTGTCATCTTACATATTTAGCTTCTAAAATTGATTGATTGCTCCAGAGAAAAGTGTATATGGTATTCCACTTCTTATCCGAGTCAATGTTTTACTCGATACAGTGAAGTAAATTAAAATAAAGTGTTTAAATCTACTGCTTATGATAAAGAAGACCAAATCGCATTCTAATAAATGTGAAATACAACTTGTCATGTTCCTTTCACTTTGTAGAAATGCTACCACAAGGCTTAGCCAGTTAAGTCTAATATGTTGACATTTATTTTTGCTGCAATAAATGTTAGGATTATATTTTTGCATTAAATTCTGGCATTTTTAAAGATCACGATGACAAGTAATTTATTCTTCAAATCACTCTGGTTTGTTTTTACTTTTTGAATATGGATTTGGCCATGTGTCTCCAAGGCACAGTACAAAGCATATTTCATATGTTTTGCAACCTATTAGTTTGATTTAAATCCACTTTTTCTGTCAGGATTTATGCAAGCCTTTCTTGATGTTATTTGCTCTGAATTATTGCCCAGAAATAATCACACTGAATCCAATTTCACACGGGCTGTGTGGCCTACGAGGTCTGTCACTGTAAGGCTTTTAAAGTTTTTTTTTCAATGGAGGTGATTCTTCAAATTTGTTCTAAAAACAGCAAGGTCTTGTTTTATTTTCATATTTACCCCTTCCTTTGAAAGTATGATGAATTTTTTTTGTGTGCAGTAAGTACGTAGTGATCTGTAAGGAAGAGGGAGAAAATGAGATTTTGACTTTTTTTTTAAAAAAAAAACCTATATAATTCTAAAATGCAAAATAAATGAAGGACCTACAGACAGTTAAAACTGCACCCTTTCAAATGTGTTTGCTCTTTCAATAAATGTGCAGTCTTTCCAAATATTTTTACATATTTACATGTCAGCTTTCAATGGTTTGAAAATGAAATGTGTTCTTTGGAAGGAAATGTGAATAATAAAAAAAAAAAGTCCTTGAATTTTGGAAATGTGCTAAACTTCTGTGCTCAAATGCCTCATTTAGAACTCACCCCTACAAAATTGTCCACAAGTTTTTGTTCTCCAAAACACTTAACAAAAGCCCTTGCAATATTCTGCTGCTTAGTTTGCATACCTAAGCCTGCCCAGAAGCAGACTTAACTTACATTCTGACTATTTCTGATTACTTACTTTTCCTCATCTTCATTGTGAACAGGTGCATATGGTGGCAGCACCTGCACTGCAGGAAAAGCTTAATTTCCCTCAACATTAAAACAAATTAGGAACCCTCCAAACAGTTAAAGCTGACAAAGTGGGTCCTTTTACTGTTTTTCTTTCTTTTTCTGTGGGTTTGCTGTTGTTTGGTTTTGTTTTGTCTTCAGAAACCATTTTAAATTTTAACCAAATACTTACAGGTTCCTTTATTATATTTATTGTAAATCAATAAAGCTATCAATCTGCAGAGCATGGAGGTAGTTTAGAGGACAATGATGTTTCTCCAAGACAACTACAGCACTTATTTATTCACGACAAAGGCAGCCTGATATGACAATTGTTATATATTTCTCAACTCCCTCATCTTAGCATCTGACTGCATGAGGTCTAACCACCTTAAAAATAAACAATCAAGCAACCAAAAACACAAACTCAAACATCATTTATCGCCTTCACAGCAGTCGATAGAAAAGCTTTGGAAAGAAAGAAAAGGACAGTCTAGAGACTTGGGAAGTAGAAGACAAGTATTAAGAGTTCCAGAATTAAGTTATTTGTCTAAGGCTATGTCTATACGTCAGCTTGGATGAGAATAATAATAAGAGTAATAATAACAATAAGTAATATTACAATAATAGTGAGACCACACTCAAGAAAGCAAAGATTTGTGAGATGATACTTCTTCAGAAAGCTTCAAACTACATGTATAGTGAGGACTTTACACCCAGGAGACTAAATTAAGACTGATCTGAAGAGAAGTCTTCCAAACAGCTTAGGATGGAAATAAAATGAGCCCCAGCATCAACTTTGATCTGGCAATACACCCCTTTTGTGCCAAGGTATTTGTTAAAGCAGTCATGGTTTTCTTCCACCTTCATTTTGTTTGTTGAAATGTAGACGTTCACTACAACTTCTGCCAGGAAGAATGATTACCCCCTTGGTTGAGGTAATCTCTAAACTTCAAGGCACTGGAGACAGGGAGATGAGGGAATCATACCCAGATGCGTGGTACATGGTTATTTATCCAGTATTCTAACCTGTACCGATGCACAGTATTTATTTTGCCCCAAGTGCAGAAGTTTGACATTCCACTTGCTGAAATTTAATAGTTTATATTGGCTCATTTGTCAGCTTTCTTTAGGTCCCTCTGAACTATAGCTCTGACATTTGGTATAACAGCCACTCCCCTTATATAGCAATATTGTTTAGCATGAATTCTATGTTATCCAGATCATTGATTAAGATATTGAACACTATTGGTTCCAGCATTGACCCTTGAGGTATTTCATTTGTTACGGGTCACTGATGATGTCAAGCCATTGATCATTACCCTTTGATTCTGGTCGTTCCGTCAATTTTTACATGATCATTTATCTTTACATGTTAAATGAATTTGTCTAACTTTATGAATATATATTGTAGTTTACATAGATCCTCAGGTTGCAGCAGATCAATTCTGCAATAACTTGTCACACCCACTGCTGTCTTGTCCTCAGTCACTTCTAAGCATCAATATTCTCTTAAAACACCACTTCCAGGGCATCTTCAAGTGAAAGCCCAAAATGGATTTCATTTTCAAGAAGCCTGGTGGAGAGATTTTTCCTTAGGTGGCAACATGCGTAGAAAGAGGAAGAGATATATTTTTCCTTTTAAATGGCTTGTGCAATGACCATGCTAAATATGCATGAAATGGACAATATGATGATATCCTGAGTAAAACTTACAGATTGAAGTATTGTAGCCTTTAGTGGAGTGCAACTCTTTTGCCCCCAAGCACCCTCCCCTGGCAAATTAGCAGAGAAAGTGAGTTAGATGAGGTTAAAAAAAAAAAAAAAAACTCCTCTTGTGAGACAATGAAAATATTCACCTTCCTTCATGTCACTGTGCTTCCCTAAATCTGCATTCTTTGTTATCTCTGTACTGCTTTTCTTCTCTTCTTGTATAAAGCACATTCCTGTCATTATCAACACACCATCCAGCCTCAGGCAGTTATGATTACCATATATCCAAGAAGAAGAATCTTCACTAATTACTAATACGTATGACTTTCTCACTGTTCATCAAGGGTAAATTGTGATAGTAACCTTGAATCTTTATAAGACACGTAATACACACTCAAAGCTTTTGGAAGACAACGTCTCCATGTCAAATATGTGAAAAAGGGGGCAGAGGAAAAGGGAAAAGATATAAATTTAATAATATACAAATGTATAACTGTTGTGGAAAACACACTTTTGATGAGACAAGAACGCATTTGCTGGCTCAGAAATTACCAATAAATTTTCATTTTAAAAGGTCAGTTTAAGAATTGGGGCGTTCATTTCTTTCCTTTTTCCTCCACTGCTGCTTCCTTCTACTTTTGCATCCTAAAAACTAGACCTGTTCATCAGGCCTCAATCCTCAAAAAGGGTCATGAGATGTAAAAGCCAAATCTCAGACACCAGCTCTTCAACGAGTTACTGACCTGCAGTACCCATTGCTCCTCACAAAGCCTTTCCCTTTTACCATAGGGACTGAGGAGAAACTATGTGGACTCTCATGGCCTTCACCCTCATAACCAGATCTGTGAAACCACACAACATGGTTGACATCTGCCCTCACAGTACCACTGTCACGGGTGAAAGCAAAGCACCTAACTAGCGGAGAGAAGCAGTGATATATTTATTGATATAAAACAAGGATTTAATAAAGTTTGTTGGTAAATGCAACAGTATTTTAACAAGATTCCGTGGCAAGGCACTTGGTTATTTACTGCATAGAGGAGAGGGTCAGACAAGCCATCAGGGAGACCCTCCTTTGGCTCCTGAGGCTGGATCCAATCCTAGTCCCAGGCTTGGTCAATGGTTTATGCCTACAGGATTATGTAAGTACAATCAGTCTTTTACATCACTTAGCTAGAATTTCAATATTTATCATGCTGTTAGTCACTTACCGAGGATCTGTTGTGGCAAGGAATCGCTCCATCTTGAGAAATAACCTTCAGAAGTATCCCCGCTCATGCTGGCCCACTGCTGTGCAGGAAAGCCCTCAAAAGGCTCTTGGGCTGTTCACTATGTATGGGGGCAAGATGATTGCCCTATAGTGATATTTGCATATTGACCACAGCACCAGTGTTCCTCAAGTTAGCCCTTGGCTATTGTGGTGTTATGTGTCTCCCCAGAACCATGTTGAGCTGGATGGAGCCATCACAACTAGATGCACCTGTTGTGACCGCCACAGTGGTTATTGCTTGGATAGGGTTACAGGTGATAGAGATCAGGTTGGTGGCTGGGGAGGGGGAGTACACTCTCATGTGCTCATGTGGGGGAATCACAGCAGATACTAATTCAAGGGCTGGACAAGCCTCAGCAGCCTCTCCACATCATCAAGTAGCTGAAACTCTTGCAAGGAACAAGCCTCCTTAGACGGTAAGTGGGTCTGGTAGATGGGGGCCTCCATTCCCTACAGGAAGGAGTCTCCAACTACGACTACCTGCTGCTTTCTCTTGCTGTTGACTTGACAAAAACTCCCAAGTATATAAACAGTATGTGATGTACCTCAATTTACAGAAAAAGGTCAAAACTCTAGGAGGTTTATGCTGTAATAAACAAAACTAATCAGATGATATATTGTTACAATAACCTGTATAGAGTAGAAATTTCATATAAACTCCCAAGATACAAGAATAGAAAGAACAAGAAAAAGAAAGATAATGGATGTATCTAAATAAAACTCTAAGCACACAAAAAAAATGAAAAAAAAAACAGCTGAGAAAATATCTGAGAAAAAACAAAAACATTTTTTCAAGTATAATTCTGAAATAGAAGGTATGAGAGTGGCTACAGTATAAATCTAGAGGCAGAATGAGACAAAAATTGATGTGTTTTGTATAGTAAGAATTCAAAAGGTTCAGAGATTTTCTGCTAATACTATAATATGACTCAAGCAACACTATTTCAAAATTACTGAGATTTTTGTTTATTTAAATTTTATATCAGGTTTGTTTTTGAATATTAAATATTTATTAAAGGTGAAGTTTTAACTGTTTTTTTCTGTTTTAAACCAGAACTTGTACTTGAGAACTTTTATGTCCCCTCTGAGAATGAAAACATACTTTTCTTAGCAGAGACAAGATTTTGGGGGGGACATATTAAATTTGGTGCAGGTATGTAGATTTTTCAAGGGAAAGAAAGCTGATCTTGACTTATTTTTTTTTCCTTATTTTTTTTTCCTTATTTTTTTTTCCTTATTTTTTTTTCCTTATTTTTTTTTCCTTATTT